>JBBMOC010000009.1:6461797-7099336 GCA_037975185.1 Centropyge bicolor | reverse complement strand
TATATATATATATATATATATATATATATATATATATATATATATATATATATAATGGTTATAATATAGGCATACTGTCAGTTTTTCTGTGCATTTAATGACATGAAAAATGACTCTCTGCTGCCTTTTCTTTTCACTTTCAATAGAACCTCAATATAAGCTAGTCATTATTGTTTATAGCAACAGTTCTGACAATGGCAGGGACAAACTATGGACGTGGATTTACTGTTTCATTTTCCAAGCGTGAGCCACAGTCATCATCACCACTGTAACATTTCAGAATTCGAACCACTTGTGATCCATAAAGTGTTTTTAAAATAGGTACCATTGTTTACGAACGTGCACCACCTACAGGCGGGCATAGGAAATGCATTTAATTTACTTGCTTTGACCAGGAGCAGGGAAACATGTGTCCACTCTGAAGTAAAAAAAAAAAGAAAAAAAGAATGACCACAGAGGGGAGGTGGGGGTTACTAAGAATTGCTTTTTCTTGATATTTGTGTCTGTAGACATCATGTCGATTTTAGACAGCGACAGAATGTCATCTATGTCACCCTAATGTTTTGCCCTCCTCAAAAAAAAAGACACTAAAAGACACTTATAGTGACAGGATATTTGCTTTTGTCTTAAATGAATATGTCCTCATTAGTGACCTTCGGAGCATTGAAACACTTCTGGCAGTCACTCATACAAACAAATAAACAAAGACTTGCACTGAGTTGATAATCACCATGTATTTATCATGTCTTTGTTTGAAAGTCTCAGGCAAATTCTAAATGTCACTATTCTAAAAATATTTTGTAATACAATGTTTGCCAGACTCATTTGTGTGTAGGGCAGGAAAACGCACTTATTCTTTTGTGTCTCTGCACTTGTAGCCTTTTCATAAGTTGAACAGTATTTGTCTTTTCTGTCAGAGAGAGGCCACCTGGATGAGGTGAGCTGGCAGATGGATATGAGAGAGGGGAGATAAAGGTGACATAAAAGTGTTTCCAGCTGAGGATTGGTGTGTTGTGGTAGATGGTTGCTTGTTTGGGGTATGTTGTTGGATTCTGTACACACACATGTTTGCAACCGTGCTCTGGGGTTGACCTTGTTTTTTTTTTGTTTTTTTTTAAATCAGCTGCTTGTATCAGGTGTCAGGAGTTGACTGTTGGGATCCCACCAAAGGAAGGGTATAAATACAAGGCAGAAGGAGACAGACAGGAGCAATCCCACCGTATATGGAGCCACAACTCCTGGTTAACAGATGCTCCAAGCTGTGACAGACTCAAACATATACAGTGTAAGCAGTGTGTGTAGGGCCTGGCTCCAGGGCTTCCCCTGTGCTCCCATGCGAAGAGGACCCCCCGGGGGAGCTGACGCCAGCTGAGACTGAAAAACAAGGTAAGGAAGCCAGCTGACACACATGCACACAGGCTCAGCTGTTTGTCTCAAAGGAGAGTTCAGCATGTGAAGAACACGGAGAGCCGGGAAATGAAGGAGACTGCCAGATTCAAGCCTCCCGGGGAGGAAGCGTAGTGAGAACACTGAAAGATGGATAGACAGAGGATGCTAGCGTGTGTGCACTATAGGTGTCCTATGGTAAGATTGTTTGATGCTTTATTGTCTTAACTGGTAATAGAAGCTCGATAGCACTGGAGCAGATGAAATAAGGTCTGTCAGTGCAGCCTTGTCATTGATCTCACCTGTGCCATATCATTAGAGCACTTAGCTGCTGAAATATGACGCTTTAATTCAACAGCGTTGTGTTTGGAATAGTTCTTTATGATCTTTGTTCAATATGATGGTTTCTTGTTTTCTTTCCCCCCCCAGGTTTGGTCAATATCTTTATATTATGAAATAAGTTTCCTGTGTCTCTGATTTTTTCCCCCGCATTTAAAATGCCAGTCGGAGGCTCCCGGGGCTCCAATTCTCTCTCCAGCCAAGAAAATGACTAATATAAATGATTGACAGCCTTGCTGGGATAAGGTTGCCCATTTAGCAAACTCGCTGTGTCAAAGGAAAAAAGTCACAATGGCTCCCCTGAGTGATGGGATTGGAGATGAGAGAAATGAAGATTTTGGTGCTGTATCGATCCTCCAATGCTTGTCTCATGCATTTTACACAAGATCTAAATGCCACTTATGGTATAATACAGCGCTCTAGGTCGGGGCTCACCACTCTCTGTTCAGTGGGATTTCAGGATACTTGGTGTATAAATTCAACAGGAATCAAGTAAAGCTGTTAGACTGTGTCGCGGGCTCAGTGCTGAGAAGGCACTTGGGGTATCTGAGCATTTAAAAACCTTGAAATCTTTTCTCTGGATCCATTAATGTGCCTCTCATGGACAACTGAAATTATTTTCATACTTTTGTGATACATCAAACTAAGCTCTTTTCTCTTCTCCTCTCCTCTGCAGGCTGTAAGGTCTAAGTCGCATCATGGCAGAGGAGAGCCTCGAGACAGATGGTCCCAGATCCTCCATGCCGGCTGAACTCCACCATCCTCACTCTAAGTACTCTCAGTGGAAGTTTAAGCTGTTTAGGGTGAGGTCCATGGAGAAGGCACCTCTGCCCAGTGAGACTCAGCCTGAGAAAGGAGTCTTGTTAGGGATCTCATCTCCCGCAGCTCCAAATATAGAGTTAGATAATGGTGTGGGTCCAGGGAGCGTTATGAAATTGTGCCTTGGGGGGAAAAGCAAGGAAAATGTTGAGGGCCCGGGCCGATCTGTAGATATGAAGCTGCAGGAAATGGACACCCACATGAACCACCTCAGGTGATTAAATGGCAATATACGATATAAGCTACACAGTATTACATGCATTTCTCTCTAAGAATTTGACAACATTGTTTTTTCCTCTATAAAGGTGCTTGTGCCGTCTCTGTGGAATGCTGCTGAGAAAAGTTAAAGGACCAGTGCACGATGTTCATGGGGATCTGGATGAAGTGAGCAAAGGTGCCCTGCGTAGAATGGGCTGCAAAGTCACAAGCTGGCCAGAGGTCATCAGCAAAGTCTTCAAAGTGGACGTGACAGACGACATCGAATCTGTCCACCCTCTCTCCTTCTGCCATCGCTGCTGGATGGCTGCCATACGAGGAGGAGGCGTCTGCAGCTTCTCCAGAATCAAAGTCCCCGAGTGGAAACCTCACTCTTCCCTCTGCCACCTTTGCTCCCCCAGGAAACCTTCATTCAAGCGGACCAGGAGGAAGAGGCGAAAAGCCATTCCCAGAGCCCAGAGCCTGGCAAAAAGGACCAGATGGGACCACGGTGACAGCAACGCTGCTGGTGAGAGGAGGGCCGAGAGGAGACGTCCCGTGCACTGGGCCTGGAGGAAACCCAGCACCCAGCGAGAGCAGTGGGTGAGGAACATCACCCACTGCCAGAAAGACCATCTGAGTACGAAGCTGATCTCTGAAAAGCTCCCTGTAGACTTCATCTTTTCTTTCACCTGCCTGGTGTGTGACCACCTGCTCTCTGATCCAGTCCAGTCCCCCTGTGGACACCTCTTCTGCCGCAGCTGCATTATAAAATATAACTACGTTCTGGGACCTCACTGCCCGGCCTGCAACTTGCGCTTCAGCCAGAATGACCTCACCTCGCCTGCCAAAACGTTCTTATCGGCCTTACAATCGCTGCCTCTGCTCTGCCCCAGAAGTGACTGTGGCAAGCAGGTGAAGCTAGACTCATTTAAAGCTCACTGTCTGGACCACAACCTGGGAGAACAGGATGCAAACAAGCAGCCATCAGAACTCGACGGATACCTGCTAACCAATAAAGGAGGAAGACCTCGTCAGCACTTGCTATCTCTAACCCGTCGTGCCCAGAAGCATCGACTGAGGGATCTGAAGACCCAGGTGAAGGTGTTTGCAGACAAAGAGGAAGGTGGCGACCTGAAGTCTGTGTGCATGACTTTGTTTTTGCTGGCGCTGCGATCTGAGAATGAACACCGACAGGCAGATGAGCTAGAGGCCATGATGCAAGGTAAGAGGCTATTATAAGGCTTTTGTTCAATCAACATAACCCTCCATAGCCAAGAAAGAGGGACACAAACAAAAAGAAAATTATGATAGTGTTTGCTCATTAATATTTCCACCCAGCTCTGAGGAATACAGTCATCTCATAAATAACAATGAGTTGAAAAGTTCACTATTGAGGAGAGAGAAGAAAGTTTGCTGTGATTTTGATTGAAAAGCATTTCATTATTGTCCATCTCTTTTTTTATTGAACCACCGCCGTTACACGCTCGGCCCCTCCCTCCCCGCTTCTCTCCCACTCTCGCTCTCAGTCTGCTTGTCTGTCAGTCCCTCAGTCTCACACTCCCTTTAATGCACAATAACAACTCTTGTGAAGGGGCTGTTAGAATCAAAACAACATCAGCAGCTCTTGTATCTGCAAATTACACAGACAGCACCATCCTCCTCTCTGGGGAATAGAAGCCAGCTGGTGTCTGTTTTCATCTGCAGCCAATACATCACTTTTGCCAGCTTCACTGATTCACCCTCTGTCCCCTTATAACATTTGGAAATTAGGAAATATTGGATTTTGTAATCATGGGCTTGTGGGCTTTTGACAATGATACATTCACATTTGGGTGTTAAATTTGCGATTCTCTCTGTCTCATAGTATAATCGAGTCTAAATGCAGGATATCAAATGAGGAAATGTTAGATACTGCAGTTCTTTTCAAAGCACCAGAAATGGGCTTCCACAGTTTGGCTTTAAATAATTCTCTTCATGTCTCAATCCTTTTTCCTTGCTTTACTTTTTTTTTTTTTTTTGAATTTTGCATCTTTCTGTCACTCCCAGAAACTTTCTCTCTTTTCATTTTCTCTCTCTCCTTCTCTCTGCAGGCAGAGGCTCGGGGTTGCATCCTGCTGTGTGCTTGGCCATTCGGGTCAACACTTTCCTGAGCTGCAGCCAGTATCACAAAATGTACCGGACTGTCAAAGCCACCAGCGGCCGCCAGATTTTTCAGCCCCTGCACACCCTGCGAGCCGCAGAGAAGGAGCTTCTCCCTGGCTTTCACAAGTTTGAATGGCAGCCAGCTCTCAAGAATGTGTCTCCATCTTGCGATGTTGGCATTATTAATGGGCTCTCTGGATGGGCTTCCTCAGTGGATGACTCCCCAGCTGACACCATCACACGGCGCTTTCGCTATGATGTGGCACTGGTGTCGGCATTAAAGGATCTGGAGGAGGACATCATGGAGGGGCTGAGGGAGAGTGGGATGGAAGATAGCGCTTGCACCTCAGGCTTCAGTGTCATGATCAAGGAATCCTGTGACGGCATGGGCGATGTCAGTGAGAAGCACGGTGGCGGACCAGCCGTTCCTGAGAAGGCTGTGCGTTTCTCTTTCACCGTTATGTCTGTCTCTGTCCTGGCAGACGGCGAGGAGGAAGAGGTTAACATCTTCACGGAGCCGAAGCCGAACTCAGAACTGTCCTGTAAGCCCCTTTTCCTGACGTTTGTGGATGAGTCAGACCACGAGACGCTCACAGCCATCCTGTCGCCTATAGTTGCAGAGCGAAACGCCATGAAAGAGAGCAGGCTCATCCTGTCGATCGGCGGGCTGCCTCGCTCCTTCCGCTTTCACTTCAGGGGCACGGGATACGATGAGAAGATGGTGCGTGAGATGGAGGGCCTCGAGGCCTCGGGGTCCACCTACATCTGCACTCTGTGTGACTCCAGTCGGGCGGAGGCCTCTCAAAACATGGTGCTGCACTCCATCACCCGCTCCCATGAAGAGAACCTGGAACGATATGAAATATGGAGAACCAACCCCTTTTCTGAGTCTGCGGACGAGCTGCGAGACAGAGTCAAAGGGGTCTCTGCCAAGCCCTTCATGGAAACCCATCCCACGCTGGATGCGTTACACTGTGACATAGGCAACGCCACCGAGTTCTACAAAATCTTCCAGGATGAGATCGGCGAGGTGTTCCAAAGGGACGCCCCCAGCCGGGAGGAGCGGCGCAGCTGGAGGGCAGCCCTAGATAAACAGCTGAGGAAGAAGATGAAGCTCAAACCAGTAATGAGGATGAATGGGAACTATGCCCGCCGGCTAATGACCATGGAGGCCATCGAGGTGGTGTGTGAGCTCGTGCCCTCAGAGGAGAGGAGGGAGGCCCTGAGGGAGCTGATGAGGCTCTACCTCCAGATGAAGCCTGTGTGGCGCGCCACCTGCCCGGCCAAGGAGTGCCCCGACCAGCTGTGCCGCTACAGCTTCAACTCCCAGCGCTTTGCCGACCTCCTCTCCTCCACCTTCAAATATAGATACAAGGGAAAGATACCTAATTACCTGCACAAGACCCTGGCCCACGTGCCCGAAATCATAGAGAGAGACGGATCCATAGGAGCCTGGGCCAGCGAGGGGAACGAGTCGGCAAACAAACTGTTCAGGCGTTTCCGGAAGATGAACGCACGTCAGTCAAAGGCTTTTGAGCTGGAGGACGTGTTGAAACATCACTGGCTCTACACCTCCAAGTACTTGCAGAAGTTCATGGAAGCTCACAAGGACTCGGCCAAAGCTCTGCAAGCAACCATCGAGCCAGTCGAGTGCCAGGACGACGAGGACATGTCCCTGGAAGTTAATGATTTTTAATTTGTCTGCAATTGTGAACATCAAGAATTAACATTTTATTGATTTAAAGATAGTTGTATAATATTTTAATTGCCCCCGATTGATATTTACAATGTCGGGGAGTTGAGACAATTCTTTGCAGATTTAAACAGCAGCATCAAGACCTTTGCATTAAATAACCAATTTCTTGCACTTGAACATTTGCAAATTTGATGGAACATAATGTTGTCCTTACACCATGTTTTTAAATGTGTTTCACATACTGCCTTGTTGCTGAAAGGTTTCATACATATGCCTTGCCCTGCTTTGTTAGCTGGTAGCTCCTACAGCGCAAAGATGGGACAAACAGAAGTAACACACACAGGTTCCTTTTCTCTTGCTCTTAGCAGCGAAAATCTTTTTTTCTATCTTCACCGTCTGTGAAATATGGAGCAGTTTATTGTATTGCAAGGATGTGACACATTTATGAATTTATATGGAGAGGATATTTATGGAAACAGATGAAAGAGCTGTAAGTCATTGAGGGAAATTGTGTTAAAAAGACCACATTTGTGGCCACTGTATTAATATATCATTGGAGCGGGAGCAAAATGCAATCACAGGGACCCAAATGTTCTTTGTTTCATGAGTGCCCTCTGAAAAAGATTACCTTAGTGCTTTATCTTGGGATCCCTGAGGGGAAGAATAGATGCCAGGTCACTTTGAACCAATTTTTATCTCTTTTAGTTTTTGCACAGTGGAGAATAGATGATACTTATTCGAATTCTTCACATAAAATAAGGCATATACTGACCTTTTTGTTGATACCATAAAAATACAGTGTGGTCCATTACAAAGCCTAATACCCCATGGACTCTCTATCAGGCAGGGATTTTTCTTAAGTTCTGTATATAACCTGGCTCTTCTTCCTCTGCTGATATTTCTCCGTTGCCACGGTTTGACAGAGGAGAGGGATGAGTGGGAGCTAGAAAGACCTGATGTAAACTGATTTGTTGGCAACTTTATTTGTGTGATTGATTGATTATATTTTCTTCTTCTGCCTGTGACAGGCAATTTTGTTTTCTTATTTGATTGAATGTTTGATTTTATTTTACTGTCACAAGTTTAACCATGTGACAGCTGTGAAATATTCACATTTCACTTGATGGTTGTCACAGTCCTAAAATAACACTGTGTTTTAGAGGGCTATACAATCCTGCAACTTGTGTCATGTTTGTGTTTTGCCGCAACAAAATGCATTTCTCAAAGTAATGGATGATTCACTGAATTCCACTTGTTCACTTTTCACCATGTATTTCCTCAGTTTTTGTTACCATATCACACTAAATATCAGGAAAACTGTTTGCTGGGGTTGCTGAAGACTTTCAGGGATGATTTGTTTACTCATACAGTATTACACTGAAGTTCCACTACTTTTTTAAACCATGTTATCAGATATTTCTGCTGTATTTTCACTGAAACTGAGACAATTTACCGTCCTGTGAGTTGTGTCAATGTGTTATTGGAGATGGAGTTTGTACTTATTTGTCCTTGTTTCCTCCAAAAAACCCAAATAAAGACAAAGTTTGAATTCATTTGCTGGTTTATTTGAGTTATTTAAGTTTGATTTGATTTTGCATTTTGATATTGGATTAATGACAGAAAAAAACAGTCACATTATACTAGCTGCTTTTTACTGTGGTCCTGGAATACAAATTAACAATGAACTGTTAGGCAGCTGATAAAAACATAAAGTAGAAGCATTGCAAAAAGATAAACATCAAGATTTTCTGTCACCTAGATTGTGAAAAGGTACAACTTTAAATACATTTAGGTTCAGGTTCATTCAGGTTATATTATCTAATGTAATTGCAGGTTTAACTGGCAACAGATTTATTTATACTTTATTATTATCTATATTAGGTATCATTCATCAATTATGATTTAATTGTATAAACAATTTATGTATTTGGACCCGGAACACTTTCTGGGACATTGAAAGTTTTGAGAAAACACATTAGAAATAAAGAAGGACACAAAGACATAAATTGAGGCAAGCTGTTTATTATTAATTTCACTGAGCACAGATGATCATCAGCATATTAAGTATTTCTCATCAGTAATTTATTCTCTGAATGTAAACAAGACACCTCCCCAACACACATAGCATTGTCAACAGTGACCATTTTTCAATCAGTAATCATCATTTTAATTGTAGAAACAATTGCATAAAGAATTCAGCTCCATTCGGACTTGGAAGAAAAACCTGTTGTACTGAATAGAATACAAAATTACAATTTACTGTTATACAGCTGATAAAAACACAAACTAGAAACACTGACACACAGACTCTCTGAAATGTTCCTAATGTTTTTTCAAACGATGTACAACAGCTGTTGGGCATGAATTATCAGTTTGCAATTTTATTGTTTAATCTCCTCACAAAATTTTTCCACATTGACTGATTAAGTCTGGATTCAATCAAAAAGCCTTTTGAAAAAGCTTTTTTTTGCAGGCGACATATTAATTGTCAGAGGAGTTTTCCTGTTCTTTACTTTCATGGGGGTTCGCTTCAGGGGCATGACCTGTCGAGGTGGGGTCATCTCCTGGTAGGGCAGGCCTCCGTGGTCCTGACAGAAGTACTTTTTGCTGCCCTGAGAGAGCCTGAGCAGCAGGGTCTCAGACAGCTCCATGCACTGGGCATGGACCCAGTGTCCCTCTTCCCCCCTGGAGCAGAAGATCATGGCTGGCCGGTGGAGCTCAGTGGAGTAGTATGGCTCCCACGTGTTGAGGTCCAGCTGACAGCCTGGGCAGCATTTGATCCAGTAGCCCGTTTGGGATTCGTCCTCTTCATCCTCCTCGTTGTAAGTATCCCCTTCTCCATCGCTGCTGTCCACCAGCTCGTGTGGCTCACGGCCAAAGTAGAGCTCCTCAGAGTCTTCAAGAGGAGTGGAGTCGTCGTAATCCGTCGACTCCTGGCTGCAGCCTTGGGTTCCTTCTTCCTCATTGCCTTCTCCCTCGGTTTGGAACTTCACCTGATAGAAGTAATGCACATCTGGTTGGGATGGCCTTCCCTCGGAAGGTACACCAAGCAGGACGCTCCCCTCCCCGGTGCTGCCACCAAACCAAGTGCGACTATGGATGACATCTGGGATCCAGTTAGGTGGTTCCAGGTGCTCAAAGTGGATCCCCTTCTCATCCAGAATCACAGTGTTGCACTCCATCCTCTTCTGAGAGTTTGACTGATACCCACCTAAGATGATATATCTGTGAGTAGGACCTGTACGATTGATTATAGCACTAGAGATGGATATGCCAGTGTCTAGAGTCTCACAGGAAAGCAAGGGAGCTCCCTGCAGGAGCTCAACACGCAGGCGAAAGAGTCGAGGGGGGCGGGAGTCGGACGTGAGCGAGTGTCCCCCGACGAAGTAGACGCAGTCCTCTCTGGCAAGGGCCAAATGGAAAGACTGTCCATCGCTGAGCTCAGGTAACGTGTGAGCAGAGGAGCAACCGAACTCCAAGTCAAACAGGAACACCTGAGGAGGACAGTCAACAACGCTGTTCCACGTCTCTGTGGTCCGCTCTCCTGCGGGCATGTAGGATCGACCCCCGAACAGTACACAAGCTATCTTCCCATGACTTTGAACCATGCTCATTGTGTGGCCGTACCTGGCCCCTGCCACCTCTCCCACTAGGTCTTTCTCTTTGCAGCACAAGGTCAGTTTACGATTGCAGCCACGGCTATCCATGGTCAGCAGATACAGGCTCGACGAGATCTCATTATTCGGGGTGCGGCCGCCATGGATGAGATAACTCTCCGGAAGCCCGTCATAGGGGTCGAGGCGGCAAACAGCTGGACAGCGTAATGGAGGAAGGTAGCATGAGTCATCGGAGAAGTAGATGGCCCTCAACTTCATCTCACCATTTTTAAACCGAACCCCAAACATCCCTGTCGGACATGAGCGCTTGGGCCAACCTTTCTGGCCAAACAGGAGAACTTCACCATCCAGCTGCAGCAGAGAGCAGCCGGGCTGCAGAAGGCTTCCACAGTTCACTGGAGTTAATGGTTGCAGGGTCATTTTCTGGCAGGTGCCTGCGTCAAAACAACAACACAATATGTCAGTCAGCTGTTGATTGTTTTCATTCAGGGGCTTTAAATTTGTACTTCCTGTTCATTGCAGTAACACCTGGAGGACCATAATCCTCTGAATCATAATATGCACCATAACCCCCAAATTGTATAACTAAGGGCATTCTCTACATCTTTTTAACTTCAGGAAGGACGGCGTATACTGTGTAATGGCTACTGCTATTTGGAAAGTAAATATATCATTATATGGTATAATAAAGGACGAGTAATTGTAATTATAAGGGTAGGACAGGAAATTCATACCAGTGACAAGCCTTAATGTTACTTACTAACAACAACTCTATTGCAACTAATAGTACTTATTATCATTATTATTATTATCCATCTATCATCAGCAACAATGTATAATTACATACATAAAATTAATAAAGGAAAAAAAATCCATTTTCATAAACTATGCACCGTTATATAGCATGAGACACAAACAAACATTTCTAGGAGCTGCTTCACTGAATCAGTAACTTTCTGCGAATGTTTACAAGGTGACAGTATTCAGCATGCTTTTCCTGGAAAATGGGTTACATTGTCTGGTACAACAGTGTCGTTATGAAATGATGGGACAATGACACAGAGTGAACATTGTGCATTAGACACTGGTTATGTGGACCTTTGAAAAGAAGATGCATCCAAACAAAATTACTGAAGTATTTTTCCACTCTAATGAATGATATGTCTTTTAGAGTTTATTCTGAATCAGACTGGGGCATCAGTTGTGCCATCATCACTTCAACTGACCTGTCATTTCATTAGCTATGGACAGTATGAGTCATGTCAATATTGACAGTGTTTGACTGCTTTTCGCAGTTAGCAGGATGTTACATACAGACTCTACAAGTCAGCTTGGAGTAACAGTAGCACAATATTGATTTAAAAAGCCTTCGTTTAATTCAGAATCATAATTTTTAATTTGCTTACCTCGAGGCCAGGACCTGGATGCAGCGCCTGAGTCACTTTGGTGTGATTCTCAGCATCACTAAGATGAAACTGAATCGCTATTTATGTAGCTGAACTTTGACAAAGGCAGACGGCGACAGAATTTGTGAAGCTTCGTTGACTCACAAACACTTCCAGATCTTGAGGTTAACAGTCTGTGACTGCTGCTCAGTGGCAGGTGTGCTGCCTGAATGCATTTAGTGAGTCACTTCATTGATATCACGGGATATCAGTTCAACCAGAGAAGGTAAGAACAGGCTGTTATTGGGAGAATGCTGCTTGTTGAAAAATCATAAACTACTGCATGTAATACCTGAAGAAATTCAAAATGTTAGGAGCAGTAGATGTTTTTTATTCACCCGTAGCTGAACATGTTTAAACATCAGATCCAAATGAACCACTGTGTTCCTTTCTTTACAAAGATTTCATTTTTACATTAAATTAACTAATTAACTAAAATAAACTGTCCTATACACATCTAAAACTGGCCTCAGTTAACAGTACAGTGATGATGCAGGAAAAAAATAATAATTAAAATTGATGTTCACAACAGTCCAAGGAGGGTAGAATGATATGGAGGAAATGCATGATGACAAAGTATTTTGAATTAGCCCAACATAGTATTAGTCATTGTTTCTATTGCCATGACAAGACACACCTCTGATATGAATTTGTTGTCGAGAGGTTGGAAGCAGACAGTACAAACACATAGAAAGCCACTGTGTACATGCCCACTATGCTATTAACTTTATCAGACAAACTTAATTGCTATAGTTTGTTAGTTTTCTTGCAGTCATTTCTAGGAAACAAAATACAACACAGTCACCAATTATAAGAGAGAAAACTTAAGAAGAAATTTTTGGAAAAAATCCCCCAATTTAACCACCTTATCTTAATTCATGTATTAACAGATGCAGATGCAAAGAGCCAATTAATTGCATTTTGTCAAACTCAAGATTTATTAATGCAGTACATTAATTTGGAAATTGAACATCGGAAATTCCTAAAAAAAATCTCATAATTAATGAACCGTAGGTTTCTAAAGTAATTTGGTTCTAGTTTATTCACCAAGGCCTGGGCTCCTAATTCATACAATCTCTCTAAAGCTGATTACAGGGCCTAATCAAAAATTTCTTTAATTATGAGGCCGTATATACTGGATCTTACATTGGTATTCAGAAAAACAAGTCGAGGGCACCGCTTCAAATGAAAAAAGAAAAACCACAGAAATATCCACTCAGGTTCTGCTCGAAAAGAAAGAGGCAAGCGTACATACACACAGTCAGAAGCTTGTTTTCTATACAGTGTTTACTGCTGCCTGCAGTTTCAGCTTCCCTACTGTAACTGAAAGCCTTTGCCTTCACATTAAACCTCTTACTTCTCATTTTCCCTCGTGGTTTTACTTTATTTTTGGCATCAAAAACGATCTGATCCTTCACACGCTGTCAGGCTGCTCTTCCTGAGAAAGCCCTGTACACATTTTTTAACAAATATGGCCATTAGTTGCTGCCTGGCTTATCCATAAACACCCTCCTTTAACATTGACTGACGTGCAGTACTGGGAGTGTGAGTCATTAGCTCACACAGCACACTGAGCCTGATACATTATCGTGGTATGAGGCCGTTTCGTGTAGGGAGGGTAAGAGGAAGGAGAACATCATTTTAAAACAGCGATGAATACATTCTAGTCTGTATTTCTTTGCTTCTGTTTTAAAGATCTGACCTACTGTAGGTAAAAGCACATCCCCTATATGAGTGACACACACACATGGCTCAACAGCCAGAGAAAAACTGAGCTGGAAGCAGATGTCTACCGACTCATTAGCATAATGTTTTTGTGCACTGAGCAGCTGAGAGAAAACTTGAGGAGTGTGCAAAACAAAGGCAGAAACCACAAGTGCCTGGAAGACCGTTACAGCTTGAAAACACAAAACAGCAGAGCACCTGTGTGTCTAAACTGATGCTTACAGGGCTGAGTGGAAGAGAAAATAATTTACTCTTGTTACTAGAGAGGATATAACGCATGAATTCAGATGTCAGTGGGATATGCAGAATGGGTTTTTCTTCTCTTTATTTTTCCGAGAATTGTTCCAGCCGTATGAATTCAGCCTGGGAAAAATAAACCTTTCTAGTCACCTCGAGGCATCCGCACAAAGCGCTGCTCCAAAGTAATGCCTGCTATATGTAACCACAGCTGGGATGGTGCAGGGAGCGAGGAGGAGGCACAGAAGTGTGTGTCAGACCCCGGGCCATGCAGGGATTTGTACATAATTGATAGAACAAAGTAATTAGAATCTATGGTAACACCTGTTTCTGTCCCTTATAATGCATCAGTGCCTGACTGTTGCTACCCCGAAGCGCGATTGTGATGGATGATGCGGTGACAGTTCTGATGTTCTGACGATCACTGTGCAGTGGTGTTTATCACTATTTAATGTTACGGTAATTGCTCCCCTTGTGGTGATTGGTACTGAAGTGCCGGTGGGGCGCTTCCACCTCGCTCTGGTTAATATTGCAGCGGTGTGCTGGTGATCATCTGGTGCTGGGTGATCTGTAATAGAGCAGCTCAGTTTTTACATTCACAATCGTTGTTTTCACACGGCAGCACTCAGTCTAAATCCCAGCCCTGTCTCCTTAAACAATATGTTCACATACTGATCATTTGCATTGCAGAAATTCATTTAGTTTTGGAAACTTCAAGTATATACGATTTCTTAACATAATGAGGAAACATGTTCATTGAATGTATCTGCACACTGCTCTGTACAGTAGAGTTGTGTTCACTGCCAACTGAATGTACTGAATGTACTTTGATTCTTTTTTTTCCTACAATATTTATATATTTTATATATATATATTTATATATAATGATTCTGTGGTTATGTTAAAGGAACACAAAGCACCTGGTCTTGGTTCACAAAGTACACTTGTATGTATGTATGTGTGTATGTATGTTTATTTGTATGTATACTTCTATGTATGCTTACGTGTTAGTGTTCTTGTGTATACTTGTGTACTTGCATTCATAGTTGTATGTATATTAGCGAATCCGTGCCACAGGTATATGGGGTATGTAAAGGTGAGCTACCCCCATCAGAGACTCCAATGAAGGCCACACGACTTAATGATCCTGTAGATTGACAGTTCTGGTTGCTTTCACTTGTGTACTTGTATGCATACTTCGATGCGATCTGTACTTTCATGTTTGTATGTACAGTGTGTATGTATTTATGTCTGTATGTATGTACATATGCACATAATTAGTTATACTTGTATGTGCATGTTTTTAAAGTGATAATGTGATTAAGTTTAAGTTTAAAGTTTAAAATGAGACAAAAGTCCGAGCTGACTTGAAACATGAGACGCAGTGACTTTTTCAAACTCTATGTTTGACCTTAAGTTTCTTTTCAGCCTAAAGCTAATGTGTTGGAACAGGCTACACATGTTTTGATCTTGTAGTAAAGCCCTGTGCCTTGTACTTGCACCTGTATGCACATTGTGAGCCTACAAACAACCATCATCCTATTACTTCTGTCTGACGTCCTGGATTGAAAAAAAGCTCTGCCAATGAACACAAACCAGGTGGAACACTGTTCCTCAAAAACACATTTGGCAACGCAAATCACTGGGATATAAAGGAATTTTGTAAGAAATAGCATTGTTGCATCCACAGTGTCTTTTACCACGTTCAATGTTCCTTCGTTCCTTCATTCCTTTCATCTATTGTTCCTGGATTCCCTGCTTCACTAAATGTGTTTCTCCTCTGTTGTCCTCTCTCTGCGCAGGTGAGCTTGGTTGTCTTGGTTCGTGGCAGGAAGCCAGGAGTGCAGACTGCCTCACATAGCCTGGCACCAGACCAGATGCTGGTGGAAACCCTGGAGTCTCTCTCTGCATCTCCTCTGAGCTCTTCTAGGCCTGCTTCATTTAACTGTCTTCAGGACGGTGTCACAGTTCATGGGCTGTGACTGTTATATGTTGAACGGGCCACCTAAAGCCGTGTTTTCAGTTGATAAGCTTAGATCTGCCCTCACCCTGCCTCTCCCTCCTGCCATCAGGGAATACCACCAGTAGACACACAACCGCTGCCCTGTAACTTAGCTCATTCCCAGGGGAGATGGAGGGATCAGGAGACAGAGGAGGAACAGAGCGGTCAGAGCGCAGAGGGAGCGAGATGTGACAACAGCAGGACAGCTCGGCGGCTGGCTCTCGGCCGCGGATCAGTTTGAGGTCAGCGGCTTGTTGATCCTCCGCTGCGCCCTCGAAGCTTGATGGATTGAAGTTTGAGTAAGAAAACCCGAAGAAAAATTTTTCAATCAAACTGAATCCCCCTTGTTGAATAACCCCTCCTCTCCTCCGCCTGTCTCAGTGCTTTCCTCCTTTATCTCTGTCTGTCTCCTCCACTTTATCTCTGCAGTCCTCCCTATTGCAGTGAGTCTCGATTTTCTTTAAGCAAATGGCCGGACTGTTTCAGCGCAGGGGAGTTTACTTCAGATGTGTACACTGAAGCATGAACAGGACCTCAGGCAATGCCAGCTATTGATTTTACCATGATTCTGATTAGAGGGCTCCCTGTTGCAATCGATACCATACATCAGTGAACTGCACAGTGAAACTGATGGTCCAAGATAGGATCCCATATTTGGCTTCCAATTAATCATGCTGTTGATTATTTTTTAAGATTAAAAGGCAGTTGAGTGAGCACGAGATCCCTCAGCATAAAGAACAGTTCAGCATGAGAGACTCTCGACTGTCCAAACACATCGGACACTGAACAACCACAGTCAATAACACCACTTGATCATCATGATTAAATTTTATGGGCTGCTAGACACTGTACACTGTACGATAAGAGTATGATGAAAGATATTCCTCTCATGCAGCTCTCTTTCACTGAGAGTCTTATCTTATTGTAATGAATGATGGCGCTGGTGGTTTGACAGGTAGCAGCTGTGGGAATGAATGCTACAGCGCTGGAAGCGAAGCTGGAAGTCCTGATTTTGCACCAGGTATTATTTACAGGGAATAATAGCTCGGCTATTTATTAAGAAGATTATTTCAATGTTAATCAGATGTAGTCAGCATTTGAATGTGGCAGCATTTCAGAACTGTTCTATAGTTGGAGTTTATTGTTTTTAAAGCTGCACAAATCAATAGTCTTTTTTTTATCAACAGTGGATCAATAATTAGGTGTAATGTGAAAAGTATTATAATGACTCAGAAATGAGGATTTTCACACACAACTTTGGAGGTCCTCTTAGCCCTATGGGGCATTTTAGCATCTTTCAGCTACAGATTCCATCTGAGTGTGCAATATTTCATTTTGTTATAGTCAAGTGCAATATTTTCATATTTGTACTTAATAATTGATATATATCCGATTCCTCAATGTCAAGATCTAACTTTACTGGTAATATTACGCATTCCCATATTCTCATTTATATCTCATGTATGTCTGTATATAATCTTATGTAGATTTGTTAAATTTGTAAATAGTTTTTAGCTTGTTTATATTTTTTGTTTCTCACTACATAACTGTCCTAGTGTCTTTGCTGCTGTGTATTGCAAATTTCCCCACTGAGATACGAATAAAGGTTTATCTTACCTTATCTTATCTTATCCTATCTTATCTTATTGTTTCAGTTTTAATATTTTGGTTCAGTCTCACCACTCTTATTCAGCATCATAATCTGAATTCAACCTCAGTCCTCAGTGCAAGACCAGTCACAAAACTAAAGACAGTCCTATCACCTTCAGTTGTACTTTATGATACTACTGTTGCATAGTCTAATGCACTAATGCATAGTCTTATTGTTTTGGAGTTGATGTCGACTTCAGGCACCAGCAGATATTGAGGTGACTTTTTAACCTGAATAATAGCCCACCTTTGATGAATTTGCTGCTCTCATTCACACCTTTTACCCGTCTTATCAGAGTTCAGATTGGCACATTGAGGGAGGTGTTCACGGAGAAGAGAATAGTAATGACATTCTTGTTATTCGAAAATAAGGTTGTTTAATTGTGCGTATGGATCTTCATTAATATCAATTTATCCTCATTTTTTTCTGATTATGCTGGAATTAGAGAGGTGGATTTTTGCCATGCGGTATTGATATGAGGCTTTGAAAAGGCCACAATGCTATTTCACAGAGAATGGTTCTTTTAATCAAGCCTCTGACAGTAAATTACATTCACTGACTTTTAACAGTTTGCACAAAAAAAAGAATGGAAAACTCAATAAAAGTCCAATATTTCTTAATCCAGGAAAGTAAACGCGACAGTTCCTCAGCAAGCTTTTGAAAGGCATATATCTATATAGGTCAACCTTTAATTTAGTGGGATATAGATAATATTAAATGCATATCATGTGTGTGATTAAGGAAGTCATTTCCTTTTAAATAGTCTGTATTACCATTTTTATGCTAAATCAACATGCAGATTGCGTTGCCGTCCTGCTGTTAGTGTTGAAAGTACGGCCCCACCTGTTTTTCATTCTCAGTACATCTTTCATACCGAAGCTCTAACCTTGATCATTGACTTTAAAGCCTGGCAATACGCATTTTTTTGTAACTGCATTTAGCTCCTATGTCTTCTGTTTAATTCTCAATCAACAGCAGCATGTGCGTGATTTGATCTCGCCTATCTGACACAGTGGTATGGCAGTGTGGTGGTGGTGGTGGTGGGGGGGCATCTCTGTAATCTCTGCCAAACGCTACAGAAGTGATTTGCCTGTTGACTCTGTGTTGCCACTCAGAGATGCTGACATAATAGAATGGCTTACTGTGAACTCCCACCTTGATTAGCATGTGTAATTATAAATTTGCTGCCATAAGCGTAAAATCAGAGTGAAAGGAGGCGTTGTGGAAAGTGCCTGTGCCTCTTTGACACTGAGTGGCCTGTAATTGCCTCTACTGCACAATCAATGACTGCTCAGCATTTGGCACCTGGATGAATCAGCCTCTCTGGATTATTTGGGGATATTTAGGATGAGCTTTAGGTGTAATGTTTTAATTCAATAACTTCTAACCAGCACTTACACATACAACAGTGACATTTTTAAAAAAAAACCAAGTCAAAACAAATAGCGACAAATAAACTGGCAAAAATAAAATATAGTCAAATTACAATTTGTATCTATCTGTCTAAGGATGTATCCAGGCTATTTCAGCCCAAAATGTCTTGTGCTGACAGACGAGGATGTGTGGGTACATGGGTGACGTGTTGAGAATAACAATTAGCTTCAAGAACAATGATATTCCATTTTGTGTGACACGGTGGACGACAACCGGCGCTGAGCGAGGGACGCCCCGTGATACTCACACACACATAGACTAGCATTGCTCAGTGTGACACTTTTTCCTTCTTCCTGACACTGTTAATTCCTACCATGCTCCCCCCTGTCAATGTACTACCTCCCCATCTGTGGTTGTGGGTGTCAAATATGTAGTGTACAGCTACCTGTAGACTGAAATGTGTCAAGAATTGATTGTCTAGTCTGGCTTGTGATCATCTTAAAATATTACAGTTACAGTGTAGTCTACATAGCATGCACGCAAAGGACATGTTTGACTTGCTGTGGGTGTGATTAGGTGTATGTAAGATCAGTACTAAATAAACACTTAGTTATTGTATTGTCTGTGTCTGTGCTTCTGCCTGTGGTGGCTCTGTGGACTCGGGAGCCATTTTTAAAGCAGATAGCACATCAAGTGGAGTGACAAGGGAGACTAACAATACATTTCATACTTCAAGGTGAAAAGGTGCATATACTCTGAGCTTATCATGACACACTCCACCCATGCATCTATCCATCCATCAATCTAAGCACAGCAGCCAAAATGTCCTTTCCCCCACTAATTTCCTCTGGTGCTTTCTAGGGGTCTTCAGGTCTTCTTGCAGGTAGATATACTGCTGCATTCCCTCGGTCTCCTCCCATTAAGCAGCTCCTGGTCCATCTCCTCTGTGGGCTCCTCAGTCACAATCACTAAGGCAGACCAGCTTCCAAAGCAACCATATTTCAGGACTGTGTATCTCATTCACAGGTGACCAGTGCCGATGGAGCTCTGTGCTTTGTGGTTCAACTCTCTCTCCGGACATTTGTGGTGCAATGCTGCAGCTGCTAAAACCCTAACTGCTGGTCAATCTATTGATCCCTTTTAAAAACTTAAAAACTCACAGAGAAAAGGCCAAAGCCGGACAAATGTTTTCTCTTAAAACTTCTCAGCAATATTTCAAGAGCAAACTGGGCTGAAAGCATATGAGTATTTATTCTAAAAATGTTACAGCCCACATGTCTGTGGGTGGGGTGAATGTGAATGTGTTGTAAAGCGCTTCGAGTGGTCGGTAGTTTAAAAAAAGCCCTATGTAACTATAGTCCATTTACCATGTTGCTGATACCACTTACTGCCAAAGGTGGTGTTTAACACCTGCTGTCAGACGTTTAAGATGTCGCCTGTGGTCTATACTGTGTCGTGTTTTCAATAGTACACTTGTTATTTAGCCTATTTAATGACTTCAGTTGTAGAAGTGGTTATGGCTACCATCACCTCTGACTGCCATTTAAACGGAAATGGTGTCACAAAATGAGACGAGAAGGGTCACTTTAGATGCCCTTTTCAGATTGAAACAACAAGTGTCTTCAACCACAAATGAGGTTTAAATAAAGCTTTTGACTGAACGTTTACTCTTTCTAATATTATAGTCATGTGATGTTGTCGTGTTAGACGTCTGTCAGAAGCAGCATTTAACTTGTAAGCAGGAATAAAAATAGCCTAGTTAACGGCACAAAGGAGTTAAAACAGAAATAGGGGCAGGCTGCGTAATTATGATCAACATCATGTCTGTGATTGCCAAACCAAGGAGGAGGAAGAGTTAGCAGGCAACCAGGAGGAGGAGAGTGTCAATATTTAATAGTGTTAGCTCCTTCAAATTGATTGAAATTCCCTTTTATGAACACAGGGGAGTACATAATCGTATACCCTGGCCTGTCTTTGACAGTTGCCTTCTGCTCTCCACTCACTCCGCTCTCAGCCGGCTCTGTCTCGGCCTTCACAATTGGTGTGATGTTTTTGTCTGCCTGCTGTTATCAGGAGTTTTTTTCGGCGCGTGTCTTTTTCCTTGCTTTTTGTGTGTGTGTGTGTGTGTGTTGCGCTGTTTTTTGACCCTCCTCGCTCTCTTGTGTCTGTTGTCTGCCTTTTGGATTCCATTAGCACAGTGACAGAGAGGTGATTACGGCCAGCCCAGGTCTTTTAATACAGATTAGACGTCATCTGTGACGCCTTTCATATGCCTGCCGTCACACCATCCCTCAAGTTATTGTCTGGGGCCCTTTTCCTCGGGCTGTTGATATGGCCTGCTGTATGCTCCTGTAATGCTATCTGTATTCTGTGCACTTTGCCATGGTGAATATCAGTATTTGACACAACTAATAAGGCCTTTTCATTTTGATGGAATTCTCTCTCAGTGCAGCCGTCCTGGCTGAAGCCTGTGTATACTCCTAGTGAGACAGAGCTGTTTGCTCGGGCTGTGGGTGGAGCCCAGAGACAGATTGCGTCAAACAAAAGTGTTGTGTTTGGCAGGCCCTGCTAGCACTCTCTGCCACTTTCGGCTCTTAAGGCTTATAAAATGTACCGCTCGCAATGTCCACTGGCTGCGAATTTGAGAAGGTGAAATAATTACTTTGCAGAATTATCGTTTCCATGCATGATTTCCTGGCGATGCAATTCACCTCCGTTGACAGGCAACCCTTTCAGAAACAACGGGAGCCTGATTTTAATTGAACAGTGAGTCAGCTCTCATTTCCACTAATTTGATTGTCACACTCCTGAATTGCGTTTGATGATCACACAAAACAAAGCCAATAAGACAATCATTTGCGGTGTAATGCTGTACTTATTTTAATCTTAAGGAATACAACAGATTTGCCATGCAGGTAAGAGAAGCTGTCATTCCAAATCAACCAGAGCCAGCGGAGCATCCAACACGAGGACGGGAAAAGCTGGAAAAGGACTTAATGGTTTTGTCTTTCCGCATCTCACCATGTGCCTGTCTGAATGCAATTAAGTGTCCTCTGGTGGCAGAATTCATTACTGTGTCGATGTATCTGGAGTGACTTGAGGTGAAAGCATTTACATTTCTGTGCACACATTGTATCCCCATAATGCTTTTATGTGTCCTGTCAGGTTAGAGAAGATAAAGCAGGATGACTCGTCCTTGTTTGTCATCCGGTTACGTGTTGTGGTGAGCGGTGCCCCTCCATGAAGGTGACGATGATGTTGCATTGACTCACCTGTTCCTGACACCTGACGCAGCTGTAACTGACCCTCACTGCTGGGGGCCCCGAGGACAGAGACAAAATGTCACAGCACAACTGATGGCAATAATGAAACCTGGCAGTCACAGAAGCTTATGGTGAAATGATGAGATTATGATGAAAGCAGATCTAAAGTAAACTATATGTGTGGTGTTTGATGTCGACATAATGTTGTAGATGAAGAGTTCTGGCAACTTGAACCACAATAATAATAATAAAAAAATTTGTCAATCTCTGTGAATGAGAAGCCAACAATGCTGTTAGTCTCTACATTTTGACAGAAGTTGAGTTTTGGCTTCAGTATTCTTCCCACACTCTTTTTGTCCATGCCTGTATTTATTTGACCTGGTGTCCACTTCAGCCATGTACACACCCACCACCTGTCAGTCAAAACACAGTCAAGCCAAATCGCAAAACAGTGTCAACTTTTGAGAAAAAAAGTTGTCAAAAGATTTAAGGCTTGGTTACAACATAAAAATTTTTGGACCAAAATTGCTGCGATTAGTGGATTTGTTTGTAGGGGAAAAGTAAATATGTGCTGTTTTTTTCAGTTGTAGTTAAACTTCAGCGAATGGCGACACCTGAATTCACAGCGTTGACCATTAGCCAACCAGTACCGACAGTGCTGACCTTTGAAGGAATGGAGAGCTGGAGAATCCAAATGGAGGGAACCATCATGGTTTATTAGCTGTGTTGCACCATCCACTGCATTCGAATAAACTGTGCAAACTTATTTTCCCAATCAGCCTCACAAACTTTTTATCAAGCGGTTTGCAAGGTTGTTGGATCTTTTCCCCCCTTTTTCATAAGAACCATAACCATAACATATTAAGTTTTAGGCATATGGATTGATATCACTGTGCCACTTTCTGGTGTGAACAGACCTTTGCTCTGGAAAACAAGCAAGCAAAGAAAAAATAACAAGTCCTTGTAAAATGATCTAAACTGATGTGAAAATTTAGGGCTAAGGGTTTAAGAGTAAAGACCATGTTCAGATTGACCTTTAGCAATTCTGTGCCCTTGATGACAGATCTGCAGATATTTTGTGAAATATTTGTCTAAATTGCCTGGTTATTTGGTAAATAAATTGATTTTTGTTCCAGGTTGGTCTAAAGGGTCCTTTAATAACTAAGAATTTAAGTGTGTGTAGGAGGGAAAAGGAGCATGTGTGTGTGTTTGGGGGGAAGGTGTTTGCTGGGTACAATTGTCAGCTTTTCACTGTTTTTAGCCCACTGGGTGAACATGCTCTGTAATTAATTTCACGTTGCTACAGTCTATGCTTTCCAGCACAAAGAAATGGCTTACAAAGACTGGAAACCTGGGAGGTGATGGCAAATAGTATGTGTTGGCTAATTTAATGTAGGTTAGATTTGTGTGTTGGTGCTTCCTTAATGATATGACTTTGCAGCCAACTGTTATTATTTAGGATCCCTCAGTTGTTCCCTTAGCTGGCTATTGGTTGCACAGGCTCTCTGTTCTGTGTCATCAGTTTTATGTGTCACTCTTGGATGCTGTTCTCTCATGTACCAGGAAGTGCGCTTGCCCGTGGGCTACAGTATATGTATTTGTGTTGCTGAGCGGAGAAGAGGGGAAAATAAATGAAATGTTTGTGCTAGAAAGAGAAACTAAGCGTGCGTGACAGGATTTGGCTCGAGTTCATACTGCAGAAAATGGGAACACATTTTCCAGCACGCATGTTGGTTTACTTTACTTTAAAACATTAAGAAGAATGTGTTCACATTTGCGTAGTCGCTCTGAAGCAATGCATGTTTAATGTCTGTTCCTGTCACCTCACATTTAATTGCTGGGGATGGCACAGCGGCGCAGGACCAAAAGGACAAGACCTTTTCAGGGTTTTGTGAAACTTCCAGAGCAGTAGAAAAAAAAAAATCTCATTGCATTGGCACACATTTAGTATTAGGATTGAGTAGGTTATTCATGCATGACTCACGTTTGAATTGGACTTGCTGAGGATCATCTACATATCTGACAATGTGAATTCTCACTGTCTCTGTTTTGATTAATATCAGCACATTTTATTGAGAAAGATTACACTGTTTTCCTGTTTAATTTACAAGATATTCAGATGTGATTAAGCCCAATGTTTTTGCTGACAGGCATTAGCACGCTCCTGTTTTCGTTTGTATGTGTGAGAAAGTGACTCTACACGGATAAATAGGCTTTAGTGCTGCAGAAGTCCTGCAGCACTAAAGCACAGGCTCATTCTCCCCCCAGGTGGTGCCTCCGCCTGTGGTGTCAGAGAAGTAAGGGCCATGACCACAGCCTTTCAGTTGGTGCTACCCCAACAGGAGAGATGAGGATTGAGATAAAAGGGGCACCCCCAGCTCCTGCCTGCCCCCACCGCTGCGTGCAGGTGCACTGTTAGTGGGGCACCAACAGTAACACCCAGGTGATAAGGCTGAGAGAGAGCAAATCAAACAGAAGAGAGACACAGGGCCTCCATCTGGCACAGCTGTTCGGAGTTTAGCACTCTTTGTTCCTCTGCTGAAACACATTCACCTACTATTTTAATAATATATTATTTTGTCCCTCTGGATCTGATAAAATTGACCCATACTTACATGCATAATTGACACATCAACATTAATCATTTTAAGCACAAGAAAACTGCAGCATATGCATATAATGATATTGCATTAGAAAAGCATATGCACTGTACTCATGAAATATAATAAGATTCCTTTAAGGTTGTCAGTTTTCTGGAAATATGGCAGGATTTGGATATAATTAGCACCATTCCTGTGACAGACTGAAACTGCTGGAATATTATTCTAAAAAAAAAAAAAAAAAAAGAGCAGCAGCTAAAATTCCTACCAGTGAGAAACACTGGGCCTTGGCTTGTCGCAATACTATATTTACCACCCTGATTCGACAAACAACACGGCCATTTAGCCAGTTAAGCTCGATGTACTGCCAAGCAGACGGCAGCTGGAGAGCAGGCAGCTGAAACTGTGCAGGCAACATTTAGCATTCACAGGACATTCAAAACAAAATAAGTTTAAGCTTAGCCAGATGGGTAATTGATAAGGATAATGGTAATAAAGAAAGTGACGTTTCTGATAACATACTGAACCTGAATGTGTGCAGTGAGGACAGAAGAGGCCACTGTAAGTTACCTGACTGGTGTTATTTCAGGCCTGGATGGAGGGCAGAATAATTTGTCCATTTCATGGACAGATGGAAACCAGAGTGACAGATGATTCACTTTACTTCATCTTCTCTTTCCTGTTATGTGCCTAATCCTATCCCAGATCCTTTGTTGATGTCTATAATAACAGAAACAAACAAGTACAAATGTTGTACAGTGGCACGATGCACTCGCCATGATGGCAGAGAGCTCATTTACTTATGCAGGAAAAAAGCAATACCACATTCAAAACACTCCGGTACAAGTAAAAGCCTTGCACTCAAAATTTGACCTAAGCTAGAGTAAGCTAAAGTATTGTCAACTAAATGGACATAAAACTAAATAAACAGTTTTACGTTATTGTATTGCTACTGGTGGATTAATGTCTCGGAGACACTAGTTTACATTACTGTTAAACAATGCATCCTGTTTTTATGGTTACTACATATAGTTTTTAATCTTAAAGTAAGCTGTCAAAAGCAAATGAACTGTATTAAGAAGTACATTATTTCCCACTGAAATGTAGTAGTACAAGTAGTGGGATGTGATAGAAATACTTATATTGCACAAGTACCTCAGAATTGTATGTAAAGTACATTGTACAGAGTACTGTACTTTCTATGTAATGTAATTACTTTGAAGCTCATGTGCATCATTTCTATTGTATCATATGTGTTTTGACTAAATAAAGTTTCACTCCTCAGTTAGTCAGGTCTGATGTGCTCATTAAAATAATAAAGACATTTTTTGAGGAACATTTTCTTCCATCTTTGTACCGATCCCAGAGCCGTCTGCTTTTCAGGATATGGCTTACGATGTTTACTGCCTCCAGAGCTCCAGCTTACATTAGTAAACACTCTTCTCATACACTGCAGTCAAATGCCCCCCCCCCCCCCCCCAGTAGCCAAAAATATTTTATAGCTGGTGATCATTTTAATACTTCCCATGATAATGTGTCAGATGTAAAACAATGACAGCGATCACAGGAATCGTCCAGTGGGAATTTTCTCTTCAAGGCGGCAAATGAGAGACCAGATTTGTGCAGAGAGAGACAGACTAGTGTGAGGCACAAACAGCACTGTGGAGCACACACACCGGACGAAGCATATCATGCCATTTGTAATACTCTTCTTGAGAAACTTTTCTCCTGGCCTATTTAAGATAGGGATAAAAAATTGGTGCCATTAATATTTTATTATTTTACCCTTGCCCAATATGTCTCCATGAAGTGCTTGCACCCAGGGTATAATCAGTGAAGGTTGTGTGAATTTGTTTCCCTCTGGCAGGAAGGCTGGTACACTTCTCCTCCTGTAGGTGTCACTGTTACCACATCTGAAGCACTGAGCCTCGTACAATGGTCCCACTGCACTAATGAGTTATGGTGGCGGCTGCACACAGACCACCAAATTTCTGCAGTGCTGAACACACGCACACATTCAGACACATGGCTTGGACGCACATACACACTCCCTATACATGTGTGGTGAGCACACACACTCCCGGCAGCAGGGACTGAGGCCGAGAGCAGGGAGCTCCACGCTCGATGTATGAGAGTCTGTTAAGGCGGAACTTAGGCTTTCACTTCTTAGACAAACAGAGGAAGACAGCCAAGCAATTGGTCCAAAATAGCTGCAATAGTAAGTACATTTCATAGCTGTGCAGATAGAGGAGAGGCCCTGCTGCTGTAAGTGAGCTTTGCATTATTGTCATAATGGACCTTTCTGGCCTGTCATGTTAGTCAGAGCTTTAGATAATGGACTGTGATGGCTGTGATTCATGGACATGTCCTTTTACTCTTGTTGATATGTATGGGAACATAGAAGGGTTTGTGTAATTTGATTTCCTCTCCACTCGATCTCCCTCAAGACACATTTATTCCTTGTGGAGCGGGCGGCTCTGATTTATGTTTGAGCGTAATGATGCGGTTATAAAAACATATGATAGCACGGCATCATGTCAGTGTATGAACACACAGAGAGGAAGAGAAACACAGAGAGAGAAATGTTGTTCAGTGTGAAGGCTCTGGATGTCTAGAGCTGTATTTTTAGGAGCTACCCTCACTGTCCCTTTGTGGCAGACAGTCACCTTGCCAGTACACAGGACGGCACCACCTGTCAGGGCTCGCCTTGGGCCCCAGACAGAGCCCTCTGTGGTCGAGACTGGATTTTGTGGAGGATCAGTGGGATTTACGGGGACAAACAGACTGCCACTGTATACTTCCATGTATGCTGCTGAAAACTCAATTTGGTTGTACCGCTTCTCATTTCTACTTTACCTGCTTGAATCCTGACGAGGACAGGGACAGTGGGGAGAAAAGCAGCAGAGGGAGGGTATTTCAAGTTCAAGTCAGCGTCTGTAGTGATTTTATTCAGCACTTTCTAGGTGGCAAAAAATAGCTGTTTCTCCCTCTTGCTATAGGATTTATAAGGCAGCAGCTTAATGAGATATGAACTTTTTGATTCTTTTAATGCAGCCTGTATTATGTCTAATGAACTTGACCTTTAGGAAGGAGGCATAAAGTCTGGTCATTAATGTGGATCAAAGGAGATTAGACGGCGGTCGTTGCAATGACATATGACACAACCTTTTTCTTGACCTTGTGCAGCCGTGCATGACTGTGTTATTCAGATTCAGTACACTTAACATCAGGGGTGTGGAGCAAAGCTGCAATCAGTAGACTATCTGCATATGTCTTTCCCCCTTAATACAACCAATAGCAAGAGTGTGCAGTCATGTGATTGGTTATGTAATGTAATGCTGTGATATTTAGACCTAAATGCTAACATCAGAATACTAACGTGCTCACAATGACAAAGCTGATGTTTAGCATGTATATTGTTAGTTTAGTGTGTTAGCATGCTAACACAAAGGGCAGCTGATGAATGTCTGTTCCAAGTCATATTGCAATCTATTCAATAGTTGTTGAGACATTTCACCCAAAAGCACAAATGTCAGCCTAATGGTGGCACTATCAGAAAACCTAACAGGGGATGTACAACAGTTCATGGCAGTCTATTGTCACATCCTGCCCAGCTCCTGTGTTTTCTATGTTTCATGTCATCCAGTCATTGTTTCCTGTTTTATTTTGTAATGCTCTCCTCTTGTTTCAGTTACTTTACTTCCTGCCTTTGTGTGTGTTTCTGCTGATCGATTGTCTGTCACACCCTTATTGGTTTTAGCCCTGATCCTTCTCTCCTTGTGTATTTAGTGTGAGTATTCCCTCGAGTTCTCCCAGCGTCTTTGGATTTTTATTAAGTTTCCCTGGCTCGTTTCTGGACTTTTGATTCTTGCCTGCTCCCAGTTGAATTTGTTTGACTGTTTGGACTGCCTTATCTGGCCTGCCTGACCATCCTGCAAGCTTTTGCACCTTTATTATTAATGAGTCATTAAAGTGCTGCAGGTCTCTGTTGTCTGCATTCGGGTCCATTCCCTTGTGTTGCTTCCCCTACCTGCACAATTGTGACGTCCATTCAGTATTGCTGAGCTATATCAGCGGTTGAAAAGCAAACATACGAAATAGTGCTGTTGCTTTTTTTCTTTTTGAAAGCCATTTCACCATAGGATTAGCATGTCAGCGAATGGTCCTGAGTCCTGAGCAGAAACGCGAATTTAACTTCTAAATATAGGTTTTACAAGCGTCATCTGTGACACACGTAGACAGTTTCATTATAGTTATTACAATAACCAGCAGTGTTGATCAGCATGTGACACTGATTTATTGAATTGTTTTCATTTGGAAGAGCTTAGTGACAGAAGGAAAGACGGTGACATTGGAGGTGTGTGCAGCTGCTTATGTGTGTGTGTGTGTGCACGGAGCCTTTGTAATTCAGGTCTGACCAAAGGGTCTAACACACACACACACACACACACACACACACACTCATGCACAGCCTACTCACTGTTAAGATAACAGCAGCACTGTTGGGAGGTTATGGGATAGAAAAGGCTGGAACGCAAGTCTGAGGTTTTCTGCTTTACGCAATCAACTGAAAGAATCGTGACAGGTTCACACAATGAAACAAACAAGCAAACAAGAAAAAAAAAATACTGCTGCTTTAATTAAGATGCCATTCACATCTGTCGGGTGTATATAATCTGTTCATACTGTTACCTCTCTACAGTATCCAGGAACTGTCCCTGTTGCTTTGTGCCACTGCGAGATAACACCTATATAGAAAGCCAGACTGAGGGTGAGAGCAGGTAATATACTGAGGTAATAAAGTAGACAGCTCCCATTAGAGAATTGAATTAGGCTCACAACGCAACTTCTGGTTTGCTGTAACCCCATCTCGTGCACCACTTTAACCCATGTACAAGACCATAGTCACAGATGATACAGACTCTGTGTTATTTCACGTTAACCAGAAGCCTCATACTGATCCAGACAACGATGGGCTAATGGGATGGGTGTCTCTGCTGGTGATCATTAGAGAGTCTTCAATACAGGGTTTGTGGAGGAAAACGTTTTGGTTGATGTGCTTCTTTGCAGTTTCTTGGACCCTACATTTCTCCTATTGATTTTCATTCCCCCCCCATGACTCCCAGTCATTTATACTGTCATTCAGGGGAAATCAAATGACTGGCTGCAAGTGTGACATGGATGTGTCCCTGTCCAATAACACCAGACGTCCAGTGACCTGCCGAAATACAAATGCAGCAATTCAGCATTGTCTCCTTCCTCACCAGGGAGTCACACTAATGTGACACTGCTGTATGTTTGTAACATGCTCCCTCTCACAAGTGGGGACTGACTTGTCAGACTTAATCTTTGGCCTTTCTCCGCAGTGGCTCACTGCAGGCTGAGGACAAGAACAATAGGACAACACTTGTGTCTGACAGAGCAAAGTGTGGAGCAAGAGATCTCTGACATGATGCCGATGCTCCTCTGGGTTCACTCATCTGGGAGGTCCCATGTAGGCGCAGGGCACGATGGGAGGAAATGTATGGTGTGTTTGGAGGTCAAGCATTCCTTTCATTTTTAATAACCGTCTGGTGTCTGGGTATCTCGAACTTTATAATATTTATGAAGCCTGTATCTGTTGTAGACAGGATATAAAATGCAATAAATGCAACAATATTTCCTCTGGACTAATTAGGCCTGGCTATCAGTGTGACCCCGGCGAATGAGACTTCCAGGGGTGGCCAGTTTGCTGAGGACAAAAGGAAATTGTGAAATGCATAGCTTCTTGCATAATGGGTCCCCTCACAAGCCCTCCTCAGCACGGGCTTCATGGTGGCCTACAGAGAACGTGAAAAAAAGCAATTTTGTGTTTGGTTTACGATTGGAGTCTAAGGGCTGAGCGATATGTATCACCAGAGGAACATTTTGTGCTTTGAAACCTCATAGCTGCTGTAGCAGACAGGAAATGAGACAGGCTTTTTCATTTCCCTGTTGCTATCTTCACTCACAAACTAAATAAGGACCCCTTTGCCACAGGGCCCCGATTACATCCACCAACCATTCACATTGCGAAAGGAAGACGGCAGTTCTGTAATCAGGAATGTAATCTACATCATGAATTTCATATTCATGGTAAATGCTAAAAAGTAACAGGGTCAAGAGCTCGGGGGGGAAAAAAGGGGGCTGGTAAGATAATTGATTTCACTTTCTGGACAGTGTTGGTAGTGGTGAGACGTGAGAAGGATGGAGTGATTGACATGTCGGTAAGCTGTGAAGATGCATGCTGAATGATGGATAGATGTCATTGCTAAAGTAACAAGCAAAGCTGTCTGATTTTATCACCTTATTATGTTGTTGTGGCTGGCAGAGGGGCAAATTGCACATCTCTCAACCTCGAGTGGTTTCCCGCTTTCTTGGCTTGCACCTTCTCTGTTTTCTTTTTTTTCCCTAAAAAATCAATGCACGAATGTATTTTCACTGTACATTACTCTTCATATTTTTCTAGCATACAAGCAGTGCAAGCAGCTTTTTATACAGGAGGATTGTTCTTTACATTAAAACCTGCTCCTGTCATGTGCTGTGCAGTCGCTTCATATTTACTCCTCCTCTTTCTTCCTTATTTTTGCCCGCTTTTACCTCCACTCGCTCGTAATAACTGCAGAATTTCTCTCCCAAGACGCCTCCCACATGCCCTCTCCCATTTGTCTCCCTGATTAATATAAAACCTGCTCCCACTTGCCCCACTATTTCACTGAAAAACCCAAACAATTGGTGGCTATTTGATTGGCCTTGGCCTTCACGGGTGCTGGGGGAATTGAGGAGAAAAAGCAAAAGCATTTGATCTATTCATCCATCCGCATGGAAATCAATGGGCTCTGTCTCTCAGACACACCCCCACTGTCCACTTTTTTACCACAGGAATTCTGCCCACCGTCCGAGTTGCCTGCACGAGCATAAAGCGATGCCGAGTTGTGCTGTTGCAATAAACACTGTCATCTGCATAAATTCAAATGATACAATAAGATATTTGAAGGTTAAAGGCTATAGTTTCTTAGAAGATGCACAGTACTATTTTTGTATGAAGAGGAGGGACTGAGAGGTAGATTGGCAGCTGTGAGTGTCTGACAGAGTTTACACAGTATAGCCGTTACCACAGCTCACTGCATGCCTGTGTTCCTCTCCAAATGAGACTAGTGGCTTTGCCCCAGGCTTTATTGGCTGCTTGTTAACCTTTTAGATGGCAATGAAAAGGTTACTCTGCTCATTGTTTGCCTCCCCTCTGATTTATAAGTTTACTCTCCTCTATGTTTATTTGCGGAGGTGAAGCAGGTGCACTTAACATGCAATCTGCTTGTGACTTTCATCCTGTCATTGCGAAACGTGCTGTGATGTTACCCAGCAGTATATTTTCTGGATGAGATTGTGTAGGATGTATTATGCAGAAAGTATAATACTGTAGTGCTTTTATGCTATTTGATCGCATTTTTACTTAGAGATATTTTGTTAATGTGAAATGATGATGAGATCTTAAATATCTCAGAATCAACATATTGATCACTTTCTTAACGAGCAGTCAGTGTGTTCCTGATTAACTCTCAATAGGCTGCAGATTGACACAAATGCAATACTCCTCATTGATTACTCAGTACTTAGACATTGGTTAATTTAATTAAAATTGGTCAATTTTGACGACAATGATGATGCATCATACTGATTATTTGCTTAAAAGCCAAACAAACAAGTATCTCATGAGTTTTTACAGGTATTTTACAAATAGTTCCAGCTGATGTAACAAACATGATAATATTGATAATCAAATGACTGCATGTATGTGTATGTAAAGGTCTCAGGAGTTGGTAAAGACCAATAAGGAGCAACGAAGACACACAGAGACATATTAATGTGAATATAAGAGTATAAAAATAGATTAACCTGTGGAGCTGTCGGCAAAGGCAATGACACCAAAACTGGCACTTCCTGATTTGTTCCTTCCTTGTCCCTCAAAATTTTATGTACTGTATATTAGGGTGTGAAATATTATGTGTGCACTGTACTCTGGTTTAAAATGCCTGTCATCATAATGAAGTGTCTAAATCACTCCAAAGTCATTTTTACTTATCTCTGAATACAGATACCAGCAAACGCTCTGCAGACCTTCCTGCCAGCGAGCTGCTGCAGTGCAGTCTGAATGTCCCAGTATTGAGTACAGTATCTCCCAGGTGCACATATCGCATGTTAAAAAAAAAAAGAAAGAAAGGAAAAAAAAGTTTAAATTTGCCCTTATTAGTTGTGTCGAGGCGTTATTAACAAGACTGCATTTTTAATTTCTAACCTCATTTATGTTGCTGCTGCAGGACATCTGACGTGACAGTCACTGTTGTGGCCCCGGCGTGTAGCATAAAGGACATGAAAAAAAAAGCAGAACGCTGGCATCGGGGCACATTCTGAAGGAAAAGAGGGACGCAAAGTGAAATGCTGATTGAAAAGAGGAGAAAATCAATCAAGCGAGCCCGCCTGATTGACAGCTTGCCAAGGTGTTTTCTGTGGAGGTGTCAAGAACAGCACAATTGCTCTCCCCCGTCCTCCATCTCTCTTTCTGTTCCCTCTCTCTCTCTCTCTGTCTCATCCATCACTTGCCTCTTCACCCATCATCACACTGTCGTCTCCTCCTAAATGTCTCACCAAACTCCCCCAATATCTCTCTCACTTTTCACTCCATTGTTCCTCCTCTTCATCTATCCCTCGCACACCCTCCCATTTTCTCTCTGAGTCGCTCTCTCATTTTCTTCGCAGAGATGCATTCATTGCCAGCCATTTAAGGCTACAGACTGACACTCCTTTAATCTTGTTGTTCTGTAACCTTCACAGGGAAAGAGAGAGCGCCTTCACTTGTGCTACCTTTAAACAACTACCCCGACCCATCCTTTATACCCACACTTTCTCATTACTCAACTGTAGTGAAGTAGCTGTTTTGTGTGATTTGTTTTCATTATGCTCTTAGATGCACTACAGAGCAGGATGGACAAATACAGAGCAGAGGGAATAAAGGCGTTGGGCCACATGTGTCCCAGCCACAGCACCAAGAGGATGTGCAATGCAGGATAGCTGGAATATGAAGGGCACATTCACGGCAGCATATCTACAATAATAATTCACTAAAGAAAAAAAAAAGCGTGAGCTGCTTTTTCATATCATTTTGCATGGGTGTAACCGTGAATTCCAGTACTGAGAAAATACCAATCCGTCCTCCCAAAATATACATTAGAAAATATGTTAAATATGTCCTTTTCTGAACCCGGCCAACGGATCTGTCTCTTGTTATTTCCGATTTATTTATTTTTGATTTATTTCCATTTGCCGCCATGCCTAAAAGCTGCTGCATTGCATTTTGCACATCAAACAAAAAATACTGTTTATGATTTTCTTTACTTCCCCAAAAAGTGAAGGACAGTAAAAGAAGAGATCTGTGGCTTCAGGCCATCCACAGAGAGGATGAAACCAGTAAGATGTGGCGGTCAATATGCGTACGTCTGCAGCGAACACTTCATCACAGGTTTGTTAATGATATTAAAGAGCTAAAGGACGCGTGTGGTGATTGTGCCTGTAGATTGAAATGAATCAGCAAAAGAGTCTATAAAGAGTTAATTTTTTACTTAATAAAATGTCTCTACCATTAAACAGCTTTAGTTTGACAGTCTGTCTACTTGAAAGGCTGCCAGTTGCACTTTTTAACCTTGTTAATGTGAAGAAACTAATAATGATAATAATAATAATCATCTTCATCATCATCATCATCATCATCATCATGCTAAGGCTCATAATACTGTAAATGTGTGTGAGGCTACAGTGTGTCTCCCCCCTGCCTCCGTTGGTCCCCTCCAATGTCTGACTAAAGATTTCGCCCTTGTGATTTTGGCTCATTCATCTCCTAAAGGGCAAAGTGTTCAGTTTCAATCACTCCTAACATTTCACTTCTAACTTTTTGAGTGATTGTCTGAACTCTCCATCTTTGTGAAGGTGGCGGGGAAACAGGGCTTTGGCACTCAGTGATCACTGAGGCGGAGCCATATTTGCTGTATGATAATACCCTGTAACATCACCGACACGCAGCTGAAATCTGTAAAAAATTCTGTTTGTTGCTGATAAAGGATGGATTCTGCTTCAGGTGCTATGAGATAAATATGTTATTTTATTTTTTATTCTTTTTTTCTTCTGTGTGTTATTTGTATTTTAGTGCTGATAACAGCTCACCTTATTCCATACAGAAAGCATCATACAGAATTGGAAAAAGTTTTCTCACTGTCTGTCGACCAGATTCAAATGGTTTGGTTTGAAATATGATGCTTCCTGGATGGTCTTATTTTTCTCAATGTAAGTGGAAACAACCTTTATATATCAGTTTAAATATAAATATTTTTGACCAACCAAGAGACAAGACAAGCAAATGTTGTTCACAGACAGAAGGTGAGTCTCTGTGTCCACTGCTCTGCTGTTTTGATCTTTTCCATATTTAACCAAAACCATGATCTCCTAACTTTAACCAAGTGTTAAAGAAACCTAAATCTATGAACATGCAGGATAAAGCAACACCCAACACCCAAGCAAGGTGATCTAGTTTTGTTGGAGAAAAGTTTGCACTGCTGCACAATGTTTTTTTAGGTCTAAGTTAAGAGTTATGTACTGTTGCTGGTCCGGCACTGTGCGGGGTCTTAAGGCGGCTTCAACTCCTTAGTTGTATTTTTAACTCCCTGTGTTGAAGCTTAGCTGTTGTTTCAGAACGATGGACAGTGCAGTTTGCTGTGCATGAGGATTTTACTAGACTTATGTTATTTAGGCATTTCTGTCTAATCAATGCATTTTGTTTGATGAAAAAAATTGCCCCCTTGCAGTTGTTAAGACCCCCCTCGGCCATTTCACTCTGGCAATGAGCTTGACTGTAATTCAGCATTTGAAGCAAAGGAGAATATGTTTTTTCTCGCCTTTTGTCAAGCGCCTGTTGAAGCTTTCTGTGGGAAGTTGTTTTCTTTTGCACAGTCATCACCTTTTTTTATTTTGTGCTGCACATTCTTTCACATTTCTTTTCTATACTAGTTTGAACTGAATGGCGAGACTGTCATTTTCCACCTGTCAGACCTTCCATAAAGATATATATTTTTTGTACTGAATGAATGATTTTCCATGACTTTCCATCTATAATATAATACCTTTTCAACATATATTTTTAAAACCAGTTCAGCTGTCTGCCACTTGTGTAAAATTGAGTGTAATATTACTAATGCACAGTACTGTGACTGAAGCAGGTGCAGGCTTTTATCATTCTTTTTGCCAGTTCTTCTCAATCCTTGAAAATGTGTCGAAGGTAAGTTTGAAGCAGCTGCTTTGTATCAGTTACCTCCATAAGACACTGTAAGAAAGGATGGAAATGTGGGAATGAAGTCCCATTGAAATGACTTGTCTGTCAGTCTGCACTTCTGTATTGGTGTAAAAGTGCAGAGAGCACATATTGACTCAACCATCCCTGAGTGCCCTTGCTGGCTGGCTCCTAGACAGAGGGAGACTTGATGCTAATTATAATGGGAAGACAAAGTCTCCCCCGCGGGCAAGTAAAGAGAAATATAGTAGGATCAGCAAAATGATGAATCATGTCTTTTAGTTCCGCAGCTACAAGGAGTTCATTATTTTATCACTCACTGCTCTCAGCATGCAGTCATTTGCTACTGAAATGATGAATTGAGTTTGTTAAACAATACCAACTGGAGCAAGCGTTTTCTTTCGGGCCGAGGACAGACTGTGTCTTCTTTGATGATAACACCGGACCTCGCGGATCGCACTAGAGAAGACGGGCTTATTTGTAATACAAACACATGTTGAGTCACAGTCGAGACAGCAAATTTGAATTTGAATTGCCAACTTGTTTTTTAGTCTCAAACATTAAAGGAGTAGTATTTTTTTGTAATCCAGAAAACTTGCCTGAAATGTCAGTGAGGAAACAAAAAAGGAAAAGAAAATTCAGTAAACTCTAAGAATGTTATTTCATTCATATGTCTTTTCCTTTCTCTCAATTGATAATTTGAAAATTTTCATTTTTTTGGTAGTTTATCCCACACGACTTTGGGTGGCCGAGTTCATAAAATTTTATATACTAAGGATGGAATTAGATGATTATTGATTATTAAAAAAAATTTCCCATAACCCCTAATAAATTGCCTCCACTTAAAGAAGACTCATAAGTATAGTTTGGAAAATATGCTTATTCACTTTCCTCCAACTGATAATTTTTATGTTGCTGAATTAAACAAGATATAATTTAGGTTAACTGCATTTAAGCTAAGCTAATTACCTCCTGACTCTATATTTGTACTTAATGCTCAGACACAAGAGTGCAAGAAAATATACAACACAAATAAGTAAAGTAAATGTCACAACTATTCTTTTATAAACATCATATTAATGATATAAACTTTTTAAATTGTTAATATGTTTATCATAGAGCGACCTCAAATTCTTCAGCTGCTTGGTTGTCTTTTGATAATTGCACCTTGAAATCCTGGTTATAGAAATGTATGTGACAGGCATCTTCTGGGGTGATTCTGAGGATGGTAGCTCTCGTCATACCTGGTGATGCTTCAATAAATCAGGTAGTGGAATCTGCAAGTATTTCCAACACATATGACTGGTGATCATCCGCTTTGATTTGGTGGAGAAGAAAATGTGAGCAAGATGTCTGATTTGTAAGCTGTCAAACAGTGCATCCAAAATCATACTGACTAACAAATAAACGCTTCAATGTGAGTGTGCTTAAACTCCACATTTCATACAATTATAAAACTGCTGAACCTTTAATATAAGGTTAACGTAATGAATCATTTCTACAACTATCACTTTGCTACAAATGATGATGTAACCAAGGAGCTCATGTCACAATCTGTAAATATAAGATATAAAGTTGTGGCACAGATGAGCAGAAGGAAATGCTGAAAAAACCTTGAAGATCAGCTGTCGGATCAGATAAAAAGTAACTGGAATGAAAGATGAAAGAAAAAAGAATAATCAATGAAAAAGCAAGGGAAGAGAAGAAGGAGATGCTTGTGATGTCGAAGCAGGGATAAGGAAATCAATAATACTGGTCCTGTGATTAGAGACTCCCAACTTAAATGTGATAGTATAGTTCTCATGTGGATTGTAGTGCTTTAGCGAGAGTCGGCGTCTGCGACAGATGAGTTCAATCACCAGATCCTCTCCAGCCTGATCATCTTCACAGTCCAATATGCCTCCATTTAGACAGACGCTTCCTGGCCAAATCCTGGCCGGACTGAGTAAAGTAAGTAATTCTTCGGTGAGAGTGGTAGTCATTTAGTCCGGTAAAACACAGTGGTGAGTGGGAAGAAAAAGTATGATTGTTGAGACGGAAGATTAGAAGAAAAGTGTTGAGGGTGAGTAGAGGTGAAGGAGCTGAGGGCAGAGATGAGAGCACAGGCAAAGCAGAAGAAGGGTGCAGTGAGAAGAAAGGAAGAAAGATGTAATAGAAATGAAAGGGCACTCCTGCTGTTGATAATTGGAGTAGTGATGTGCCAACACTGTCTGAGAGGTTTTCCACCTGAGGGTATTATACCACAGGGGCCCAGACACTGAAACCACATTACAGCCCTCCTGTGCACACTAGGCCGGCCTCTTCCTCTGGCTCGAGCTCGAAAAGGAGGAGAGAGCAGAACTGAATACTTGAAAGAAAAAAAAAAAAAACGCTTTTCTGCTCTTATCTGTTCATTTTCTGCGAGACACATTCGCCTGTAGTCCGGCGCAGCCAATTCTAGGATTTCAGATACTGTATGTTTGTCATGATCCATTTGTCTTTTTGAAGCTCAGTGTCTCTACATTTGATCATTATTTTTCCTATATGACAGTATTAGTAGTTTTACAGTACAGGTACCTTGTTTACTTCTGAGCTCTTAATTCAGCAGATTTGGGCTTTAATGCAAACCTTTCTTATACCATCACAAGGTCAAAGTCAGATGAAGGACAAAGGGATGAGCTACACAAAGACACCCCCAACCCAAACATCGTTACCTCAAAAAAAAAATCTCTTAAGTCTCAAAGACTGTCAGACAGCATCAGCTGTTTGATGAAATCTTTCAAAACGACAGGTTTACATTGAAGTGAAGCAGCCATGTAGTGACCCAACCATATCCAAAGTGTGAAGTCATACTGAAGTGCAATAAATAAACCAAAATAAAATTTGGATTTAAAGTAATCAGATAACAAATTATGATGAAATTAGCCATTGTGCTTTATAGTAGTATGACAACAAAATAAAACAAAAACAAAACAAAAAAACAAAACAAAAAAACTCCCCTGTATGTTGTAACCCTACTACAATATTTTTGGGTGCAATGTTTCATATTTCACTTAACTCTAGTCAACGTGCAATATTCTGTAGTTAGTATTTAATATTTCATATCTCATCCTTGATCAAATCCAAGTCTTGCGTGTAAAAAAAAAAGTGTGTAAATTTGTAAACATAGTCATTTCAGCCTGTTTTTTAATTGCTCTTTTTACTATTCAACAGCTTCAACCCCCTGCTGTTTAATATTGTGAATTTCCTCACTGTGGGGCGAATAAAGGTTTATTTACCTTATCTTATCTTACTCATTTTTAGTTTCCTCTAAAGATGGTACTTTCTGATAGATGATTATTGCATCTGTTGTTGCATCTTTAATAAAAAACAGAGTAGAGTAATGTGCTTTATTTGTTTTTCATTTTTGACTGATCAATTGTTGCATGGGTTTAAGATTGTAAGTAACATATATCCTGACTTAGCTTTGGTACTGCACATGATGATGCAACATGATGATGATGTTCTGCACTCTACTCAGATTTATTTTACGTGTAATTTTATCTTGTCTTTATCTGATGAAAAACACACATTGAATGAGAATGCAGCGTTGGTGTTTGGTCTAGTGGTCTGATGGCGTCAATATGAGGAATACACTTTTTTTTCCAACTACATTTTAGTCTTTTCATCAACAATATTGTATGAATGATGCATGAAATATTGCATGAACATGTCATAGTTAGTGTTTAATGGTGTCAGTGCTGTCTTGTCTTAGTAATGATGAAACATTTTTAGTTATTTTTGTTAACACAATTAACACCACTTGTTAACTGAAGGAGACTCAGATGAGTGTATCAACATTTTATCAGCTCATTTTATTATCATGTGATGGTCTAGAGGGCTTGAACAAACAATGTATTCTGTCAATTCATTAATTAATCAATTAGGAGCACCTGTTGAAATTCTTCCCTTCTCACACACACAGACAAACAATGTGAGTGTCTGAAAAGGCATTAAACTGTGATAGCTGCTCTTGGATTGATCTGTTGTGTGTCACACTCAGCAGGTTTTGGTCGGACCTCCATGTTGTATTGAAAAATGTCACCCAGTCTTCTTATCAGAGTTATGACTCACTGTAAATATTGGTCCGTAATTTTCTAAACTTATTGTCAGCAATTATGTTACAATCCATGACAGCAAACATTCAAAACATAGCATGTAAGTGGGTTAGAAGTGACATCTGTATAATTAATCTATTGTCGCACATCTGTGGGAGGCACAAATGGTGTCGGCGTTACGCAACTCCACAACGTTCTATAGGAGTCACAGATTAACTGATGGTACGTACTATTCAGACACACTTTGACAGATTTGTTATATTTACAAGGGGAAAACAAGTGTTGTTGTGTAATCTAATTATCTGCTGATTCTTTCTGCTCCTGAATCATGGAGACACAAGTCCCGACACTTTTTTAACAATAGTACAGCAAAGTGCATGGTGAGTCTAAAGCTGGCTGACGTTAAAACAACAAAACACCATCAAATATAAAATATGTTTGACTGGTGGATTGCTTTGAAACAATAAAACAATGTTAGCCAGTATGGCAAAACTGTTGACTTTGCAAACTGTGTGACACGTTTGTTGCTCTGTTAGCGATATTTGAAGATCTCAGCAATTACTTTGGTCAGCACTTACAAAAGATAAAGTCAGGTTGTAATAATCTTTAGTTTTTCTTTAAAATAAACATACTCTGCATTAGCTTTTCTTTGATTGTTTCTACTGTGTGAGGGGTTCTTCTGTTCCACTGTCAGGACCTGTTGGAAGTTTGGACGAGACGTTTGGAGACCGGGAACAGCCTCTCTTCATCTTCATCACAGCAAAATGTATTTTTCAGCCAACAGCAGCACATTACAGCTCAGGTCCACCCGAAAATGTCACAGCAATTTAAATCATATTTTTTGTAAAACCTAAACCAGCTCGCAGCGAAACTGTGAGACTGGCTTATATCACAGCTCCACAATTTGCCTGTAACACTGTGTAACAGGGATATATACATTCCACTTTTCACAGAGTTCAGTGAGGTGTTATTGATAGCTAGTGCATACGCAGAGCGATGTGTACCGATAAACAAGGAATCAGAAATTGATTGGGGTTCATGCATATTAAAGTTGATATGCTGCTCTTGCAGTTTGGATCATCCTGAGCTGAGACACAGAGCTGGAAGTGAAGCTGTGGCTACACTTTCACAGCTCTACTGTAGATCTCCTCCAGTATGAGAGTGTTTTACCATCAGTCTGTGTAACCAGAACATAAAGGTTAGTATTGCCAATGTGTGTGTACATATGAGTCACTTCGGCTTTAGTGCTGTTGCTTGCAATGTTTCATCGATAACTAGTGAAATCTAAACTTCGGCATCTTGTGTGATGTGTACTTACTTCATGGAGTTGTTTACTAGCTCCTAGTAAATTACAACATTTTTTGCTTCTCATCCAGTGCTCAAGAATTGTGGAAGCACCCAAGGCTACATGTCCCATTTTCTCTTGGAATTACCTTTTTCCCAAGCAGGTGTTTTCATTGGTTTGGTCCCAATTGGTACATTTTTGCTGTGAAAACCTGTGGCTGAAAGCTTTGGCACCAGTCGTAATCCCTCGAGGGTCTCAGTGAAACTCTTCTAGCTAATGGTTTCATATAGTTCTACAATATTTGACTTGTTTTTAAGGGTAGATGGGTTTTCGGAGCGTGTAAAAGAAATCATTCCCCGATACAGATAGGTGAGGTTTAAGGGTGGCTCAGGCTTTTTGCTCCGGCTTTTATGTTACTCATGCTTCTTGCGAGGACCTTGGGTCTGAACAAAACATTAACTGAGGTCTCAAACGTGATGATCTCAGGTCTCGTCAAAGTACCGAGTCCGTTTTTTTGTGCTGGCCTCATTTTTCTTTCAAGGTAACAGAACCGACAGAATGTAAATCAAACAAAACAGTAGAGGATGCCAAACACACTATAGTTCCCCAGGGAGAACACAAAACTTTAGAATAGCTCTTCTTGATTTTGGTGAGAATCAACCAGTAAACAGTGCTTTCTGGGCAGACCGTTAATAGCCAAAGGCCAGAGAGGAGCAGTATCGTAGCTGGTATTACTGCATGCATGTGGTGGAGAGTAACTGGACTGAACTTACAGGCTTATACATGACTTTTTTTGGTATCTTACGTTTTTGGTGGGGAGACCTCCAGAGACATTGTTGTTAACTTGAGTACTCCAATGTTACGCTCCAACACATTTACTTCAGTATTTATCTGAAAGATGGAGTTACTAGTTAATTCTAAGATGTAAAAGGATTGCATGGCTATACAATAAATAAATAAAATTACCTCAGAGAATATAACATCCCACTTGAACAGCTACATTAAAACACTGATTACTAGGGATGAGTGAGCACATCACTATCTGTATCTGTTCAACCATCTACATTATCTGGATCTGTATTCGGAGTGGGCGGTGCATAAACTGGAAGTGGGCGCGGAAATGGGTGGGGCTTGAAATTACATTATTTTAAGTCTGAAATTGATATGGATTGATCAGCAGTTGCTAATCTACTGTATTGTCAAATGCACCGTGTCTGTGTAGGGAGCGGCGGGCATTGTGTGTGACTGGCAAATCACAGAGTGAGAAGACAGTCAGTTACCCAGTGAGGATTTTCCTTCAGCACGAGCACGGATATTGACGAGTTTTACTCGTATCATACTCAAAAATGCTTTATCCCTACTGATTACACATTAATACATCAAAATTGTCCAGCATTATAACAAATATCCTGCATTAAAATTTTGATATTTTGCTGATAATTCTAACTTTTTCACTATTGCATCAAAATCCCAACTAACCTGAGTGAGATAACAAGTCTCGAACTGTAAAAGCAGACATTTTGGCCCCAGAGCATTGATGAGTTTTTGGCGTTTTGATTCTGGTAAATGTCATGTGTGAGAGATGCTTTTACTAGTGTCCAGTAGCCTGAGCATGGTTTCATTCTTAGACATGTTTTATGCTCTACTCCAGTGTATCATTTGGCACTACTAATAGGGAAGTCATTGACTAGACTGGAGCAAGACTTCAACCCAAATGCACGACTCAGACAGGGGAAAGTTCAAATAAACAATTCTTTGATGACAAAGTATCAAAAGAAAAATCACTCTTTCGAGGCAAACAATGATAGTAGTAAAGGCAAGACAAAGTAACAAACAAAACAAAACCTGAACGATGGAGAAAATGTGGCATGGACTGGCTTAGAATGACTGACTTAACAAGACAAGACAAACTGGCCCAGGCCAAAGGGAGACACAGACTATATATACCCACACACTGTTGGGAAACAGGTGGAAACAATTAGGGCGGGGCAACCAAATCAGACCAGAGGGAAACACGGGGGCAAGTTACCTGAAAGGAGAGGAGAGTGAGATGTCAAAATAAAACAGGAAGCCACGAGACAACATAGACACAAAACAAAACAAAATATAATTTAACATAACTTCCTAGACATGACAGTCATTTATTATATGAGTTGCAGGAAACAGACATATGCACCATACCCCCCCCCCCCAGCTTTAACTGAGGCTCGGCCCAGAGTTTCAGACCCTGACTTGAGGATAACTATTTCAGAAATGATTATGTATATGGCTCATTATTTAATTTCCGTTCAGCTCTAATGTACTGATCTGAAGAATTCTTACACAAATCAGACCCTCATCGAGCCAAAACGACCTTGGTAGCACTGGTGCTCTACTATTCGATGATGGGGAGCCATTTCTAGGGCCTAACAAATATCCAGCAAACAGAGTCATGTCTGGATTAATTGCACGCTGAAGTATGTTTTATATTGTCATGTGTGCTTATTGAATACAGTGCAAAACATCCTGTACATCCACTATGCATTTGTAAAGTGACACGGTGCAACCTTGATTAGGCAATTTTAACAATTTGGTATCTTTGGTTGGATGCATGCACACTAAATACATAACACAATTGCATTGTAACCACACACACACACACACACACACACACACACACACACAGATGCATGCTGACTCACACACTCTTAATAATGTTAAAATGTCTGCAGTAATGCTCAACCCCAAATTACCCCAAACACCCGGCTCTGACAGATGGGGCAACGATCAGTATCTTGATAAATGTCAGGCCAAATAATAAAGTCCATTAACTGCTGCTGTTAGTCTGCTTGCTAAAATTAGTTGATACTTTTCCCACAGAGGATTTGAAGACAGCAGAATACGGCTTGCATAGCTACACATGGCATTTGTTTGGTGTACGGCTTTGCTTCTGACAGACCTCTACACACACACACACACACACACACACACACACACACGCTTCCCACACAACACTAAACAAAATAATGTTACTAAGATATGAGAAGTACACCTGTAGAAGAGCAAACCTCAATCTATTTTCCCTGAGAGGCAGAGAGGGGACACAGAAAGGTTTCGACAGCCCGCAGATTGATGAAACCTCTGATGATTTCATCTTTTTCATTCTATTTCGAAAAGACTTTTTCTCTCCCCCCCTTTTGTGTCACTCATTCAAACCTTGTGCTTTACTGGGTAATTCACTGACTGCCATTTCTTTGCCTCTGTAATGCCTCATCAATAGTCCTGTTTGGCACAAAATGAAGTCAGAATTGAAAAAGAATTACTGAGTGACTCTCCCAGGTTCTTTGAAATGAGGATTTTAAGGATAAGCAGCCTAACCCCGTCCCTTTACTCTGTGTTATTGCAGAATGGGAGACGGAGTGGTGGAGCGGAGTGCGCTAACAAGTCTGAGACTGTCCGCGAGGCTGATCTATACCTGAATCACTGACATTAAGATCACACTGGGGGATATAATGTAATTTACCTGCCTCATCAGCTAATGCAGCACAAATCCATTTTCGCCCAAACAGGAAGGGCCACATACATTACCTTGATGACCACGCGGAGTCAAGGGGGGACGACTAATGAGACAAAATGTAATTACTGTCCACCTCCGATTTGAAAACAAAATAAACCCTCCTGCACTCCCATCTGGGGCTCCGAGCAGCGGGACGAGAATAAACCGTTCCTCACGTCACCACTCAGTGCCACAATTGGCTTTCCTGTCACTGTTCACATCGCTGTTCAGGCTCTTCATTACGATTCACATTAGCTGATGGCTCGGCCGCCATAGTCTTCCTGACATCTATGAGCTGATTAAAAAAAAAAAAAAAAAAAAAGCAGAGAATTACAGGAGGTGTTGAGTTATTGACATTCTAACAGTATCCTGCAGAAACTTTCCGCTCAGTTTTTCCCCAACTGCTTAGTCAGAAGAGATCTGAGGCAAATAAGATAAATGGCGCCCAACCTCCTTCAACCCCCCGTCAGCCTGTTTCGCTGGAAAACAATGTATTTTACTTTCTGAAAAGCAGCAAAAACAGAAAAAAAAAACCCTTGTGTTGTCTCCATCTCTCTCTCACACACACACACACACTCCCTTCACCTGTCTCCCTTTCACATTCCGCTCATACAAGGTGACTTCCACACTTCTTCTGGGATTATAATGTGCCATGAAGGTTAAAGTAGCGAGGTGTAAGACGAGTGTGCTCCACTTTTCCTCTTCCTCCCGTTACAGGCTCGGAACCTTTTTGGCGAAGCTAAAGTAAACCTGTTGTCAGATGAGCAGCTCGGAGCCATGCGGCGTAATGCAATGTGTGCAGAGCGAGATGAAACATTTAAAGATATGAAAGTTGTTAAGTAAGGAGTTTAACGTCCTGAAGGAGTTGACACGCGAAACCTTCTCTTAGTCTCACACTCGCAAGACAAGAGTCTAATTTCCAGGGAGACAAGTTTACCCTCTAGCTTTTCACTGTTTATCCCAAGCGTCATTTATTTATTTATTTATCACTATTTTTATTTATTTATGCTATCCTCCATTTAACGTATTGAGGAGGAGAAAGTGGAGTCGATGATCGTGTGGGGGTATGAATAATTAACAGGAAATAAACAAATAAAATAACAAAAAAAAAAAGGGTAAATAATCTTATCGTATCCAACAGCTGCGTTGATACCCAGACACCCCCACACCCTCGCCTGGTAAAGAAAAACCCCTGTCCATGCAGTTAAGCTGCTTATAAATATTTGTAATTAAAATCGGAGGGGGAAGGCAGCGAGAGTGGCATCTTTATCACCGGAGACACTGCTGCTGCAGGTGTCTTTGATGCCCAGAAAGGCGTTTTGATCTGACAGTGCAGGAGCGCAGAGACTCCAATCAGCTTGTCCCACTCAGCAGCTCCCTCCCCGCACTCGCCTCACCTCACATGTTCAAGAGTTCATTACCCATTTGTTTTGCATTTTCATCTATTTCTACCAGACCTTTGAAATCTCGTCAGCCCAAAACCTTTAAATTATTCATCGACACTTAGAAAAAAAAAAAAGCACTCCTCTATTTTAGGCCACGACAAAACTTAGACTCTGCAGACGTGTGCACAATACTGCGTCCGGCTATGTGTAATTGCACTCATTTCTAAAATATGTAAGGCATCTCTAAAGCTGGATATAATTAATGGATTTCATGGCTGTATGCAATGTCAATTTTAGTGTCTTTCAGCTCACTGTTTTGGTTTTACATCATTAACATTTCTGTCCAATCTCACTGCTGCAGCTGTTCTTAGTGAATAAGCTCTAAAGAAAAATGCTGGTGAACAAAGTAGAGTAAAGAGCACCTAAAGAGACAAATGTATATTTCAGGAGTTGGTGGGGAACAAAATTAGAACAAACCAAAAAAAAGGTGAATTCTCAATTATGATTTGTGTAACTAGAAACTTGACTCCAAATGATGGCTTCATATATGTCTGTTGGATGTTTAAACAGGCAGCTGTTTGCTAATGTTTGCCATAACAACTTTTCCCACTGATAATATGTCAGTGTTGCCACACCAAAGAAGAAGGACATCATTTATTGCTACTTAAAGAAGAGGATGGCCTATTTAATGAAAAGCGCCTGTTTCATTTAATTCAGTTTGTATTTCTTCTATGATAAAATGCAGCACTGTACACATTGTCCTTTTGGCAAAGAGTATTTGATTCCTGATAATGGTTGTTCTGTTGTTCCACATAACATAGATGTTGCTGAAGAACACGGTAACACGAGGGAAGATAAATATAGAAGAGTGGAGGGGAGCGGCAGGTGGTGGTTGAACTGATGGTTGGTGATCAAACACCATACATTCTTCTTTCTCTCAGATGAGTTCAAACCACTGTGCCACTGTTGGCCGATTGTCCTACCTGTCTGCTTGTGGATGCTTGGTTCCTGGTATTGAACATAATATTTTACTTGGCTAATTCTCCATTTGACTTTTTATTCAACCAAATTTGGATTCTGTGACTGTGCTGTAATGTCACATCCAGTGTGGTGATGATTGCAACAACACTGATATTCACCAGCCAATGTAAATATTTTCATTTGTATAGAAGAGTACTTCCTTTTATTGGTTAGCATTTTTTTTTTACCATAATATAAAAAGGTGAAATGAGAGATATAATTGATTTTAAATTCAGTAACACGGATCAATAATTTCAAGACAACCAAAGACACAGCTGGAAAATCAGCAAAGAAATAGTCACAATTTTGCTTGGTTTTGCAACCAAAGCAGAGAAAGAGGGAGCAGGAGAGAGGGATGGAGAGAGAGACAGAGAGAGAGAGGCATAAATATCACCACCCCAGAGGCCAGTGCCTGGCTCTGCTCCAGCATTTCACCTGCTACAACCATTTTTTGAAATCAGCGAGTCATGTCTCAGCCAGGCCAACCATTCCCATGTTTGGACATAATAGCAGAGTCGAGCTCCTGTTTATGTCTTTCGCTTGGCTGCATATTTTCTCCTTGATGCAGAATAAGCCTGAATTTATTTATTTATTTATTTATTTTTATGGTTTGAAAGTCTGCTCTGACGGGGAGTGTGAGCTACAAGCAGAGCACAAAATGTTGTTTTCTTCCACATCAGATGGATATCTTGCAAACAGTACAAAAAAATGTGCATTTGAACACATGCTCATCAGTGATAAGTGATCAAGAAAGCTCGGCGTGGACGAGATGACTGCATGCAGGTATTATTGCCAGCGCAATACATTATGCCTGTAGGCGCGCTCCACATTTGAAACACTGCCGTCAACAGGAAAGCCTTGCTGCTTGTCAACCGTGATTAATGTGAAGTCCCTCAAAAACAGGGGAAATACATCAGAGAAACTTTCAAGAGAAAGGTTACCGAAAACACAATTGCAGTGAATGAGGACATTGCTGAATTTCATACAGTTTTTCCCATCTGTCCCCAATCATCCCAGATGCTTTGTCTCACAAGAATTATGAGACCTTTCTCTCATGAGGAAATTGCTTTTACAGCAACCTCATCCTGCTCTTCAGGCTTCTTAGCAGCCATCCAAAGGGTGTGTGTGTGTGTGTGTGTGTGTGTGTGTGTGTGTGAGTGCTGACACAACTGAATACAGTGCCACTCTTCCTGGACCTAACACAAGGTGATAGCACATCCTGTCACATGTTCCTTCTCTTCTTATTTGCTTGTGTCATCCATGTGCACCTGTTCATGTCATTTCATGCTGGAGATTGAAGTGTAAGAGACAACTGGTTTGTTTTTTCATCTCATCTGATAAGGTTGTTATTAACACTGGCGCCGCCTGCATTGTTTGCTTGTGACACTGACGTGATTGATATTGCGACAAGGCGAAAGGGGAAAGTTTTCTGTGGCCAAATGAATGGCTGACTCCCAAAATAAAGGAAATGGAAGATGAAAATCAGGACTATTATGATGGGGGACATTAGCAGAACAGCACAGGGCTGCCATCTGTCTGTGAAGTGACCTTTGAGGAGAAATGTGGTTAGTGCATCCCCCACAACCCGCTTCCTCAACCTGCCATCTTATTTCTTCTTCTTTGTCTGGATTGGATTTTTTTCTTTCTGTCTTTTTTTTTTTTTTACTGAAGTGTAAATTTGCTGGTGCAGTGCTCTTTATGTGAACAACTCAGGGGTATGACCCTAAGGGGAATGATTGAAAGACACTTGTCTGAAAGAGACATAAAATCAAATGAAGACCTGAGCTGACTGCAAGCCCGGGGAGTGAGCCGGGAGTCTGGGAGACCGACTGAGCAGCAATGCAACAAGCACAGGGATGCAACAGTGAGCATGTCTGCATGGCAGGACAGAGAGGAAGCAGACAGCTGCAAACTGCTAGCACATTTTTCAAATATTTGTTTTTCCTAAATAGCTCATTATTGCTTAATTTTTAGCGTTGAAGGTATAATAATTACATTTTTTAACACTGTCAGATTAAGAGATATCATCTTTTTGTTCCACGCATTCTTCTTCCTTTTCAAAACTTGGTGCCTATTTTACCCACAATGCAACGAGACAACCGACAGATTCTGGTGTGTCATGCTCGTAGTTGCTTAGGTAGACTTGAGCCACTAGCTACATCAGGTAAACTCACTTCTTTCTAACTCCAAGATTTTCTTTTTACTCTCTAACTCGCAGTCTTCAGCTCAGTTGACTCAAGTGACATCAGCTGATACGCTTCATCAGTTTTTGTGCAGCTTCCTGTGGACCCACAAAAAGCTTTATGTTCACATATGCAGTAGCACTTCCCAAAACCTGCAAAGAGACCAGCGAGATTTTCAGTATAGAAAAGCCCCGTTTTTAACTTCAGTATTTATGTCTGCACTCGTCGATACCACCGGTAACCACATGCTTCGTCAAATCAACCAGGACTGAAATCTTAATGATGATAACTTTGAAGCTGCAGCAATCAATACTTTTATATTAACAATGGAAACAAGAAACCAATAAGCAACCTAGTGCTCAACTGCTCGATCAAACGTTCACCACTTGTTCCCTTTAGCTCTGCGTAGAATAAATGAGAACCCTCATTTGAGAGAAAAGTTATCAACTGCTGGTGAACATAGTGGTGTATTTAGCTGCTATAGCTACTGATATTTGCCTCTGGACTTGGTGGAGACAAACTAAACATAAAAGGAGAGTAAATGTTTTATTTAGATTCATTGGATGTCCATGGCTTCAAATTTGTTCTAATTTTGCGGAATGTGTCAATAGGAAACTGTTTGTTAACATGTTTGCAGCATACATTTAATAAGGTGATCATATGTCATATGTCCTTTGTGTTTACTGATCTACTGCATCCAAATCATCTAAAAAGCAAGAACAAAAAAAGGCTTATTGTATTATTTCATTAATCTTATCCAAAACTGATGAAGGTTACACTACACTTTTGATTATGACTCCATCCTCTAGGTTGTCATTCTTTGTGTGAGTGTGTGTGTGTGTGTGTGTGTATGTACAAGTTGCCACCTGTGAGGAAACTCCGACTTCTACTGCAGTGAGAGAGAGAGAGAGAGAGAGAGAGAGAGAGAGAGCACATGGAGCAGGCCACAGGCAGAGCTATCGATCCGTCTCGTCAAGGTTCAGGGATATAGATGAGTTACAAAACCACCATTAATTACAAATCACTTCTGCCATGAAAGTCGATTAGAGCGAAAAGCAGCAAAAAGTCTGTATCAAACAAAGAAAAGTGATAGGGCGTGCACATTTCTCATCCATAGATGTCTTTGGCTTGGCAGGCCTGCTTACTTTGCCCTTCATCTCCTGGGTTTTTACGTTTTCTGCAAGTCTAGTTTAATTAAAGTTGTTAGTTCCTTTGTGATTATTTGTTGGCACGTTCAGCAGTAATTAGATGTGCGGACAAATTAATGCAGATGCATGTTTTATCCATATTCAATGAGCATGTTCCACTGCCTTATCACCGAGCACATAATCAATACCCCAGGATGCATGATGAATTATGGCCCATAATGGTGTATATATTCAGCATGTGTTGAGCTGTTTGCAATGTGCATATAAAGCGATGGGGCACCGTGATACAGTCATGAGCAGGTGCAGGGTTTATGATGATCCACAGGCAGGTTCACAGACGGTCCCTGTCAGCGCCACTTGAGAGAGTCCCTGCTGTCTCAGACAGGTTGCAGTAGAGCCGTGCTTTGCATTAAAATTGCAAGCAACACTCTTCAAGCGCGCTCAATCTCTCTACTGCACTCTTTTTCTACCAGATAAAATAAAGTGCTCTTATGCCTTAAACTACATATAGGCTGCACCTTGTTTTCTCCAGGTCTTGCCCACTCTTTGTGTTGTGTTCTTGTGTTCTCGCTCTGTCCTACCCTTCGTCTTCCAATACAACTCTGCACCTGTCTCTGATCCACCACTGTTTTTTAGTATCTTTGGAAAGCGGCCGCTGTCTGTGATTAATGTGTAGCTGTGTATGTAAGCAATCACAATTCATCTGTGAAGTCTACTCGTCCTGGCTCTGACAGGCATGCCTGGGCACACAGTGCTCTGCAGTGTCTTCTACTCTATAAAGCTGATTTCAAATACAGCCATTTCAGAGGAGATGCACCGCAGTGGCATGAAGCAAGCAGGCTAAACAGATCAACAGCTCTCTCTCTTTCTCTCTCTCATTCTCTGCCTCGCACTCTCTGAGCCTCCGCTTGCATTCCCTCTGTTTTATTGTGACAAGACACAGCAAGTCATGGCTTGAATACCAACGCGATAATTTCTTGACAGTCTTCCTTTATTTGTCTGCTATCGCCCTGATAAGATGGTTTTCACTCTCCGGGTTTGTTTTGTCTTGGCAGAGATGGCCTGGATGAGTAAGCTCATCCTCTCTCTCTCATTTTGTCTTTCCATCACTTGTGCTTCTGCTATATTCCAGACCCCTCTGCACACACACACACACACACACGCACACACATTGCCATGTGCATGAGAGAGAGTCGGAGAGCATAAGATGATTACGGGGAGATGCCACGCAGAGGAGAAATGTGTCCAGCCAAGCTCACACAGAAGAAAGTATTAGGAAATAATGATGTGTGAATGATTGGATACGTCTGTGGAGATGTGGTACTTTATCATACAATAAAAGGGAGTAAAAGTCTCTCTGTCCGTTATTCTGTAATTTTCCTTTGTTTTCCTTCCTATTAACACACCCCTGAGGGACATCTGGAGGCTCTTATTTTGTTGCTGTCTAGTGTCATCACTTGTGTGTAATATGAAATAATAATTAATGTAGCACGGAATTGGCTGCAATCAGAATCTACATGCAAAATTAACATGCTAGAGTGCATTTGGGTAGAAACCCAAAGATGACTCACAGGGAGATTAAACTGGGTCAGGAAATAATTCTGTATAAGCTTATATCAAAATGACGGCCATGTTGTGTGCCAAAGCTCCCTCTGGTCTCTGCAGTGTGAGGTGAGCTGGATAAAACAATATAGCAGGTTAGTAGTAGCCTGAAAACGGGATAAATTTTGCTCGATAAGCCCACACAATAGTCCATTAAATTACCGCGGGTCACAAAACAAAAGGACTCCCAGAGAAGTTTGAAAGCCACTCTAGTGGGGTGGATAGAAATCTGGAGCCCACTTGATAACAGTGCCAGACACATTACACAAAGGGCTGCGGAATAGGACCGAGACCGGATATTTTGGCACAGGCGCCGGCACTCAGAACAAAGCCTATCTGTCCACACAACTAGCTTTCCCCTCATGTCTCCTTCCAGGGTTGGAACAGGAGTTAATTGTTCTCATGATGGTGTCAGGTGGCAGAATTGATCAACGTTAAAGGATCATTCCCTGTGACATTACCCCTCGAGAAGGAAAGACAAACCGTATGAGAAAAGGTACTCTGTTTACGTGACATCTGACAAGGTAAGAGGACGCCCTTCGATTGCTTTTGCTCCGTTGGAATCGCAAAATCAATAGCTCATATACGCGTCAACCTTCCTATCAAAGCCTACAGACTAAGGAGATCAACCAGTGCCACTTCATGACACACTCGACTCCCTTTGGTTTTTATTTAATGAGATTATATTCAGACAGTTTATTTATTATGTTTGTGTCATTGGGGGGAGATCATAACGGTGGAAAGAACATTTTTAAAAAGGCTTTCAGATTTCCAAATAAGTGAATATATAAATAAATATGATCTTTATTATTTCACAATACTACTGTTAATTAGACCATCACTTACAAGCCCTGAATATTCTAATACAGTGACTCTGCAATGAGCTTGTTAAAAATTCTTCTGTGTAATTGACAGAACCACTAAAATTCATCTTCCTGTCACTCATTATTAAATTTATACCCAGAGGTTTTGGGTATATTTCTGCTCTAGTTCGACTGAATATGCACTTTGTTGTGCAAACGACCTTCTTGTCATTCTGCACCTGTCCACTGTGGAGCACTGTTGAGTTTCCCCCCTCAGTTTTCACCTGTGGAAGAAAAATGTTAGTTGTAAAGCAATATCAGTGAAATGACAGCAAAAGCTAATATGTAATAACATAAATGCACAATATTAAGTGACTATACATGATGATCTTATAGATTTATATTTTAATGATATTTTAGATATTTGAGTTTAACTGAACATGTTTGTGCTTGTTTGTGATACTCTTGTGGTGTTGCGGTGTAAAGTCTCCGCAGGGAAGATGGTGAGTAAAATGTTATCATAAAAAAAAAAAAGAATGATGATCAAAAATCTTAAAAAAAGCACTCAGGTTGTAAAAAAAAAGGAAGGATTTTTGTTTTATTTTCCTTTAAAAGTGCAGCGACGCAACCTGCATCCCGGTGAGGCTGTAACAATGACAAAGAGATAAATACTGTGTTTATGTAGAGTATTAAAAGCAATGCGTGCAGCCCACATATAATGAGATCCTCCAATGGTGTGCAATCTGTGGCAAAGTTTACAGATGTTGCCATCTGCTGTGTTTCACCCTGTTGTCGAGAGAGTGCGAGGACTATAGAGGAAAAACAGTGCATTAAGTATTAAATTTAGACATGATGCTGGAAAACAAAACTCATACTGTGTTTGACCTCTTTTGATTTGAACACTGTGAATTTCTCAGAACAGGTTGCAAGAATAATTCAGTCATATAAAGCCATTATCTATGTGATGTGCTGAATGCACTGTACTATAGACGTGTGATCTGCAGGTAAAGGAAAGTTCGAATCTGTGTATGTATCATTTTGAAAAATGTTTTGTAACCACCAATTTAAATGAGTACATCATCGTGCAGCCCAGGTCTAAATAAAGCGACTGCAATCACAATGCACACACCTGCCTGTCTGTCCCTCTCAATACATTTATGGTCCATAAAAAAATCATGAAAAGAAACACTGGAATGCAAGATTGCAGACTACCCACATTCAGTTATGTGTGATGAAAATGTTTTAATTCACCAGGATTGCCTTCCTCGCTCTGTTTCCCTGAGATAAATCCAGCGAGAGACCGGAGCAACAAATCTGCAAATACCTCAATGTAAATACTGTCTTGACCTGTGTAATGACACCGTAGCCTCACTTTACGGTTAAAGGCAATCAACTGCGAAACCCTGATCCTCTCCCAAAACACAGCGGATTGAACAATACTGCAGAGCACGACCTGGCATTGCAGAAAGAACGCCTGGCATTCCTCATTCATCATGTTGATTGGAGAGATCAATTCACATTTGTGCTTTCCTTGGCTTCCCCTCAGGCATATTTCAGAGCTGTGCTGTGTGGCAAACCTTCAAGATTACCATTTTGCCTTCATGCAGACAGTCAGATCTACTGGTCAGTGGCGCTAGCACAAGGATGCTGTTATTACAGTTCAAATTTTAGAATAGATAAAAAGGGACATTATCAGAGCCTGAGTGTGTCCAAACCTACGCTGCAGTACCTCTCAGACCTTTAAGGGGGCAGTGTAGCTCTATGAAACAACCCGGTGCCACCAATGGGGACGAAAGATTGGTTTCTCTGAATTCTATCCCTCATTAGGTTCCATGCAGTGCCTGAATTACTTGCTGCATCTATTCATTAAAGTCCCTCTTTCTGTATACTGCTCACATTAAACACAGGTACGGTGCCTCGCTGGATGAATGCAGGGTGAAGTCTGACCTCATTCCCAGTTCCATTTTGCCGTGGCTCATTGCTGTGGAGGCATCCGCTGATTTTTTTTTTTTTTTTTGCTTTGTTTAGTTGTTGTTGTGTGATTGAAATGTTATATTCGCACAAAAGTTCTCGTGGAAAAAGACCGACCGACTGTACGGTGCATTTCGTATGCTTGCTCTATTTGAGTTCACGTCACATTGTTGGGGCCGTTGGCACATTCATCCGCAACACTGGCAAAATCGGGCCAACGCATTTGGAATCCAAATCTCCAGATATCCACTTGCTAATGTTATGACAGCTTGTTAACTTATTCATTCTGCAGGAGGCTATAGAAGCTGACAGAGCGAGCTGGAGTTCATGTCTCCAGGCTCTACCCTTGTCCACTTGGCTCCCTGCTTTGTCAAGGAGACTTAATTCATCATGATGAGCAATCATCCGTGGGGTTAAAGTGCAACAAGTGAGCTGACCTTTCTCCTGGCCTTTGCCACCGAGCTGTCTTTAACCTTATAACCTTGAACTCAACCCCTGTATGATGCTTCCACTTTGTCAGATGAGCAATGATCAGGTCTTCTATATTTGAAGGTAATTTCTATTTTATAAACAGACGCAAATCGAATCTTGACGTCCTTGTCTCGGGGATAAAAGACAAACCGTTTGTGCATGGAAAAACAACAAGCAGAAGAAAGACTGAAGAAACACTAAACGAGACAGGAATCAAGACAAATTAAGCAGGTAAGCATATTTGGCACCAGAAGCATCTCTATGCATTTGGATCTCTTCTGTCTCCTTTTCATCGAGTGCTTTAGATAACAGCTGGGCTCCTCCATAAAGTAAACTCCAGCTGATGTATTGAGATTTTAATTGTGGCGAGTTATTTAGCTGGCAGTCCTCCTTCAGGAGAGAGAACAAAAGGCCCGCTTGTCGTCCCTCTTCGTCTCCCTCACAGTTGATAATCAATTGAGGGACGGGGCTGCCAGCTATTGACTGAGGAGAGATGAATGACACTGCTCCCAAAGGGTCCATTTGAATTGTGACAGGCAGGATTCAGAGGTCCTAGCCCTCCTTTGATGGTGCCAGGAAGAAGGCTTTTCACTGACACGCTGAAGGTAATAGCAAGTGCTGATACAGGGCTATGAGAGGGACTGAAATACATTAAGCTTCGGACTGTTTGAGATTATGTGTAGGCAGTTTAAATCACTGCATACTACATTCATTGAATAGCGCTTTTGCAGCTGTATGGTATCTATTCTACAAGGGGGCTGAATCGATGAATTGAGCTCGCTGCACGCTGGTAAGCACGCGGAACAAACGTCAAAACGGGGTAAAAGGACTCTCACCTGGCGACTGGTAGAACTGCCATTCTCTCTCCTTTTCTGTGCACATCTGCTCCCACCTCCCCTTTCTGTTCTGACAATGTGAGTCAGCTTCAAATGCCTGCTGCCTTCAACACACATACACAAGCTCTCCCACCCCAACCCCCCACCTCCTTTTTTTTAATGCAGTTTGACCTTTGTAAAATCAGGATGAAAGCTTTCTAAACATATGTTTTACACATGTCGCGCATCATTTGTCTTCGAAACGACACGGCTGGAATTACGTGGATGCGCATCGGCTTCAATCAGCAGCCCTCGCTCCTTTTGTGTCTGATGTTCTGTGTTGGCTCCCGAGTGAGGATCTTGTTAATGCTGTAGCACGCTGGAGACTGGCACATACACCTGCTTGTCATGAATGATCACCCGATTCTGGGCAAATAAACTAAGCTGCCTGTAGACCCAGTAGTCAAGCAATATTACATATTAATAAGCCTCTACAGCATGGTACACCAGGAGGGATTAAAATGATTCTTCCTTTACTGCATATTCCCTTGCTAAGTACATAGTAAGCAGAACGGCTGTCAGGTTCATATCACAGACTTAAAAATGTGCCGGTATAGGAAAATCGCTGGAACATGGTGGCTTCCTCTGTTCGCCATTTACTGAACAGCATTTGAAGCTCTTACTGTGTTGTACATATAGATCTTACGGACACATTATTTGTAAGAAATGGCTTCAATTTGACTTTTTAAATTTTGATTTGCAGGCTGAAATATTTGATTTGAAAACTGTCAAAAAGGCATCAAAATCCTAAATATTGCTACTTTAGGATCCACTCATCTTTCTATGCATACACCTACCACACCTTCTAGTGTGTCCTGTACATTATACATTACACTTTATGCTGTCTGTGTTCACTGACCTGTATATGATGCAAGAATGCTGATAATGAATAATTCTGCCACATTTCAGATTATGTTCACAGATGGGTTTTTTTTATGCTAATTGCCATTTTTACAGTTCTCCATTTCATCAGTATATTTACAACAGCATGAACAGATTTTTTTTTATTTTGATTTTTTGATTCTGTAAACACAAAATTATCACCTTTTAAGATGATATGGTGAACTTTTAGCTCTGTTCTAGTCTCCACCAACCCCTGGGGGAAATATCTGACTCTTCAGCCACCGTGTTCACCAGCTTGTTACCAACTTTGTCTTTCTGTAATCTGGTGGTGGACATAATTAGCTGTGGCTTCATCATGGAGAACAACTCATATCACAGTACAGGCAGTCATGTGACCCACTGCTGATATAAGAATATTGATTTGCTTAGGTTAGAGTAAGATTGTGGTTATGGTAAATAGGGTTGAGGTATAGTTAGAGCCAAATAACTTAAACACTTGTGAGAGAAATATTGTAGCTATGGTTAATAATGTGAATTGCAGTCTGTGATGGGATCTTCTGTCAGACATGCTACATCCCCACCACACCCTGATTGTCCACCATGCTGCATACGGGATGCAACACTTCCTGCATTTGCGCAGAACATTGGTGATAAATGTAAATTATGAGTTGAGTTTTCAAACCTGGAAATGAGGTGTAAAAGGTTTAAACTTGTGGCATACACAAGCTTTGCAATGTAATTAAATGTATGTCTTACTTTGTTAATGAACTGACAAACTTAATCTTAATTTTGTCTATATTTTGTTAATGTAACCATGAAAAAGTTGTCTGAGTTCAGACATGTCCAGGTTACCTGTCTTCAGATGCATCAAGTTGAAAGCACATTGGAGATCCTGCTGATCCTAATGGGATGTTTGCACCCAAGAGATGATCCACAGTTAGGAGAAAATACGCTAGAGTTTAATTACTGAGGGAGTCGATGAACAAATTTAATTAAGCATGAACAACAAGCAGCCACTGCTGTGGTCCCTCCTTGCTCCACAACCGATTTGGACTTGGCAAAAGAAACACACGCTGTTTGCGGGGTAACCTTAAATTACTCACTATTTGCCAGATGGTTGCAACCATCTAAGAGAAGTAATTAGTTTAAATACTGCTCTTAGTTAAAATGGATTCCTGTAGTTTCAGTACGGCTCCCTTCCTTCCTTGGGAGAAGTTACGTTGAGTTTAAGTGCACTACCACGGAAATCCAATTCTGAATTGAATCCACATCTCTTCAGAAAACGACTTGCAGTTTCAGTCGAACGCTTCATGCTGGGTTTGTGTGTAAGTGTATCTGTTTTTGCAGGTGAGAGAAAAGGGAAAAGAAGCAGTCAGAGAAAGAGGGATGAGCAAATCCTTCCAATGTGCCAATACATAAATGCACTCTCAGAACTTTTATGAGCAAATTAAACAGCTGACTCTGCACAATTATCTTACACATACAGCACATGTGGTCTATACTCAAAGACATTTTATACTTCTAACACTGAGTTTGAAGTGGTGTTTGATTTAGGTGCAGAGAGGAATGCTTTCCCAATCAGGAGGTGATTACATTCAGGCATGGTGCGACACACCTATGTGCCTTGTTCAAAATTAATTACAGATACAACATTCATATTCAGCATTTCAACCTCACCATGGGAATCGTGTTCGAAGTCCTTTAAGATGACTCTGCACGCACGCACACACAAACACGCACAACACCTTGCCTGGGTAATTATGCTTATCAAGCATATGTAATTGCAGGCCTAACCCAAATTTCTCCAGGTGATCCTAATTGCTTTTGTCACTTGCGAGCGATAGCTGACTAATGTTCTTCCGTCACTTCTGACAGTGTCACTCTAACCTACTCCCAGACATGTTGCTGTGCTTAGCATTGCAAAAACAACGCTCAGAAGGCAAGATACCAAAGCTAAAGGTCTCCCATGTATTTTCAAAGGAAACAATATCTTAGTATGCATATTTTTCCCTGAAGCAATGTGTGTCCTCTGCTTGTTGTTTTTGTGACAGTTTGTGAAAATGTGAGAGGCGTAATCATGCTGCAGTGTGCTATTTTTTTTTCAAGGTTGGGTGAGTAAGAATTCAGTGCTGCTGCCAGACACTTACTTCCAAATCCCCAAAACTCAGTAAAACAAAACCATTTTGGACAGACAAGGTCTCCGGTCCTTTTACAGCCAATGCACTGTCCTCTCTTTTATCTCTAATGCAAGAGGCAAAATAACCATTAATCATAGTTCACCGTGTCTTCCTGCATTGCATTATATTGAATGGGCTGCAGAGAGCATGCATGCATGAAATAGCTTTTATTCTCACTGTATGTTATGTTACGATGTGTGTGAGGGCATAAAGGTGAACGCATGTTTTGGAGATGGCAGATTTTGACATTCACATAAAAAGACAAAAAGACCATGTGCTATAAGGAAACCAACAAACAACAAAACAGGAACTATAAATAAAAATATGAGTGTCTACATAGCACAGGAATGTTCACAGCAGTCCATTACCGCGCACAGCCTAAGACGCTAATTTTTGTCACGATCCATTTCAAGGGAAATAATTACGTGGCTAATGCAATTTAATCCCTGCCCTTGCATCCTCCTCTGAGGAAGAGGCACATGCCAGGCAACATGAAGTTCGGGCTGTTGCCTCATTACATGCAAAGTGCATATCATTAATTGGGTTAGAGGAACAGAGAGCTATACCTAGAAGCGAAGGCGGCATAAAATTTGGGGCATATTTGATCCGAAGCAACTGGGATTACTGGTGGAATAACTTGAGCAAAAATAAAAAATTGTTCTGAGTAGCAGCAACTCTGCATTGTAATTTCTATCTTGACTTTCTATCTTCGATATTTGTGGCTTCTGTGGTGGTGATGGTCCCCAGAGGATGAAGCCTATTGTGACTTTATCTGTAGCTACCACAAGGTTGGCGTCTTTATTTTTTTTTCCTTTATTTTTTTGTGAGTAATGACAACTATTGGATGAACTGCTGTGAAATCTGGTACAAATATTCACAGGTTCAACAATATCTTTCACACTCACGATCCTCGTTATTAGTGAATTGGCACCGACATGAGCTTCACTTGTGTTGTGGTTTTTGAGCCAAATGTCTCCACAGTTCTTGGATTGCTATGAAGTTTAATACACACGTTCATCTTTGATTTGCTGATCTTCATTTCTCCCTGAACTTTCCTCTAGCGCCATCATCAGGTCAAAATTTCAAATTGTCCAATCCTTTGCTTTATGACCAAACAAAAAGTCGAACAGTGTTTCTGCTCATGATCAGTCCGTAAGTGGCTATACACTCAGAATTGGGAGACTTTACCTGGTGATGCATTTTGATCCATACTGTGTTAACCTTTAAAATCAGTGTTTAAACAAATTGGAGAACTGCACCTTTAAGAATTCAAACTCCTGTAGTCGAAGCACACTATGTGCTGATCTTCACTTTTCCGACTCTATGATTCGCTCGTCTCTTTGAAACGTATTTACTTCAAGGCTTGGACTGTTTATCCATCCCTTCATACTCACTCCCATTTATCCATTTCAGCCTCTGATCAAAACTGCTTCCTTTTCCTTGCCTCTAATATCACCCTCTAACCCCTCCATGAAAAATGAATGCCATTATGCAACTTTGGAATATCATGGGTAATTGCTTTTTGAAGGCTCCCCCTATTTTCTTTCTCTTGTTGATAAACATGTAATGGGCTTATTTTTATTTTTTTTTTTAAATCACGTGACCTAAGCCGTGTGACCTTCAGCTTTAGCTTCGCATAGCTGACTCCAGAGGGCAGAGAGATCCCCGCGGATCCCCTTCAGGCCTCAGGAGTGCCAGCTGCACACCGGCAAACAGCTAGCAGGATCAGACCTACCAGGAAACTGAGCTGTGCTGATAGAGCAGATGTGTCTTGCTCTGCATTTGTGTCGGTGTGGGGGTCCGTGCATGCATGTACGGAGAGGTTAGAAGCAGCATCGAGCGTTGCCGGGTTGCTAATGTTACTCCCATCCCAATTTGCTGCTTTTGCACGTTCATTACTGCTGCAATTATACTGTTGGTGTGTATAGGAAGCATGGGTAAATGAATTAGGCGAGAGCATGTTTTCGAGTGGGAGTGGATGAGGGAAAGTGGAGCAGTCTCTAAACCTTTTAATGAGGAAGAAATTTCGCTGAAGACAGGGCTCCGCTAATGGAATTTGAACTTGATTATAGGATAGCAGACACACATTCAGTAGAGTCCTTGTCCTCTGATTCCTGGTCTATTTACAGTATTTATCGTCAAGGCAGGCAACGGCAAGGACCATCTGTATAAGCTCCAGCTTCATTATCTGATATACCTAATGATACTAATCCTTGAAACTGTATTACGGTCAATTTGTCCCACAGAGGACACAGTGTAAAACATATTCTGGATGGCTTGTTGTACCTGTTGATGCACTGAAAGTACAGACTTTTATGAGTTGAAAAGCAAAAGAGAGAAGGGCAGAGGAGAGAGATAACGAGAGACAGAGAGAGAGAGAGAGAGAGAGAGGGTTTTTTGATTGAAATGATTCCAACTGGGAGAGGAGGCTCTTATGTGAAATTAAATCAGCCACATGGGTGGGAGGAAAAGCAATTAATGACCTTTTTTTTTGCTTTTGAAGCTAAAAGTTGGAGCGAGGTTAAAAGTTAGTGCGTTATCTCAGTTAATTACTGTGTTGATGGACAGACTTTGAACTTGAACGGTTTTACTATTGCATAAGCTTTAACGGCATTCACCCCATTGTTTCAAACAAAGCGTTGATTTGCTTCACTGAGCACATACAGTTGGTTCTGATAACAGACATAGAAACCTCACCAAATGTGTCACTATATGCATAAACGAGATAATATGACCTCTCACCAGCATAAAAAAAAATAGTTGCAGATGTTTTTCAAGTTCATCTAAATGCGGTCTCCCATGTCATCTATACTTTGAGAGAGGTTTTGGTCACTATGATAATTTCCCATGTCCACACTGGCTGTAAATCTCTTCCTAACAATTCTACACTGTAAGAAGTGAAACACAAAAACTGAAGTTCAGGGAAAGTCATTTTGAAGCTGCAACAGTCTGAACAGTCTGAACCAAAATGAGTGGGTATCTTTCAAAGTTGCGGTCTTTAAATATGAAATTTGTACTGTACCACAGACACTGTTTTCTTGCTGCAAACATGGATGTCGCTGCGACACAACACCAGACAATACTGCTGCTGGATCGGGTTAGTAGCTCTGTGACGTCAGCACTCAATCATGCTCACATTGACAACACTGATGTTTGCAGGTGAATGTTTACCATGTTGTCAATTAAGCATGTTAGCATGCTGACATTTGCTGATTGGCACAAAAATCAAAGTACAACTGAGGCTGTTGGGAACATCATTAGTTTTGCTGATATGTGGTTGGAAACTGATCTATTGGACACACCTGATGAGGACGCAAGGGGAAAAAAAAAAATCTGGGTACACTATAATGCAACCTCATTAATGCACAACATATGGCTCTGAAATGATGCCAGACCAGAGTCAGTGCTTTTTTTAAAGTATTTGATGAAAACATGATAGAAGAAGATGAGTGATGAAAATGGAATCAAAAGTGTTAAATGAGAATAGATGATTCACATCAGGCAAAATATCAGTAATATAAAATAAAATCCAAAATCAAATAGATGCTCAATAACCTTTCATTCAAAAAAACAAAAGCAAAAAAATGATGAAATCAATCCTCCATGTTGTCGTCTGTATGTATGTATTGTGAATGTGAATGTTGTTAAAGTAAATCAATGCTAAATAGTCAGATATTGACTCACTAGAAAGGTAGTTAAATCATGTAGTACAGGTACAGATAAGTGTGCAGGTTCACTCTTGCTTCTTTTATTAATTTAGCGAGATACAAAACCTAAGATTTAGGAATTCCACTGAACATGTTTAAACGCTTGCTTCATCCTCTTATCCAAATTAATGAGGTTTTGCTTTTATGAATTCTCTGAAAGCCTGTGGCTCCAGATGGAGAAGGAGACCAAATGATACTCTTGACTATTTAACATTATCTCTATCGCGTGTTTGTAGGATTTCTAAGTGTTTATCAAGGGTCATCTCTTTGCCTGTGACCAAGGGAGCCAGAAAAAATTAGGAGAAAAAGGGGGAAGTGAAATCCTATTAGGAGAATTAATTGTAAGTTTTCTGGAGGAGGACGACTGAGCGCTTGACACAAAACTCTCTCTCTCTCTCTCTCTCTCTCTCTCTCTCTCTCTCTCTGTGTGTGAGAGAGGTGATGGTGTGAATGATGACTGTCATTGTATCTTAAGTGTTAATTTCCATGTTTTCTCTCAGTTGGCTCCTTTCCAGCAGAGTTATAGAGTCTCTGTGAGGACGAAATGGACTGTCACAAGCTGCTGGGTGATTCTGCGCAGGTTCATTTGGGTCCAGGTCACCATGCATAAGGATGCACACAGTCATAACAATGCACGAATAGGTGGTACATTTTTCTCATGTCCACATGTAGACATAAGTGAACATTCAGTACATACATCTGCATTAAAATGCTCCATCTCACCTAAATATCACTGAATGTGCTATTGTGCAAGCACAGTGTTCATTTGTGTATTGATTTATTTCCATAACATGTGTCTTATCTACATTAATTTTCCTACTGCTGTCAATGAACAGGAACATTTGCTTTAGCATGCACTGGAACAGCCTCGGGGATGTTGTGATTAATGCATCCCACTTAGCTCAGGCGCATCTACGCTCTCTGGACATGTTTTTTGAGAGGCGTAATCATATCATTCAAATTCATGTCTTCGTTTACTAATATATCATATGAACGTGCTCCATTATAGGTGCTTTGGGACGGCAACCATCTATTTGAGCCGGGGGTTGAAAGATTTGATAATAAATACAGACCAGCGAAAGTTGGCAGTCTAACAAACTGGGTGTGGTGGTGGTGCTGCTGCAGACAATGGGGGTGGAAAGAAACACTTTCCCTATGAGTTTGATGGCATGCATCATTGAAGATGACAAAATGTAAAAATTGTTTAGAGGACCTTATTAAATATGTATGAAACTGGGTTTTCAAGGAGGGCATAGACAGGGAAATCCATCACCGCATTGTAAAATGCAGAAATACTATTAAAGTATGAATATTTAGTATCATTTTCCCTGCTGCCGTGCCGAGCGCTACCGACACAAGAACACCGAAAACATGATTTTAATATTACATGTGACTTCCAAGCAATGTTATTTTTCTTCCTTTGGTTTGAATACATTAATTATAAGTACCGTTCCCTGATCTGAAGACTTTCACTGGAAGCAGCGTCTTGTGGTGCCAAATAGCTTCTAGATAAATAGATTGTCATAATACCTTCACTAGTGGCGCGAACACTTGAAGATACTGAGCGAGGACTCGTCAACAAACATGAGCAAATTGACATTGGAACAGAGTGGGAACAATGGTGTTTACAACTACTCAATTAGAGAGATTAGTCAACCTCTCCAAGGTCACCAAAACAAAGGCATGTTCATGTAGTATAATCCCTCTAAGTCAACTATTAATTACTTCATGAATGTCTCGGGACTGAGGGGCATTATCATGGGCCATGGCTCACAGAAAAAAGGGTTGAAGCAAAAATTTACCAAACCTCTCTCCCAGCTTCAAAACTCAGAAACCACATCCTGCAAAACTGCATCACTCATCCGGTTAACGTGTTTGTTTTGCTTCCTAATTAATTCTGAATTCTAATGACAGTTTCTGTGTTGATAAAAAAGGCATCCTTACCAATCACGACTACACTACAATCTCCAGCATCAGAACTGGCAGTCACAGCTTTACAGCAGCACATATACATCACCTGGCACAATGATACTATGGTGAAGCACAGCTATACTACCTCTCTGTTGTGAGCCTGCCAGCACGCTGTGTTGTTGTGAGTGGGGAGCCCACACTGCTGCGCAGCCTGGCTGTCTTTGGGTTATGTGAGCAGGTATGGGGGCGTATTTGCAGAGAAGAGAGAGAAAATGAGAGATAGGAGCCACAGCCAGAGAGCTGTCCCTGAGTGATGCTGCTCTGCTCCCAGCAGCACCCTGTCAACTCCAAATGAGAAATTTCAGACATCCAGTGAGGGGAGCTCTTGAAAGTGGAAATGTTTTCCCACCACTGCTGTGTCCTTTTTTGGACAATAACTTTAAAAGTTAGTTGGCTGACCTTCAAAGTGGAGGAAAGATAATGGATTCCATTCATCTCAAGGCATGTGTTAAGTTGATTGGTGGATGAAACAGAGTGAAAATGCATGCTGTTTCAAGATGAAGTAGGCGAAGTTGGCAACCTTTCATTTGGCTTATATGATTTTGCTTTGAACTGTGGCCTGTGTCTCTTTTAAGGATTAATATCCAACATTTGTTAATGTGGGGAGGTACATGTTGGTACATCATGGATCATGGTTCAAGAGGGTCTGAATTAATATGACCACAGGAAAAACACCAGAGCTTCTCCGCTGATGGTGGCTTTTTGTTGAGGCTTGACCTTGAAAGCTTGTATGTCTAAGTGAATCATCAAAGGGCTCCACAAGATGCAGTACATACTATAGAATATGAAATGGTAAAAGGGTGAAATGGCCCCAACCTCAAAAATTAAATAAACAGAATAATATCATCCTAAAAATCATCTAGTAACAACAGTAGTTTGAGGTCATTGGCACTGTTTGTTCAGCACAGTCAATGTCTTTAGCCTGAGATAAGCAGAGCAGAGTTTACAGCTACCTTTTATCAACATATGTAAAATAATACGTAAAGGACCCATATAAACAAAAGACTCACTCTCACTCAGAGAGACACCATCATGAATGAACAGATGTACACGGGGCAGGAAAACAGAACACCAAAGCTTTCTTCCCCCTCATCAGCAAGAACACGGACGAGTAAAAAATAATTAGCACAATCTTGCTCCATAATGCTGAGTCATTGCAGGTAATTGCACAAAAAAAAAAAAAAACCTAGGCAGATCAAACAGCAGGTACAATAAATATAATGAACCTGGATTTTAAAACAGTTTAAAACAGACTAAAGAAGTAAAGTCAGAACTATTGCTTCAAGTTGAGAAAGTCAAAGTCAAAAGTCAAATTCCAAGTGATTCGTATTATTTTGGGCTAAGAGTAATGCAGCATTATAAAATAATAATCACAGTGTTATTCCTGAATTCAACTACCTGAACAAGTGGTGTGACATGTAGGGGGGACCACATTCACTGTGGCCACATCAGATACTGGACTCACAGACCATGAACCTTCCTTATTGTCTGTGTGTTCACTCTATCTAATGGACCTTTGCAGTGTGATTTTGCAGTTACCAGCTGTTATCAGTCTTGCTTCAATGCTGGATAATAAATGCTTTATAATAAATATGTAAAAAGTAGATGTCACATTTCTGTCTTTCAGTTCACATGAGCAATAAATCCATCATGGCGGACTTGCATGGTCCAAGGGGATTTTCTGTGGAGCACATTGAGCTGGACTTTGCATTTTTGGGCCTTAATTACAGCACCACCATCTGGCTGATGTTTCTTGGGAAGCCCTTGCCCATCATTTGCAGTAATTGGGCTGACGATCCAAGACATGGTATTTTGAGCCCCTCAGAAAAACAAACAAAAAAAACCCCCGAAAACAAACAAAACAAATAAAAAATTGGGTTCTGAAGAACAAAGTAGATAATTTAAAATAACCTTTTTATTTTATTTTTTTTTTTAGCATTTTTCAACATGTGACAGATTTGAACTGTTAACTATTTCATTTTTAGGTTTAGTCAATCCTCATGAATTGTCACACATGATCTTTTTAACCTCAGCAGATTTTAACATGACGGACCATGAATGAGAATGAGCGTATTATCTCTTAACTCGTCACAGACACATGTTGTTTTACACCAAGAATTGAGATTTTCCTTAATTATCCCTCAGTATGTTTACTCATTGTTTGGCAAAGATACCACATTGCAATCACTACTGAAACCGAATGCGCCGTCCTCGTTATGCAGATGCTGAAAATTAACATCCTGTCTACCAATTAGAGTGAGAAATTTGATAAAAGGACTTCTTCTCGCAATGAGTTAATTAGTTGATCTTACTCAGGAGACCCTGTACCCCAGGGTGAAATTACCATGTGCCATTAATTTCCATTACGATTGAGATTAAACACATATTTTATAACATCGCAATAGAGTGGATGCGCTTTCAAAAACTAATATTCTAACATACATACAGCTCATTTTTTCGGAGGAATGAGCAAACACAGACCCAAAGCTTCTGTGTGTTTACTGTCGCTTTGTGAAATGCCTGCATTCATCTACCTGGTATAGTGTGTGCAAACAATGAAAAGGCTGGGAAGGATTTCATATGCTATTGAAAAAGGTACCTGAGAGGCGGGCTTTTGTAGGACTTTAGTAACTCTAGCTGGGAAATTCTCCACCTCTGTGCGCTCTAAAATTAGATCAATAGCATTTAAACCCCGACTGCTGGGATCGGAGGACTCTGGGACTGAAATGTCATGCATCTATAGTCTCTTTCATTAAATCCAGTGGTAATGGAGAGTGTTCGACCAGTGTTTTTCATGTGGTTATTGTCTACAAGATGTAGCGCTGTAAGACAGGAGGTGAATTCACCTGCAGCACTACAGGTTTGTATCAATGGTGATGTGCATTCACAAACTTTTGCCTGATGTAGAAAAGTGTAATAATTTTAACCTGCAACAGATGAACAACAGATAACGCATGGGTAATTTTCATGAATCCACAATTGAAGACGATGTTTTCTAAAACCCACAGTATTTAGTGCGCAATTTCATATCTTCAGTTCTCATCAATTCTTGTCTGCTATCTTTGCATATAGATCTGCTTTTGACCTCCGGACAATCCAGCTCATCCACAATTCTCTGAGAATAAGAATGAATGAGGATTCAACCTGGGATTCATTTTTTAATTTCAACTGAAGATGTTGTTAGTTTGTTTGTACCATCATCATACTTAACATTTCACAGATAGTACTTGTATCTGCACTCATGACAATAAACTGAAAATCTGAAAAAGCACGAGACTCCTGCAGATCTGTACCTGTTACTTTTCTTTGTTATTACCTCGATTTCTGTGCTGCTTCTACACCGATCTCTGCACTTCAGGGGCAGGTAGCCACACTGCTGAATTTCCTCTCTTTCATCCATTTGTCTGCCTGACTGTTAAGTAATGCTTGTCTTTAGATGTAGTTTTGTAGCCATTTTCAGCAAGGCTTCCAAAAGCCTGAGGTTTCAGCAGGTCAGCGGTTCTCTGTCGGGGAAAAGGCAGACTGTTTGTGGCAAATCAATTTCTGACAAGGCAGGGCACCTCGAAAAACACATTTGAAAACTATCACATGGACTGGATTATCTGACACAAACTACAACCTTTCATAAAAATCATGAGCCTGGAGGTTTATGTGGGATTTCCAGCCTAGGCTGTGAATGCTCACATCCTGGCTTCAATAAAAAGATAAACACAAGTACGATTCTTCATGTGATATTTTAATATTTCACTGAGGCAGAGAGGGAGAAACAAAGGTGTGGAGGTTGTTGTTGCAGGCGTGTGCACGAAAGTCCAAGTTTTATGGACGACATGGGAGTTTGCAGGGAGCTGATATTAATGTTTGCCTTTTAAAAAAAAAAAAAAAAACATAATCGTGATCTGACATTACATTTATTTAGCTGATGCTTTCATCCAAAGCAACTCTGAAGTGCTTTCAGCCGTGTGGATACAACCCAGAGATTGCAAGGATCATGCAAATCCTGCACATCAGCTTCATCACTTCAATAAGCTGAGCTGCTTTAACGTCTACATTTAGAAACAGTAGGAGCTACAGAAAGAGTTTGTTCATTTGTTTTCTTTCTCTTTAGGGGCCAAGGTTCAGTCTGAACAGATGAGTTTTCAGTTGATGTGTTAAAGTAGATGTTTTGTAGATCCATCTGTCCACCCCGGCCTCCTGCCTTCATGTACTTTGTGGTTGTACAATAGAGAGCTGAAGTGAGAGTGAAACTTCTCGGTTCTGTTCTGGAGGTAAGAAAACCTCATTCAAAATCCCATCTACATTTGTACCTACGCTAATAACCCAAAAATCCAGCCCTCAACAGTAAGTGTAACTCACTTCACATGTTTAGATAAAGACTGTAGTTTTTTGAAAAATGAACTAACATCATTGTTTAATTAGTATTTATGTTTTTAGCAGCCCTTTAAGGAGGGCCTCCATCTGTGCTCTTTTCTAGCTGTTTCAAATTCTTACCCACTCATTGCAAGAAGCAGAGGGTTTATATGGAGCAACTTCATCATAACAGGTCACATGACACACCGTTTACAGAAGTGCTTGGGAAAATAATATTTTGGTGCTATAATGTAAGTACTTTGACCAAAAATTGATTGTTCGAATAAATGCATGCTGGGAGGCAGCATAATCACATATATAGACACACACACATACATATTAAAAAATAGACCTACTCTTTAAAGAACACCATTTTGCATAAGTACTAGACATTCGCATACTTAATGCAACAGGTCCACAAAAGGGGGGATCCATGAGGGTACATGTCTTTGATAGCAGTAGGACAGACTGTAGGTGTGGATGTTTCCAAACAACAGAGATTACAAAAAATGACTTTAGGATATGGATGAAATCAAGTTACGGTGACATAAGCACCTGAGAGAGTTCTTCCATAGGAGCTGAAGTTGTTGATGTGCTCACAAAATAATCTTTGTTAAAATCACATTCAGAGTGTTATAGAAACTGCTGCAGTGGATGGTGATTTGTGTCATGAGAATAGAAAAAAAGAAAACCTCAGGAACATGTTTTATTATGTTCAAAAAGACAGATGAAAGAAAGGCTGAATAGAAGATTGCATTGCGTTACTGAAGCTAGTGGAACAGGTGGCTGTCTATATCGTCACCACACTTTCTCCTCCTGTCACTCTTCCAAAGTTTCCCTTCGCCATAGCTTATCCATAATCATGTACCAGATATTGTAGGAAGCAAGAATTTAAACAAAGTTGGCATAAGATGCAGAAGCTCCTCATCCTCATCAAATCTGTTCTGCTTTTGGTGACCTCAAAACAGCTTGAAGGAGGAGGACTGTGCACAGACTTGTTCTTTTATAGACATCTTGTTTTTACTTCCAACTGTAAGACCACTGACACACACACACACACACACAAAAGATAAGAAGAAGAAGAAGAAGAAGAAGAAGAAGAAGAAGAAGTGTTTTTCGACCATGTAAACCTTTGGAAGGGAGCAGTTTGATTAAAAAAAATAAACTGATGGAATAAAACAAAAATCAAACCTTGGGAAAGTTCAAATGTTAAACATGAAATTAAATCAAAAAAATTAATAAGTCTCACATGTTGCTCCATCCAGCGATCACCAAAGTAATCTTGACCTCTTAAGAAACCACATCCTCTGGAGCAAAAATAAAACCACACACTGAAACAGCCTTGTCTTTTGTTATTTGTTAAAGCAAGACTGATAAAGTGACGATTAATATGCAGAACACTGGGGGTGAAATTAATGATTTAACACTTAAGAAAAAGTGATAATGTTGAGGTTCAAGGCCAAGTGAAAAGCCAAGGAAACAGAATTTTCACAAATGCACCAAGACGCAAGAAGATAATTAGTATAGATGATTAACACTTTTCTTTGGGTCATCCTCTAAAGCAAAGCTTAAAAATCAGTTTGAATGAACCCATGCACGCTATGCCGCTCTTTTTCTTTTACTAGTAACATAAAGAGGACACTTGCATTTTTATGCAATCTTGGTGCAGCTATTTGGTGCATATGAAAAAAACTGAACTAAAGGAGTTTCAGAGTACAAATAATTTGCTCTAAACGTAAGTAATGTTTAAAATATTTAAAGCAAATCAAACAAAGGAAAATCAAAAAGGGAAATAAAACGTTAATTGTATTTTCTTTTTATGCAATTCACTGTGTCAATTTAGTGAAAAAAGCAAATGTTAAAAGGACAAACGTTTAGTTTTTTGCCTCTGATTTTTCCATAACACATGACAGAGAATCAGTTCAGTTCAGTGTTGACAGAGTGGCACAGGTTTGCCAATACTAAAGGCAAAATACTCTCATTAGTTTTAATGAGGAGGTGCAGGGGAGCTTTTTTTTTATTTTATTTTTTTTAAGATTTATTGAAAAAAAGAAAAAAAAAATCAACTGTCCAATCACATGTTGGGTGGAGCTTATCATCACCGACATGATGGCAGTCATGACAGGCAGCCAGTTTATTTATTCAATTGGCAAAAAGTTCATTCTAGACTTTCTGCTTTCATCAATAGTAATAATGTTATGCAATACAGAACTCACCCATCCAGAAGTCTCACATCCTTTCAGGCAACTCTAGCTATTCACCTTGAGGATGTCTATTACATTTAGCTTATCCTTCTCCATTAAACCAGACAGTGTTTGCTGTAAGCAAACTGCAAGCTGTTTTTCATTTTGGCATTAACAGTGAATCCATGTTCCAAAAAGAGCGAGCTCCCTCGCACCTCCTCATGAAAACTGAAAGGATGGTGCCATGCACGTTGTGTTGGCTGCTCTCTGAAATGCACCTCCCTTTGCTTTCTGAGAGAAAAACTTCCGCAACTATCTTTTTAAAAAACAGACATTTAACTGAATTATGACACAGTGCATACATAAAAATAACGCACAGGGAATACTGTGTGTTGTATTTCACCTGATTTCTGTGTTTAATTTGTTTTTATATGGCCAGTTTTAATCTTCCATACAGGACACCATAGAGGGAACAGATTGAATGAGCTGTTCATTCCTACACTGAGATCCTGCAAATGACTTGCCAACTGCGAGAGTCCAAGAAACTTTAAAACAGACTCTCACTACTTATTTTTCCCTAGTTCCCTTTGGGCAATTTTTATGAACTCCCTGTGTTCATGCTATGAAGGTCTAGTAGCTGGACACATACCAGCATTCCTCATTAACCTTAAGCTTCTCATCTGATACATTTGTCCCTCGTGCACACACACACAAATGTACACACCTCTTGTAAATTTCTGGGATAGTAAAAAGGGAATGAGAGCAAAGAGCAAAAGAGAGAGGGAGTAAAAGAAGACTGAGTAGGCTATTACAGAGGAAAGAGTGTATCCCCTGGAGGAGGCGCGGGCTGAGATGGCGTAAATGAGGGAAGCGTGGCGGCCATTCCTGTAGCCTCATTACAGTAATGGAGACCCATCCGTTCTGTCAAGGCCTCCAGAAAATCTTCTCTGACACGACTGCCTTCCTTTTCGTGCTATTCCACATCAACAGTCCGAGGGAAGACAGAGGGGGTGGGAGAAAGATAAAGCAGAGGCGCTGGCCACTCGCTCTCATGTTGCACGAGAAGATTTATGCTTTTGGAAGTCTATTAAGGTCTTGATCAGGGTCTCGTATTCCCTGTCAGACTCTGTAATGTTTTGTGGTGGTTGACTTTGCGGCCTTGGTGGGAGAATTGCGATACTGTGCACTCCTGGTAAAGACTGGCCTCACTGGTGTGGAGGCTGAGGCAGAAGCTGCACAGACCGGCTTGCAGGAAGTGGGAGTATCAAGGCAGTGCATGAAATAGTCACAACATGTTATCTACCAGTTCCTTCATGATTCTCAACATGATCTTCAAATGTAAAATTTGTGCCCAGGTACATGAATCCTAAAGCTTAAATTGTGCCTCTATTTTATGAATAAAGTTCTTAATATTTATCCAAAATCACGGCCTTTTCTCGACCTTAACCAAAGTGAATTACATTTCAGAAGTATTTCACAGACTAAATAATCTTGTCCTAACTCTACACAAAATGCTTTCATTGCCTTGACCTAACCACAAAACTGACATGAATGCTGGATTCTAGTGTCACAGTCCCACTGACTGCCCCGACCAGCCCCTCCCTACAACTGGTGTGGTTCGTAATTGAAATGTTTCTTTCACTCAAAGAAATGTTTTGCAGGCACAAACGATATTCATGCTGACTGTCATGCCCATATGCACAAATTCTATAGATTAAATTAAACGACAATTTCATCAAATGCTATGACACTATGCTGTGTAAAGAGTGAGAAGGAGCAGGCTGTTTTCACTTCTTTGCATCTTTTCACATAAGTGTTTCTGAGTCATGTTCCGTGTTTCCAGTCCTAGAAAAAATAATTATGTAGTACAACCTGCAATACACAATACAGCACTAGTACATACGGTAGGAAATCTGTGTCTGTGTCCCTTTATTTCACAAAAATATCTGTCTATCAAAATTCATTCATTGGAAGAAATGATCCATAACAGCTCATTGTGCAATAATGCATAATTAAAGAAAAATAAGTTGGCATGCAAAGGGAAGTGGGGCAGGCTGGAATAAAGTTGGTTTAAAGTGTTCAAGTGTAAAAAAAATTGAGAAGGCAGTTGACAAAAATTGGAAGAGCTCTTTTAGCCATTTTGCTCCTTTGGTTGCCGACTGTTTCTGGTCACATTGTAGAATCAACAGTCGCCTGGATAATGATGAAGCCTGAATCTGATAGTTATGAGCCAGATCAGAAGTTCCCCTTTTCTCTCTGAATTCTTAATGGAAGTTTGCACATTTATACTTAAATATCATTGTAGACACCACTGTACAGAAAAATTTTCCCAGCAGTGTGTGAAGCCAATGCATTTTGATTTGACTCTGACTTTCAAGAAGTGTCATGACTTGGATATTGTGTCAATTATTGTATATTTACGACTAAAACTCTATTAGTGCACAAAAGCTGACATACAATTTTTTCATCCTATATAAAATATACATAGTCCTGATTTATTTATCAGCCTGATTTTCATTCCCAGTGCCAACCACATATCTGTGTGTATATGAATGTCTCTGTCTGCTCCAATAGACTCAATACTAATGAACAACATTGTCATTGAATTGCATTCGTGAGGTCCTTCAACAACGCCAGAGCAGCGATCCTCACACATGCCCGCTACATCATGCTCCCGTCATGTTGTTCTTTCATTCATTAATTACACATGCACCTGCAGACCATCAACAGCAATTAGACTGTATCTCAATCACTGCCATGACACGCTGGAAAGGTAATCAGTAATGATTTAGATTTACCTAAGCACGACAAAATTTCACAAGGTCATTTACAAAGATGACGCCATGAAAATCAAAAACAGAAAAATGATGAAATGAGAAAAATTTTTTTCCAAAGTTGCATAATGAAAATAATAATATAACTGTGGACATCAGAAAATCATGCACACTCTGTGAGATTGACTAAATGTTAAATAATAGATTCAGTCTCTCACATTCTCTTTCTTCCTCTTATACACTTTATCATCCTCATAGCCTGTTATGGAAAATACTGTGTACATATTGTCTGACACTGAAGTATATGTGCACAGATTAATAAGTTTATCTTCGATATATATGTCTGTTAGCATAGAGATACATCAGATCCCTCATACATTTGTACACAGCTGAGTTCTCGGATGAAGCTGAATGAAAAAGAAGGGACTAATCCGGGATCTCACCTGGTGCTGTGTTGGCCTGAGCTGCACTACGTGGCGAAAGCTCGGGATGGATGACATCTGTATCGTTAGGCAGCATCCCTTGTCTTTCTCAAGGCTTGTAAACAGATGAGTACTGTGCTGTCTGGGTAACTTTTCACAGTTCCTTCCAACCAAGGACAAGTTGTACAGGCCTTGGGGGAGTGGATATCACCAGCTCACACAAGACCCAGAAGCTACCTGCAAAAAAAGTTGTTTGTCGCAGCAGTGGGAGAGAAAAAAGGGAGCTCGATCTTCAGAAGACCACGGATGCCACTTATTCACTGTCTTTGATGATAATTGTGGCTCTCTGCACTCAACAGTTCAGCTTTCAAGCACCACAATTTGTGTGTATTTCTCACAAAATTAGCCACAAACAGGAGACCAAAATATATCTGAAATGTGTGTGCGCGCAGCTGCACACATCCTGGTCTTTATTACTGCCTTTATTATTTAAACCCGCAGTGTAAATGAAGTATTATATTTGCCTTCTAATTTTTCTGCCATTCAGTAAATGAAATGAAACACTGAAGTCGGCCTGCGGGGATGTTCTGTTTCATTTCTGGACAAAGCAAGGACACCAACTCCCAGTGAAGTTCTCTCTCTTTTTTAGGTCTGTTTAATACGTTTGAAGCTTATAATTTCACCCGTATGTCATAGATTTTTAAAAAAATAAGAAACACATTATACCCCCCTGGAGAAAACGTACACTCTGGCTGTAGGCTGATTTCATCCCCTCAAAGTCTGTCTTTACCACTTCTCAGCACCTCCTCTCTCCAGAGCTCCAGGCTCGCCGCACCATTTCCATACCGTGTTCACATTCCTTACAGTGTGGCATTATCATCAATAGTCATTTAGGAGAGGGCCGCTTTCCACACCAACGGATGCAATGAAGATTCATAGCCACCATTTCAAAAGGGTTGGGGGGAGATGTACAGAATGAGGGAGAGATGGAAATTGTGCACATACACCGCTGGCTTCTGGGTTACTACTGTTTGGCCTTGCATGTCCAGTGAGGTGGATGGGGAGAGGCAGTGGATGACAAATGCTCAGAACTATAAATGAGTATCTAGTAATCTGTGGAAGACAGGGAGCAGGGATATCAAGGCTGTGCTGTGCATTACAATATGTACCTGTGAGCAGCGACGGGAGCTTTACCGTTTCAGATTCAACAGATTTAGAGAACAATCACACCTGACCTGAAGCATATGGAGGAAGCCCAGTCAAATCCAGCATGTGTTTAGATCTGCCTGTGTTGCTCTGTTTACATTATACACATGCAGATACTGTGTGGTTTGAAAAAACACACACATTATTCCATCCATGTAACTGCATATTTAAATAGAGAACATTTTTCTGATATTAGATTAAACCTCACTACACCCCCACTGTCCTTGTGTTGTCAAATTTAGCACGGCATGTATACAGCTGACAATAATCACGGTGGCACATTTACCACTTGAAATTCAGTCTTTAAAAAAAAGGGGCCCTTGACTTCAGACAAAAATAGATAAGCAGGCTTCTCAGTTTTAGTCAGGCGATTTAGGCGGCTACAATAAAAACTGCAGTTGATCAATTGTATTAAATGAACTCCATCCTTTCAGACTTTCTAATGTTTGGCTTAAAATGAGAAACTGGCAAAAATGATCTTCAGCTGGTATTTTCTCACTACAAATGTGATGTACTATTTCAGTGCCATGTAATGATGCAAAAGAGCCCAAGCCTGTACATTTACTGCTTTACTGATCACTTACTGCCAACCTTTTGCCTCTTCTGTATCGCACTCTCTCTCTCTCTCACTCGCTCGACCACTCACTCCTACGCACTTCTCTGTTCCTTAAAAGACTCATGTTACTCTTATAACACCTGCTACACTGACTCCAATGCATGGCTAGAAACACTAAGTTATTACTATTACATTATTGCACAGTAGCCAGATGTGCAAGTGTTAGCAGGCAAACACAATGTTTAATCCATGGCTTAGACCCTCTACTAATGTACTGTGCATTTTGCTTTTATTAGATGAATAATTAGGGTTACCTACAGTTGTAAAGCTGTGACTGGACAGTCACAGATTGTAGGAGGGGTTTCAGTCACCAGTAACAATTTGATGTAGACTATGGCGTCTTTGCTTGCTCGTTTGTACAATTCATTTTTTAGACTTTAAAATCCACCATTAATTTTACACCTGTCACTTTAATTGATAACATTTATAACCTCTGGAGACGAGTGAATGTCAAAGGTGACTGTGTCTTTTTATCTCACCCTCAAGTTCAACATTTTATAATACCTCTGACCGGACCATGCTCTTTGCAAATGTCATACACTGTAAGTGGGGGAGACAGAGAGAGAGAGACAGACCGACTGACACGCACATCTATACTCAGATAAATAAAGAGAAGACTGTGTGAGTTTTATTAGCGTGCGTGCAGGAGTGTTTGGGCAATGAGTTATGGCCGGCTTTCAACAGATGTTTTACGACGTGTGCTGCGTAAGTGCACTGGACTGTCAGAGTGCTTTATCATTCAGTATTTTCCATAAATGCAAATATGCAGCCTGAAACTTTACCATTTTCACTCCGTGTCATCCTTTGAGGAAACTTCAGTGTGGCGAGAGGAGATCGGAGTGAAGACGGAGAAAAGAACAAAAAAACAATTGAAAACTTCTCTGAGACGAAATTAATTTTGAGCAAGGTTATATTATATATATATCTGCAGCATACTATTTATAAGTACGACATATATTCTGGCCTGAAGTAAGAGTGGTGACATGGTTTCCTTACTGTAGGTGGCCGTGTAAGAGGATATATATGTAAATTGCAGGCGACTCGATGCTTCCTGCCTCCAGAGAGCAAAAAAGAGGAAAGCAGAAAAAAAGCTAATAATCAAATGCTAAAAAGGTAATTTACTTGGGTAATGACCTTTTTCTGCAGCTGATGATTAAGGATGTGATATGGTGATGGGCCCTGATAAGAGAAATGTGAGCCTGATTCTATGACTATGCATAAGGAGGAAGATCCCACCTCAACCATCACCGGGCTTTGAGAACAGACGACTCTGACCAGATCTCTCACATTCACACGCTAATTTATGGTCCTTTTTTTTTAAAGCCAAGCTTAGCAAGCAGATGCAAAGATCACTCCCTCCACTCTTTTCCTGAGACCCTCTGTAATAAGCCTCCTCCAGCCCTCTAATAAATCTATTAGGGAGCTGAACACTGTATAATGGCTTCAATTGGTGCTTTGGCTCTGTGAGGTGCTGCATATCAAAGTGTTAGCTGAAATAGACCAACAGCTTACTTCCAACCGCAAGGAGGTGGATCTGTGGAAATTGAAGGCCTGAACGACGACATCTTCTCACTATAGCTGAAGAAGATAAGGAGCTTTACCATCATGTCTTTCATCTGCCTGATAAAAACGGTGAGCTGTGGGAAGCTGTGTTAACAGACATTCAATGTTCTAATTACAACCCTAATTCCAAAAATGTTGGGACAGCAAAATGTAAATAAAAAACACAATGCAATAGTTTACATCAATATTCAGTTGAATACAGCACAGTGTGCTATTATGGAGCATGAAATACAGAGATGACAACGGAGACCCTGGACTGCTGAGCAACAGAAGTCATATATCAAGCAATGATGGGAAAGAATTTCAATTTTCAAAACAATTAATGTCCTCAGTTCCCAAAGGCTGAGTGAGTGTTGTTAAAGGAAAATGTGATGTAACACTGTGGTAAACATGTCCATGTGCCAACTCTTTTTTTTACAAGCCTCAAATTCAAATATTAGAAATATTCAAACATATATTTACAAAAAACAAAGTTACGGGTTTTACCATGTTGACTTTGCACTGATTTCAGTTAAATATAGGTCTACATTGTGGTTTATCTATTTATTTATTTACACTCTATGTTAAGTTTTTGGGGTTGTATAAAGGCAGTTCGAGCATCTAATCAAGTCTAAAGTGATTCATTAGTGTGGTCTTTTGAAATGCATGGATGTTACAACAGAGCACAGAAGAGTTGTCCACATGGGAAGTGGGGGATGTGGTGTTGTAACATTTTCATTTGGAGCTACACTGTATTCTGGTCGTCTGTGCAGTGTTGATACCATTCTCCGCTCCGCAGGGAGACTGGCAGGCTTCACCTTTGACCGACCTGATTTGATTTTGTCAAATGTGTTCCCTCGCCCCGCCGAGACCGGGCCAGCTGCTCATCTCTCTCCTGCTCTTGTTCATCATGTTTGAGTCAGTGAATAAGAGAAGAAGAATGTGGGAGACCAGCATGAGAATAAAGGGAGGTGGGGGGGCGGGCGGGTGGGTGAGTGGACTGAATCAAGTCAATCACAGTGGCCTGTCTGAGAGAGATGGTTTTATCCCCGGCATCTCAGCATGTGACTGCAAATCTGGTGTAACTTTCTCAGTCTCTCCCCAACCCTCCCACTCGTTCTCTATCACTTTGTTTTCTCTGTCTCTTTCCTCTGCTGGTGCCTGTTCTGCCAAATCCCTGGGCAGTTTGACTGGAATATCAATGAATCAGTCTCTATTAAGCGCTCATATATATGAAGCTGTAAGTGAAGCGAAACCACAGTGCTTGATGAGACTGATGTGGGTGAGCAGCAGCGCCTCTGGTAAGGCACTTGCCTCTCTCTGGTGGAGATCAGCATGAGCTACTCTGGAGAGTTGGAGCTCAGACTTCATTTATTACGACGCAATAATTAAGAACAGCAAATTCTCAGCATGGTTCAGACTTTTATTCACAGGAAAGATAGCCAAAGGAAAATGGATGATATAAAGAGAAAATGGTGGTTCTCTCCAGGTGGGGACAAAGGAAGGAAGAGAGAGATGGAGAGGGAGAGAGGGAGGCCGAGGGAGAGGGGGTGGATGGGAGGCGGGCGGGAGTCAGTGAAGTCCGGCAACACAGCCTGTGGGACTGGAACACCTCTGTGCAGCATCACATCCCATTTCACACTGAATTCCTCTCACCGAGTCATTGAAACCTCTCGAGGCTGCCGTATATAAAAGCAGGATGCACAGTTTAACGTGGAGACGCTCAATGCTGTGAGTATTCATTCATCCAAGATTTGTACAAGAAAGTTTTGATGCTTTCAGAAAAGGGTGATAAAATATTTAAAATAAAGGTGCCAGCTTATTAAAGATGTCATAATAACTAAAAGTAAAATATAAAAGAAAGTGGGTACAGTAAAATACAGTAAAGTACAGTAAAATTAAAGTCTGTCAGCTAACATGGATTTAAGTTATACTTTAGTAAACTTTGGTTTCACCTTAGCACATCATTATTCCAGGTTAGGACACTGAATTGATTGGGATTAATTACCCCCGGTATTTTGCATCCGCCACTGACAATTAATATAAATTATATCAGATGATGATGAGTAAGCTGCTATCTGTTTTGAACTGGCGTTAGGTCATTTGCTGCACTATGTAATAAACTGAACCAGTTACATGACTTCATAACAGAGCTTGTTTTAAACATGGCCACCTCAAGCTAATGGCAGCGGAAAAGGATTCAGGCCCAATGATTATAATTATTATGCAAAAATGAAATGACGTTCTGCCTTGTAGTTACATTCTTGAATTATAACAGTCTCATTTTTTTTCTCAGAATATGATGCCTTTTTTTTTTTTTTATAAAATTACATTTTTATTCTTATTATATGATGATTTGTTCAAGTATAGGAAGACATAATATTCAGTGAAATGTATCTGCACAGACAGACAACTTGCAGTGATGGAGGAAGTATTCCGATTACTTAAGTAAAGGTTTTCTATCACAGTGGGTTAACCCCAACCCTCTCTCTGGATAAAACCTATCCACAGACTGTCATTTAAATCTGTGCATGTACGTCTGAAACTATGGGTCTGGATCTGTTGTGTCTCTGGCTCTGCAAGGTCATGCTTCTCAACTTTCTGCCCATCCAAACTACTTTACACTTGACAGCTTGCTCAGCAATAAGCTTGCCAATTGATGAACAGTTGTCTGGATAATCAAAGAACAGACATAAATTCCTCCCATTTCAGTTATATGTAATATTATATCTTATGTTTACTATCATCATTATGTGATGTACACACAGGCTCCACAGAAGAAAAAGCTCTCACAGCCTGTCAGCAGAGAGAATTAATACCTAAGGTATTATTAGACAAAGTTAGAGCACATTTAAAGAACATTTTTATTAATCTGCATAAGACTTAGTGTATGAGGATTCAAGGCCGCTCATATGGCCACTAAATCTCTTGGCCCGATGAGGGTGGGTGGCTGGAGGATCACAGATTTATCGATTGGCTGCTGTAGAGATGCACCTTCCTATATCCATATAAGCTGTAATATTATTGAGAGCCATTAATCATGGTGACAGAAACAAATTGCAGCCAGGCATCCTTTACTTACAACTGGAAAAGGAAGAAATTGCACAGGCGGGGGTCTGAGAGGACTATTTCATACGCAAACACCCAAATAGTGATGTGCAGCAGGGGAGCGCAGCGCAGTGTGGATACACTTTTCTGACTCAGGATTCATCAGCTGTCTTTCACACAAGGGTGCTTCAAACCTAGTCACGCACACACACACACACACAGTCTTTACACTGAAAAAAATAACTCATTGGATGAACACAAATAAATTTTGGGCAGGATTTCCATCCATTAAATTCATGTAGCCCCAACTCAAACTAAGCACCTCCTTGTAATATGATTTAATTGAGTTGGTCGAACTCATCTTTATCAAACACAGCCAAAATAAAATAAGTACTTTAACTGGCCTAAACTTATTTACATTTGTTCAACTCAAATTAATATAGTTAGTCTAAAATAAAATTCTTTCATTACTTCATTTGACCCTCATATCAGACACAGAACACAAAATCAGGTTAATGTTTTTATTCAAATGGAATAAAAACACACCAAACCCACAATATACACACTGTATATATATATATACACACAGTACATAAAGAACATCAACATGGAACTCATCAAAATCACGATGACGGTGATATAGACCTCTTTGCACTTCCACATTCATTATCCTGAAAAGGAGAATAAAGACAATTAGCACAATTCAAACTGAACATGTGACAATGGCACAGATCATATACCAGTATTAAGTAGGCAGTCTATAACTTACAATCACTGAGAGGTTGACTCCAGTTCCTTGGTAGCCTACTGTTGATGAAACTGGAAAAGATGAGACAAATATAATCACTGCAAGTGATGGGATACTCATAATTTCACCAAGCAGACTACATTTCATGAGAGCACTTGCCAAGTTTAATATTATTTTCCCACATAAAATGTAAAAAAAATAAGCAAACAAATATCTGGAAATTCTGGAAACTCCTATCCTCTAATGTCTAAATAAACCGTGTCAATGAACTGTATCAGCTAATGTGTGTGTGTGTCTGAGTGACTGTGAGTAGGGGAGAGGGGGGTCTGCTCAAACAGACGCATAGTTGTAAAACCTCATAATTCATGTTTATGTACAATTTTCCAGTAAAAGTTGTGTGGTTATAACACTTGTCAGAGTAACCACTGACACTCTTCCTCATGTAGCTTCGCTAGCTAGCTAGCTAGCTAGCCCGCAATGTCCGTCTTCGCTGACAGTAAAATTCGTCTCACCTCACGGTCTTTTCACAGCAAGCTTTTTAAAATATTACATAATCGCGTACTCACCAAGGAGTTGGATTGCAGCAGCTTTGCGTGTCTCTGTAACCCCGCAGCAGCGTTGGAAGAAGTTGTCCGTGAAGAAGCAAGTAGAGACCGGGAGGAACAGAGGCTGCGAGCGCGTTGCATTGCACATGCGCAATGAGCGGTCCCAATTCAAATGAAACACATTTGTTTTGAGTTCTGAATGTGAAGGTGAAACTATTACGTTTCCACTATTAAATGTACATATATTTAGTATTTAATCGATTTGTTTCAGCAAATCAAACAAATTAATGTGTCACATCAAAGAAGGGCTTGGATCAGTTATTTGAGTGTACTTATGTCACTTTTTGGGGAATTTACATAGACTTACATTCATTTCCTGGAGACTAGCCTGAAGGACTACCCTACCTTAACCTAACCATACCTTAACCGTTGACCTAAATATCACAGGACACAACTTTTGTCCCCAATTGCACCGCTGTCCTGAATTAACTGTTCTTGAGTTTAGTGTGTGTCCCCAGTTTGGACATAAGCGAACCTACACACAGACACACGCACACACACAAACACACACACACACACACACACACCGCAATAACACATGCACACTGCTGTCTGCTGTTTTTTTTTTTTAATGAGATCAAACAAATTCATCATAAATAAATATCCACCATCGTTTATTTGCCTGCAATAATCCTGTGCATATTTGGAAAAAAACGTCCCAAAAACATTACTTCACAGCTCCTTTAAGAAATACGTTTAGACAAAACTTTTGGGCATATTTATTCATGGCATCGTGCTGTAAATTCTTTGAGGTGTTGTCAGTATTGCTAAGCTGAAAAACTCTTAACTTTTCTCCTCTTTGTAGAACACATAACTGATGATTTGTGTTGTTTTGCCAGCAGCACACTCTGCTCTAGATTTGTGTTGCTTGCACAGTCATAGAAACTACAGCATATTACATTGATCGCTTTGTCGTACATTATATTGAATTTCTGCACTTGTTCAATCGAGTCTTTTGACGTTTAACATTTGTTTTGATCTCGTGGCAGACTCACGCTCTTGTTTATGCTGCTGCTCGGTGATTTCTCCGAGAGATATGGATCACGGGATCTGTCTCATCAGCATTTAAGAGCCTCCTCTGCCTCATTCTTCAAACCATTTTACTCCTCACGTTTGGCAAATGTTACTTATTGAAGGCCCTATTTGTCATTCCTGTAATTCAGCCGCTGTCTTCCACTGAGCTCTGGAGATACTGTCCAGTATGTGTTAATTTTATGCAGGGTAAACACAGAGATTGGGCTATATATGTGAGGAAATTGGTGTGAAATCAACATATCTGTGAACACGACTCCCCCCGGAGCCTTTCTGTGATCAATTATTTATGTACTGAAGAGAGCCAAGAAACTATATTTAAAGATCAACTTCTTTGCATTTCCATTTTTTTTAATCTTTAAAAGAAATGTGTGTATTGAGTATTTATGTTGATGCTTGTGAGGAATGTCAAATGAGAGAAGCAATGTGGTTGAGGAAAGAGGAAGGGAGAGATCAAACGTAAAAAAAAAAAAAGAAGAAGAAGGAGAAAAGCCTCGGAGAGTTGTCGGGATGCGAGGTTAATGTGGTACCATGCTGACGGAGCATGTTGAGTTTGTGCTCTCGCGCTCCTGAACTCATCTTCTGCTGCCTGTCATTCAGACGCTGCCGTTGGACCAGCGTAATCTAAAGGGATCCCGCCGTGGCACTGGAAGCCAATCAAGGATCTCTGTAACTCGATTAGAGCAACCTTGCAACCAAAAGCAATAAATTAAAGAAAGTGCAGATGCAGCACTTCGCCAGGTGTATACAGTATATGAAACAGATAACACCCCGTGGCGGAAGATATAGAGCCTTTTAATTTGAGTTTGGGCATTTTGAAGGCCTTCTGTAAAAACAGCTTTCATGACTTAAAACTGCTCATAGATTGGCTCAAATGCTCCAAATGTCTTGTTGAATACGCATGTGAAATATAAATGAGCAATAATACTGCACAAACATTCTGTCATTGTTTTTGGTGAATATTTCAGTCATACATAAAACCCTGCATCTACTGAACCACCTGCTCCGTGTTGTTAGCTTTCACGGGCTCCTCCCTTTATTTCTCCTGTTTCTCTAATATTTTAAAACGAATCACAGGCAGCTCCGGTGCCATGGTTTTAATTCATTTGTTTGGCTTGTGGTTGCTGGCAAAAGGAGCACTGGCATACTTTCCACCGTCTTCTCAAATGTCTCCCTTTGCTCTTATATAAGCCTGCAGTGTGTGCTTTATATGACAGCGTGAAGGACAATGCAGGGAGTCTGAAAAGACCGAGTGGGACAGGTGTGTGTGTGTGCATGTGTGTGTATGTGTTGTAGGGGTGCAATACAGAGGATAAAATTAATGTGCAAATCCCAGAACCAAAAATGCTTCAAGAACCCTCTTCTCTTTGGAGAGACCAGTTGCAATCTATATCATTAACACTAAAAAATATAAAAGTTGCCTTACAACTCATCATATACTGCATGTCTGCCAAGAGGCAAGAAAAAAAATGGCAACCCAATAAGGATATGTAATCATTTCACCATTGCATAGTTTGTCCACCAGAGAGCACAGACAAGTTTGTCTTTGACCTTCAGGATTGCAATCTCAGCCTGTCAATGCCCAGATAGTGTATCCTAATGAATTTGGTGACTACCTTCTCTCGCGCCACCCAGAGCTTGATATTTGTGGATAAGTTGCAGTAATTTTGGTGGTCAACTTTTCATGAAGCCCTGTCATGAAGTTAAAAAACTCATTAATCGAATACTTTGTTTCATGACCAAATATCATGCTGGCAAAAATAGTGGTACTCTCCTTAGGGTTAGCTGTATCTTGGCCATTGGCAAATGTTAGCATGTTAACAAGGTGAACTAAGATGGTGACCATGATAAAACCTGGTAAGTTGGAATTTAGTTCAAAGCACTGTTGCATCTAAGCACAGTCTTATAGAGCTGACGCACTTGCATGTTTCTCGCAATGCATGTCTTATTTAGAATTAATGGCAACTTTAAGCATTTGTCATATATTATGTATTAATTTAAATAAAACTTTTTTTTTAAATTTTTACTCCCTCTATAGACACAAACATATATCAATCTATCAACAATACATTTGAATACTGTTTTGTAAATTCGCCAATAAACTTTCATTTACGAACAAACTACAAATGTTGTAGTAGAATGTCATGTTGTTTATGTGAAAGTATATTTGGTATAGTATAGGGTACAAAAATGCATTTTATAATATGAAAATGGCAATCATCTACAGTGTGTTACAGAGATTTCAGATACATTAAAAAATGAATGTCATATCTTTCAGACCTACATCCCATACCCTGGCATTAATTATTATTATTAGATCCACGTGTAATCAAAATGTATTTTTACTGCATTAGTAAACATAATTAGAGACAGTTATCCTTAATTAGAGGCCAGCTGACTTAACACAACACTCAACATTTCTGCTGGCCTTAAAAAAAATGCCACATGTCCACAAGGACATTGACATCCATTACAGGCAATTAGCAGCCTGTAGGGAGTCAGCTTCTCGAGGACGCCGGCTCCTGGCTGCTTGTTTCCTCTACATAAGGCCATACATTTGCATTTCCATCCCATTTGAATAATTGCATTTCCTCGCACTCACGGTGGAGTTTGTTTTTATTTGATAGCTTTAGCTTAGCCTCATTTGAAAAAGATAATTATTCCCTTTGGTTAGATATCTCATTTGGGCTCTCTGCTGTGATAAGACTTGTTTAAGGGCCTTTTTCTGTGACCTTAATGTACTGCCGCTCTTTCATCCTCCATTTTCCCGTCTTCCTCCGACTCCCGGCTTTACCTGGAGTGCGGTACCTGCTCGTCTCAGGCAGAAGGAGAGACGAGACTGAGAACAGGGAAGAAAGAAAAAAAAGATAGGCAGAGGTGGTGTCAGCAGAGAGACAGCGCTGACACTCTAAGGGAAGAGTGAATAATTGAAACAGCCTCCAAAGAAAAGTGTCTGGTTTTGATGGTTGGCTGTCAGCATACAGTGAAGTAGGGACATGATGCCAAGCAACTTTACAAGCTGTTGAGGGGTCCCTCTTCAATGAGATGGTAATAACCAGTTCTTCTAAGCCCGACTCGCAGACGCTATGTGAGGAAGATAGTTTAGAGGAGAACGTCTTTGTTCCCGGGGCTTTATTAAACAACACAAGGCTCTGTCACCATGATGCGCCTGTGATTAAAGGATGTGCAACACCAGCACCTCAACTTCTGACAGTTTCTTGCAGCTGAATGGGGAGAGGTCTCGCTGATATTTGTTTGGTACAGTATGTGCGGCGTACTGTATATTCATAGTGTGTATGTGTGTGTGTGTGAGAGAGTAATAAATCAAAAGGTGCACTGGAAAACAGAATCTGGTGGCTTCAGGAGCAAGGAACACACAGTCAAGTACAAAGGTTATTGTGTGTTTTTATGTTCTTAAAGAAGCCCAACACTTTATTTTGATGTAAAATAAACAGATTTTTTTAGCTTTTGTGCAAGGTGCTCCATGTTAGTTTCTATATTTCTGTAACATTGTAGAAGCTTGATCACAATTAAAAGCGCGTTTGACAACAGGAAAGTTTGCAGCATGATGTGTCCTAAAAGGCTAAATGTACTATTTTGATTGATAAAGATGATGAGTGAAGCTAGTCCAATGGAAAGGGGAGCAATTTTAGATGCAGCAGAATGCAGACAAGAAAGTGATACCAATGTAGAAATTGATACTAATCTGAGGTTTTCTGCAGAAATATGAGGTAAACCTGTTTTGTGATTCTGTGATTTTTCTGATAATGGGTATAAAATTATCTGAAGTAACAAATAGCCAGGTCTAAATTTGACACTGGTTATCAGATATGTTGGGAGAGCAGGTAGAGCATCATTAAGGCACAGCCCAGGAAGAAGAACATTGTTAAAGTGGGACTGACTCACCCAACATCACTTTGAAACTGGCTTGATGGATAAAACTGTAAGCTGCGTTATTAGAGAAAAGCTTTGTTCCATCTCTTTTGGGATTAAGGCTATTGCTGCCAAATTCTGTGCCAAACTGGCCTTTGTGCCAAACGCTGTGATGTTTCTGCATATTGCTTTATTTGATCATGATCAAAATTGTTCTGTCGAAACACGAATCCCCAATACGCATCTGGCCTAATAGATTCTGAACCCTGATACATAACACAGTTGAAGCGGAGTTGAACAAACAACAGGACCTTACTCAGTAAAATCCACTATCATTGAAACACTGAAATTACTTTTCAATATGTGAGTCTTTAGGATGCAGTGAGCTACCATGCAGGGTGGAAGTGGTGATCGAACCCCCGACCCTGTGATCAGCGTTACATATTACACTAACTGTATTATCACAGTCTTTATTGCTGTGACTGAGACCTTCACAGACATGTTTAAAGATTAGCTGTGGGTGACATTTACAGCGACAGAGTGACAAAAGTACAGAAGGTGTTTCTCTTCAATTTATTTTTTTGGCACGTCTCATCACTACAATACAGTCATGATGGGAAAAAAGTCTCTATTGTACTGTTGCACAGAGAAGGAAGAACATTGAGCTGAATGAGAAAAGACATAAAAGTGAAATGTTGCATCGAGCCTTAAATACATATTCTGTCTCTGCAAACCTGGCTTCCCTAATGTAAAATATTCCAGACAACCTCCTGCTCAGATTTGCTGCTTGCAGTCATATCCGTAAGTGTGTGTTTGTCTCAAGTCGCCTCACATTGCGGTCTGTTGCCGGTGGTCGGAGCGGACGAGGCACTGCGGCCACCTGGTATAGCCATAATAACGCGTGAGTCAGTAGAAGCAGAGGTCATTTAGAGCGCAGGAATTCAGGAGCGCCGAGTCGGCCGAAGGGAAGGAACAAGTTCTCTCAGCATGGCACCACATTAACCTCACATCCCTCAAACATTAACATCTACCTCTAATGCTCTCCCTTCCTTTCTTCGAGACCTTTTAAGCAATTTAGCCTTTAATCATCTACACTGCTGTACAAAATGATGAATCCCCACGGGCAGATCAAGCTGAGCGGCGAGAGAACATATTCCTCAGCAGCTTGAAAACAAAGGATGGAGCGCGCTTGAATCTGTCTATTATTAGTGCTAATTTAGGTCAGTGTAAGAGAGTGCTGTTGTTGAGAGGTTGCACCTTTGTGTTTCAGCACATCAGAGCATCACACAGGCATTGCTGGCAGTAATTAGCTGCAAGTTGCTTTTCAGTGAAAATTGAACATAATGTTCAACATGCTAAATATTGTTCTCCTTCCTTTAATCGAAAACACACTTTGAGAATTATGCATATTAGTACTAAGCAGTATAGGAATGGAGACACAATAGCAGAATCACTACAATACAATCTGTGGGCCACACACTACAAGAGCAATGGACTGAATACTACATTCATGAAGCTTACATATAGTTACCAGTTTATTAGGTACGTCTAGCATTATATCCTCTGTTCATGAGGATCATAAAGTTCAGTTTTGGTTCAAGTCACGGCCATTTTGAAAGCTGTAGTTTGTGGCACTGCTGATCTGTATTGGGTTATAATGAAAGGTGTTTCTCATATATATAGTCTGTGCTAGTTGATATAAACATGGTGGACAAATTTTTAGAAACACTTAGACACAGCATACTTCAGTTTGATGGATTACAATTCAACAGCACCATAAACTACAGCCTGCAAAATGGCCATAAAATTAAGTCACGTCTCATTAGGGCTCAACATGACCACAGTGACAATGCTCGTGTTTAGTAGGTGTAATATTATTCACCATCTTAGCTGAGCAAGGTAACCTGCTAAGATTCGCTAATTAGAACTAAATGCAAAGTGGGCCAACAGCAAAGACTGGTGTCATTAGTGTTCATTTTGACCATATTTTGGTTTTAAGTGAAAAATCAGCAAAGCTACTACAATTAATCCTGAGGAGGACGTGAATGTGTGTAGCTCATGTGTGTCTCGGCCGACTCACAAATAGATGTCGGGCTAAAAAATTCTATGTAGTCTATTACTGTATATGGCTTCTCTTAATGTAGTATGTATTGGATTGAATTTATGACATAGGCTTTACATGATGGCATGCACTCCTTTTGTCTGCTCCGGCTCCACAGTATGGTTAGATGGTGAATTACATTGCATGTCAAGATGAAGCCCTCAAGTGCTCAAGTCCTGCTATTCCCTTCTCTGTAAGTGGGAGATCACAGAGGGTGCATCTACCACTCCGGTGTGCTCAAGCGCTTGTGCAAGTCTGCTCAGGTAATTACAGCATCTGTTAAGAGCTCTGCTGATTGTTTTTCATCTCCACATGGTCACCACTCCAGAAAACCAATTACCCAGGGGAATACTGAATCACCAAGACCGATTTGTTATTCTAGTGCGAAGAGCGGGAAAACCTGGATGAGAGCGGGAATGTGCTCGTTCACGTGCAGGTAAAAGGCATTAACAGAGAATAATGAGAGGAGGAGCGTGATGCAATAAAGCAGTAGACTGAGGATTTCAAAAATAAGAGCGTGTAAAACAGTTAAGACGAAGAAGAATAAGTTTGTAGGGAAAGGTGATGAAGCCACAATAGGACTTTGGAGGTGGGGCAACAAAAACCTGCTGTATCATATCAGTTGTTTTGTCTTCTTGAAAGGAAATTGATGTTAATATACAACATAACTTACATTTTGGGCAATCAGTGTTGAGCTGTCTGATTCATAGTACTATTAAATGAGCCAATGCAACCAGAAAAATCACCTTAAGTAGGCCATGCTAGTAGACCTAGTTTCTGTTTTCGCAACACATGCTACTGCTATTTCAAGGATCAGGGCTTGCGTGTGCGTGGCTGACTCAGATGCAGAACAGTACAGTATGCGTCACTTCGAGGCCCCGTGGTTGCTCATGTTTAGCAGATGTCTCTGTGTTGGACGCTACAGGCTGTTGTCCTTCTCCAAAGTATTTCAAATGTCAGAGTTGCACAGAGTTGCACGGATTTCATTACCTCAGCAGCCGAGCCATATTTAAGCGACTTGGTGTGAAAGCAGATTGTTTAGATGGATAAACGGTGTGATTCGCATTAACTTGTGATTAATTGTTCTCATTTATTGTGGCGACAGAATAGTTTTCCTCCTCCCCTGACCTCAATCTTCAACGTCCTTTGTAACCACCGTGATGACTTTGAGTTCTATTTTCTCCTCTCTGGCTCCTCTTTTGCTCCTACTTCAGTGCTTTTGCGAAAAACCTATAAGCCGATTTAAGTTTCCGTTTAAAAAAAAAAAAAACACATTCACAATGAGAAAAGTGAAAAGCTTTATTCTCCTGGAACTGCGCCGGATTGCCTTTATAGCAGTGCCTGAACTCTTTTTATTTCGGCAGTCCTTTAAACTACCGTGTCTAATTGCGATGGCATTTTTAATTAAAAGTCAAGGATATGTGGTTGTTTGTGAAGGGAGACTAATCTGTTCTTGCCTCCACCTCTTGCAGTGCTAGCTATCTTCCATCTATCTGCCTAATGAGAAAATAGAGAAGCCAGTGCAGGACTTGTTGATATTTGCCTTTCTCTAAGTAGATTTCTGTGAATTTACGATTAGCAGCCGAGCCTCAGACCACGCTACGCTGTAGCTGAGAGACCTTATGGATTATTAAAGATAACAATGAGCAATTTTCCTCAGGCCTCCTATATATGAATTCACTCGATCCTGTAAGTGTGGCTGCACGCTGAACTCAATAACTTATTTGTTAATGTCTTAGAAAAATAATATGTATCAAGTGCAGGAGTTGAATTTATTTGCCCTTTATTGATTCTATTGAAATCTTTAAACATGAGCTTGATTTATAGCGCAAACATATCAGAACTGCAACTATGAGCCATTTTTCACTTAAACTTTTTTTTCTCCTACTCATCAGCTGCCTGGCCAGTAGCTTTGTCAGAGCAGGAGGGTGGCGTTGTGAATAGAGAGACAATTATTCAAACAGAGGACAATGGTTCAAGCCCTTCTGCTGGCAAGCATCCGTCTTACTGAAGTGTCCGTGAGCAAAAAAATGCAGAATTGCTGCCAGTTGGTACCTGTGACCTCCCCGTGAGAGGACAAACACAGCGCACGCACAATGATCAATGAAAGGGCCGATTATTATTTAATTTCTGCTATTGAAGTCAGCTGTCAAGCTTTGTCATCTTGAATTTGTGTTTCTCACTTTTACCTTAATATATATATTTTTTTATCCTAGTGGGGTTTTTTTGTCTTTTGTTTGTATCTCTCTGTAGGTTACACAATTTAAAGTAGAAATAAATTCTGTTTAAAATGTCAAATCGACTGTGAGACTGACAAAATATGAATGCCTTTGAAAAAAAAAAGTGAAACTACAGACCATGGGAGAATGAATTCTGAAACTTATTTAAGTGTGCTCCAAATATTTATGAAATCTTCACTTTTTCCATGCAAAGAAATGTAAGTGCTTTGAAGAATTGATGAACAAATGGGAGCTTGCAGACACACAAGCATTAGATCATTTCATCTTTCTGGAAAGAAAGCTTAAACATCCTTGAACTGCTGGTTTAGATCATCTATATGAAATTCTACAGAAATTTAAAAAAACAAAACAAAGACAAAACTTTGATTCATTTAAGCAAGTGCAAACATCTCTTCTGAATGATGTCTGACTGTGGCCGTGTTTGCAGCCATGGCTGGGGTGATAGCAGAGGTCCATGCAGGGCCACAGCTGGGACTCAACAGAGAGGAGAGATTAGCATTGTGCTCCACCATTCTGCTTCATGGAGAGGGCCCAGCGCCAAACCTTACAGCTGAGGAGGCAAAGCCATGCCTGTGGGCAAGCTAACCCCAGAGGTGGCCCGCAACTGCAGCAAAAATCCAATTGATTCCAGCTCGCACAGCCATCAGCCAGATACGGAGTCCAGTGGGCTTTACAACGGCAGCCTTCTTGACACCTAAGGGAAAATATCACCTGAAGTTCTGTGGAGCACAGAGGACACAGGAGACAGGATAAACTCCCATCCAAGAAAAGTGATCTTTTTACTTCTTGTGTTGCAAAAACTACTGCACTCACCCATCTTTTCTAGACAATCCATAGAACTGACATTAGTTCGAACCAGACTAGTTTTTGGTCTAGATCGAATCAGACAGGACGTGTCCCCCCTCTTCTTCCAACACACGCTGCACACAGCACATCGTCACCAATCATATACAGCATTATCTAGAACACAACATCCCTGACATGAAACAACAGAGCCAGGGGAGAAGTGTAAACTAGAATTGTGAAGATGAGGTAGGTTGGCAGATAGTGACTACTGTGGCTATTCATCAGCTACAGTAGCAGCAGCTCCAGGGATGCAGCGCCGCAGTTGCCCATCAGCCAGCTGTTGAGCTATAAATGGCAGCAGGCATCATACACATAAATTCCCTGTTCAACCACCACAGCTACGTACCACCAAGATGTCTTTGTCCGGAAAGGACATACAAGTTTAGCATAACACAAAGTATAAAGTTTTAAGCATATGATTACATAGCTTTGGCATGTAGCTTCCACCTCCACTTTTGCATGCTGTGGCCTACAGCACACTTATAGCAATGAGTCATGTTCTCCGCAGTTGACCTGCCCACAGGTGTTACGTAGTGAAACTTAGTTGAAAAAGAAAAGTTTCTCTGGTATCTGTTGTGTATGTACAGGAGAAGCATTGGTTAGAAACTTTTATACATAATTACAATCGTCTCAATGTAGAGAAAAACTATAGATGAACCTGTGAACCTCTTGACCTACAGAAGGAACATAAAGTTGTATAACATAAAGTTGCCACAGACAGGAAACACTGGGTGATATGTAAGAGAATGGGGATGCTTCATATGGTGTCTTCTGTCTCCTATAGTGTGAAGTAATGTTTTCTATTTACTAAAGCCAGTCTTGGTTTGAGTGCATTAGCTACCTATAGTGTTCATAAAGTCTCATAATTAGACTGTGTGTGTGTGTGTGTCAGGGAATAGTGAGATCATTAAGAGCCACATCATGAACTGACATTAGATTCATTAGTATCTGGTGCCTTTGCGTAAGGCTTGCTGCCAATGTATTATCAGTTTGTGGCACATGAGAAATTCGGTATGAACATGTGTTACAAAGGTTCATTGTAAATACTATTTCTGCAAACAAATCCATAATCAGCAGAGGTTTTCTGAGAAGGGTGAGGGTAACATCTTGATTGGTGAATTTACATTACATCAAGCTAATGTCAAAAATGTAAGACTGGCTCCTGGTGTGGCTATAGAGTGGCTTTATTGTCCATGTGGCAACAAAGCAGTAGAAACCATTTGCAGAGTCAAACACACAGCCTGAGGTTGGAATCAAGACTGGTGTTTAGGGCATTTTTTGCTTCATCAAGGCAGAAAATGGATGAAATTTCCAGCCAAAACCCCTCAAGAGATGAAAACCTAGTCCATATCCAAAACTGATTATGCTCTGTCTTTGACCTTCATAACGTTAAATTTAGCACCATTAGATACACCGTGCTATCACAGCAGTGTGGTGTGTTCTGTCTGGCACTTGCTCCAACATGCATGAATCAGCTGGAGTGTGTACAGTACAGTGTGAGTCTTTATGCGTGTGTGTGTCTGCCTGTGGGGGTGCAGGGCAGGATTCAGGGGGGCAACTTAGGACAGCACAGTGTCCTTGCCTGGTCTATATGGTTTTGTGTTGAGCAGGAGGTGGATGGTGTAAATTCTCCCAGCTCTTCCAGGCATCTGAGCCCACTCACTAGGCCTCTTTGGCAAGGAGAGAGGGACCAGGTGTCGGCTCTCGTACAAAGGGCTTTGATGCCAGAGTGCAGTGAGATGTCGGATTTGGAAAGAACCCCTTCTGCATAACAGTGTGTGTTCAAGTGTGTGTGTGTGTGTGTGTGTGTGTGTGTGTGTGTGTGAGAGAGAGAGAGAGAGAGAGAGAGAGGGGAAAGAGGTTGGAGGCCGCTCACTTCAAGTAGCTGCTGAGGTTTGAGTGCAACTTAAGTCATTCGGTAACACCTTGTCAAGCCCGTCTTGAAGATGGTAATCTAAATTATAGTCAAGTGTTATCCATCTAATCACATCATGTGAAAAAGCCCACTTTAATACACTGAAATCCTCTGATAATATTCCTGATCATATTCATTGAAAGAAACTTTTTTTGTCTGCTAACAGTAACTTTGCTCACTCTGTTGATTTAAAAGAACAATCAGGCTCACTGTGGTAAAGATAAGTGTCTGCAGCCACAATACATATGCCATCAAGTCATTAAAGTTCAAACTTACATCGTATTAGAAAAATAAACTTACAACTTATAAGAAATTAAAGGTGAACAGTAAAAGAAACAACAAATGCTACTATCTCTAGTATTGATTAATCTTCTGATTATTTTCTTTTATTGTTTATTATATAAAAGGTTTCTGAAAAATGATTATAATAAAATTGTATTTTATTTATTTTATTTTATTTTATCTAGTATTTGACTGATCAACTAATGATTTCATCTCTAAAGTAAACTGCGATTCACAGTTCTCCAATAGAACCATCTCCAGTTAATCGATTGCTGAACACTGTGCTGACTTTCAGGTATTGTGGATGGATAGTATTCACTGGAATTCACTTTTGTACTTTTTCTCTTTGCATTATAATCTGCACTTAATGGCTTTTTTCTGTGTTCTGAGTGGAAGTATTCACTGTATGGTAACTATACTAAAGGCATATTACAGGTCAGAAGAGGCTGATCTTTATTATATTGTTATAAAATCACTCCTTCGTTTGTAGGTCTAATGGGATGGAAATTGTTTTATAGTGCCTGCCTAAGCTGCATAAATTCATATGGTTAACTGACAAGTGGAAGGCCAAGTGGTTATGACAGCATTTGGCAGGCTTTAGGCCATATTTATCTGCACCCCTGTCAATTTTGTTGAACCATCAATAATAGCCCATTCATCGCTGTGCATTTGAATGTCTTCAAGGTGAGCTTTAACAGTTTATTTAACGCATTTGAAAAGGTTGCAGTTTCAGCCTATTCTGTAAGGTGAAAGATCCTTTTTTTCCCCATTTGCTCAGTGAAGGAAGTAACATTTATTTTTTTTCCTTTACATACAAAAGCCAAGGGCCATTAAGGATGTGCGCACTTAGTAGTACATCAGAGCTCAGATAGCAGTGTTTGACGGGCACTCCCTCATTGCCCTAACATGGTCGACAGACTCACTCCCTCGAAGGTGAGAGGACGCTCCGCATCTCAATGAGGCTACTTCTGTCACAGGTCAACACTGCGCTGCTGAGTTCATAATGAGGAGAAAGGTGCATCCCTTATTTGGGGATTTGGGTTTGTGCTGTCAGCACCTCTGCCACGTCGCCCTTGAAAGAGGCGCTCTCATTATGGACAGTCAGGATGCCGGAGAATCAGAGTGAAAATGAAATATGCTTATTAAAGGTGATGGATAAATGGATTATGTTTTAATTAGTTTGTTATTACGAGTGGCTGATTGGATTGTCCTTCGCAGGCTATTGATCCTGGGGCTGAGGTTGAGGAAGAAGTGGATTGAGGAGAGGATGAGTGAGTTTCAATGCACATGGAGAATATACATAATATATATTCAGGACAAGATGCCCTAAAGATCAGCTGTGGAAAAATATTGAAATTCTTCTTGTGAAGTAAAGATAAAGGGTACTTCAGTGTCAAAGTAAAAGTACTCTCAGGAAATTGCCTCTTCTGAAGTTGGAGGTATTTTAGTATTAATAACCAGTATTTTAATGTTGTAAGTGGCCTGATGGGTATTGTAAATTTTTAATACAAAACCACCATCTCATCAAATGGAGTAAATAAGCAAGATATTTCCATCTGAAAATGTAGACAAGTGAAAGTAAAAAAACAAACAAAATACAATCCAGTCTTTCATCCTTTCTTTAAATGCAGTCTGAATGGTACGTTACGCTGTGGAAGAGTCGGTCCATGTGGCTCTGAAAGACAAAGGTGACATCTCACTATGACTTGGGGGTAAAGGTGTTTATATACACACTGCCAGCGTGACTCACATTTCCTGCCTCCCTGAGCACAGTCTGTTGAGGTCACACACCCACAGAAAACCCCTCACTGAAGAAAAAAACCCAACAACAATGACCTGTGTGATGCTGAAACCCACTCGCAAACTGAAACTGAGGGCATTTCCTCCCTTTTGTGCTCTGTGATTTTACATTGTATTTCCCAACAAAAAAGACCTCTACCTTGTTGTGTGAGGATGTTCTGACCTCTGCGTTATACTGAGACACACAGCTCGGTCTGTGTTAAATATGAAAATACTCTTTCCCATGGACAATTGGATGAACAAACAAACAAAAAAATTGCCCTTACAGACTGAATTGTTAAGCTGCTGTACCAACAATACAGCAAAAATATCCATAGGTCACAGCATTACATAATGATAACAATATTGACTGTTGAGTTAAATAATGTATTGGGAATTTGAAATGTTGCTTTAATGCAGTACTTTCATTCCCGTTTCATAAGGCAAAAACCCACTCGGTGCAGACTTCATGCATTGTGCTCGGTGCCTTTCAGCTATTCTCAAATCACCCTCAAACAGACGCAATCACAGCCTTGCTGCCAAAAGGCAGGCTGCAGGATACATGTAGCTTAACCTAAAAACAGAAATATCCATTTTAAAGTCCCAACTGCTCTCTTTAACGGAGTCCTGAGCTTCAGTGGAGCTTTTGCCATGCGAAATGACATTTTACACTGTTTCAGCTGAGACGAGAGCACAGAGATGCAATGGTTTATTAGTACTTGGTTTTCAATAGAGATCCTGAGCCCATCCTAAGGATTGGTATGAGGACTGACTAAAGAATATTTTTTTTAGATCACTATTGGTTAAAACAAAGCAGCTCAAGATCCTGTTCTTTCTGTACTGTCTGTGCTTTACAGGCTATACAGTGAGAGCATTTCACAGTATATCCAAGTCAAAACTGTGTGTGTGAACGTGGAAAGTTATTTGGTTGCACCTGTGCAAATACTCTGAGTTCTGACACTGGCGTTCACAAAGTACACTGAGTCAGTAAACTCTGATGCTAACAAATCTGTTGTATCTCCTTTTCACATGGCAAAGAACAACCAAAGAGAAAAAGCCAATTCATATCGAAAAAAGTCTTCTCACTAAATATATGACAATCAAAGATAGTTGAAGAAACACAGCTTGTATTGTTTTCACTTCCAAGAAAGAAATATTTCTATGTAGAAAATGCCCTACAAACTTAGTAACTGAGTAAAAGCAAGGCCAGTTTAGTTTGGTTCAGTACAATTAAATCAAAATATCTTACAATTATTTAGGGAAAAAAAGAATCAATCAGAAAAAAACTGTAGGAAAAGTAAAAATGTTAAGGCAGTTCCATATTAGGACCAAAAAGCAGACACAAGCTGGAACAGAATGGTTTCCACAGTTTTATTTTAGGAAAAATGAAAGTGGGCTCGAATTGACATGGAAAGGAGGAGGCAAAGCCCAAACTCTAACAAAAATAATACAGATACTAATACTACAGGTTTAATTCCTAGAGCTGTGTATTTTTATGAAAAGAGCCTAATTGCGATAGTGTCATTCACACAATTATGTCAATCAAACATTGTTTTTATTGTTTGTTATATTTATATTGATTACAATTATATCACTATAATAATATTAATAATATAATAATATTGAAAGCAGGTAAAGATGGATTTAATAACACAAGAGTTATGTTAAATATTAAATAAAGAGGGATCAAGAACTGAACCCTGTGGAACTCCCTAAAAAAAATCGTGTACTATTTAGACATTAGGTCAACAAACAGAACCGACAAATTGATCCCTGTAATCAAATACTATTTTGTGACACACTGATTCAATGCTGTGCACTCAGGTCAAGAATAAGTATATAAGTATAACTTTGTATTTTTTATGTCTACTTATATGTCTACTTTTGCTAAGGTCATATAAACTAAGAGCTGGTGGGATCCACATGGAAGATGTAACAGGGAGATTGGTGTGTCGGAACTGATGACATCGGTGATCAGCAAAGTCTTCTTAAAGTTTAACTCTATATCTAAAGGCAATTAATACTTGTTTCACAGTCTTTTTCGAAACAGTTAAAGAGAGCAAGAAAAAGATAAAGGACCTGTGTGGGATCACGGCTCAGCATTCCTAATGACTATGGGGATACGGTATTTGACTTCCACTTTGTGTGTAACTCCATATCCAACTTGCTGAGTGACCAAGTTTTCAATTCCCTGAGTGACTTTCATCGCTCGAGGCTGTCTCTTCAATCGGTCAAGCAAAAAAATTAATAGTAGAGGACTGCCAAATCTCCTTACAAAAAACAAAAAAAACACCAATAACAAAGTGAGCTGTGGGCAGCAAACACAGCACAGCAGTTCCTGGAATTGTTTGCTACGTTTGCACAAGACTTGAAATTTTACCAGACACTTTTTCAAAGAAACAAGTTTACAGCAATGTTCCTGCCAAGGTGAAGGGCAGACACAAAGAACCTCGAGCGTAGTGAGATGACAGAACGGGGAGGATGGACAGCATGAAGGAAGCAATAAAACAAATCTTGCTCATTACATTGTTGCTTCCCCTCACTATAAACACAGGATCGCCAGTGGGGGAACCGTTATCATTTTATTTGAAGAAGAAGGATAGATGGAGGAACGCAGTGGCAGAAATAGTTAAAAGTGGCCTTATCGTCCCTGTTTTCTTCAAGCCGCATGGGAGAGGCAGCGTTAAATGTCACTACAGAGAAATTCACTTTGAATTGTGTGAGTGAGTTTGCTTATTCATCAATTCATTTGAACCAGCTTTTCTATAAAATAAATAAGTAATTCAAAGATTCTCAGTGTGTAGTTATAGTAACATTGAAGCTAAAATTAAGTGATTGTACATTTTGTAAAGATATAACCACATAAAAAAAAGGCACAATTTGTTTCTGAATGAGATTATACTTTTTATCCAGTTCAACTCTTATCGGTCAGCCCAGTCCACCCTCTTTCTAATTTGCTCTTTCTCTGTGTATATCATTCTCTATTCGTGCACCATCATTAAAACTCTGTAGTTTAGTGTTGGGGTAAAACTGCTGTATCCATCAGCCCTGCTGCAGTCACTGCATTGCATTGCACAACTGATTATCATTTGTCACATGAAAACTTTCAACCGCAGCGCATTGACACGCACGACGCACGCTCACAACAGGCAGCGCGGGAGTAAACAAAAAGCTACAAAAACAAATCCTGAGCTATATTCATGTGCACAGCTGAAAATGCTCGCGCCCGCTATCTTTACTGTTTTGCCACAGCTCTTGCCTTGAATTCAGCAGTGGTTTCTGAATTAATCATCTGAGTTCAGAAATGGGTTCGCTCTAGGCCACTGTATTAAGTTGGCTCCAGATTCACCTGCGGTAACCTGACTGTCGTCTGCCTGTCCTCGCTGAGCAGAATTGAGACAATGGGGATTTGTAAAGAAAAGTGCAAATGTGCAAAAGGTAACTATTAATTGCTGACTCTGAAACCTTGAAATCTTGTCTCTCATGAACAAAACAAAACAATCAGAAACATCTAGTGATTTTCTGATCATTTATTCCTTCCAATGTGTGTTCTATTAATGTAATAGAATCACTTAATAACTATTACACTACTATTACAACATACGAACGTTGAGTTTTGTACAAATGATTCACAAGTTTAGTAGTGGACAAACTTGTTAATGTGAGTTTTCTGAATGTTAGACAGCCCACTGGGAATGGAGATTTTATTTTGCCACCTCTTTCTAAGACACTCGTAATGATGACTGTATTTAACTTAAAAGCCAATAATTCTGTCGAATCCATACATCAGTACTGCACTGGGCTATAGGGTGTGTGGAAGTCAGTGTTACTGGGATCAGCTGTGTAAGTTCCCCCGAGGCAAATCCAGGCTGGACCGCTTTGACAAGGTGATGACACACAACTGCTCACCGCTGCTGCTTTTCTCCCCCCCGCTCACAACTTCCAATTCCACTGGAGGGAAATAGTGGCGTATTAACAGCTTGATTGGTGGAGTAGCACATCAGAGACACAAGACAACAGCCAGTCTCTCAGCTCAACTCTGCTGCGCCTTGTTTTCTTTTGTTTGCTCACATGGAATAAAAGACAAAAGATAATGGGTATTGACATCCTTTGTGGATTGCCTCACAATTTCATTGCCAAGAAAAAATAAGGACAAATTGAGCTGAATTCTAAAAACCGGTTAGAGAAGGGAAAAAAAAAACAAAGGTTGCATGGTTCCATTTAGAGATGATGGAGAGGAGAATCTCCCTGAATGCTCCCTGCAGAGCGCTGTGCCGAAGCTGTATACCAGAATAACCTCCTGCCCGGTGCTCTGCTGACTATTTCATTTACAGACAGGAGGTCACAAGGGGGACATAGTTTGGTCTCTGCTAGAATTCATTACTCCAACCCCATTACCTTGAATAGGAAATGAAGTCCCTGGAATAAGGTGGAATTAATAGAGCTGAGGGAAATGTGCTGGCTTCAAAAACATAAGCGCGTTTGGGCCGGCAAAGGTTAACTTTTAACATTTTCCAAGAGGCAGGCGTCATCAAGCAGCATCAAGGCGTTGCCCGATGCCAATCTGTGGAGGCATAATGTGTACCTGATGATGTGAGCAACTGGGGAAATTGGAATCTTTACTCTCTCTACGCCTCTCTTTCTCTAAGTCTTCCTCTCACCAGCTGCCCGGTTCCTGCCATTCCAAACATGTCTGAGTTGGTGAATTAGACGCATAGAGAAAAACTGAGCAAGAGACTGTTTGTTATGGTAAAGGGTTCCATCCTCGGCGGTCTGGCCCGGAGTTTAAACAGTTATCTGTTTTTATGAAGCACGATATCATCAGATTATGATCTTAGGGATCCAGTGTTGCCAGAATAATATTGTTGGGTTGTAAAAACTCCCAGGTTTTCAAATCCTGCAGTATAACTTAATTTTAACTCACATGAGATTTACTATTAAGATGACTCGAAGTAAATGACTCAGTGTAAAAGAAACTGTATTACTGTTAGAATACTGTGACCTAACCATCCCTTAAAAACACCTTCTTTATCACCAAAGTTAAAGGATGTGATCACTGTAAAAGAAAATCTCTGTTAATCCTGATAGTGTGTATAGCCTGTGTAGCCTTCTGTAACTTCTGTTTTTGGCTCTGATATGATTAAAAGAATATTTTAATGTTCTTGAAAAAGATGCTCATATGTTATATGCGAAGTTCTATTCCCTTCTATGTGTTCACAAGCATGCAGGAACACACAAATTCAAAATTATGTCAATGACTGTACCACCTCAAAGCTGACCACTTAACACATTGCATCTTGTTTAATTACTTTGAACACACACAAATCTATAAAGAAATATAAAATCACAGTTTGTGGGTCTGTGTTGAGACTATTTCTTGTCTGGCAAACTCACAGTGGCAACACGACTGCTTTCAGCCGTTTGCAAAAATAGTACCAGTCCCCGTCCATTCCTTCTTACATTATGTAATACACAATTGAGACATGTTAGTAACAAGCCTAAGAGGTGATGGTGGGCTGATTTGTTAACTTTGGAGAGAGCCAGTGTGCTAGTGGTTTCCCGCTGATTTAAGTCTTTATGCTAAGCTAAGCTAATCGCACCCTGGCTCCAGTTTCATCACAGACGTGACGTTGAAACCCATCTTCTCCTCTAACTCTGGAAAAAAAGTGTAAGTATATTTTTCAATAGCCTTCTCACTGAAAAACACACGAATACGTTTTGCATTAATGATATAGATTTTTTTTTTTAATTACAATGATCATAGTCTTGCTGTCAATCAATCAATATATATTAATGTATAACAGTCCCCAACAGATGTGTTAGAGTAACATGTGCAAAGAATTAAGGAGGCCAGCTGTTTTAGGAAATGACTTTTAAATGTCTTCCTTCTTAAATCTGAAACTGTGCAACTGTGACCCCCTTTTTAAAGATTAACGTCTTCAGCGGGGATGAATAGATTCGGCCTGAGTATCAACACACTGGTCTTTTCATGGGATTTGTTGAGAGTAAGAAGTCTTATCCTCAAAGTTATTAAATTACATTATATCAGGGGCTGTGCAACACACATGATCACACACCCTCCAACAAGCACATCTAATTCTGTACATTCTCAAACTGTGCTGAAAGTAGCTTTTGCTGATTAGCAACCTTTACATATAACTTTGCTCTCTTCCTTTTAACCCCACCCCGACTTGTTCTCTCTCCTCCTCTCTGTGTCCCCACCCTGCTCTGTGCTCTGGGGGTGGGAGTACGGGGTAGATGGGTGCATTAATAATGCAGTGCTGCCTGGAAACCAAACACACTGCAGCGGAGTGCTGTGTAGAATTCTAAAGAGGTATTTGTTTGTACGCCGATGCCACCCTCCTCCCCCTACACCTCCTCGCAGCAGCCCTCTCATCTCATCTCTACCCCCTCCACACCCGCCTCAACAACCATCCAGCATCAATGTACAGATCTGTTTGCCTCCGCTTTAAACATGTCTACTGTACGTACAGAGAGAGGGCTCAGGAATAGCATCCCTCTTGAATTATTGCTATAATCAAGACAGTGCTTTAAGTGCATCCACTGAATTGGCTTCTTTACTACTCATACTTTTCTTCCAGACAGCAGCTTCGCAATACAAGGGAGGAAGACGCCGTGGCCGTGGAGCCGAGCTGCAATGAAAGGCTTCCGTTGTGCATTCTCTCTGTGCAGCAATAAGACGCGGAGAGCAAAAAATGTCTTCATGAGTGAGATAGAGATCGCACAAAAGACAGTAAAAAAAAGAAAGAAAAAAAGACACAGCACTTCACCGTAAGTTTGAGTCAAGCTGTCAATTCAGATTAGTGGAGATTTGCTAGATTGCACTGTTATTTGTGTGTGTGTGAGTGTGTGTGTGTGTGTGTGTGTGTGTGTGTGAAATCAGAGGGTTGAAACACACACACACATGCTTGTTTCACTATTCCCCTGGGGACACATAATGCTTTCCCTAGCCCCTTACCTTAACCCTAACCTTTAATCTAACTGTGACCCTAAAACCAGGTCCTAACCCTCAAAAACAGTCTGGACCCATGGAGACCTCAATTTTGTCCTCATGGTGACAGGATGTCTCCATGGGCCGGTGTATAGTCAGGTTAAAGTCCCCATATAAAAACAAAACACACACACACACACACACACACACAGGTACAATGGGGTTTAGGTGAATCCAGTTCAATTGTAATGTCATTACAGTTTTTCTCTTTTGTTATATTTAGGACTCTGGAGGTATATGAAATAACCCCCTGAGTTATGTAACACTATTATGAACAAAAAGATAAATCCACTCTGTCTGCGATAAACCTAAGCAGTAGAATTTTTAATGACATCAATTTAAATTATAACTTACATTTTATGAAGGTCTCTGTTCACATCCTCTCTGGGCACTAAGCTGCCATAACTTCCAGTTAGAAAATAATATAAAAGCATCTGAATACTTTTCAACTGTTCTTGCATGAAGTGACATTGATCATCTCGCAGTTTATGACAACACATACTGAATGCAAATGTGATCAACTTGAGAATGAACATTGTCATTCACCATTGTGCCTTTGTTAAACAGTGCCACAGGATTATTCCCTGAAGGGGGGAAAAAAAGTTACAGGCACTTTCACTGTGTCCGTTTGTGTTATCACATTGTTTTAATTTTCACTTTCATTTCTTCACTTATCTTTATTGCAGGCCAATACAAACTGATTATTTATCTCCTGTTGACATTTCTGTATAGGCTGTGTTTCTGGGATTTGGACAGTCTGCTACCACTTGCAGTCAATTAGATAAACGTGTGCACTTCTGTAGGCTGTTATATTTCTTATGTTTTTGTTACTGGTCGCCCTTTGCCCCCTCAGCTCTGCTTCTTTTCGCATTCACTGTCAATTTGCATATTCATTAGTTTGAGCTCTGCACCTGCTGCCGCCCACAGATGAAGCTGAGCAGATTAGTGGTGTATGACACCCCAATTTCTGGAGTCGATTTGGACTGACTTTCACTGTGGGAATCGCTGGAATTGACTCATGGAAAGCTAAGAATTAACCACTGGAACCTGCTGTGCTACCGGCACTCCAGAGGCTAATGGATGAAGACTTATGAGAATGTTTCTTGTTAAAGGAATAAAATAATCTTATGTGTGTTATCTCTCTTATACCTCCTCACAAAATATCCACGGATACGTCTTTGCCTACATTTGCCTTAGAGATTTTTCACTGGAAACTGGATACGTACTATACCCACTATTTTCTATGGAATTCGAACAAGCAGCAAGCAGGCAAATAGTGTCAGATTAATTACTATTCACTCCTTCGATTGGCACACCTCAGCTGCTGCTCCTTAACAGCTTCATCTGTCTGTGTAAGGCGTCCAGCGCTGCACTCTATGATGCGGCCATTGTGCACTTAAGACTCAAATTGATGATGCCGTTGGGTGACACTTCTTGGAAGTGATCCTCTTACATTTAATTAATGACTGGCTCTGCGGGCTCATTGAACTTTTGTTTGAGGTGTTCTATTCGAATGAATCTCATCTTTTTTAATGTTGAACTCACAGATATGAACCAGAAGTCACACACTCACTACCTATCAAAATAAAAGTCCTGCCAACATTATGCCTTAAAGGCAACACACAGCTCTGGCTATTACTCACTGTCTATCGACTAATCCGCTGGCTGATTCATGTGTTGTGCTCTCCAGTGACACTGCCATTACTGCACAGGCGTAGTCCAACTGAACGCAGTTTTACCAACAGTGAAAGCATAGCTGGATTGATCACGGTTGGCATCGCCCCTGCTGATGGATGAAGGCAGTTTATGTAAATGTGGATGTTTTTCAGTCTTAAAACACTAGTTGGATGTTTGTCATCATCAGTTTTGGGATGTTATCACAAAACCACTTTTGACCAACTCTACAGGATGGATGTGAAGGTGCTGTGTCATGACTTAACAAACAAACGTGCATTGGATGACTTGCAACATAGCGGTGGTAGCGTGTGAAGGAGTTCTTCACTCTTAATCACTGACATTGATTAGCGTGTTGCTGTTGGTTGAAAACAGTATTTGACCTTGAGGATTTTGCTCATGCTGCAGAGGCTTTTTAAATGCTATCCACACCTTCCGACCACAAAGCGTGGACAGAAGCAAAACACAATGGAATCATTTACTAAATGTATAAGAATTTATCCGAAAAGCTTAAAATAGCTGCTCCAGTGCTTGTGGATCTTGTTTTCTCGTTTTTCTAAACCTATTTTTTGCCACTACTGTTGGAGAATTCTCTAACATGATGGCAAATTAGGCTTCTATTAAAACTCAGCTGAACCTTTTTAGACACCAAGCTTTCATGTGACCATTATTTCAATTGCTGAGTATATTTAAAGTTTTAGTTTTCCAGCATTCCTCAAGTGTGAAGACATTGTCAAAACTTTTTTAGACATGAAAATAATATGGACCTGAAATGTCTAATTTCGGCAAAAAATTATATATACATATCATTGTGGTGCAAGTCCACTGAAAGTCAATAAACAGCAACATTGAATATAAGGCAGCCATATATTAAAGTCCTTATTGCTTCATTTGACCCATTATCTAATTGGTGCACCCTTTTTTAAAGCATAAATTAGCCTGAATATTGTTATTGCATCATGCATCATTACAAGGTGCATTTAGAATTACATCAACATATATCTTTCAGAAAGAAGAAACTTTTGTAGAGACATGCTCTTCGAGTTGGTCAAACAATGCCCTGTGTAGGGCAGCTACATATATCCATAAATACTGTATCTCATAATGAGCCAGCAGGCCTGGCAGCTGTGCAGACCTACGCAGGAGCAATGAATTTACCTGCATCTCATCAGGGAGGAGGGCGTCCACCGGGAGCCTGAAGGACTTGAGCCGAGCTCCGAGATGTCCTGGCGTAAAGTTCAGACTGAGTCAGACCGCCTCTGTAAGGAAGACTGATCACCCACTCTGCAGGACCTTAACAGTACGGGCAGATGCACAGACTTTTCCACAGTTCAGGCCTGTTCCCAAGACAGCACCAAATCCAAAAGCATCGATCGACGGGGTTACATGGCCCGTACAGTCCTTAATCTGTAAAAGGTCCATTACTCACTGTACGGTTCAGGGTTTGGCTGTCAAGTTGGCATTGACTGACATGTATTTTCTTTGTTGGATTTCAAACAGTGTTTCATTTCCAAGCAGTTCTCTATAATCTAGTTGAAGAAATTCATTCGGTCAGCGGTGCTACAATCCATGCTAAAGACTGTACAAGCAAACAAACAGTGTTTAAAAGACTGGAAAACTTCACATAATGAATCTACAGTGAGCTCAACTTAACTTGCTAGAAGATTGAATTCATTGCTTTTGAATAAATATGACACATGAAACCCTAAAGTCTTGAACCCATCTATTGTAAAATACATTAACTGAAGTAAAACGTTGGCACTGTTTTGACAGCTCGGTGACTCATTGTTATTTAATAAAGCTGTGTGCAACCAGCAAAATGTGTCTCTTGTTTAATTTAGAGAGGTTTTTTTTGTAATAAAGACAAATGTTGGTTACATTTGTAAGCTCATTCAGAGTCTTGAAATTAATAAATTCATTACTCAAGACTGCATGGGATCCCATTACTGAATATGTAACACTTCTCTTAATGCACCGAAGAGATATGGCACCTTGTAGAAGCACTTTAAAGCAAGAGCATGTCCGGATGATGTATTGAAGACTTCTTTTAATTCTTCTGTTTGTTAAAAGCAGACAGCGAGCGTGTGGTCACATTTACTAAATCAGCTCTCCCCGGGGACGGCCGTAAAGTTTGCTATTCCTTATTTTCTTATTCAATTTGAATTTCACACCCTTCACAATAAATGTCTTCTTAGAGTAATGCTCTTTTAAGCGTTTATACATTATACATTTTAATGAATTCATTTAGCATAAATGCTTGTCTGAAATTAATTCCACAGACGCTGCTGCGGAGAGGAAAAATACATTGTTGTAAATTATCTTAAATGAATCTTGCTTTCTCAGCTTGACACCGGGCCTGTTTTAAAGAGAGTACTGTGTTGGCACAGCGTGTCATTTTGTCCAAGTCACATATGTAGTGATATGTAGCATAAATTATAGATATCAGCATTTCATTTGTGGAACTCGATTATTTAAAAAAAAAAAAGAAAGTTTTTTTCTTTTTGTTCTTTAGTTTAGATTATATAATGTGCATCACTCATTTGCATCTGAGAAGAGCAGACTATCATACTACACACCCACCTTCATCAGATCGAAATAAATGCTGGACTGTCGAGCATGAAAATTAATTAATGTTTTTAAAAGATAACGCAATTGTGCGGTGGTAAAATATGCAGTGATAATGAGGTATGTATTGAGAATGTGTGAGATACAGTGTATGTGGCCTCATGTAAACATGGGTAAACAACAAAACAGAGCAATGCGCTTTGAACGTCCTCTGGTCCAAACAGTTTTTTTGATTCAAATCTATGCATTTGTGTAGGTTTGTGTATGTGTGCACACGGTTAATGTTTATGTGTGCCAGCCTTTTTGTTAATAACAGCGGGAGATCAGGGATGTTTTTGCTGTGGCTGCTCAAACTGCACAGTGCATTCAGGTTGATTGGGCAGTATTGTCATCCTTAACATTCAATTATTGTCATTCTGCAGCCTTGCAAATGGTTCCTATTGAAATACAGAGGAATGTCGTAATGGCAGCATGAATTCTACAATTTATTTCAGATAATAAGCACATTCGTGGTTCACATATTCCCTGTGTAGGTGTCACATGTATTTCTGTGTGCCTGTCTTTCAGCGAGAGAGCAAACATGCTTAAATTAATCTATTCATGTGCACAAGAAAGAAGTTCGCCGGTTTTGTGTCCCTGTCGCTGCTTTCATATTGAATGTATTGCCATTAAATGAGCTTTCAATTGCAATGCCAGTTTAGGAGTGCAGAAAAAAAAATGGCTTTGGCTGTTTTAAATACTGCAAGAACACAGGTTTTGCCTAAACCCCATAAAACATCAGAGCTGTCACACGCCGTGGGCCGAACCAAAAGTAATTAATTTATGAGAATGTGAATTAGGAAAAAAAAAGCGCAAATGGCTTTTTTTTTTAAATGAGAGGTGAAGATGTGAAAAGTTGAAAGATCTTGTGGCCTCACTTCACTGCTCTGTATTCATGGCGCAGCACCGGCCATCCCAAAATAAATGTCAGGCCAGTGTGAGGAATTCTTAAGTCCTGTCACATATTGATCTCTGTCTAATAGAGTTTTAAACAGCGATCCATGGCTTCAAGAGATGCCCTTGCTATCAGGCATGTTACCTTTCTGCAGGGGACGTCAAACTTTCACATGGTGTCATTTTTTATTTATCAGCCTGCATTTCTTCGCAATGAGAATTTCTGCAGCGCGATTAGTCTGTCAACTGTTAGTGATGACGGCAGATCTCGGCTTTAGCGACATATTGTTAACAGCTCTAATGGCAGTCTGGTGGGAGTTTACGATATGTGGGTGTAACAGTGGAAGATATTTACATTTCAGGTCACATTTGGAGTTGAGAACTGTGTTGACTCAAAGCTGACTTGACTATTTAGGACCATAATGGATGGATGTGTTGTGGCAGTTGATGTGAGTTATCCATCCGTTTTGTGTGCATTGTGCTATGTGATTGTTTGTGTAATATCTTCCTCCAAGGCAGGATGACACTATCAAACATCTGCTAATCTGAGTGTGGCCGTGAAATGAAGCGGCATGAAGTATTGTAAACAATTACTGGTCCCCCTTCTCCTCCCAGCAGCCTGCAATACAAGCACCCTGCACAGAAGCACTTCACATCCTTTAAATCAAAGCGGCCTCGAGAAAATCAGCATCTTTCTTTCTTTTTTTTTTTTTGGTTCATGAAAACAACATTACAAATGTCAAATGTGCTGAATAGTCCGTCTTTCTCTGCCTCTCTGCATGCCTGTCTCTCGCTCCCTCATTATAACCGTCCTGTAATCAGGCTGTTATAGCACCTCTTTTGTGATTTTATTTCCAGAGAATTCCCCCGTAGAGTCCTAACCTTTAGTAGTCTTTTAATATGCCAGCTCTGCTCCCGCTCTTGGCAAGCAGAATGGCGGTTTCATTTCTATTGGTGAGACTCTGTTATATGACAATATAGCCTCTCCTCCAGCTGAATCCACCAGGGCCCAACATTTTCTTTTTCACAAAAAAGCCTTCAACTGAAATGTAAAGAAATCTGGAGATATGCTAGAATTGTATCATAAACTGATCTCAGTACTTTTTTATCCATGCGATGAGAATAAAATGTGCACAGGGACAACAGAGGGAGGAAAATGCCATTGCTATGTATTGCAAAAAAAGAATTTAAAAAATGCACAGTGGACAGGCAACAGTTTGTATTACTTCTTTATTTGTATTATTATTAAGGTTCAAACAGCACTTAACCTCATGCTCGCTGCATGGAAATAGATTCTGGAGGTGATGTGATTCAACAATAAAAGATATGTTAACTTAAATGACAGCAAGGTGTGTCAGACCGCAGCCATTACCTCCTGATTGGGAGTTTGAGCATTGTGTTTATTGGAAACATAATCGGAACATGTTGAGAAGTACTTAACTGTTAGCCCTAATTATCTCAAATGCGACTTCCAAGGAAAGCCCAGTCGCCTGTAGCTCCATACACATCACTGTTCATCACCATTATATACCAGAGTTGTCAACTTTCAGTTCATGAAAGTGGTTCCTGGTGGTTTACATTCAACATGATGGTGGGTGAAGTGGCGTCTGATTTCTGTCACTTCATTAAAAGTAAGGGTGCCAGACATTTTTTGTAATCATGTATCTCTGTGATTGAGAAAGGTGGAATCTATGGCTTAGAGAGCTAGAAATCACCATCAGTATGTACAATTCAGATAGGACCAAAGTAACATGACATGAAATCTTACATCTGTAGGAGAAGGATGACAGGTTTGCATAATTATGCAGGATTGGAGGGTGCGAAAGCTCTCTGGCAGACATCGAGCATGTTTGTCTAGTTTCTGAAGAGTTACCTTTGAAAACCATGTTTCCACCTCTAAAAACATGTGACAGTAATATTTTTGATGTCCATGAAGTGTCGACCAGCCTGACAGGTACAACGTGTAACAGTGTTGTAGTGCCACTCAAATTATACTCAACATGTTGTGCTGTACACCTTTCTATATATGAAACTATATTTGATAGTGAGATATGGGCTATATGTAGGAGGCCACAGAAGACATTTCTTTTTGTAACGATTTCTTGGTAAATAACTTGTGTTCATAGGATTTGAATCCTATAATTCTACAGAGAAGAGCAGTGTCAGATTTGAATCCAGGTTGGGAGCAGGGTCACAAAGACACGTCGGCTAACAATTGATTTAAATACTCCTTTGATCTGAAAGGCATACAAATCTATGGACAAGGGTTAGTAGCTAATCTTTAATCTATTTATCTATCAATTTGTTTACATGGACATGACACATACATAAGCCATGTACACAAATTCTATATACATCCTATGGAAAAATCCATGTTTTGGGATTAATAAAAGAAAATCTTATCCTATAGCTTTCGTGACTATTTCATGAACCACTGTTATAATGTGTTAAGCTAGAACTTGGCTTCACAGTATATGGAAATGTTATGTCAGCCCTTTGCATGGCACACACACACACACACACACACACACACACACACACACACACACACACACACACACACACACACACACACACACACACAGAGAGCGGAGCAAATCATTCAAACCGCTGCACTTGCCAGGACCTGATTACATGTTATCTGCAGCACATAGAGTACACTGACTAGACCAAATGACGAGGAGCAAAGGAAAGAGACGACTAACATTAATACCGTGGGAAGGTGAGTAGGAATATGTTAAAGGGAAGACATGTGAATACGTTGCATAGAAATGCCCTCGTCTATGAAGCATGTGTGGTCACAGATTTGATGTGAGTGTGGTTTCGCAATCTTTTTTAGAAGTGCAAGCGCTCTCATTAGAATTCACAGTGTTTTCCCGGGCCATGCGGTTACTTCAGCCTGTGACAAACACAATAACACTATAGGGTGGCATTTCAGATACAGCAAAAATACTGGTGCAGCTCCACATCTCTCTCCTATAGACAATTTACTGTATGGGCTGACAGGTGCCACAGCGTTTCTTAGCCTGTCATATATGCAGTGCTTTACATGCTTCCCTTCATATTCCAAGCTATAATGTGCTCTCACATTGTAAGAAGGAGGCCACCAGGTATACTTTCCTTTAAAGGCCAGACACTCACTGTCTTTACACTTTGCAGAAAACACATCCATCCTTCACTGTTAAACCTCCTGTCCTGGTGTGGATAAACCCCTAAAAACACATCTCTGTCCATTAAAATTACATATAAATTCATTATTATTATCTGTTTGTATTATTTATGATACTATTTATTATTCACATATTTGAAACCCCCTGCATGCCTGAAACTGGCACAGATGTAACTCCACACTTTTACATTTGTTTAGTATGTGCAGATCCATAAATATGCAAATACCCCCCCCCCCCCCCCCCCCCCCCCTATCTCCATCCATCCCTCCGCCGCTCGCCTGCAACTCAAACGTACCTGCTCACCCTCGACTCTGCTCATCAAACACACAAACCACTGCTTGTTTTCTTTTTTACTGTGTGCTACACAATGGCGAGCGTTGATACAGGAGTGATTCAGCCACACACGCTGGAACCAAAAGACAGAAGAAGAAAAGTGAATTGTACAGAGTCGCCCACAAGTTGATGTATTGGAATGGTAATGTATCACTCTCTGTAATGTTAGAAACATGACATAAGAGGTATTATTTCACTCCTGATAGGGCATATAAAAAATATGGGCATGGACATTAACAAGGTTAAAAACAGGGTTCAACTGGGTATTTAAAATGTTTAAGGTTTTACTTTTAAAGAATTAATCAAAGTTTTTAATACAGCTGCTGGAAATGTACCTTCAATTCTTTTGGGACGTGCAGCATTTTTCGTATTCACATAGATTTTTTTTTTATTTTTTTTATTTTAACCTACTTATTTATTTGGAGCCTGCCAAAGATGAATTTCTGTCACTGATGTAACAGACAATAATCTTATCTTATCTTATCTTAGATACAGTAAGTGGCCAAAAGTGGACATGATTTTGTGATATACAGTACACAGTTATGGAAGAATTCATGAGTCTAGTCTGGTGTCAGCCCCTCAGAATCAAAGAGCAAGGCAGTCTTTATATAACCACTGTTTTGCACCACCATTAAATAATCATTCCCACGGGAATCCATCACAGAAGAGGCAGATACATCAATGTCTTCAACAACAAGAACCCGGTGCAATGCAGCCGCAAGACATCTGTTCAATGAACGAGGGGTGCTCAGTCCTCCGCTGCAGCCTTCCACTGTATACTATCATCATTGTCATTTCCTCCTACACTCACAGTACTGGAAGAATATATACCTGAGTGATATGTGCAATCCCAGTTCCTGGAGGTTGTCCAATGAAATCTAGAGAATCACAAAATGAAGTAGGAGCACACAAGGCAGCTCGGAGGAATAGTACACCACACACACACACATATAGCAAAAAGCAAATCAAAGCGCTTAATCACAATAAACCGCTTGAATGCAGTGATTATTACCAGCTGATGATACTGTATGTAAAGAAACATGCCCGGTACATCATCTCCTCTGCAGATGTACACCATTCGCAGCCGCTGAGCGCCTATATCGAACCTGTCATCTTTGTATTTTTATGCGGAACAGCTGCAATATTTTTTTATCCTGGATATTTCTGCTGCTGTGAGTTAAGTTTGCTGTAAAGAGAAAAGCAGGGAAAACAGAAGAATATGGTTAAGTTAGAGGGATAATCCCAACAGAAACAACAGGGCTCCAGCACTTAATAAAAGAAATGATTTTGAGAAATGCTTCCTCATTTGCAGTTAGCTGCATGTGCTTGCTTCATTAAAGCCTCATTATGTAATACACGAGAAAGAGAATTGAAATAATATGACCTAGTAGTGAATTAAATGAAATGTCAACAACGGCCCGGCCCCCCCTCTCCATCTCTCCCAACCATTTTATTAACCTCGGGAAAACACATAACATCCCATCCTTTGTAGTCCAAATACATTCAGCCGTCCTCTTTGAAAGTTTCCCTTTCTCCTCTCACATATTAAATTTTCCTGTCAATCTCCTTCGCTTCACCTCGCCACTTTTTACAACTCCCCACAAAGCTTATTCTCCCCCCCCCCCCCCATCAAAGCTCTCTCTATATCATCACGCTGTTATATTTCCCCCCCTCCTCTTTTCATTGTAGGCTGACAAAACCTGCTTCCCTCCTCTTTCTTCCCTCACTTCCCACTTCAGCTCTTCACTCAGTTCTGCAGATTGGAGTCCCTCCTCTTGATCTGAGCTGCTCCCTCTCTGTTCCCCCTGTCCTCTTTGGTCTCTTTGCAGGCCCTCCTTCAGCGGCTCTGTCTGGTGTGTCAGCCTGTGAAGCTTCTGCGCTACAGTACATCCTGTTGATAGGAAGCATCCTGTGCATCATCACTCCCAGCTGCCTGTGGGTTCAGCTGGCTCAGTCTGGCCCATCTGTGTGATCTTCTGCCAGATAACTGGGGTTTGGCTCTGCGTGATCCGTCCCTCTCCAAATCATTTGCCAGGAGAAGGAGGTAGGGAGGCTGGAGAAAGGAAGATGCAGGTTGGACATGCGAGCTCTGCATTGACTGCTCTGCCCGGGGGGGGGGCTCTCTGGTGCTCACCCCGGCTCTCCTGGGATCACCATACATTACTCTTGTACCACAAAAGACAAGCCCTGTGCTTATGGAACGATGTGTTAGGATGAGCTCTAGGTGTGATGGTGACGCAAGTATCTAATCCTGTGTGACATTTAAATGCCATGACTACTATTGATATATGGTTTGAAGCGCCTCTGGGGCATTGTTTCTATTCCAAATGTCTTTGATATATTTTGAAGGGAAATCTAATAAAAGAAACGTCTACTAAGCGCTGGGTGAATTTTTGTCATCGTGCCTTGCATTCTCCGACTCGTCCTCGTACTTTGTTCAGCAGTGACTGGAAGAAACGGTGTGAACGTGGATCAGAGGACCTTTCTGAAGGTCAGAGCTGAGGGAGCGCTCAGAAGATGTGCACCAGCTGGAGGAGCTGTGGCACAACACACAGTGTGATAATGCACATAAAGCATAAAGTGTAATTAGGGAAACAGTTTGCTTTCGTGAACAGCCACGTAAAACAACCTTTATTTACAACAAGTCTTTCAAAGCAAGCAACAAAAGTCTTTGTTGTTGCCTCCCAAAATGACTCACATGAACGATTTCTGATTCAACGCCCCTATTGACAGGACAGACAAGCCAATATGGATTATTGTTAGAAAAATACTGATGTCACTGCTTCCGATCAACAACTTCTATAGAGTTAGAGTTTGGTTGGATTTTGATATAAAAAGTTCTTACTTGATACATTTTTTTAATATTTTCAAAATAACCTCATACATATATATATATATATATATATATATATATATATATATATATAAATATGTAATTCGTCATTAGTTAAAGGACAAAATGTTAAGACAATTGGTCAGCCGAACATGCACAGTTTTATTAGAAATAAAATCTACATTAACAGGATATAAGTGATTTTTTTGTGTGTGTTTAAATGGAACAGTTGTTTTGAGGAAAGTCCTCTGTTGGACCCAATTTAAAAAGGAAGGAAGTGCATATAATCATTTTTAAAAATTACCTAAACAGGAGCCAGATCTGAATCAACCCGGGGGATAATTAGACTAGATCCAAAAAACTGTCAAACCAAACCCAAACCCAAACAAGCAGCTGTGGTTGAAAAGACCAACAATTATAATGTTTTAAGAATGAATGTAAAGTAATAGAAGCTAATTCCAACATAAAAAGAAATAATCAAGAGTTCTACAAGTGCAAGTTGATTAGTTGAATGAATACCATTGTCACATTTTCAGTTTGTAGCTGGACCCAAGAGCGAGACACAGATGAGGGTGGAACAGTAGAATGGATTTATTAAGTACAAAAGAACTCCAGGACTTATCCAACAAAAACCGAAAAGATGAGAAAAATCAAGAAGTCCAGTTGGTGAGGAGTTGCTTCTGTGGGTGAAGGCTGGTAGGTGGGTGCTGAGGCTGGATGGTGGAGACATGAAGGTGAACGTGAGGACAGAGCACTGGAGACACTGAAGAAAAGGGGAACACTACAAACGCTGAAAAAAGGGAGAACGACAGGAAAGCAGAGCACAAGAAAACAGTGTGGCCATACGAATGGAACGAGGGATGATCTGGCAGCTTGCAGGAGAAACCAGAGAGCTTTTAAAGCTCCTGCCAGTCCTTAGGTGGAATGAGGGACAGCTGTGAGAAGGGAGAGGAGGTCCCAGCACCTGAAGACCACACCTCCAGCCACTGAAGCAAAGCCTGAACAAAAACTAAACCCTAAACCAAAAACACTGGACTCAAACTACACTGAAAACAAACTAGTAAAACACAAGAGAAACAAAACCATGACAACCATGACCTGGTCGACAGAAAATATTTTCTCCTGTTATGATTATGATTTACTACATGACCAGAACTTACGCTGAGTAAGCTAAAATCACATCCACTTTGGTATTAAACAGATTGACTGGACTTGAGCCTGGGGCGCTGTGGTGAGGCCTCAGCCTGAATAAATGGTATGTGTTCTAACAGGTGAGCTACCAGGGCACCCCATGGAAAGATTATTAAAAGAAACCAACGTATTTTTACAGTTAATGTGTGTCAAAGTTTCACCCTTTGACGACTACACCATCCAAACAGATCTATATATGGTCATACAGGATTTGCTCCTGGGAGAAAAATAGTCAAGATTAATGCTGTAATTGTCTAATTATGAGCACAGCATTTTTAACTAAAACTATGAAACACTAAGCTGATTGACTCTATCATATGGAAATCACGTTTTCAGTCATGCCTTTCAGTGATGAGACATTATTTTATCATTTGTAGTTGGTGCATGTCTGAAAGAGCATTGAGAGAACAAAGACTCAAATGATTTAGAAAACAAATTAAGAATATCTGGTCTATTAGTGTGAGGACTTAATGTAGACTATAAATGAGAGAAGTTTGTCTGTGATGATCCAGACAGCGTATTCCAGAGGTCACCCATCGTGATCCTTAAGAGGATTTTAATTAAGCTGCATTAGCTCTACCACACCAGAAATGATTGGGTCAAGAGTCTTTGATGTTTATGGTTAATGATCATGTGGGAAGCACACTTACTATAAGACTCTCCCTCAAGGGAAGTATTCAGTGGTAAGCTTTTCACAATCACCATGAGCTGCTCTAATTTTCTAAATGAAGCTTTAGAAATTAAAAAAAGAAAAAGAAAACATCCAATAGGTTTCACTCACTTTTGTGTCTGGTGCTTTCCTCACCATTGCATTTTAATGGCTTCTACAACTTTGTACAAGATGTCACAATTTAATGGAACACGTTTGATGTCATGTAAGGGGTTTGGAGCCGGACTTTAATAAGGCCGTTAAGTGGTAATGAGACTGAACATTGCTCTTTGAGGCCATGATGACTGCTGAAACAGTGCGGTTGTGAAGGCCCCCTGTTCCCCAAGGGCGGAGACACCCAAATGTTAACTGGATTACACTTCCACTTCTTCTTTGAAATAAATATAATCCTCCAGTGCAGCTGCTAAATGGCCTTGTCTTTTTTTCCCTTTTACTCGCTCTTTTATACTCCTCCTTTGATTCTTACCTTTATGTGAATGGTAACAAGAGAAGGAAACATGTTAGGGCGTCCACTGAGAGATTATTCTATTGTTGAATCCCCTGTGGGATTTAGAAAACATGTTGAGTGTCGCATTCTTCCTAATCTTACTTGTAGGCAGGTATTGATTACTATTCCACACACACAGGATTCAAAGTAAATGTAGATTTATGATGGGTTTAGTGACAGTTTAGACAAAGCATTACCCCAAAAATGTGGTGATTAATACCATGACAGGCCTTTCAGAGTGTAAGGTGAACCTGTTACAGAAGCTGCTGTGATACAGAGACCAGATGGCACAGCCATGAAAGCAAATTAATTATAGACTGGCCAAGGTAGCTGTCTAGCTCCCTGCATTATGTCTGCCTCCCTCAACCACAACTTTAATTATATCCATTTCCCTTTGTGTCTTAAAAAAAAAGAAAAAAAAGTGAACTTTGTGTACAGGCTCGAACTGAACAGTTGGAGAGCTGAACAGGTAATGCGCAGGTAGATTTTCTATCAGCTGCCCTCACAGTAGTCTCAACAAACCACAGAGATTTGGGAGAGAGAAAAGAGCTGGAAGCATCAGTCCAACAGATAACAGATGAGTTTCAGACTGACAGATGCAAACTCCATCCCACCATGAAATCTAAAACCTCTGCCAAGACAGTGAGACTCACACTTATACATTTACATTAACATGTGCTGCAGTACAAGTAACTGTGATGTAATAAAAGTTAAAATGATGTTTTTAACTAAATCAACCTGTTATCTGAGTAATTTTCAACCTTTTTGTAGATCCTTCACATAGTTAGGAAAAATAACTAATCAATGGGGCCAATTTCATGTTTCACTTTGGTCAGAGACAAGCAGTCGACATGATTTATGAGAACTTTCACTTGATTTGAAAAAGGTGGCACTGCTTGCCCCAAGATAGTGATTGAAAATTGAAAAGCTAGTTTTGCCTCCCCCTTTGCATAAAAAAGCCAGAAGGTTGCTTAAAAACCTTTTTTGCAAGGTTGCAAAGAGTTGTCTAACCATTAGGAAGAAAAACATTCTGTCTGCTGGAAGATAGAAAAGATTTTTTTAACTCAACATTTACTACCAAATTATCCCAGCTTTCATCACAATGAAAATAATATAAGCATAATATTACACTTGTTTTCAGCACTTATGTCGACATTTATCGCGTTCTGTCCCCTAACCACATTTAAAGACACAAACAATGCACAGCGCGTCTGAATTTGTCTGCATGTGTGTCAATCAATCAATTTGTTGCCATTGAGTCATAAGCAAGTGTCATGGGTTATGACACTTGCAGCTTTTCCTGACAGAACATATCGTATCCTAATGATTATCTGTCACACTGAGGAGAAAGTTGGCCTTTGCTAAAGAGCTCCAGGAGGGTCCTTTCTTAGTAAAGTACCTGACAATGAAAATGCTGCATTCCTGGCATCCGTAATGTGTAAAGGTGAGCTCAGTAGGTGTGATAAGTGCTGAAATAATTGCCCCTCATCCGGATAAAAACATCTATGATGCATGCATAAACTCATACCTGTTTGTGCACATACAAATGGATTACCAGGATTCCCAGTTTGAGTGACTGAAAAACCCTATTTCTAACTTGTTTCCCAAGTTTCTTATCCAGATAACTGGCAGGTTACTTTTATAATAATAATAATAATAATAATATAATTTATAATAATATTTCTCCATCCACATGGTGAGAAAATGTTTTCTGAAAATACAAATCTACTGCAAATTTGACCCAAACTTTGATGAAAATTGGCAAAAGAAAAATGTGATTTAATGTATGTTTCTATCATAGATCCAGATTGAAATTGAAAATTAAGCGGTATAATGTAAAACAGAACCATGTAAGCACAAATAAAAAAAATCAAAAATTTAAAATGAATATAAAAATAAACAGTAGGTGATCCATAAAATGGTTTTCCAGACATGATTGCTATTTCATTACCAGCTTTGCCTCCATGTTTTTTTTTTTTTTCTTTTTGCGCCGTTAGTGTTGACTCACCTGTCACATGAGCCAACCATTTGCACTGGGGCTGTTTTTTTTTTACTACAGCATTATTATTATATTTTCCCTCTGACTCCTGATTGATAGCATCCCCTCCAGACATAGAAAACAAATATAACAAGAACAATCTTATGTTGCCCTCTATGCACCTACAGGCAAAAGCTGCTTTGATGCCTGACCACATTACTCCTCCTGTTTTAAACAAACGCCGGCGTGGCAAGTAGAGAGGGACAGTGGGGATAAGCAATGCGGACGACATAAGCCTGCTGTATAATGGATGTTTCAGAGCAATCATTTGCCATCAGACCCGCAAATGAGACACGTTTAACCTTTTAAACCAAATAATATTTGCCTGTGTTCATTGAATATATAATCAAACAACTGGTTTACATAAACACATAAGAACGTCACCTCCTGAAAGTCTCTGTAAATTGAGCGAAATGAAAACAGAATTCATACATTTAATACACTGACTGAGGCCAAATGAACTCATCAGAGGATGCAGTGAAGGACTGGACACAATGCGGCCTCGCAGTATAGTCCTCGGTCCCTCTTGAGGTCTGATTTAAAGCCTGTTGTTTTTATTCCCATAAATACTTGGGTCTGGGGAGGGCAGCGTGTTTTATAGGCTGACTGCCTCTGTTTCCGCTTACCGGAGTTTACAGGAGGACGGGTGTCATATAAACATGGTAATATACCAGCCTCACTCATAAGCATTGGGGAGAAATACTTTGAAGCTTTAATTCATTTTATTGCAGTATTCATTTTATCTCAGTATTTTATCATGAACAGACAGGAGCAATAATCTGCTGTGTAAATGATTGTGGAGTGCAAAATGGATGGCGTGATGAGCAGATGAAGATGAGTGGAGATGAAGTAGAGGAAAGAAATTCAGAAGAATGTTCACAACAACCTTGGTTTTATTGTACCTGAATATTAAATGACTGAATATTTTGGACATGTGTGGAACCAACAGGTAGAATATGTTTCCAGAAATCATGTTTTTATTAAATTCTTTGTATTGCTGCAGAATTTCAGACAGAACTAAATATGAAGTAATGTAGAGTTGAAATATGAGGAGCACTTGTGAAGATGAGTTATCAAAGGCGACGCCCTAAAACATGTCATCACATAACAACAGCCTGGAAATGGAATCCGTGTTTACAAGGTTCTTCCGTTGAAACCAGGTGTGAGCAACATCTTTAAAGTAGCACAGAATAAGCATGTCAAGTGTTACGACAGTGACTCGCAACCTGGGGGTCAAGAGCCAACAGAGGTTGAAAGATAAATCTGACAGATTGCAGGATGATGAAAGCAGCATTTTCTCTTTTTGACCTCTTGGCTATGTGTGAATATTTATACATCTAGACTTGAACTATTTATTTGGAGTCGCAACTCTTGTGACCTGCAAGTACTGACCTTGACTTCTTCACCAACTCCTGACAAACATATCTGTCTCTTTAGCAGATAAATGCTCCACTGTATTCAACAGCTCGTCGCTAACTTTGCCAGTGTGCCGCTCGGTGCTTGGCAGGTAGCGTACAATGGCTTTTTCTTTTCCTCAACAGCTGCCTGCTGTGGCTGGAAAGGAGGTTGATGAGAGCAGCGAGCCAGAACAGTTAAGCTGGGGGCCAGAAAACCAAAACAATAGAGGGAAGGTTCTAAACCGCTTCATTCAGACGAGGGAGACTGAAGAGGTGGCCAGTCATTTTCTGTTGGTTTGCCACTATGAGTAAACCCCACATGTGACTCATTTCACCCATTTTTAATGTAAAGATTTTGATTAGTGCAGCTGGAATATAAGGAATATTTTTCCTCTGTAATGTTTGATTTCCTCTTCATCTAAAACCTTTTTAGATGAAAGGAAGCATCACACTGGTTGAACGCAACAAGGGATCAGAAAGGTTGGGAACTACTGCCTTATGATTACTCATTAGACTGGGGAGAGGAAGCTAAAAGAGAAAATGAAAATTTCTATGCAAGATCTCATTTTCTTATTTCAATTCAATGTCCTGTCTATAGTGTATATACTGGTCATATATTTCATATGCGCATGTGTATTTGTAAATACTCTCATGTAAATTTGTTAATACTTTTTTAGCTTGTTGTTCATTTCTTACTATTAAACATGCTTCTTTGCTGCTGCGCAATGTGAATTTGAGGGACGAATAAAGGTTTATCTTATTTGAACTTATCTTAAAATATCACTCTCGTATCACTGTCTGTTAAAGTATTTGAATACGGCCAAACTTTTTCCTCACTAATACACCTGCTAGTCAAAAGAGTAATAGTTTGCTGGACTGAATATCCTGGACCTTAAATATAAACACCTGAACAATAGGGATGCTCATGAATTTGCAATGCACCTCACAAGCCATGTTGTTCAGCACTCGGTGCATTCTGATAGGATGTCAAAAAAAAAAAAAAAATTAATGCTGCAGTGGTGCTGTTTTTTTTTGCTATAAAGATGGATGAGTGAGCATCTCATTGCTCCCAGTTAGGATGCGAGGAGACACGAGCGTCCAATAAACACAGTCCGAGGGTGTGAATTACATCTGTCCTCATTGTAAGTGTCTCATTAAGTCACGCTCTCTTGATTGAGGGATACATGGTAGCAAATTATAGGGGAGAACTGTTTGATGAAAATGTAGTGCGCAGGACAAAAAGATAAATAATGCTAGCAACTTGAAGGTGAGCACAATCCATCAGTCCCCCGTGGAAATGAATGCAGTTTTTTTTTCCTCCTCACGAGAAGACTAAGACAGCCAAAGACCAGACAAATCACACACTCCCTGGTGACAAGAGGAATAACTTAAATGTTCAATCACAGCAAAATGACATACAGCCCTTAAGTGAGAGTTTCAAACTCTGTGTAATGATAAGTCATATACTACACAACAGTTGACAGCAAAGGATCTGTTGACTAGGATGTCGCTTAAAATGTCAAATACAGTATCTTTAAAAAAAAAATCAGCTTCTTTGAAAGTAAGGAGCTGAATGAAAGCTGAAATATCTGACATATCCTTTTGAGTAAACTTGGTGATAACTAGCTTCACTGGGTGATTTTTTTTTTTTTTTTTTTACTCAAATAAGCTACATGTCAAAACGAATGGAAGTCATTCAAGATGCCGACAAATCCGACCTCTTTCAAGACAGAGGTGTCGCACGGAGATGTTGTAGATTTAAATTTAGATCCTGTTGAATAATGGCACAAAGACCCCCATCCAGACAAAGACGTCATTGAAGTGCCGCTCAAGAACACAAGCGATGAGTATATGGTGTTTTTAAATGACGCTCCGCTTCCCAGAGTTCATTATTGCAGCCATTTTAGAAGAAAGCAAACGGTCCACACAACAAAGGCATCATCGCTCAAAGACAACAGACTGCACTTAAGCTTGCTCAGCTTCTCAGTGGGAGGCGTAAAGGAAGCTGCGCTCCGTGGGGTCAAACAACAACATCAGGCAGAAAGGCCCGCTCATTGAGGATGTGTTTTGATTCTCACTCTTGTCATCCAGACTATTCTCCTCTCATTCCATGTTTGTTATGTCGTTGGAAGCTCCATCAAAAAGTCATTATTCAGAGATATTATCTGACATTGCACAAACACACAACCCAATTAGTGAGGCAGTCGTGGGATCGTTCGGGAGGCTTTTTTTTTTTTTTTTTTTTTTTTTTTAAATCTCTCTAAAAGGAACGTTAGAGACGACTAGCCAAATAACCTTTTGGAGACCCTGCAGGGAGAATAATGCAGTCAATATCCAATGGCACATTGCTTGTGAATGTGAGATAATGAGTATTTGGGGGGTTCTCTTGTGTGCTCATTTACATTGTGTTCATTTCAAAGCCCGTGGCTCAAAGTGAGAAGATAAGCATGCTAGCTTTGTAATGGCCAGTTGTCCTGCCCCTTTAATTGATCCTCATCGGAAACCACATTAAAATTACAGTAATGAGCCGAGTGATCTGAATGTTAATTTGATTCCAGCTGGTGAATCTGCTCACCTGACAATCCCTCTTGGTGTTTATTCAACAGGGCATGATGTTCAGCTAGTGTTTATCCAGGCGCAGTTCGCCATGTTCAGCCTGCAAACTGACATACACCTGATGTTAAGAAATGAGGCCCTGATTGGAAATGCACCGTCTGTACGCTGTCATGTCACGTTATTGGATGATAAAGTACAGCTGAGATGACTTTGCATCAGACAAGTATCAGACAGCCTTGCTCACTTCCTCGTTACTGCTCCATTGAAGAAAAAGTCTAAATTAAAGAACAGTGAAACATAAAAAATAAATATAACTATTACGAGCATTTAGAGATATACGAACAGAGCCAAAAGGCAAACAGATTTGACTCATTTCATGCTCGACTGACAAGCCCGAGTTCCACTTTCAAAATAAATGAGAGAAATACATATTTGAAAAACATGATGTAAGGTCTCTAAAATCTGTCAGGCAGTACTGTAAATCCATTAGCCCTCCCATGGGGGACACATCCACTGACAGCTTCCTCTTCCTCCTCGCCCTGATAGATGCCACAATTACACATTTAGCGACAAGTCAGATCACATTTGATCAAGCTGCTCTTTGCTGTCAATTTTTTAGGCCCTGTCAGTCATTTGAATAATGTTAAGGGAGTTGGGGTTGATGTAGTGATAGGATGTGCTGCTCACTTCTAGGTTGTAGAATTTTTTTTCCACTCTCACTGTCGTTTTATCATTATGTTTTCTTGCAAGACAAGGGAACATCGTGTAACGTTTCTGTTCCACTTTCAATATTTTTGTGTGCCTTTGAGCTCAGTGGAGTTCATTGTGAACTAACACAGAGTCCTAATCTGAGATTTAGCTAGAATTAATAATTCGTATTACCCTTGCTGTGCCATTTGCTTTGATTTATGATTTTCTACTTCTTTTTTTTTTTTTACATTTCTTCATCCGTTGGAATGCATGGTATATGATGTGAAAGTGTGATTCCATATAAACATTAGCTGCTAGAGATAATCACATTGATGCTCCTCCCTCAGTCTCCTCTCCCAAAGACCCTGAAATAAAGATCTATCTTCCTCCCTCAATCACTCAAACACACACAGAGACACACCAAATGTCAGCATTGAATGTATTAATTACATTCCCACGATCAATAGAACACATTAAGTGAAGTTTACCACAGTCCAATAAAGTATTTTTGACCCTGCTGACCCTCTCAGAGATAATCCACTCTCAGAGAACATCCAAATGACTCCGGCTGCCTTGCTCAGACTCTCTCTTTATTTCTCCCCTCCGAGGCTCCAAGTTCACTGCAACTAAACAGTTTGACCCGTCCAGCAGGGGTCACTGTGGTCTTTAGAGAAGTCCAGCGAATCACATTCTCTAAGCTGCTGCACTTCCTCCTCTCCCATATGACAAACACACATCCTCACTGTGGCATTTCGAGATGCCCAATATGAAATTCTAAGTAATCCAGAGCTGATCTGTTTCGCATGTATTGCAAATATACCTTGATATCTAATAGCTAAATGAATGAATAAGAAGTGCCATTGGAAGACATTTTCGTGTAAAAGTGCTTGCATACTGAGTAGGGGGTAACATGGTCTTTAATGGTGCTGGCTGGAGTAATGCTGTTGGTGGTGATTCGAAGTGTGTTCAATAGTACGTGCATGGATGTTTTTATGCTGAATTCAGATTTAATGAGCTCATAACATGGACTTGAAAACGCTGTTATTGCTAGTTAAAAATAGTCCGACTGCACTTCACGACGACGACAAACGCATCATTTTGTATAGAATGAATGTGCTGCTAATTAACAGCATGGCAGCAACAGCACTTTTATTTTTCAGAATATAATTTTCACTCATCATGTTTCCTGTTAGCCTTCAATACATGTCCACTCCACTATCATGTAAAGCTTGCAAGATGCAGAAACATTTGGTGAGACGCAGGTTATGTCACAACTCTTTTCACAGCTGAGAACGTCACATTATTTGATGTGTATTGATTTGTATGTGCAGGTGTGCAAAGTCAAATTTACATCGGCCTCTATAGACCATATGTGGAAAGTAGTGAGTGCTTTATTGCAGCAGAATATTTCAGAGCATGTGTGATATAGTGTTCGGTTTTGTTTTTTTAATGGCCGATCTGCTGCCATATGTGTCCTGCAGTACAAGGAGCTCTGGAGAGAGAGAGAGAGAGAGAGAGAGAGAGAGAGAGAGAGAGAGAAGAGAGAGTCACAGAGTTGGACTGTGTGTGTCCTCAGATAGCTGCAGACTCCACTGACAGCACAAGGACAAAAGCCTGGTAGGGGTAGCCTCATGAGCGTAGGTGTTTTATTGTGTCTGTGCATTTCTATCTGTTTAAGCCCATGCTTGTGTGTATGTGTGTGTGTGTGTGTGTGTGTGTGTTCAGGAAGATGTGCATTGACTCAATGATGGCACACATGTTTTTGCTGCATGTGTTAAAGCACCAATAAAAAGTACTTTGTCTCTGTACTTCAGCCAAACAAGTACTGGAGCATCCACTGAACACGGCAAGGTCAGCCTGCACTGTCCCCGAACACCTCCAACAGCACAAACAATTAGCACCAACTCCCAGTCTTGTACTGGAACAGATTAGAGGCAAATGGCTTCTCTTTTTTTCTTTCTGCTGATTTTGTCAAACTACCAGTGTCTTGGTGATCTGAAAAGGTTTTACAGAGCTGGGACAACATAAGACAACACCTTCTCGCTGATGATAGGAACCTCGTTTGAAAAGCCTTTCCAGCCCTGTCAGCTGCTGCTATCAGGGAGCCCTGTCAATGAGAGGAAGAAGTACAGGTCACAGCGATAGATCCGCCAAGAAAGGGATGGCGAGGGCAGTGAGGGGGACAGGAAGAGAAGGATGGAGGAAGAGATAGAGAACATCAAACCAAAGAAAATCAATATGGCCTGTTCTTGTCGTGTTTCTCAGGCATGGGAATGATAAGTTAATTGGCTTACGATCCTCAAACCCGAGCTTTTACCTAATCCCCCGGTGCACTGCTGACCCCGAGTGAGTTAGGCGCTGAGACTTTCAACTTGATGGTCTGAGACTGACTACGTACACTTCACTTACATGAAGTTACAAAACATGGGTTTAAGCTTTAACATGCAAGTACATAAAAAGGGAACAGACCGGACTACATATAACTAATGCACCAAAAACCACACCCCAATCTTTGAGGTGTTAAACTGGATAACACCGGCGTGCACAAAGTACATAATGCAATAATTATAATGTTATGAGATGTACTTCATGTCATTTTGTCTTATGCAAACTGATCAGCAATATTATCAATTTTGCCACGATGATGATCCTTTGTCGACAAGATCACATTAGTCGAGTCAAAGACAGTCAAGCTTAGTCAAGTCAAAGTTAAGAAATAGGGCTAGAGACTGATATGGCAAAAATTGTTCTTCTGCCTGTAATCTTTTTCCAGATCCAAATGAGACTGCAGCTATATGTGACTGGAAATTACAGTAATTCATAAACAGAAATGACATCACTTCTCTTAATGGGTTATACTTTCTATCTCTTTTCACTATTAATGTCACACCTTTAATAATCAATCCAAATAAATGCAATGGTTGCTGCCTCAGCTGACATAAGAAATCTATTAATGTCACACAACCTTGGTCCAGGCTCAGATAGCAAAACTTTTTAAACCCTAGCTAATCATGAAATTGGACTGCATCACAGACAACATTTCACAGATTTTTTTGCTCTTGAATATAAACGTACCAAAGAAGATTAGGAAATTGGTGCATCAACATATTGCACAAGATTAAAGTGAAAGTCACCCAAAGTCTATCTTTCAAGTGTCAAACACCCCCTGCAGGCTTCCGTAGGCTGGGGAAGAAAGACAAACAGAAAATAGATGCTGTGGTCAGCTTAAATCCATGTCTGTTACACTGAATTGTGACAAGTTTTCCATTTGTCTGTAGAAGCTTTTCACACCACTCCAGAAGAATCATCTTCTCCACTGGCCATCAATATGCTCATTATGTTTCTGACAATCATTATTCTCCCCAAAACATGGCAGCACATATCTCTCCAGTGCAGTGTCTTTCTGACTTGATGTAGGTTCTCTCCGACTCCTCAATTTGTCCAACAGAGTGTGATACATTAGTCATGGTGGACACATCACATTCCTTCAATCAATCAACAAATAAACTTATTATCTTGTTACAATACATGAAGCATACTCTCAAAATGCAAAAGTCCAGGGAAAATGTTTAATTTGCCTGACACATTTCACTAATCTTAAAATAAAGTCAGCCCACATCGACTTAAGACAACAAAAATACTGTTGGACTCTCAGTTCTGCTGCACAAAATATGCAGGTGCTTTTACAGTCATGTAAAGTGGGCCATCCAACCATGTAGCCGCACCAATATTATTGGTGCAAATTGCACCGTTTCCCATCATCCTCCATTTATATTAGGACTGTTAAGACGAGGAGCTCTTCTGACACCTTCTATAAGCCTCGGGAACGGATCAGATTCTCTGAAGAGGTTGTATGTAGTGCAAGAGTGCAGAATATTTCCCAGCTTACAGCCTGAGAGATACTGTTGGTTCCAAAGTTATATTTACTATGGGATTTCAACCATCATGCCGTGCAATCCTAAGGAAACATACCCTTCATTCACATTTAATTTGAAAGCTGTGTAGATTTCATGGGGCTCGGTATCAGGGGAAGCAGGGTGAGGAAGTGAGGGAGAGGGAGAAAAAAGAGGAATAAACAGTTGCTGCTTGGAGCTGCTGCTTTTATGCAAGTAAAGCTCTCTTTTCAAAGGTGGGTGAGGGGTCAGGAAATGAGGAGGTGGGGGTGGGAGAGTTCTTCGATAGATGCTTCCTCGACCTTGCACGGGTTATAAAACTAAATGCCCCACAGCTCAGTGCACACACACACACACCATCACCATCACCCTGTCGTCCCTTTGTAGAGTTTTTCTTTCTCTCGTACAGACATGTTCACACTTGGATCGTATAATACTTGCAAATATTGGTTGATTTTGTGTATTTAGTTCCCAGATGGAGGAGGATTTGTCACATATGGCAATAAAAAGAGTTCCAGAAGAATAATCGAGTTTATTTGAAAAGGGATTTTTTTTGAGCGCGCTAAAAAATACATTGAAAATCATCCCATAGTTCATTTCTCCAGATAACACCAATGACTGATGGTGAACACAAAGGCCACCCAGTCACTCAACTTTAACGTGCTTTCTCTTTACTTGCACAATCGGATCATGTAGAAACATGAATTTCAAATCATAATTAACCATAACCTATTTGGCAGAATTAATCATCAAATATTTTGCCACTCACTATGCTGACATTTAATTGCCCTTTATGTTGCTTTGCATGAAAAAAACATAGCGTCCACAGTCCCTGATTTAAGCTGGGTTCTCTGTTCTTGAATCACAAATCCAGCTGAGGAAAAGTCTCTTTGACTGGCTTTACTTGATGCCGGGACAGCGAGCACATTCAATGCAATCGGTGCCAGATTAGAAAACATTTTAACAAACTTCTTCCACCAGCACAAAACCTCCAAAGATTCCTCCTGGAGTGTCCTGAATTCGATGTGGGCTGCCACCTCATCCAGTGGTTGCAAAACTCTGATAGAGGCACTAATTAGATCAGTTCTCCTGCACTGGGCGCCACGATCAGCTGGTTATCTTTCTGTTATAACTGTCATGGTGACCAATCACAATGTGTTGCTATTTGTGTTTATAACAATATGATATAACAGAAGTTGTCTGAGTGTTGCTCTTTCCATTAATACTAAGCATATGCTAATGCAATATTTCTTAACTTAAAAGTCACAGTAGAGATTCATTTAGGTAGTTGCACTATTACATACAGTCAATGACTTGTGGCAACTTAATTGATTGTTATGTTATCGATAAAATGCACATTATATATTTGAGTGAAGGTGTATTTAAATCAGCTTCCAGACCAATACAGTAAAAATCAGCTGCTTTAGTGTTGTTGTCAACAGCAATATATAAGAACTTTAACAATAACCTACATCATTGTACTAATAAATTAAGCATCAGTCCATCACATCAGATTTAGCCTTTGAGGGCAACAGCTAATGTTTCTTGGCTTCCATTGTGGATGTCAGTGAATATCTGCATAACGGGTTACATATATCTGTGCCAAGACTTCCTTTTCCATGCATCAGTCATTGTATACGCCTCAATTAGCAGCTTCAACTTAAGGCATGAGAATGGAGTTGAAGTTGAGAGTTGACAAATCTCTGTTAACAGATATCTGCATATGATAGATATGCAGATATCTCTTTTTTTAGAGAGAAAGCATCAGTGCTCTTGTTTTTTTTTTACCATAGAAACATGAAGCTAACCAGCACACAAACGTTGGGTACAGTTAACCCAGTAATGTGTCAGTCCTGTATAGAATGATTCTTAGTGCAAACATACCTGATAATATCTGAATTCTTCTCATTCAGACATTTCATACATATTTCATACACACATTCACACACACACACACACACACACACACACACACACACATACAGTACAGCTGTGCAGTCCATATGCAGAGAGGTAAGCACATAAGCATGAAGGGAAACAATTTATTCCCAGACGTGGAGAAAGAAGTGAGACAAGGGGAGATTGACAATGTGCATGAACTTAATATGGTATCTTTTTCTTTTAGTGCTTCCCATTTAAAGAGGTGAGCATGGAATGCAGGAGATTAGCTGCCAGGCTTGTTCTCCCTATCAGCCATTACCAGCATCCTGTTGACGTGGAGTCGCACTCCCACACGGCATTAGCCAATCACAACACTTCAGGGCACATCTAAGCATGAATTTTTATCAGGCCTCTAACATAAGTCCTTTGAATTGAATAGCGTTTGTCATATCACCTCACTTCATTCGATTTATCCTCACAGGGTCATGCTGTGTTCTTCAAATATAGTGTAATGGAATGACAAACAAACCGCATTCAAAATCAAATTGACCCTCGGAGCCGATGCGACTCCAAATCTAAACCGAAAGTCCTGAACCGTCGGTCCGAACTCGCCGTGCCTCTCCCGCTGTTTAAGTAGAGAGCTCAGGCTTATTTATGTGTCCGCTTATTTTTAGCAGGAAATAAAGCACAGATGAGGGATGGCGCATGCAATTCTCCCCAGCACCACTAGCAGCATAATAGCTCAAAATGATGGATTTATCTGGGCATAGCTGAGGATGTGGGTACTGTATGTGCTCTATGTGTGCTGCACAGCATGTGTGTTTGTGATTGTAAGCGAGTGTCAGTGTATACGCCAACCTCTGCAAAGAGGACACGCTATCATTTTTTTCCCCCCTCAGGAGGCGGGTATCACATGCCTTTTGTGCTCGCTAGCAAATGGGAGCCTAAAGATCTTACTCCGTCTCGTTTAACTAGACGTGTCTATTTTTGGGTGAACAACAAAAGATCATGTAAATAGCAACAGCCTTTGTCCTTTATAATAGGTACATTTTAAAGTTATAAAGCTACATTGATTTCAAACATTTCATATCAAGTCCCTCATTTAACATTTATAAGCAGTAGGCAAACATTTAATAAAAAGGTTTATAACAGATTTTAATGTAGTTAAAGGGCTTATTTTAGTGCTGTCAACAATTATAACTTCACTTATGAAGACACATTTTCCCATTATTACACAAGCCTCCACTGGGTGTAGGAGGAGCTACAGTTGTTGATACATTATACATTATCCATCCCATATTGCTGCTAAATGGGGGGATGTAAAGTAAAGCGTTGTGGTTGCGTTAATAGAATGAAGCGACTGACTGCTCTGACATCTGTGCAGCAGCAGTCGCTCTCGATGCTGGAGTATGTAGGTGTGAATTATACATTGCAAATACGAGACACTTATTGACAGAGCATAGTGAGTTAAAACATAATGTTAACGGTTCTATTTCACGCACGAACACCATGTGATACCTGAAGGTGAAGACATGCACTAATACCAACAAAGTCACACATGTGACTTAGTGACAGAAGTCACCTGATGAAGGGACCAGCGAGAGTGTGTTTCGCTTCCTGGCCACTGACTTTATACTTCTTAATTGTTAAACCTGACCAAAGTAACTATCTGCGACTGAGACCAACGAAGTTTGGATCGCTTGCCTCACAGTGATACATGACTTGATTTAAGTGGCTATGTAGCTGAATGTTGCCTGTTATAGCAGTTCACTTCGGATCTCATTCTACATACTAATATCAAACGATTGGGTGCTGAGGTGCACTCATCCAGGTGGTGTCACCTCCCATTAGTTCATTTTATCCTTCAGGCTACAACCCCTTTCTAGTTTATGACACGACCTCCATCCTGAAGTTAATTATGTAACTCCTGTTTGGCTATGACAAATGTCCATCGTGTCTTGCTATCTAACACCAAAGGAAGGTACTGATGCTTGCACTAATTGCAGTAACAGAGAGGACCTTGAGTTTGGCCAGGTCTGACAGGAGCATTGCTGAGCCTGGAATGACTACAGCAGCAGCCCTTCAGGTTCAAGTGATGGCTCACCCCTCAGGGACAGATTCTCATGGGTCAGGAGCAGATAACCTGACAGATGCTCAGGCTTGTCTTTCCACAGTCAAGCAAGCCATTTGCTTGGCCATATCATGTCTTGGTCTAAATAATAATAATGGTCTGTAAAGGCTGCTCGTTTCAGCCCCTTTCTCAATCTGCTATGAGATACACCACCCAATATGGTCCAGACCAGATGCCTGTCACTGATGCCTCCATTTCCTCTTTGATCGTATCTGCAGATGAAACCCTTAGACCGGACGCCCACTGTCTATGTCCACAGTGTAGAATGATGACCTCTGATGACCTGATGACCTCCTTACCATGAGCAGTGATGTAGCAGCTTGGATGTGACATATCTGAAACTGTCCTTCCTCACCTTCTGCTGGCTCTATTGCAGACTCTCCAGACTGCTGGTGTTGATGTTCTGACTCAGAGCCTGAGTGATGCTTCACTTCAGGCGTTTGCTTTCATGACCAGAGAGCTTGGCAGAGTGATGATCTTGGCCCGGGACCAAGTGTGGCTTGCCCAGCCTCCCTTGTCAGAGCAGCACAGGAGGACACTTTGTACGCTGCCTGTCATTCCAGGCCAGATGTTTGGGCCTGAAGGCCTTGGAGTGTAGCGCAGAAGTGAAAAGTCACGCAGCAACAGTTGGCTCATTTGCTCTTCGCATCTTTACCTAAAAACCAAGACACACAAGCGCTATTCGTCCTTCATCCACCACTCAGATTGCCTTTAGTCCCTCTACAGCCTGCCTGACACCAAGGGGTGGGGCAGTAGTCTGGAGTAAGCAAATAATATTCATTATTGTTGTCTTCAATTCAGTGTTCAAGGGACTTGTCCCTCAGAGAGTGCGCAACATTCTCAGCCTGATCTCATGTTTAGAGAGACAAGGCTAACATGCAGCCTATTGCTGTTGCTGGCAAACTGACAACAGCCACTGCAGTCATCCCTCTTGGGTTCTCTTCATCACGTCTCTTGCTGATCTGGATCAATGGTTTTGGCCTTGACCCCAAGAGACATCAGAGCAGGAAGGATGATGGTCTCAAGCTGGTGCCTACAGTGTCTAGAACCCTGGAGAAACAAGACTTATCTGTGTTGCCTTCCTTGTTTCAGTTGGCTTCACCTTGTCTTGCAAGACTCCTGACAATGCATTTGCCATGACCTAAACAAAGACACATTAAACCAAAGAGAGGTATGACAAAGCGTAGGGTTGACGTGTTTGCTTCAGAAACACCAACACACTGTCTGTTGTCGTTCTCCCTCTCTGACTCCACCAGTGTGTTGGGGCAGGATGTGCTGGCACACCCCTGGTCAGACAGCCTCCTGTATGCCTTCCCTGTTCATGATGACACTTTATAGAATAGACAGATGCAACCACACAGTTGTGCCGGTGACTCCACACAGGTCCTGAGGATATAGTTTCCTACAATCCGTCAACTTCTCAACTGAGTGCCTTGGCCTCTCCCATTGAGACTGCATCTCCTGTTGCAGTTGGGGGGGCGGCGGCGGGGGGGGGGGCATCATCACCCAGCTCCTTCAGACTTCAGCTGCATGTTTTTTGCCCCTGAAGGGCCAGACTTGCGAGTGAGTTCTTGTGATCAAGCTGTGCTCCAGACCATACTCGAGCATCCTCACGCACTGTATGCCAGCTGGTGGAAACTCTTCTCCAGCTGGTGCAAGGATCAACACATGGGCCTAGAGCATTGTTCTGTGCCTAGAGTGATAAAATATTTGCAGATGTTGCTGGATAAGGGGCTCACGGTTTCAACTATTACATATGTCCGTATATGTCCCTCCTGTCTCAGCTGGACATGTTTTGGTGGGCAATCAAACTGTAGAGTCACATCCTCTAGTGAGTTGTTTCTTAAAAGGTGCTCTCTAGTTGCTGCCCCTACAAGTTGTGAGGGTGCTTTCATGGGATTTGGTGGATTTTCTGATGGCTGTCTAGTAAGACATTTCTCCTCACTGTTGCATCTACAAAGCTTGGTAAACCTCATGAATTGTCCATTGTAGAGTATTGTTTGCATTGGATTTCTGATGGGTCTGGAGTTACCATGTGGCCTAACCCTCCATTTCTTCCTGAGAGATTTTTAACTTTTCATCTCAGTCAGCAGGGATCCAGAATTCATAGAACCTCAGCTGGTAACTCTTGATCTGTGCATTGTTGGACATACTGTGGATTGTGGACTGTGACTGATTGCATATCAAGTATCCTCTGCTCTTGTAATGCTACACAACACAATAGATGTAAAAGTGTGTCTCTCAAACGTGCATAAGGTCTGTTGACATCCACCTGTATGGACACCAGCAGAGGTGACAGTACAAGAACAACTGTAGGTTAATCATGGACTTCATCCACTTGCATAGTATACATTTACCCAGGGGAGCAGGGTCTCTTACTGCCTCCCATAATAATATAATAATAACCACAGTCTGCCTCAGATAAAGTGCTGCATCTGTGAAACAGCAGGGTGACTGAGCACACAACACAGACTACCATTACAAACGGACCACTGCACAGTGGGCCCTATCTTATACACCTGGGTGACCAGATAAGACTGAGAATAAGAGGGTGGGGGGGGGTTAACCCATCAACCAGTAGAAATACTAAGCAGGGTTCACTGAATCATGGTGGTAGTGAGGGAGTGATACAGAACAGAGGATAGATCTACAGTGTGGAGATGGAGGCTAAATTAAGAGGACACATAAAGCCCTAACCCGTGAATAGTTTTTTAATCTGTATATGTTTCCGATTTATTTTTTTTCCTATCTATAATTGTTTATGGCTGTTAACTCCTATGTCTTTCAAGGGTCAATAAGCCCATGCAGGCAGCGAGGGAGAGAAAAAGAGACAAAAAGATGAGAGGAGAGAGGTGGAACGCACAGTAAATCCTCTACCCTCTTTATCCTCTTACAAACTCCAGGTTTGCACTTCTGCTTGAAGCTTTATATCACAGCTCTCGTCAGTGTTTGTAGAAAACAACTGTTTCAATTCAGCGTTGACTGAGAAAGGCACCCAAATGTCAATGACACTTCACCATGAAGGGTTGATACAGTATATTATAGCTGGTATGAAAACACAACTGAATTCTGTGGAAGGTTGCAGTACAAAGATACGTCTACATTTCAGAAGTGAATTCAAGGTGATTTTAGTTTCTTTTGACGATTCCCTGGGGAAATGTTAGTTCCACCCATCATTTTTACATAGATATATGAAATTAACAAGCAATTCTTTCATCATACAAAATACAGTTCAACAACGATTTATCTACTTTTTTAAAGCATAGATCACGAAAAAGATCGATTTCAATATTGATTTGACATTGTGACAATTCCCTTGTAAACAAAAAACGCTCTGCCATTTTTTCATTATATAGATGTAGACTGAAGATATTTTGTTACTGTAGATGAGTCTTAAATCGTGCACCAGAACCATCAGTGCATAGCAGGCAGTAAAAAAACATAGGGAGGAAACATAAGGAATGAAAACAATTCTCCCACTTGCATGCATTTGAAAGTAAGTTTAAAAAAAGCTTCTGTTTGATTCAATTAAGGTTACAGGTTATTTAACCCTATCAAAATGTTTACCCATGTATTGTACTTAAATTTATCCCAAGCCTAATTTCTTTGTTACTGCCTAGTTCATCACCACACTCTTCCCTCCTCTCCTGCCCCTCAAATTACAGCCCTTTTTCCATCAATTACATCCTGCCTCCAGAACGTCGGCATATTGCTTTTACGAGATCGTTAGGTGGACAATATTGTGCTTAGTGTCAGCTCATTATGTGGAAAATTTAGAACTGTAAACACATTGTTTGTGCGTGTAATCAGAGTCAATGGCGAGCGCGAGGCGATGAATATTTTCTGGATAAATGAGCAGACAGGAGAGATGGTCAGTAATGAATCCGTTTATGGTCATGTGAAAGGAAGAGGAAGCAAACGGTGAGTGGGATGAGGAAAACAAACAATCGCAGGAGAGAATTTGAATTTCCCAGCCACTGGAAGATGAAGTCAGGTGTACACTTAAACAATTAAATACATTTTTTAAATGAATACTGTTTTCACATTTTATCTGACTGAATGCGTAAATGCTCTAATGTGGAAATGTGCCTCATGCTGTGGCTTAATACAGTTCTGAAGACTGAAAACATTTACACCTGCTATCATAATTATCATTGTTTGCCCTGATGTCTTCTAGAGTTTTACATCTTACCTCTGTCTGCACGTACAGTTGCATGTTGTTCCTGGTAACAGGGATATACAGTATACACATGCACAAACATGCACGTGGATGCAAATCTGCACACACACATTAATGTCGACACGCAGAAACTTTGTGACCTTTACTCTTTTTTTTATACCGTCCTGCATTAATCTTTTACACCCAGTTTTACTTTCCCGTCAGAGTTTAGCACCATACTCGCTTTTAGTTCTCACGGGGTCCATGCACAATTTAAAGATTGCTCCAGCCAGGTTCAATCTGTAGTCCTGAGGAGGCGCAACTGAAACACTTATGTGATGCATAGTACATTATAAGATGGAAATACATGGTGTATACCTTTACAGTAATATAGTGAATAAATCCTATTTTTTGTCACTATTGGGAGGCCATCCCTACGAAGTGTTCTTATCTGGTTTCAGTCAAATTGATGGAATATACATCAGCCACGCATCAGAAGTCAGATTTTTAAAGCAAGTCAAAGTATAATAGACTACGCACATCCTCATCGACATCTGCCGTGCGCCATCCTCCCGGCTGCTTGACTGCATGAGTGGCTGTACCTCCATTTTAGAGGTGAGTCAGCCAACGAATTGTGTCAGTTGTCAATCAACACCGGAGACAGTTTCCATGGAAACGGCGGTCAGGCCGATGATTGCTCCCAACATCTTCTGAAACACGATGTCACATGTTCTCGGGGGGCTTGAGGTGGCACCTGTTGGTCACTGTGTTTTTTTTTTTTTTTAACTTTGTTGTAATGTGATGTTCCTTCATTTGAATTAAGGGCAGAAAATTAAAAAAAGTAAAAGACAAGATGCTGGAGCTGGACTTTGGATGAAGAACAAAAGGAATGTCTTTTTGCAGTAAAAGTGAAAATCACATTTAACCATAATGATTATTAATACCTTAAAATATCAACGTCTTGTTCACACTGCAAGGTTCTTTTTTTTTTTTTTTAAAGACTAGCTGCGGGCCCTGCTCTGCCAAAAGGACGGGATCATTTTCAGTAAAGCCCATGAGAAATAAATATCTGTCAATCGAACACATCGGCAGGCAGCACCTGTCTGGAGCAGCTCCCCTGTCAGATTCAAATTTTCTACGCCTCTCATGTCTCATCAATGATTTGGTATGACCTCATTTACTTGTTCTGCTCTTTTTCCATCTTGGGTGAGACACAATGCACAAGAGGGAGAGACACAAGAGTGAGAGAGTGAATTATGTACAGTAAGTGAGTTGGAGTGAACTACTGAAGGAGACAGAGTCTATGAAGTAGTCAGTCAAGTGCTTCCAACTGAATACATGTACTTCTTTGTACATTAAAAAATATAATGCTGTTTTGTTCTTTCCCAAGGTTCACACGCTTACCTTGGCTCTTCTTCCTCTCTCTCTTCCTCACTCTCACTGTCTCTCTCTCTTCATTCCTGCTGACAAAGAGAGAACTAAAAAGTGCCAACCCTGTTCTCTCTAAGCTTGAACTCTGTGTGCAGGCGGAATATAGAGTTTAGCTTTTATTTTCTGTGTGACTTTTTGTTCAATGAGATTTGGAGAAGGTGACTTTTATCCCTTAGGGAAGAGGGGGAAAAAAAGAGGATGCTCTTATGCACTCACACAGAGTGCAGCAATTGGTTGACTGAGAAAAATAAAAAGGGTGGAAAATAAAATGAAAAGCTATTGCATAGGGACCCATTTGCTTAGTAACTGCTATCTTTGTATTTGACTCCTGGACTGCTTACTGGGACGAAAGCAGGCACAGGATATAATGAAATACAAAGATGTATTATGGGATATAAGTAATGGAGCCATGCACCCAGATATTTCAAGGCTTACTCTGTGTGTTTAATTTCCTCTTCAGAGAATGAAATGACCCACAGTATTAACCTTCAAGGGGAGCGGGAAGATGCTTTTTGTTAAACGCTAAAAAGAGAGAATAATCATTGCTCGATGGCACAGTCACCGAGGACACGGCTTTGCACTGAACTCTGGGATGCTCTCCCCGACTACAGTGTCCGGAGACACCATTATGAGTTCTGGACATCAAGGTGCAAGCCAAGGGCTCAGTTCTCTCCTTCGGCAGAGCTGATCAAAACCCTCACGTCCGGCATGTCTGACAGAAACACTGCATCCATTTCTAATGAGTCCAGTGGGGACACCATCCTGAGAGGTTGCTTCGGAGACTGCCCTCTGGGTCACGGTGAGATGAGGCGCAGGGATGCTTTAAAATTGTGATTAGCCCCTCGGGTCAAAGAGAGGTTGATCTGTGGTGCACCTTGAGGTCCGGCTCAATATACTACTCCCAAGTGAGTGTCCTGTTCTCCTTCATTTCCCCTTTTTGCGGTCCACACGGTCACTTACAATCACTCTAATTTCATCTTTCTCTCACAGCGCTGTGATCTGAGCTTCCTGTGTATTCGTGTGAGCTATGAGAGGAGTTTGGCAAACAGAAGGCACCAGTGATTCGCATCTGTTATTTCTGTGTCTGCGGTTTCGGGACGATGGAAGCCAATAAACACAAAATTAAGTCTGGTGACATTTTAACTTGACTGAATTATGGTGTGCTTTTTAACATTTCTTTTTCTTTTGCATTTCTTATAAAACTGATACCCGCTTGATTTGACTGATTTGCCAGTATGAACTGGAGCAATGATTACAGTGACCAGGAACTAGCCGTATTGAGTCCTGTTTTTGTATTTTCATGTGGTTTTCGTATGCTTTTTCTTACAAAACACTGCAGGATTTTTCATGCTCATATGGATATTGTGCAGCTGAACAGATTCCTGACGATAGTCCTGAACATTTAACTTTTGTTTTGTTTGGAGTTGGGGTATGGTTTATCTCCAGGACCAGCTGATTGTGCTCTTCAAACCAACACTATTGCATCTCCATATTGAATTAACTGTGCTTCATGATATGTATTTACAGTATTTGCAAACTTATTGGTATCATCTTTTGGATAAAGCATGTACTCTATGCTTCCAAGCTTTCCAGCTCAACTGAGTGCAACTGGGGAGGCAACATGGTAAATGCAACACATTCGAGGTCCAACAACTGTCCTGATGCAAAGAAGTGGAACTGTTTCAACTGAGCTAAAGAGTGTAGATGCTGAAAAATGAAGAGCCCCCTCGCCCCATCCGCTGTGAGGAGGCTTCTCAGCTCAACGCACTAACAACAACAGTCACATTAAATTACAAAGCAGCACGCTCCATGTTAACAGATGCCTCTGATAGGATCTTGTCAAGATTATCCATGCTGCTCTGAGGCTGACTGTGTTTTTTGGGGTGGTGAGGAGTGAAGTTAACAAATGATAAAACAGGCAGAGCCAATCACAGTTCGGGCCCCCTGATACGGCGCTGCACAGACACGTCCTCCAGCAAGAGCCCTATGATGCATCTCCCTGGCTGTTTTCTGTTAACTCGGCTCTTTCAAGGCCATCCATTCTACCGAGCTGCCTGATGTCGGCACAGTCTTCCAAGTCAGCCGCCTCCCCCCACCTACCTTTACAATCAGTCTACTGTGTGCTGGTACACTGTTTTTTTTTTCCTTTCCTGTGAAGCAAGTGGAAAATAGCTGTCTACTTAACAAAGCAGAAGCTCTACCTTTCAGTCGTCTCTGCCATTTCGCCGGAGACGTCGTCTAGGAAAGAGAGATGAGCCATCCCATTGTCCTATGTTCACGATTTGGTCTTGATTACATGTGAGAAGACTCCCTACACATGGTTGAGCACATCTCAAATGCTGACCGGCCACTTTCCTTTCCACAGTGATTCCTTTTTTTATTGCTCATTCACCAACCTCTGGCAATGAAGATTGCACTACGGCAAGATGGTGTGTATCCCAGCCTATTCAATGGCTGTCAGGCCACTTTATCATTCTGATGGTTTGGTCAAGAGCAGACCGGTGGACTCGAAATGCTTTCTCTCTGACCAGCAAACCAGACCAGAGATAAAAGGACAGAGGTTTCATAGACACAGATACTGTATTTTGCTGAGATGAAAACCATTCAGTGAAGGCAGTGTGAGGTAAGGATGTTTTTACCAGTATCAATATCATCCATCATCGACTTGCTCTTTTTTTCCCCCTGCACAGTTCAGCTGGAGTCTCAGCATTCAGCAGCTGTTGCATCAAATCTAAGAACTGCAGATCTTTGTTATTTCCATTCAGTCATTCGGGGTAGACACACAAAGATGAAAGTCAGTCACCACGGGCCACAAGACTCTGCTGAAGCAGTGTTTTAACTAAGAGAGACACATAATACATCAAGTGGCAGTGCCCCTGCTGACCTCAAATTACTACACTGGGGGTCCACTGGGCGTCACTAGCTCGTCCATAATCTTTTATTTCTTTTGAGCTTCACTCAGGTGACACTGTGCCACAACCTCAGAGGCACTAAAAGGAAATAAATAAATCATTTAAGATTAGACTAAAATATAGTTTGAATTCCTTTATTCTATATACTTTTACCTGCTTTCTTTTTTAAACCAGCAATATATTTCTTTCTTAAAATGTATATATTTTTTAACTGAGTAAGGTAGCTCTAAGCCCATTACTGTAAAAATAGTTTGTGTTTCCTGAAGTGTGCACATTATACAGCACAAAACACCTAACAACCAGAATAACATCCCAACAGAGTTTTACTGTAAATGTGAATCAATACTCAAACAACACCAGATGCTCACAGTCAGGCGGAAGAAATGTTATCACACCGCATTAAACACACACGCATCGCAACACTCGAACTTTGGGCAATAATAATAGGTGAGAGACTTCAGGTTCCATAGCAACAAGAAGCCTAAAAGGAAATCCATACAGTGTATCGTTTTTGTGAGAGCTCAGCTTTTCAGACAAGTCTATTCAAGCTCTGTTGATTAGTTTGCTTTGCTACACTTTCATATTCACTGTAAACACATTTGATTCCCATCTATAGGAGGAGTCACATAAGGCGGCAGTATGTTTTCATTTTACCATATGAACATATGGTAAATTGATCATCATGAAAGTTTGCTTTGACCTACAGTGTGGCAGCTCATGTCACCTTTTCTACTAAGAAACGCTTCATTTGCATTCTTGTAACATCATAAAAGTCATGTGCATGTTCAGAAAAAAGTTAGCAATACCGTCAGAATAATGACACTCGGTGTGTGACATGAAGCTTTTTGTATAGGAAAATGATCCATCTCAGTATTCGCGGGTATAAAAAAAAAAAGCATCAGCGAGAGAATTTGAGTTAGTTATAAGATCAAAGAGCAGCAGGAAAACAAGATGCTGAGGGGAGGCGCGCGCGTGTGGCAAATCTCGGGGGGGATGCAGTGTAATTTAAATGATTTGGCAGAAAGAATGATATCTGACAAATTCAAATGAAGATCACAGGCTTGTAAAGATATTTGAATTTCTACGAGCTCATGAAGTTTCTGAATCCGTTTGATATTCTGATTTGTTTGACTCTCGTGGAAAGTAGAACTTTGCTCGCTCTTTCATGCTCGAGGGATTTCACCCCCCAAAAATCAAGCAGTTCATCATCTGCACCCTTCAACTGACAACTGAATAATAAAGACCAGCAAACTGACAAATGTTACCAAGTGTGTGTTTTTTTCCCAATCCTTTACACCTACATGTCATTTTACAGTTTACCCACTATACGTTCAGATGCTTTAATCTTTCCCTGATCATGTCCCGCTGCAACATCTAATTTCAACTTTAAATCATGGAGGGCTGCTTTCAAAATGCTGTTTCATTGTTATGTTAACACTGAATCCTCCCCACAATGAAATGCAGAATACAGTAGATGTTGCGGAATGAATTATACCATTCATTATGCAGAGCGCAATTTCTTTGGTCTGTTCATCAAAGCTGTTGAAAGGATGGGGGGAAAAAAAAATCACAATGCTAAAACAAAGCAATGCAGACAATACATTCAGTCCCGGTTTTAGTAAAAGGCCTAAATATTTGCTCTGTGCAAAAAAACCAGCAGGTGCAGCTGTTTCCAATTGTGCAGCTGACTCATTGAGGCTTTCATGCAAATGAAGTCAGCATTGTCTTTTCATCTCGTCCGGCAGATGGGAGGATCAGATTGAAAGAAAAATAAACTTTTGCAGGTGTATTAAAATCAAGGCATGCTTAATAAAATGCATAATGTGACTGTAAATCAAAATTGTTCCCCGTACCTGTTCTATGTTTTCAGATATTTTAAGTTACAATCATGCTCTGTTTTTATTATCCACATATAACAACAGTTCCACACTTGGTTGGTTCAGTGAGTGGATTTATGACCTTTACTGTAGAAAAATGCATGTATGAATAAATGTGCAGTGTTACAGGTCCAAGGAATGGTACCACAGCAGCAAAAGAGAAAATCTGTCAAATACAGATAAGTCCAGCAGCAATTAAGACACGTTGTTCACTGTGCATCAGGCAGAAGGCAGAGTTCAGGCAGAAGTCCCCCCTGAAACAACCTGGGGCACTACTGCTTCAAAAGTTCCACCTAGGTGCAGCTTACATTGAACTTTTTTCTACACAGTATATGTGGAAAAAATACTAACAAATTGACCGTTCAGCTCCTTCACCAACACAAAGTTTTGCCTAACCTTCTCAAAACAGAAATAGATGATCTGTCAATGAACTACTTAAAAAACAAAAATTAGAGACACTCACAAAGCAAGAGCCACCCACGATAATTCACCACCGACTAAGGAAAGATTTTACCTGACAACTTCATTTTCTTGAATCAAAGGTATTTACACACCTCATTAAATCACTCTTAGAGAATTTCACGGTTTGACGTCTGAACAAGTATCATCTGCTTTAAAATAGTCTGTGCGTGCCAATGCCTATAGTGATTGAAATCCTCGATTGGTCCTCGTCCTCTGAACTGAAAACACACATTTTTAAATTTTCTCAAAAAGTTTTTTGTTATCTTAAAAAAAAGCAGATGATTAGAGAAATACAAACAAAAACACTATCATCCACCTTTAGATTCAGCAGAATGAGTTAAATGAACATACATAAGCATTTCATAACAACAACAACAATAATGATAATAATAATACTTAAAAAACATAGTATTTTGATAGTGCTTAACAGAAATAGAAGTAGAGAGAGCAAAGAAGCAACATATTGAATATCCATAAACACTGTCCTATAATTGAAAGTTTTAAGGAGACACTAATGATGTCTGGCCTATCTGATCTCAACAGGCAGTCTGGGGGGAGAAGGGATCAAGGAATAAGCAGCTGAGCCCCGTCCACCTCATCTTCAGCAACTCCCAGCCACACAGGAAGTCAATAAATTCTTGATATAATTTGGAGCAAGGCCATTTAACGCTTTAAAAGTGATCAGTAGACTTTTAAAATCAATATGGAACATAAGGGGCAGCCAGTGTAAGTTGGATATAATGTGTTCATACGTCAAGTTAAAATTCAGGCAGCGGCGTTCTGCACCAGCTGGAGCTGTGAAGAGGGAGCTCTGACTGATACCAGCTGAAAAGGCACTACAGTAGGGCATTAAAAGACAAAAGGGCATTAAAAAGTAAAAAAGGCAGCGGTCGCCATTAAGCAACAACCAGCCACACAGCATCTTCCCTGTGGGGTCCGAGTAGATGTCAGTGATGGGTCTCACTTCCACCTGTAACCTCTGAACCTTCACTCATAAGCAAATAAAAAGAACACATAAACTGCTTTCCATTTACATCAGGGGACTGAGGTTTTGGGCTTTGTGGCATAGCTCGCATCAGGCCTGTGTATTGCATCCAATCAGGGCATCTCTCTCTCTCTCTCTCTCTCTCTCTCTCTCTCTCTCTCTCTCTCTGTGCGAGCTCCATCTGTCACCGAAGGCATGCCACTGTGTGCGTGACCCAGGCCATGTGAGTGAGCTTTGGTGAGACTGTTTTGAGTACTCAGGCCCAAAGCCTGGGAGATAGGAGGAGTTGAAGACCTTGGCACAAGGACCCTCATGGCTGACAGAGAGGGAAGAGAAACAGATGCCTGGGAAATCTCCGTGTCATCTTGGTTAGTTCACTCCTCAGACCTCCAGTGTGGCAATACAAAGCAATCACTGGAGTTCATGAATGAGACGCCAGTGGATAAAAGACAGAGAGATATGGACAGAGGACGCCCAGTTTGATGTCATTACATTTATTAGATACTGATTTGATTGTCATTTAGGGATTCAGTCATTCTGCAGAACTGGTTGTGAAAGTGTGTGTTAGTTTGCAGTGTAACCATGTGTGTGTTTGCACTGTTGGGTACAGGTTAGCTGAACAGTGGTCAGACAAGTGTTGTTGGCGTAATGAACAAAAATGAGAGCCAATGGAATGATTACTATTATCATCATTATTATATTGTTACATAGAGCCATTGTATTATGGTTTCCTTCTGAGTTTAATTATATCACAGGTCAAAACCCCACATTACTTTCAATTAATTTTTTTTTTTGTTACATCAAATTCCAGTTCTTTTGTATCATTACAAGTATTTTTAATGGCAAATACTAATTAATTTTAGAGCTATGGTAAATAGGTAAATGATAGTTGAGATATGTTTGGTTTAGGCAACTAAATCTCTTGCTTAGGTTTGGGTAAGATCATGGTTACAGTTACAACTGTTTGCCACAATTTGAATGAAATTTGGCACAGTGCAAGGACGGAATAATGGATGTATTTGTGAGGTAAGAAACCAAGCAAAGTTGAAGCGAAGACAAACATTCAAACATGCATTAACACACACATGCGATGGCATCACCCGGGTATGTCTTTTCCTGGCTCTGGGTGAAAACAGCCTGGAAAGCAGATCTCTCTCCCCACAGTGTTCAAGCAGCCTTCAGATTGCAGATTCAGGCGATGCCAAAGCAATAACCACAGCGATACGAGTGATTAATGATATGCAACCAAACCCTGAGGAGTGAATATGGGATATAAGCCAGTGAGCTCTTTCTCACATACACATGACAGACACTCTTTTGTACTTCATATGAAGTGTTATATATTGTATGGTAATTTGCTTAATTTGTCTGCATGTGCTTGCTTCCATGAAATATGCATCAAACTGTGAAATTTGTGTTAATGTTCATCTACCTGTGATTCATCTGCAGTTAGTAGAAAGCCCTGAATTGGCTGGTCAGGTTTAGATGCCCATAGGAAGACTTTGATGAGCTGTTTCCACCCAGTAATGCTGAATCAACAGCAGCTAAAGTATAACTTGAGGCCTCCCTGAATTGGTAATCACCAAGTTGTAACACGACCTCAGTTTGATCTCATAGCGCCTTATAGGAGAGCACACTGTCCCCTTGTGTGTTCACTTCTGTTAAACTGCAGCTTTAGATTTTAGGTTTGGCCTGGAGTTAACAAGAATTCACAGCGGGTGGGGGGGGTTTGGACCACCATCTACTTCTCCTGTGATCTCCATTTCCCCATTTAAGGGTTTCAGCACTTTGTGTGTAAAAGTGTGTTGTATACCAGAAAACTGTGTGTGTCTTGGAAAAATAATGACACCAGAAGGCTACAGTGAGGCGAGGCTAAAAAGCTGTCAAATCTTTATGACTTTGATCTGCCCAGAGGGAATAAACTCCTCTCTTTATGAGTTTCTCAACTAAGGCTGTCTTCCACATCTCTAATTATGGAACTGTGGCTTTCTTTTTCTTTCCATCTGTCTTTTTAAAACTAGGATAATGCTTGTGCAGGTTTTTTTTAGTTTAGATGATGTTCCAAATTAATTCAGGTCTCATAATCCCACAGCACAACTGCTTTGTTTGTGCGACCATTCGTTGACCCCGTCCCATCATGTATGCAGTTGGATTTATTTTTGGAAGTTTTATGTGCTGATGTCTTTGAAGTTGAGTAATATTTTATGCATTTGTGCACTATATCTAAATTTCTTTTTCTACAATTAAAAGACAATTTTGCTTTACTGCCTAATTACGCAATCCGTTATCTGTTATTTTAACTTATCGTTTGTGATGCACTGAAAGCTCTACATGTAATTAGCTCACTGCTTTTTTTTGAAAGGGCTTGAGTTACGTTTTAATGCACCGTACTGCCGTTGAAATACAGCCCGTCGTGTTAGCCTTTTAACTGAGACTGTTAGTCATTAAAGTGCCACAAATAGGAATTAGAGCCCTGAGCTTGCAGTCTTGCAGAGCCGGCAATTCATTGGTTGGTCAGCATATTCCTCACCACGTCTCGCAGGTCACTGACCTCACTTTCCTTTAAGCAAATGCAAACTTTCTCTGTGAAGATGTACGAGCAAAGGTCCCATCCATGCTTTAAGGTGAGGAATGGTAGCTGGAAAATGTATTTGCGCGAGGCTATTTTAAGGATGGCTTCTCTCTTTTAAATGTACGGCTGCCTGCTGCTATCTTGTATCTGGGAGATATACTCCTGAGCTTCATGTGTGTGTGTGTGTGTGTGTGTGTGTGTGTGTGTGTGTGTGTGTGTGTGTGTGTGTGAACAATCAATGTGAACATACAGTTACCTGTTCAAAGGGTTATATTGCAGGGCTACTGACAATGAGCCTAATGTTTTCATTTACAGCGGAAAGAGACAAATTAGAATGTAAATTACTCACATTTGACCTCCAGGTTGTGAGAGAAATAATATCATCATTAATCAATAGAGAGGTTAAGTTAATATTCCTCATGCTATAATCCAGGGTGAGTGTGAATACAAGTCAAGTTCAGAGGTCATCTGAATCCAATGCAAACATGCAAATAAGTACAACAGCAAAGATAAATACATGCAATGGTAAACACTTCAGGATACATTAAGCTGCTTTGATGCTTTTTAAATTCACACCACTTTTCTTAATTTCTTCCACCGTGTGCTGCTGAGAGCGCACATGATTAACCGTGTCAACGACCCTCCGCCACTCCTCCTCTGTGTGTTTGAAATGCCACCGCTCAGGCCTCCAAACAATACCACAGTGTTTTCTTTTTTTCCTGCCGCCATACAGTTTCAATTTCACAGTCACTGAAAATACACTTCCTCTCTTTCATCATAATGAATTTGAAAATGGCTATAAATGAGTTAATTATGGGTGTTTGTTTAACGCAGCTGAAAATGCGAAACCCGTTCCCCTGTCATGCTGTGAATTATGAAGAGAAAATGGCATACAGTGACTTTTTCACAAATCTATTGTCTCCGGTTGAGGATCTTCCCCTCCCTCGCTCTGTTCAAGCTCACTGACCCTGCGATGTCTGAAATGCCTTCTCCTGTTTTTCTTCCTCAATGCCTTACTTCAGAAGGGGTCCCCATCTTGCATCTGTCCCATCAGACCACCTGTCTGGCTCTGTGTCTGTCCTGTTAGTGGTAGGTGGATTCTGCAGACCTGACTGTTGGATCCTTTGAGTCCATCTGCCAGTTGAGTGTCACCTCCAGTCTCACCTTTGCACGAATAAATGCTCATGCCAGGCTACACTATTAGCACAATGTGGGACTGTGGGATTCCAGTCATCCAGTGAACTTTCTGTTTACATTTGTGTGTAAACAATGTATGTATGTATATAAGGTCAAAGGTCAAAGCGTTTATTGTCATATGCTCAGTTAAAAGAAACAAATGATGAACACCATTTTGAATTAAAAAAATAGATTATGAAAAATAGAGAATCTTTCTTCTCGACTCCTTTTTATAACACACAGTTGGTAGGTTATTTAGTTACTGTCTCTCAAACCAATGCAATCTAATACATCAGCACTGCATCAAATCCTCCCTATACATGCAGGTTATTATGCTCAGCGTTTGTTTTAGAGAAGTGTTTCACTCAACGTTATGGTCATCTTGGAGGCTGTGATGATATTTAACTATAATGCATTTTAGATGCTTACTGTCGTGGCTATAAATTAATTGTAATTCCTGTGACAATTATCACTGTTAAGATAGGATCTTGATGCAGGTGACAGTGGTGGGGAAACCATCATTTGGATTCATGAAGAGCACGGTTATTAGTCTGAAAATATGAACAGTGAGTTGTATGCATAAACTCAGAAATTATGCATGATGTTATTAAATCTATATATGATTTTCAACCTATATGAAGGGCACCTTAAATGGAACAGAAATAACCTTCCTGATAGAAACAGAATTTTTACCTGCATACTTTTCGACGAATAAACACGCTCATGCTTTTATTCAGTGTCTGTCTAGTTTATCCTCATCTCATTTTAATCCAGCAGCCTTTACAAGAATCTGCAGCAGTTTTATTAGTCATCTCATCTTCATATGACACCCTCACCACCAGCTACTTAGATGTGCTAATAATTACTGTCCCACAGTGAAAGCTGAGTGTGAAATAGTGCACCCTGCCATAATTCCTACCTTTGCAGTCGACGCTGGAGCAAACTGCGTTGTTACAAAACACATCTCAAGTATGTTAAGTGCCACTTGAACCCTGCGGGAATCAAAAGCCTCTGGTAATGCATTATCAGACACAGACACATGCATCAGCGAGGTCCAAAAAATATATACCACATGAACATCTCTTGCGTCGCTGAGTGAGTGAGGAGTCAATGTGAACTTCCTGTCCTTAAATAAAAGCCTGCATGTACGTGCGACATCAAACCTCAGGCTGCGATTCAAATACTCTGAACATCCCAACAAATAGTTTAAGCTCCTTTCTGTCGCGATAAATATTTGGATACGCTTTACCTCTCCTTCAAACGGATCCGCTAAAAGAAAATGTTGTTTCACCTGATTCTGGAAAAAAGCATCTGCTGAGGTTCACTGTTTGATCACTGTGCTTGGAAAAAAAAAAAAAAAGTGATAAGCTCTCAAAGTGGAGAGAATCACACCAGCAGAGTTTAGAGCGTTCTAAAAGTGCATTATATCCACAGGAAGAGGCCCTGCTTAGACATGAAATTGACTCCTGCTGTTTGCAACTTCTTCCACCCAGCTGGAGTCCTTCAATCTAAAGAGTGTGGGGTTTCCAAAGCCCTCTCTCCTCCTCGTGTTGGAGGTGCATCCTAAACAAACAACGGCACTGTCCCGAGAACAGTGAAGCCAGCGAAAATGTAAAAAAAACCATATTCAAACCAGCTGCTATTTGCATCAGCTTTTGAAGTAAATGCAACATGATAGTGTACAATTTTTTTTTTTTTATTATTTGATAAATGAGCAACACAGCATTTACATCAAAAGCTGAGGGCTTGTTCAGTAGCGCTGTTAGAGCTAAATGATCACTTTGACATTATGAATGCATCCATTTCAACATGCCTTTATTAATAATTCATTACTCAGCTTTGCTTTTGATTCGGTTTAGCATCAATAAACATGAAGTTGGCTAAAACCGACGTTTTTTTGCCAGAGCATTTTCAGTCGTCCATCCAGTTGATTCAGCTGATTCTGCAGCGTGGATGTAAATCCAAACAAATAAATGCCACAGCACGCAGACTCAGTCCATGAAGAATCTGGAAAACTGGAAATAACTAACTGCAAAATCTGGTAGTTGCTATTTTCAACTTAGCGGTGCTGTTGTAGATGTTTATGTGAGGGGATAGTTCACTTTAATGAGCATTCAAGCCTGTGTTACAATGAGCTGTTGAAAGAAATCTGGAAAATGGAGACAAGCATTTTTTTTCCCTTTTTACTATGCTTCACAAAACAGAATCTTAGACAGAAGTTAACCTTGTGCCAGAATCTATTAAGCACTGCTGCATTTCAAAGATGATGAGTTTTTGTTTTAATTAATTCCCCCGTTTTGTCCTCTCATACTTATTGTGAGCTTCTTTTCTTAAATTCAGGTACTTTTCATTTGAACTGTACTTCACATAAATAGTCACTCTTGAATTAAAGAACCAATTTTGGCTAAAGCAGCAGATGAGCGTTGCAACATTTTAATTACACATATATAGCTACAAGTTTAATAGATAAAGTTGGAATAGAAGTACATGAGTATAGCACATCACTATAAAAACATCATTTTTTATTGTCATAGCTTCGTTTCCTTGGGCATCTCTGACTAATCTATTTTTATCTCCTATAATATTCAGACTCATCATTATGATACCTCTCAACTCAGATACTTTCATCAGTCCTTAAAAGGCATCATAAAATCCGCAGCACAAAACTAAGTGGAGAGATCACACTTGCCGCACCCGCGCTGATGTTTTCGAGCTAAAACCAAATAAATGAATTTATTCATGCCATTTAGTTGTATCTGTCCCCGATTTCGCTTCACTTCATTTTTCAACTTGAGCTCTGCTTTGTGTTTTTTTTTCTCCCCCTCGCTTTTCATTTTTGTGAGCTCTGCTGCTTTTTGCAATTAAGACGCAGCACAATCAGTCAGTCACTGTCAGCTCAGAGTGGGAAAGGCGCAGTGTATGAAAGTCTAGTAGTCAGGATGAGGAAAAACGGGTTAGTGATGCATCTGTTGTTTGACAAACTCCCTGCAAAAAAAGAGAAAGGACTCTGGACTTTTAAAGCATATCTTTTAGTATTAGTTTTGCTTGAATCACCACTGGTGCAGCGGCCAATGAGCCCACTGGTAAAAAAAAAAAAAAAAAGAGAAAAAAAGCCCATGTTGCAAGAGACAGAAAACAGGCTTTATACGATTACACTCAAATGAATGTGTGGCGAACTCTGCAAAGAAAAACATGGTATGTTCTCTAACCTCTTTTTGCCTTTGGCGGAGGACGTGACCCTTCCCTTATTAAAATGCACAAACAAGATTTTCATAACGCACTCGCCACAGTTGACTAAGAGTTCAGAATGAAGTGTAAAGATAAAAAGAGTATGTTTGGGGATTAACTATCGCTACGACGCTCTCTGGATTATTCAAAATAATCAATCTGAAACTAAATTAACAGTGACAGTTCTTTACAAACCACATTTAAAGCGAGAGAGCTTGCGACAACTAAAGATTTAATTCAAGCAGACACTTCAAACACAGCAATTAAGATGTTTAAATAGACAAACACGCCACGAGTGCAAAGATTTCGCATTAAGAGCAGCACCAATAAATATTTTGTGATCCCTTTAGTTAAAGGCGCAGATAGTTTGAAAAGTGTGTGACTGAGCAGATGCAGTTGCCCGGCTGCTTATTTTAGTTCCTCACAGCGGATGTTTTTCCCATCTCTGTTCTTCCAGGGCTTCACGCCATTGATCTGAAATCTGGCATACAGAAGCATATCTAAGGCAAACTTTCATTCTAGGAAGATTTGGAGATGGAAAGTTGTGAATAGGGAAAAATATAATACACTTTACGACGTGAGTTTGAAATGTAGGAAACTCGAAATTGTGAAATTTCACGACTCACATAAGCACAATCCAAAGTGAAGTTATTTAAGCATCGTGGCAAGAGATGATAATTTGGTTTCACGCAACAGCTGCTTTTGTATTTGATGCAACTGTTTGGAACAATTCTCATCTGTGATATTTCTCTTTAATCTATTATTAATTATTCCTTTCATTAGAAAAAAAAAACTGCTACAAAAAACTTCTGTTACTGTGACTATTTTGCAGTTCTAGAGTTCTAATTCAATATAAAACCTATATTATATTTACCATTCGGACGGCATCAGCTCCAGGCTCCTGAAGACCTGCGCAGACCAGCTGTGCGGGGTTGTTGGGCACATGTTCAACCTGAGCCTGAAGCTGGGGAGAGTGCCACAGCTGTGGAAGACATCCTGCGTGGTACCTGTCCCCAAGACTCCGCACCCCAAGGACCTCAGCAGCTACAGGCCGGTGGCTCTAACATCCCACCTGATGAAGACCCTGGAGCGGCTGGTCCTTGCTCATCTCCGCCCCCTGGTGGGTCCATCGATGGACCCACTTCAGTTCGCCTACCAGCCTGGCATCGGGGTGGATGACGCCACCATCTTCCTCCAGCACAGAGCCCTCTCTCACCTGGAGAAACCTGGGAGCACTGTGAGAATCATGTTCTTTGATTTCTCCAGTGCTTTCAACACCATCCAGCCAGCACTCCTGGGGGACAAGATGGAGAACACAGGGGTGGGCCTGCACCTCACATCCTGGATTATGGACTACCTCACCAACCGTCCACAGTATGTGAGGACACGGGACTGTGTGTCTGACACGGTTGTCTGCAGTACGGGGGCCCCACAGGGAACGGTCCTGGCTCCGTTCCTTTTCACCCTCTACACTGCAGACTTTTCATACAACACACCAACATGTCACCTGCAGAAGTTCTCTGACGACTCTGCCATCGTCGGCCTCATCACAGATGGGGACGACAGGGAATACAGGGAACTGACACAGGACTTCATCTACTGGTGCCAGCGGAACCGCCTCCAGATCAACGCGGGGAAAACCAAAGAACTGGTGGTGGATTTCCGCAGGGCTACTCACTCCCCTCCAACACCAGTGAACATCCAGGGAATGGACATTGAGATGGTGACATCTTATAAGTACCTGGGTGTTCACCTCAACAACAGACTGGACTGGACTGATAACTCTGCTGCACTTTATAGGAAGGGTCAGAGCAGACTCTACCTGCTCAGGAGACTGAGGTCTTTTGGAGTGCAAGGGGCGCTCCTGAAGACCTTCTATGACTCTGTTGTGGCATCAGCCCTTTTCTATGGAGTAACCTGCTGGGGCAGCAGCATTTCGGCTGCGGACAGGAAAAGACTGGACAAGATCATCAGGAAGGCCAGCTCTGTGCTGGGTTGCCCCCTGGACCCAGTGGAGGTGGTGGGAGAGAGGAGGATGATGGCCAAGCTGTCATCCATGTTGGGGAATGACTCCCACCCCCTGCAGGACACTTTAACAACACTGGAGAGCTCCTTCAGCGACAGACTGCTTCACCCAAAGTGTGTGAAGGAGCGATATCGCAGGTCTTTCCTTCCTGCAGCTGTTAGACTGTATAACCAGCACTGCTCCCAATAGACCATGGACCATATACTGTTCTTCAGTACACTTGTGCAATACTTGTTCCTTATGTAACTTCCACTCACTGTGCAATACTTGACCAAGTCAATGTGCAATATTCTGTATTTAGTACTTAATATTTAATATTCTGTATTTAAGCTGTCATTTCCTACCTCAGTTTAGGCCCATTGTGTATTTTTTACTGGTCATATTTTATACTGGTCATATATTTTATACTGGTCATATATTTTTATATTTCAGATTTTATATTTCATATCCATACTCAAAAGTGTAAATAAGTAATGCGAACTTGTGTATATCTCTTTTTTAGAATGTTATTTGTTCTTAATATTTAACTGCTGCTATCCCCTGTGCTGCTGTAACATGTGAATTTCCCCACTGTGGGACGAATAAAGGCTTATCTTATCTTAAAATGCCTAAGAGCATTGGGGCTGTGTAATTACATAGATTGAACATATATATTCATGTCTGGCTTTTTGCTTAAATCATCACATAGGCGTCTTGACTTTTCATCAACATGCACATTACTCATAGTATCTTTGCAACAGGCTTTGACTGGGCTTCGCTGTGAGGCAGAGGCAGCTGCGTTTTATAATGCAGTTTGCATTCCCTGTTCCCCATTAAACCCATTCCTCGGGACAGACTTCAACTTGTGACCCCTCTATTAGCCCTCATGCACCCGGCCTGGTGATTAGAGGAACATTAGGAAATTAAAGGCAAATTGCATTACCAGAGAAACAGACGGAGGTGCTGCCGAGGATCCAACATGCGAGGAACCTGCTGATGCTCAGACTTTCCGCCCTTTCATCAGCCAGTCTATGATGCTAAATGTCACCCCCAGGTAGCAATTTCTCAGGTGGCGCGTTCTGATAAAGGATAAGGCCTATTAGTTGTGCCACAGTGTTTTAATCTTGAAGTTTGGTTAGGTGTGTGCGGAAAGACCGTAATGTTATTTCAACCCTCAAACAAGTCAAGCATATTAATTAGGTGTGAGTGGCTTCACAACAAGCAGAATCTGTGTTTACACACACTCTGGGGTTCTGAGGAAATACGTTCTTCAACCGTAACTATTTCAAGCAGAGTGAAATGTGATGATGCAGCTGAAGAGAAAGTAGACCAATATGTTGCCTATGTGTGGAAGTACAGGTTGTAAGCTGAATGTGGACAAGACAAAAAATAAAGGTGAAGGTTTCAGTGATGTCTTTCTTATGATTAATCGCTCTTAGTCTCATGTCCCCCCCCCACCTTGACCTGCCACATGCTTCAAGTAGAAGGCAAACTATAAATTGCCACATCTAATATACATAAACATGTTAGGGTGCATTTAGTGCTCTTGAGTGTATTTCTGGAAAAGCGTCACACTGAAGGAAATCCTATTGCCTCAGTGGTGGTTTTTAGTTAATAGGAGAAATAGGTGCGATCATTAAAAGAATATAAGGCATAGTTAAGATATAGTCTCCAATCTATTTGACCTTAAATCTCAAGAGCCAGACGAGATTTTAACCACTGTCATAAATTAGGATATAAAAGCACCTACAAGTTTAGCCTACATAATTTATTCCCAATTTTCTTCCCTGATTGTCCATTCTCCCTCTGAGACATATTAATATTTTAAATGTTGCCCTAGTAGAGATAGGGCTCATTGCTCATCTCGGGATGACATAGGCATGATAATGAAAGGTGGCCTTTGAGCTACTGAAGTAAGAGCCCGTATCACATGCACCCACACGCAACGAGAAGATGCTTTTTATGAATGATTTAACACGGGCGTACCCATGCCTGGCTGCGCTCCTCAGAACGGTGTTACTGCTTAGCTTCCTCCTCAGACTCACAGGGAACAGAATATCTTAAGTTGTATAGTTCTCTGCTTTTATATTTCACAGAAAACTAATGAATATGTATTTTTTTTTGTACTCGCTCGCTCTTGGCCGGTGCTCAGTGCCTGGAGATATGGGACTTGTGCTGGTGCTTTGACAGTGTGACAGGTTTAGTGCTGGAGGATTGTCAGATGTCTCTCTTGCCAAATATTGTCCTCAGTATCTGCTCGCAGATTTCCCCCGAGTCCACGTCTTCGCAAATACCAGGCTCACCCAGGAGCGCCACCAAGGTGACATTTGTAAACAAATGCCAAGGATTAATGCAATTAAGGCTCCCATTGTTTTACATCTATGCATATCCCTATCTGTATCAATACATCAACTGGAAGCTGCCAAAGTTTAAGTAGCTTGAGTGACAAAGGTGACATATGGTCCACGTCCTGCTGCATGCTCCATTCAGACATCAATACAGCCTTCATAATGAGCACTTTATTATAGACGTTCATTTACATGCAGCAAAGCATAGTCTGGTTATTAAGTGAAGACACCACCTCCACATTACATTAAAAAGCAGCATTTTCCCTCCAGCAACCTCCCTCTCATCTTTCCATCAAGTTGCCATGATGGCATTCATTTTTTAGTGCATGTAAATTTAACAACAACTAGTTCCTTTTAACAGCTACATATGATAATAGATTCACTCTATAAGACTTAAAACTCAGATTTTTCACAATGACATTTTGAATATTTCAGTTTGATCATACCTACTCTGTATACTATAACCTTAATAAGTTAAAATGCATCAGCATTTGGCCACTTGAAGAGCTCCATGGTAAACCGACATTATATTGAACAGTGTGGAGCAACTTTAGCACTCATTTGCATTCCTCTATCTGGTCATATAACAAACGTAGGTCCAATATTTATCTGAATTTGAGCTCCTTTTTAGTCTCCACTGAAGTCCGAACAAAAATACACAATAAAAAGATTGTGATATGTTCAAATTTCTCCACAAACTTCTGTTCTGTTATCTGCTGTTTGATGTTGGGCAACTACTCTACAGTTTAGATCTTATTCACTGAGATTTGTCTGATGAGCGAGGTTTGCCTGGGCCATGCAGTAAACCTGTGGGCCATCACATGGGCATACTTGACATTGATGATGGAGGGGACGTGTCTCCCTGACGTTTAATGTTTCACTGCTCTCTTACTGTCCAGCCACCATCATCCAGGCTAAAGAAGATCTGAGCTTATAAAAAGTCTGATGTTCTCGTCTGAGTCGTTATTACCTTGTGCTTAAAGCAGTAACCTTAATGAGCAGCAGCGTGGTGCTGCTGGACTTTTTTTTTTGCCCCAGGTTTTGCCTCTCAGGCTACATTCAGGGTGCCCTACTTTACTGGCGAAGTTTGTTGGGGTTGTATGCAACATGAAAGGAATACCTGCAGAAAATACTCAGAGCTGAAAAAAAATGTACAGTCAGCTTCGTTCTTTCAGGTTAAAAAAAGATGCATTTAGTCTTTTTTTTAAAGCTTCATATATAATTAATTATGACCTGAGAAGATGCTAGAATTTAACACCAGTCAAAAGTAAGATCCATCACAGGACTCTTTGTAAATTAGTATCAGAAAGTCTCAGGTATAATAAAGGAAACTATAAATGATTGGTTATATAGAAGGCTTTTATAGTATTTTTGTGTCATACTACCATACTACCAAGAACAATGGCCAATTTTATCAAAATTTGCTACTCACTATTTTTTCACTGTGTGCCATAAAATCTAATTCATGAGCTAAAAGAAAATGAAAAGTTTTTGCAGAGCTGCAGAGATGCTCATCATAGACACATTTCACACGATACACTCTCATATTTTGATGTAAACATATTGATCTGTGGAGCAACAGAAAGGCTGCACACACAGTCTTGAGTGTCGTCCTTATGAGGTTTCTAGGAATAACGCACTTCCTGTAAAACATAGCTACTGCAGATTTTTTTCTGCTTAAACACACATATCCTGTCCAGTCACAAATGCAGTGTGAACAATGTGGACAGTGAGCCTCAAATATCACTGAGCATAAAACACAAAAACAAAGTGTATGTTCCTGCTGTGTGAGCACACTTTACTGGTTTCAGCTCGTCTCCAAGGATCTAGGTGGAAGTGTTTCCAAGCACATTATGTCAGTGCACAAATGTGTATGATCCATATTTATCACAGTGTCTTATGTGACAACAGTGGGAACTTGTGTCTCATTCCAATAAAAGCAAAGGAAAGATAATTGAAAAACTCCAAGTTGGTATTGTGATTACAGTTAAAGAGACATGACTTCTGTGCATCAACTGTATATTCCACCTTATTTCTGCAGCTATATATGAGTGCATTAAAAATACATTAAACCCACACCTGCTCCAGGAATCCATACGGGAATAAATAAAAGAATGTCAGGTTAAATCGAGGCAGTCACAATTGTAACTCGGCTTATTTTACACTCTGGAATGCGCTTCTCATATTCGAGCGATTGTCTCCCACAGCTACAGGCAACGCTCATAACTTTGTGCAGTAAAAGATGAAGTCGTTCTACATCACGGCGGAAAATAGTGAGATACTCAAACTCCCACTTCGAACGTCGTAGTTACTTCTCCAAAAGCTCCCATTGACGGACCGTCAGCCGAGAGCGGCATTGTCATTTTGTCACACTCTGTACGTTACTAAATAATCGCTCGGCTTTGATGCCACGCAGACGCCAGACGTATTTTGAAAGCGGCAATTTATATCCATCTTTTGAACTTTGAAAGGCACGCTGAGACTTTTTTTTTCTTTTGTTTTCTCTCTTCTGATCCCCGTTCATCAACCCTTCTTTTTATAATCTCTGGTGAGCCCAGAAGGACAGGCTTTGATAATGATGATTGACCCAGTATGTGGGTTTTCGAGCGGCCAAGTTCTCATAGATAATTCTTCCTCTCTGTCTCTGTTCGTGATTAGGTAGCTGGCTCGTGGCGACTCGAATAGTGCCCAGAAATTTGATTGTGTTAACGCGATTGGGGGTGAGGTCGGGGACTGCAAAAGACCCATGGTAATCACCACACAGGGATAAGCGATGGCTTCAAAGTAAATCAAACTGAAAAGACCTCTTCTCTCCTTAACATGTCCCTGCCATGATTTGAAGCCATTTTATGGGGTTTTAAGACACATCACAGGAGGCTGCCTACTCTTCCCTTCCCTCTCCCTCTGTCTCTCCCCTATTCTCTCCTGTGTACGTGCATGTTTTTGTATCAATGTGTGTCCTCACTCAGGTTGATCTGGGTCAGGAATTTCGGTGCTTAGTCATTCACATTTTCAGCGTTTCTCCAGCACATATTGTCGGACCATGTATTAAAGTACTAAGTCTCCCTATCTGTCCCGGAGAACCATCTCATAGCCAATTTCATGCAAGAATGATGAAGACAAAAGTGGAGGGTTATTAGTGGAGAGGAGAATAGTTTGGTGTCACACCTCAGGGATCTTTGATAAGAAGTGAACAGGGATGACTATGGGCAGCGGCAGAGCTGTAAGACAGTGGCAGGGGCTGCTTGTGTACTGGTGATAAAGTAAACAAACCCACGACAAGGCAGAGGCATGTCTCTCACATTAATACACACACACGCACGCACAAAGAAAAAGGGATTGACAGTCTTATTTGTGTCGGAGCTTACCCACGCAGAGCTATGGACCGGGTTGACATTTCAAATGTTTACATCAAAGCATAAAGCAGTGTGCCTGCCTGGATGACTAGTACACCCATTAGCCTCTTTTACACATGTCAACATTCCCAGGAAGAGCATGCAGAACAAAGCAAGACACTGTTGAGGGTACTTATAAAGGAGGTTCCTCTTCAAAGTAGACAAATGAAAGAAAGAAAAAAAAAAAACAGGAGAATAAGCATTGAATAAATGAGAGCCACTTAATAAAAGCTTTTCAATTTTCCACCCAGAAAAATGTTCTGCTCCTCCTCCACCACTAACTATGTGATGTCTGCTGGATTCTGACAGAGCTATCTTTCGGGACACATTGTTCTTGGTGCACAAAGCATCCGAGCCGATCTGATCACAAGTGAATAGCTCTGAGTAAGTTTGTAAGTCAAATGTACAGAGCATGCATCGGTAGAGATACGTATGCAGTTTGATGCAGTTGCATTGTGGGAGCGTGTTCCCGTCACAAGGAGTGTGTCAGGGAGCACATCAGTCTAATGCTAATCATCACTCAGTGGTGCGTAACATTTTGATATGTTTGCACTAAACCTGGGTCTCCGTAATTTGGGATACAGCATGATAAGAAGGCAATAAGAGAAGCTGTTTGTGTGTGTGAGAGCGAGAGAGAGAGAGAGAGAGGAAAAAGTAACTAATGATGTTTAAGCCAATGTGGGAACTTAAACCACATCTCAAAGTAAGTGCCGTCTGCCTATATCTTTATTCCCTGATTCAGGTTCGATGTTGCACTCAGTTGTTTCCATGGATGGAAAAAATAAACACAATCAAAACTTTGATACATAGCTACATACCTAGTTAATTGCCTAGCAACATCCCTAAAAAAATAGCCAACAATAGTAGTCGCTCATATTTTGTTGTTACACATGATTGTTGTATGTGTCTGTGTCTATGAGTATGATACCAGCAGCATAATTTCCTGTTCTGTCTGACACACAAACTGAAAATTTATAGTTGCTAGTCTGTTTTTTATTCACCATGGCCACAATTTTTCTCAAACTTTAACCAAGTGGGTTTAGTGTCTTAAACTTTTCGTCATATTCAGGGGCGTAGCACAAAAATCTGTGACAAGGCCTGAGTTTGTTCTGAACCCAAATGCAGGACACTAAGACCAAAGTTTCAAAATAAAAGATCTTTAATGAAAAAAGGCAAAACTCAAAATCACTCTTACAAGGACAGTCCAATAACAAAGTATGACTGAAAATCACTCTAGAGAGGCAAAAAGGCAAAGTACTAAACTGAAAATCACTCAGACAAGGCTGAGGAAAAACTAGGCATGAGCAAGCCAACAACGAAAAAGGCAAAACTGAACGAGAACACAAGGAACATGAAGCGTAGAATGACGGACTATGCAGACAAGACAAAGTGGCACAGGACAAGGGAAGACAGACATTATATACACAAGGTAATGAGGAACAGGTGGAGACAATCAGGGCGGGGCAGACAATCACACTGGCGGGAAAAACAGAAGGAAGGGCCAGTTACCTGGAACGTAAGGGGAGATGGTTACCAAAATAAAACAGGAAATGATGAGGCAACATGAGACATAATGCAAGAAAGTAACTTAACGTCTTTTTCTAGTCATGACAATCTGAACCCTACACAGAGGCATACTCTATGTCATGGATCTGATATATATCATAAAACTCTGTCAGAATGCTTTGGGTAGGGAGACTCATTAAGCTGTCTTCTGCCTCTTATACCAAATATTACAAACCTATTAAATAAAGAAATTGCACTCACCACTAAAATTTGAGCCTCTTTCTAGATAACCAGTTTGTCACTGCATAGAACATTTCTTATGGCAGAGTGTTTCCTATTTTTTGTTGATGATATAAGGGAGAAAAACATGTGTAATCATTAACGGGAGTTAAGTCCTCATTGCGTGCTGACAGACAGACAGGATACTCAGCTTTTATGTGCTGAGGTGTGCTCCACACAGCACGGACTGGTCACTGGAAATCACTGACCTGACACCGAATCCACCCACAATAATTATGTAGGGGAGTCCAAGCCATGAGCTGTGGCACATTCAGAAACACCCTGCACACGTCCAGACCAATCATGTCACATGTAATATGGACTGAAGCAGGACAGAGCTGCACACATTCAAAATTACTGACAACATCTCATTTTAATTAGACGTGATGTATTTATTCTTCACTCGTTGCCGCAGTACAAATGCCAGTGGGCCGTTATCAGTTTGTCGAGATGCTCAGACTTCTCCATGCTTTACGTACAGCTGGCATGATGTCGCTTTCATTAACTATTTACATCTTCCGACGCCACTCCTCACTGACTGTGGAGCTTTTATTAACACGATTCTCCAGACCTCGTTTCATATTTGTTTGGTTAATGATACACAGGCTGCTTAAGAACTTTTCACTGTTTTCTGTTGGATAAATAAAGACCGATGTTTATTGGTCTTTAAACACATCTGTCAAGCAGCGTTTAATTAGCCTTTATATAAATGAAGTTTTCACAATGACAACTGGCAGCGCTTGTACACCAACATGCATTAGCTGTCTGTCTGCATGACACATTTCTTTGGACTACTTTGGACACATTACCACCCATTTTGTTACATTTCAATAAAAGCGCTCTATATTGTGTGATGGCTGCATTACCGCACAAAACAAACTGGCAACACTGACACATTGACGGCCCGTAATGGTTCAAAAATAGGCCCGAAATGAAAAACCGACATCTGGGACGTTACCTGACCATCACCTGCAGATCTTCCCTGAATGATCCAGCGATGTCAAAATAAGCTGTTAGCATCACCAAAAATGCTTTTTATCTGTTCTGTAAAGTCTTGTATATATAGCATGCATTCTACAATTTGATACAGCATCTTCGTCTAAATGGACAGTGAGATGTCTGCAAGACATTTTATCAACATATCTTTGGCTACTAAAAATAATCCTGCAGTCATATATAAACAGCAAACACAGAAAGTCCGTCACACTAACGTCACAAAACATGAACCATCATTTTTACTGATGCACACTGGGTTGATGCTGACGAATAAAAAACAACATAGATGCTAATAGATAATCTAACAATTTGAAATCTTAACCCTTTTAATTTTTGATCCAGTTTCCACTGAGACACGAGAGGGGCAAAAGAAATGAAAGACAGCTCTACCTCATGCACAACAACAGCTTATGTCCAATATTAGCATAAGTCACAATATTTACATAATTTCCTAATCATAGTTAGCTTGTCATTTACTTGTGAAATGTTTCAACCTTCCCCAGTCTTTTGTTGCTCCTGACACTTCTTGGTCGAAGAGTGTGGCCTTATTTGCATCTCTTGTTTCCATATGTCTCACCTTGTCGGGGATGGGGGTCTAATCAAAAGACCCCAGTTGGCTTCCATTGTATAGTAATGCATCTCTGACCTCTTTGAAGATATAGCACAAAAGGAAAATGAAATAGAATCCTAAGTGGTCACTTGAGATGCATTTGCGGTGCCACGTATTAACGACAGCCTGCTCCAACCTGATCCTGATGTATGTGGAGGCAGGATAGTAAGCCTGAACAAGGTTGCTTCTTATTGTTCCACCAGCTGTGAGCGCATTCGCATGTGGATGCAGGAGCGGGACGAAGGGAGGGGCGAAGTAATGGATGTCTATCTCGATCTCTTCTCTGAAATGAAGAGCTGTTCTTTTCATCTTTTCACAAGGCAGTAGCCATCATGATCAATGCAACACAATGCTGTGCTTTAAAGGGCCTTTTTCTAAAAGGGGATTAAAGCCATAAATGAGTACTTGAATTGCCGAAATTGTTCTTTGATCCGCGACAATATGCGAACACAGAGTAAAAATCAGAGGAAGTGATATTACTCCACAATATCGCTGTTATGGGGGAGTTTTATTAGCATCCAAACAGTTGTATTTATATTCAGATGGCGTCAGCGGCAGGCACGGTTTAGACCACAAGTGTACGTCTTTGACATTCCCATTGTTAGGCCTTGTTCTGCAATCATCTCCCACGAATAATGTAGCGTACCCTGAGGCTTTTAAATTATTATAAACTGCATAAATGTGTATTGATCAAAACACAGATCCTGGCATTCATTATATATATCTCGCTGACCTTGTGGAGGAAGACATGTGTTTGCAAATATTGTGCAATAGTTTTGTGATTAGCAGATTTTATCGGCAACAAAAAACTTTTTAGGGCAGAATGAAAGTTGTTTATGTTGGAAGACAATCCAACCTGTTAGATCACTGCTGTTTCAGACTTTCCACTGGTGCTTGATTGAAGTACATTATATTTAATAGCACAGAGCTAATAATGACACCCCCATATTTAAGTGTTGTTCCTAGATCACCCAAATTACACGCAGCTTAAACTAATAGAGGCAAAGCTCAAAGCTCTTTTCTTGTGGCCCCAGAGTAGAAGAGATGAATCAGAGTGCAAAGGGGATACTGTTATGGATATCTTATTGCAGAGTGTCACACAGAGTTGAAAGTTTTCAGATGTGGACTGCAGCAGAAGATGATGTATTTAATTCTGGATAGATAGGAAGGTCACTCCTCCGTCGGGGTGCCAGGAGGTTAAAAAGTCAAGTGGGAGTGCCGGTGCAGGAAATTGAGAATCAAGCAGCAGCGATGGTAGCCGATGAACTTGCTGGTGTAAAGGGCAGGATTGAATTTTTTTTTTCAGCATTGTACGCCAACATACCACACACAAAATACCAAAACCAAATTCTGTATCTTGGCAAAAGTCTTTCAACAGAGAGTGCAGCAAAACAATTATTGTCAAGCTTTTCGTTTTTGCAGAAACCTTGCCCATACTTTACATCCAGAACAGCATGAATTTTAAAGATGTCTGGAGATCTTTGAGATCAACACCCCGGTCACATAAGAGGAAAAAAAAAAAGAAACCACAGCACAGTTATCCGCGGCGTACAACCACCCTGTTCTGTATAAAGTGAGTGGGCAACTCTCAGTTGTACAAAGAATAGCGTGAAATGCAGCTGCTGTCTGTCTGAGAGGGAGTTGACAGGATTTCAGAGCGTGGAGAATGGAAATAAGAAGTGCCATTGGAAGTGGCTGGTTCTTTCCTGGAGGAGTTATTGGTGTCTTCTGTCTGCCTCTGATTACCTTGCCAGCCCAATTTCCACAATTCCATGTCTATTTACTTCCCATTTTTATTTACATGGATCTTTTAGGCCAGTTCTTTTCGATTTCATAAAACAATTTGGGTATAAACAAGCATCCTGATACATGTGGCAACTAACTGAAGATAAACCAAGTTTTATACAAAGCACAGTCCATATTTTATTTATTTCATTTGTTTCACTGTTTGTGTTTTGTTTTTTAGTGGTACAGCTTCTGTTGAATGACACTACAATGCACACACAGATTAAATTGCCATGATATAACTTGTGTCATATCTTATCTAAGATAGGACAATCTAGTGAGCAAATGATACGTTGCATGAAGGTTCAGAATAGTTTATACTTCTTGAAACACTTCACTTGAGCAACACTTGTGTCTGGATGTCAAGACAGTGAGCGGAGGCGTCTCTGTCTTGACTGAATGTTGATAAGTGTTTATGTCTCTGTTTGATTAGGATGAGGAAGGCCACAGTCTTTGCCATCACACTATTCCATATGCAATGTAATCATATGCTTGACTTTCTCATATACTGAGCCTTAAACTCCTGATGTTCAACAGCAATATTTCTTCTCCTTCATTGCTCATGTTAAGCAGCAGAAGTGCAAAGGACATGAGGGGAGGACCTGCACAGGTGGTGTGGGAAGTATCTTCGCTGTTTCACACTAACCTTTGGATGAGAAAGGGCTTTTACTCTCAATTATTTTCATGAATTTTTCATCTTCCACGTAAAGCGGCGCACTTCAAACGGCTAAAAAAGCACCACTAGAACTATACAGCCCACAGGCAACCATCAGCCGTCAAACAACCTCTGCGCTCTGCGTCGATCTGTCTTAAAGCAGCAAAGGCAGATCATCACAAAGGGAGGAGGACGGCGGGGTCACTTCAAGGAGGAAGGACGTCATGAAGGAATGAAGATTGCTTTTCTGAATCTCACTTCTTATATTAATGCATAATTGTGGAAAAAAGCTATTGAATATCCCTCTCAACAGTTTATTAAGAAACAGAAGATAAAATTAGATCATTAGCTGTCGGGTTGGTGTTTCAAAATGATATGATCTCATCTTTTACTGACAGCTGCTGAACGCTCTGTTAATCATTTATGTTGTTCTCCCAAGCATTTCGCATCCCTCGCCTTGAACCGGCGTACTTTTTCCCTGAAGCGTGGAGACATCAGGGAGGCGCGGTGGCTCCAGGTAAGAAAACAATTTCTGTTTAATTTGCGGTTTAAAGATTGCTGGAGAGGGTCAAACTAGCCTCCCAGGGATTCTTCTCATGCGGCTTTAACAGATGAAGGCAGCCATATGTTTTTCCTCTCCGTCAGCACTTGACAGAAAGCCCTGAGAGAATGTTGTTAACAACAGGTGAAGGGAGGCCCGCGGGAATCGCTTTATTGGCACAACAGAATGATCAATTTGACCGCGATCATTAGCATGTGGAGCCGCTCTTTGGTGGGGAGGCAGTTCGTGTGACCCCCATATTTAGTGAAGAAAATAATGCGGCAATGCAATACAGTTTTTTTTTACATGACTGATGAAGACAGTATGAGAAACCACTGTAGACTTAGTATTGGAGCTCTGCTTTAGCTTACATCAAGGGCTTTTTATACAAAACTAAAAATCCTTTTAATCTAATTCCTGTGGTTACCAGCGGCAACATCAAGTGTGTTATGATGTGATTATTATTAAATCAGTGTTTTTATTATGATGATTGTTGTAAATAAGAAAATATTGAAAGAGAAAATATTGTATGCAGCTTAAATCCAGAATAAGAAATCAAACTTTACCAGTTGCAACAAAAGCTGTGAGAACTTCAGTTTATACTACAGTTTATTCACTTTTTTGCCAGAATTGGATGAGGAGTATGAGCCAACATTGCTAAGCTTAGCAATCAGGGAAACAGGGGGAAAGAGCAACCCTGACTCTGTGCAAAAGTCAAATCTGCCTACGGGCACCTCTAACCTTTATGACTTACCATGCTGTATCTTGTTTGTTCAATTCTTGCACAAACAGAAATGGAAACTGTGGTCACACAGGGACTTACATGCTTTTTTTGCGACCACATACACCATCATATTACCATCTCCTGGTTGTGGATGAGACTCATAGTTTTACATTTTGCTTTGTGTTGAGAATAAACAAACACGATACAACATGTTATTAGTGAAATGTAGAGGCACTGGAATAGCTTTTTCCGAGCTAAGCTGTCTCCAGCATCACATTAACAACATGAGACTAGTATCAATCTTCTCAACTCACTCTCAGCAAGAAAGTGATTAAGCTCATTTCAAAAATGTTAAGCGCCTCCTTTAAGGATTATAACTTTAAAATGTAAATCAAGGTCTCTAAGGCAGCAGGCGGTGTCCTGCCAGATAGAAATGAACAGCAGCCAATGGTGAACTAATAAAACACTTAGAGCAGGCTGCAACCTGAAAAACAGTTCAATACTGCACAACAAAAAAAAGGACTTATGTGATGCTTTATTGTGCCACCAACATGACATCTGAGTGGATGCAGAGGAGCACTTGAACATATCGTGCTGTTGTTCAAACTGGCATCTTATAGACTATAAATGTACCTCTGTATATTCTCAGCTGACAGGTTAACACTGTCACCGGCTGTCAACTGAACGCACAGTGACCTCTCTGGATACATTCTGTTGACGGTTCATTTATGTCTGGCTGAGATATCCTCAGTAACTGCAGCCTTATGTCACAAAATGTCAACTGCTGAAATGTCTCTTTTTAGAGAGATTTTTTGAAGATGCACTTTGTTATACTCTTTATTGGCAATTACTGCATTTCAGTAAAACCTAAATATTGCTTCAAAAGTGCCAAATCACAATAGAAAAGAACCTCAAAGTGCTTTTCATATAGAACAGGCCTAGTCAACTCTTTATTAGAATACTTCGCTTACTTTTTGCATTTATTTTTGCTTTAGGATAAAAAACAGCAATGACAAGTAATAGATTACATAATTTTGCACAACATACACATATATATTTGAACTATTTAAGTTGAAACTGTTGAGACTATGAAATAAAACACTGATGCAGTTGCAAAGCTGTTGATCTAAAACGTTTGGATGTCTCTAGTGCTGCAACACGATCGCAGCACTGGCTCTGTCACGGGGGAGAGATTTCTCTGGCTGCAGAGGCTTTGTGGTAGCTAACAGTAAATACATATATATAGTGTCATTATTCTGTGTACTGCTCAAAGCAGAAACAGTCCAGAAGGACAGAATTGACCAGAAGCCAATTCACAGAAAGCGCCTGTAGATGTGTATGCGGCTGGGTGCCTAAATGAAATTTAACTGCATCCAAACTATGTTTTCTAAAAGCATCTCAGCTGAGCCTCTGGGCGAAAGTTCAATTGCATCACACACACAGCCCCTGCAACTGTACTGTGTGACAGTGTGTCACACACTGCTGTTTGCTCAGGCAACAGCATGCTAGCATGACTAAGAGAGGTGAATACATTGTAATCTGCACCAGAGTCCAGAAATAGACTTTTTCAGTTTGGTGCCTTGACAGATTTCCATTTAGTTACTGACAGAACCACAACACAAAAGTAACATCTGGACAGATTTCTAGAGGTGCTTCATGCTGTTCTATCACTTCTTTTAATAAAGGCAAATGTCCTCATAAAGGATGTATTTAACTCAATTTTAACAACATTGGTTTGGTTGCTTGATTATTATTGAATGTACAAAAATATAAAATGGCTTCTTGACATGTATAAGCCCACAGATCAATGCTGAATGTCCCTGTGTCAATATCAATTAATGTTAAGAGGCAGCAGTTTGATGTTAGTGAGTTCTGAGGGATGATAAAGCATCTGCAGTCTTACTTTGCAATATAAGTCAAGCTGTTGATCTTAGTTCTGAAACATCTGATTTTGTGTAACATTATGAACATGACCCACCTACAGGTGTTATTGAGAGTGATGTTTATGTATTTCATCTTTTGTGTATGTTGTTTCGTATTATGTATGTCAGCATTGTAAACATGATTATATACAGTAAATAGTTCTGCATGTGATTACATGGTTGATGCCATATGAACATACTGGTGAAGACACAACCTTTCTGTGGTCACACAGTGAATGAGAGCCAGGCCTCCGCTCGACTTTGTGGCATCCTGATCAGATGTGCAGATAGGTAGACCCTGGAGAGAGCCGGTGCTAATTGGCCTGGTGGTTAGCTCTGAGGTCAATTGTGGGCCAGGTCTCCGGGTCATCAGGGAGCCCGGTGGTGAGCACAGAGCCGTGCTCCCCGGGGGGCACTGGCTGCCACTGCCCTCCTCCAGACATCAGTGAGGTATTGATTCAATGGGAGGGATGCAGCCTGTTTTTGAGCATCAGGGTCTTAGAGGAGACTGTCAGAGAAATTATTTTGATGTTTAGTGTGTGTTTACCTTCTTCTAAGACCTTGATTCTATTAGGAAACTGGGATAATGACCACTTGGGAAATCAGATAATCCTTGTTGATTGCGTCAAGTCCTCATCCTTCAGTCTCATAAACATCATCAAAACAAAGCTAATGTTCTTTTAATTAAATCACAATATTCTTAAACAATTTTTGACAGGTGATACATCTGTATAGTGACAGGATGTTATAAGGCGAGATAAACAGGACGGGACAAGATAAATTGAAATGGAAGCTACATTATTCTACACTGTTCTTCAGGTTTTTTGCTTCGTGCTGTCGGAGTGAATGTGATGGATAACCCCCCCCCCTCTTTGCTTACCTTTTGGGACTGAGGGACCAATACACCCAAGCCCCTTTATATTACATCCCAAAAGCTACGGAAGGAAAGGGGCCCCTGAGAGTTAAACAAATCAATGAGGATAAATGCTGGCGAAACGGCTGACCCGCCCGATAAATTATAGAACACAGACCAGCCCCCCCACCCCCCCGCCCCCCCCTGAAAAAGGTACTCGTGCATTTTGCCAGCAATCAGTTCTCTGAAGACAAGATGGAGGATATTAGAAATCAGATTCATCATTAGTGTGGGCTTTGTATTTTTTAGAGCAGCTTTAAACATCCGTTACAAAATCAGAAACTTTCAATTCAACCTTGCTCTCACTAGAATTAATGCAAACCTTGTAAACATGGTGCCAATCAGTCATCACATTGTACTGTAAATATTAGTTTAATACTAAAGCATAGCAGCTTGATAATGATATTAAACTGCCTTAATTGAGATTTTGTGATCATGTTGGATATGTTTTGCCATGTGTTGGTTGGCTGAAGTGCTCGACCCCCTGGTGTCATTTTCAGTCGAGCAGTTAACTTAATTAAAATAAAGAGTTGTTATTTCTGTAAACTGAGGTGAAAACAACCAGGGCCCCATTTCACGAAGGCGATTTGCGAACGCTGTTTACATACAGATTGCACACATGAGAAGAAATTATCTCATCAAACTGCAGCTTGCATTTTGCACGGCTCAAATCTCATCAATTTTTCCTGGTGCATGTCCAGCAACAGATGCCCCCATTCTTAATTCAACTAAAGCACACGCTAGGTTTGTTTTTCCAAAGTGGCAAAGCAGCAGTGAACGAACACCTGACCTATGCATGTGGGCAGCGAGTCAGAGGTCAAGACTGGGGGTTTGTAGCTTAGATTTATCACGTCAGAATTAGTGGCAAGTTTTTCAGAAGTCAAACTGTACTTCAAAATAAAGAGGCTGAATCAATGCACAGAGTGTTAGAGGTCAATAAAGAGAGTTTGATTTCGTCTTGTTTGCTTTAGGTTCTCCATGCCTGGCTGCAACATGGCCATCAATATCACAAAAGCACGCTTGTGTGACCTGTTCTCTGTCACAATAATTGGCTGTCTTGTACGATGCAGTGTACAGATGCAGTGAAAACAAAGATGGCCTCAGACATGCAAACTGCCTAATGAGCTCAGTAGCTCATTAACTCACTAGTCGACCTGTAGATTGTAGAGAATATGTATCTTTGGATAAGCTCATACTTCTGCTTTTCATTCTGACTTGACTCAACGGTTTTCATGTCTTTGCGCTGCATGGCTCCGTACTGAGCAAAGCAGATGACATGAAACCCATAATGTGGAATAAGTGTTTGGGTTTTGTCATGTTCAGACCAATATGCTGCTAAAACAACGCTGTTGGCTTTTTCTTGGCGACACAATCACAGAGGAGCAAAGATACACGATGATGTTCAGACACACCAGAGTCGAGCCCCCGGCAGCTTCCTGCCTTGGTTTTCTTCAGCTCACTCGGACTGGAGACAGTGAACGACCCACAGCTACTGATGAGGAAATGATTCTCTGTCTGCTTGAATCGTCCCCGTGATGAACCCACCAGGAGCCTGGTCCATCCTTTCCTTGCATCGTGAGCGGGCAGAGACTCGATTCACACAGTGAGGCCGCACAGGAGTGAACAAGTCAAAGCATGAATGAATGACCTAATAGGCAGTTTACTTGTATTTCCATTCCCAGATAGATGGTTTGTATTGCTGTTGTTGTGCAGCATTATTGTGGTCGTTTGTCTGCAAGACAGATGGATGAGAGCTCCATGTTTATGCAAGTGAGATGGTAGATTTTGCTTTCAGAGGTCTTGGAGAAGCTTATCTGTTCTGTGCCCTTTGTATCTGATCCAGTATGGAGGCAAGCTTGCTAAATACTGTATTTTTTCCATGTAGTTATTACTGAGCATGAAAAAGAAAAATTCTAATAACTGTTATTGTAACTAGTTGTACGAGGATCTGCATTCATTCAGTTTGGTTTCCAACTGGCTTTTAAAACTCCACAAATTCAATCAATTAGAACGATAAGATGTATTATATGATATCTGATCTGGAGGAATTCTGACTTATACTTAGAATCCTTTCTTTGTCAAAGAAGTGCTGTTCGAGCAAAAAACGCGTGCCTTATCGTTCTGGAGTGAGTTATTGCCACTGCGACGTCAGTGTCATTGTTCTCCTTATTACATCAGCTTCAGCCTGCAGTCTCCATGTTTAACCGCTCTGCTGTTTCAATTATAATTCCCTTGATTTAAAATGATATAATTGGCAATACGCTTTTGTAAAAATTTAAAGTGAATGTAGAGAAAATGTGATTAAATTGAAATGTTCTGAAAATGTATTTTAAGGATCATTAACATTTGCAAATAATCAGTTGGGAGCCGTGATGGTGATGTCAGTGTTAATTTAGCAGACGGCTCAGGGGAAAAGTTCTTACTTACAATACTGAGTAAAAAAGCATATATTCGCTATTATATTATACACTATGTTTTTATTCATGATTTCTGTGCAGAGCCTCCAGGAGGAGCTTTGGGGTGGCAAATTATACATTAATAAGCGAGACATGTGACAGGTAAACCTAAAGGGCAGTTAACATAACAGTCTTTTGATGGTGATAGGCTTACTCTAACTGTGCAGACTACTTTAAAGACTAAAACCTGGAGGAGTTTCTGCGACAGAGATTTCCTGCTTTTTGACATACTTAAAGGTCAAAGCAGTAAAAGAAAAGCATGTGATGTAGGACAAAAAGGAAGAAAACTGGAATTAAATAGAATCAAATAACTCCATGTTCTACTTGAAAATGCTGACGAGAAGAATTTTATTAAATTTTCCACTAACACTTTTAGTTCCAAACGTTTGCAAACCAGTATGCGTCTAGTTCAGAGCTTAGACTCTTCATTACATATTTTAGATTATTATTATTATTTTGTTGTTTTTTTCTTCTGACCTTATTAAAACCCACAATGTTGAAGAGCATTGATGTGGTAGCCCTTTATTTTGCTCATGTTGGGGTCATTTCGACCCCTGCGTGGTCTACCTCTCTGTCAGACCACTTATGAACACACTGTTATAAAACTCCAGCAACAGAAATCCAAATGGATGTTTTTGGGACAGTTATAGAACAGATTGAAATCCATGTTCAAAACCTTGTTTCACAGCTGTCTCTCAGACCCCCACACAGACGTGATGCATCATTTTCTGTAACTTTTAATACGTTCAGTCAGTTCATAATTATGCTTAAAATCAATTCTGGTAGTAAAGTCATGAAGTAGCTACATTGTGGATAAGCTGTTTAGATCCATCCTGATCATTTTCATGGTTTATATAATCATGACCATTTCATCTATGAATGCCATCACAAATACATTGCAATAAATTAAGTTCACAGTTTGAATTTGAAATTAGCTTCCTAATTTAATGAACCATAACTATGTCTTGTTTTCATATTGTGTCATCTTTCTAATTCAACATAGTACATTCTCATGAAGGATAGAAATAATTTACTGCCATATATCCTAAATCAGATACCACATCAACCAGTGCTTCCCTTACTGTTTTCTGATTTAAGAGTTGGAGTCAGCTGCAGAGCTATTTTAGACCTAACCGAGGAATACAGTATATAAACACTGTTGGTGCTTGACAGAGATATAATTATCATCAACAAAAAAAACTGGAAAAGGTTTTTGATATGAACTGAGTGGAAACATCTATTTATAAATGCTTTGCACACACCGGCGAGAGTGTGGATGTGGAGGAGCAGTTCACTTGAAATAAAGAAACAGTATCATCACATGTGCTCGAGTATTCACCTTAACCTTGTACAGGGGTTATACAAACAGAAAGGAGCCGTGTCCTCATCATGAAAAGACACCGGCACTAGTGTTTTCTACTATTCATTCATCGGTATAAAGTAAAGCAACTTTTTGCTGTTTTGCTTTAACACGCAAAAAAAAGGTGGACATATTTCTGGAGCTTGTGCTTTTCATCGCAAGTTTGCTCGAGCACTAATTTCTCCCCCAAAAAACCCATTCAGTCATCTCTTCAGGTTTGAAAGCAGAGGATACTTTTAAATAGGTGGCAGTAAATCCGATAACCCAGCGAGCTTTGTAGTCGAAGAGAATCCAATCTTTCAGCAACATGTTTGCAGCGGCGCTTGAATAAATGGCACAATTATATAAATAAATAAATGAGACATATTCCACGGCGAATTAAACTTCTATCAGAAGCCTCAGACCACAGCTTTTTTTTACTGCGCCGCACATTATGGCCGTCACATCTCCGGGATTACTGCCATTATTTATTTATTTACCTTTATAGAAAAGCAGTCATCAATCCTCTGTGACAAACATACAGTGCAGTCAGCTCCCCTAAGGCTCCATGTCTAATGAAATATACCATATACCTGTCCTCAGCTGCTTTTCCCTCTGCTCCGACAGCTACTGGCCATTTGCGAGTGCTCGGGCGAAATCATTCAAAAATACACTTGAGCCATTTAGTAATGTTTTCATGGCCCGAGTTTTTTTTTTTTCCTCTCCTCTCCCGTCTGTGTGCATGACTCAAGTGCTAGCATATTTACTGTCAGGCTTGAGATTAATCAGCTTTAGTGGTGTATAAACGCCAACATGCTGTTATCACTGTGAAGCTGATGGAAAACCAAAGACTGACAGTTGCTGTGTGGGCAGTTCAAATGTTAACTTACCTTGTAATACAATACTCTGTCAGCGAATCAAGGCTTACCGGTGATTCATTTTTTTAGGTCAAAGGGAACAAATCTTCCTGTTTAATGGAAACACTTAAAATCCAGCTGAGACAATGTTGCTTCTGTGAAGTGTAATGCAGATTGCTGAAGCTCCAGCTAAAGTACCTCACTTCCTCTCAGGCTGCTGCACCCTACCATCGCATTCTCCTTTTTCTGAGATCTGAGATCCAGGTGGCCAGGTGGGTTATCTTGCAATATCATGTTTTAAACTAGAGAAGCACTCGGAGAACGCAGACCTTCGCCAAGCAGCGCAGTTCCCCTAGCTTATTGTGACTTACACCCCAAAATATTAGTCCTACCTTTGCTTTATCTATTTCAATGGATTCCTGGATAAAAACATACCCTTACCAATTGGAATCGCATCGATATCATTTTTAGTTTAATAGTTATACCCGAAAATTGAAATTTCCATAATGGCCAAAATTTAATAATTTGTTCCTTGTCCCAGAAAGGACATTTCCTGAAAATTTCATCAAAATCTGTCCATAGTGTTATGTTGCAAACAAACAAACAAACAAACAAACAAACAGACAAACAAACCAACGCCGGCAAAAACATAACCTCCTTGGCGGAGGTAAAAAAAAAAAAAAGAGATTTGATTAAGGTTATTTGCTTTAATGGCTTTGAACATTCAATTCAGTTTGAGTAGTATTTCTCCCAGGATTCAATGCAAACAAAAGGAAAGCAAGCAAAAGCAAAACAGTGGCAGCTTTAAAAAAAAGGCACAGTGCAACAAATATTGTGACCGTGCATGACCTTGATATTTGTTTGCTTTTTTCTTAATAAATGACTCCACAATGTAGTTTTGACTGCAACAGTATAGGAGTTTAACCAACAACCTGCACTCAAAGTCTGTACATGCTTATGGTTAATTGTGACATGTTTATAATATGTTTGCAGTGTTTTGACTTCATTATACTATTGGCTATTCACACTGCTGGACTCCAGAGGTGAAAACAGAACAAGAAAAATACATAATGAGCGCAGCACATCAGCACATTGAGGACAGGAACATCCAAATAAGGACAAGCAACAACCAAATGAAAGGGCGAAACCGCAGGAAGGCACTGCTGTATTTTCTTTTTAAAAGCTTTTCTCACAAGCGTTTTGCAGTGACAGTTGTTGCATAGTAGAGCTGGATACATAGTCAAGACTGTTACCTATAAACTGACCCGCCACATCCAGCCCAGAAACGCCTCGAGGTGAAGTTGGAAAGTTTGGACGCTGGAGGACTGTGAGTGTGAACTGAGTGTTTGGAGGGGCTGCATGTCATGAATGAGGGATGGTCTTCAAACGCCAACAAACACACACCCTGGGCCCCCGCTTCTGTGTTTCTGAATGCGCAAGTCTCTGGAGGAGCTGCACTGTGAGTTGTTTACTTTGTTTTACTCACAAGCATTCAGCAGCCTCGCCGATATATTTTAGTCATACAGCGCTGCAGGAAATCAGGGAAATATACAGTACATCCTGTAAGACCAAGAAAAGTACGTTCGCTTTGAAAAGTCGGCTCAGTCTTTTCTGTTTTTTTCTTCCTGCTCTCTGTCACTAAGGTAGGGCCATACAGCATAAATGTGGCCTTTGATTAATAAAAGAACAACGCAGACTTAACCCAAAATATATGTGCCATTATTAGAGATGGTAATATAGTATGAAAGGATTGCACTTGTCAAATTTGATGGCGTTGCTCAGCCTTGTTAGAAACATTTTATTGTTAAAATATATATTGTCACGATTTCCATTCTTAACTGGAGCCAAGAGCAAGACACAGACGAGGGTGGGTGAGTAAAATGGATTGGACAAAAAAGAACTCCAGGAAAACCAAAACGGTGACCAAAAACAGGAAGTCCAAGTGGTGTGGAGTTGCTTCAGTGGATGAAGGCTGGACAGCAAGAAACATGCAGGAGAAAAACAGCACTGAACACTAGAAATACTGGAAACACTAGAGGAACAAGAAACACTGGAGAAAAAGGGGCAAAGACAGGGAGCAAGGAAAGGGGACCTACAAAGGGAGACAATCTGGCAGCTTGCAGGTGAGGGAGAAGGGTACTTAAGCTGCCACTCATTAGGTGAAATTGTGGACAGCTGAGAGGATGGAGAGCCCTAGCACCTGAAGACCACACCTCCAGCCACTGAAGCAGCGCCTGAACAAAAAGTCTAAGCACTAAACCAAAAACACTGGAGTATAAGACTGAAAATACACTGAAATTAACCTAGTAAAACACAAGAGAACAAAACCATGACATATATATTATTTTAAAAAAACATATCTATAAAATTTTATTTTTTTTGTTATAATTTGTACAACATAAAAAATGATTCTTGAAATATAGACTTTATGACTTCATTTCAAAATCTTTTTTTTCTTTTTTGAAGCATTTCTAATATTACTACTTAGACTTTCAAGTGTTCAAAAAAAATGCACCAAAAGATGAGATCAGCTAACTGTAAATGACAATGGCATGGATTTACTAAGGACTAATCAACACATTTCAATAAAAAGAGAACCGATACATGTCCTTTCAAATTCTGAATATGTCCATGGTTGAACATTGTATGTATCTGTCACTATATTTTTGTATATTTCTTCAACACCTTGAATTGATAAATGCAAAAAGTTGTTAATTTTGTTCAATTCCACTGCTTCTTGAGTCCAGGTGCAAGTCATATTTCAAGGCACAGGGTGCTTTCATCTTCTAAATGTCCGTTCATACCATCCCCACTTAGCTCTCTGCAGGCTACTGTTAAAGGTTTTTGGCCCATTCAAGCATGATCAAAATGACAACTCTGCCATAAGTTGAATTCATTTGTAGGTTTCAGTGAGCCCGGCACAGTAATTGAGTATGAGGAATGGGAGCTATAACCATTCCCCGTGTTCCTTGTCCACCTCATCACCTGCCATCTATGTAACTGTCCATCTATTGTCCCCATGGGAATCCATTCCATCATTGCTGGTAATGGCTTTCAGGTTGTCCAGATAATGGCTGAGCCGAGGTTGGGTTACAACTTCTCGACATTTTGGGACGGAGTAGCTGGTCTTAAACTATTCATACAGGCAGATGTATTTTATCTTTTTAAATTGAGTAAGTCAAAAGGCATCTGTCTTTTTGAATTTTAAAAAGACAAGAAAATTAATTCCTTTTTTGTTATCAAACTTTGTGTTCCTTCCATATGTTGAGACAAGCTGCGTAGGCTGGATTCCACTTTGCTAATCGAAGAGTAATCTGTCGACACAAACCACACACAGCCTCCGTCTTGGTTAAACTTGAGCTGAAAATCAATACAGCAACCACATAATGGAATAGGACAGATCATGAATAGAGCATTACCGTAATATCAACTGAGTGCTTTTTAACCTTTTCTTTTTTTTCTGCTGAGGGAAATTTCTCCCTTTGTAATCCCGCTACACATTCACAATCAAGTCACACAAAGCGCTCTATAGGCTCAAAGTGTTATGATTCTTCTAAGCGCTCTTTAACTATACCATTTTCTAAAATGGTGATGTTTGAGTCTTCCTACATGGCGCACATAAAACAAAAAGTGGCTGAAATAAAAGCACTATACCACCATAAAACACCCCTTGCCCACAGCGGCAGACCCATTAGATTAGATCAGCTGTGCAGCCTTTAACTATGCTAAGTACCAATTATAACATGTTGGTCATCTTGTTACGAACCATTTGTGCGTCTGGGATACAAGACCAGTGCCCTCTGAATTCAAGGACACCATTCTGAAGGACAGCACTCAGAATCACTTAAAGTGATATAAAACCCAATTAGTGTTTCCAGCATGTCCATGATTGAATTTCTTTAGGGGACCAGAGAGGGTCTATACTGTATCTCTCCCATCTGGCATGAAAATGGCAATAGTGCAACAAGGTAAAAAATAATGTACCTGAGAAAATGTATCTGAGTAAGAGGTTCTTATCTGATTTTCTTCTCCATGTAACTAGTATGTGGTCAATATCAATTTTTATGTGTCCAAACTGCTGCTTTTTCCTTATGCACCCGAAAGTGATAGGCAGTTTTGTTTCATTCTTCTCTTGACAGCTAGTGGCATTTTGTTTGTCTTTAAGCGCTGTCATCCTGTCAAGTTTGCAAGAGGAACAGCAGAATGGGAAAATGGTGCTGCGGCGTGTGCTGCAAATGTTGGACACAGGCTGCAGGAGGGTGGTAAAATCGAGAATAAACACACCTGTTGAAGGACGTCTTTCCAAGGGACCAAATTGGCACTTATTGATGTTGCAGACCGGCTGTAGCAGAAATGTTGTTGCTGGAGTGAATTTTATGTTTTAAGAAGGTAAAAAAAAATACACAATATTGCAACTGCACAGAATCAGTGTGTCTGAGATAGCACATGTAAGTGTGCATGCCATATATTCATTCATGTGTTTGGTAAGAACTGGAAACTGCTGTGGTTAAATGGTGGCATGACATAGGCATGATTTTGGAGGGTAATAAGTGCAATCATTATAATGTTTCCAATGCAGGTTGTTAAAGCCACTGACAAGGGCTCAAAGGCAATAAAGTCTACAATAGATATTAAAAACTTGGTCTGAGTCTTGATATATTACACCAAAGTCCAAAAGTCATTCAAAGGTCATTTAACTGTATTCTGTTATTGTTTGTTTTTTCTCATGAACTATTTTTGAGCATAATTATTCTGTTTTAACTGTGCTCTCGACATCACTGGTACAGGGGGCATGACCTCTGTGATTTTAAATAAAGGTTGAATAAATAAATGGAAATGTGCATATATGCAACCTGAAGTCACAGCACAATGCAGTTTGCTGTAAAACATGATAAAATAAAATAAAATAAAATCAGTTCCACCAAAATAAAGCCTCTTGAGAACATACTGGGTAAATACACATTTGGGTAAATAGAAATAATAACAAATCATTTTTCAGAATATTCATCCTTCAGGCAGTTTTATCTCTATATTTATTTGCATGATTGAGAAGATAATAGTTGCAGCACAATAGCAAAGTAATACAATAACCAGAAAGGTCAAATCTGTCTGATAAGATATTGATAATAATTCCAGCATCACTGCTTCAGTTTGGATGTTTTAATAACATCTTCATCAAAGTCAATACTGATGAGATGCTAAATGACAACTGGATGAATATTTAAGCTGCCATGGTCCAAGATGATATTGAATACTAACTGACTAGAACGAATCTGTGTCTGTGTATCTGCAGCGATCGGGTGGTTGTATCGCAGAAGGAAGCAGGTGGTCATGGGAAAATCATTGTGCCTTAATTACAACGAATAAAAGCATGTATGTTACATGAAGAAACAGCACGAGATAACGACGATGTAAAGCACCAAACATGTGATCAGGAGAAAAGCTTCCAACATTTCCAACGTTAACAAACTGACACACAAACAACATACGGCGTAATATTCACCATAGCAACGATAAGTTCTGTTTGACATTAAAGTATCACTGGCAGCGTTGCCTTTGTAGCGTAATCAATATGTGCCACATCAAATGTAAAGCATCTGCACCCTTAAGCAGGAGTTTGTGTTCAGATGAGAAAAATGACTTTTAACATACAGTACTAACTTTTTGGACAGTCAGCCCAGAGTGCTTTATTAAGTACGGCCATGCAAATGTTTCAGGATTCCACTTGCCTTTTGATGTGAATCAGCTTAAGTAGCATATTAAAACTGAGCTTTTACATGTGGATTGGATCACATTTAACACGGAACATTTCAACTTCTCACTAGAGTAAATTAATGGTTCAAATCTTGGACTCTCACATCGATGCATCACATCTCATCGGCAGAGCTGAACTAAAGGTTTGATGCTGTTTCGCATCACTTCTGATCACTGAACCAGCTTGAAAACGCCGCAAACGTTTGGGGAACAAGCTTCGATTAAATTGCAAGGGCACGGTTGTAACGATGAGAACTGGCTTCAGAATGAACTTTCAGAGCAAATAATAGAGACCACATCTGCTTCTTTTGTGTGGCCGAGCTGTTTGTGTGTGTGCGTGTGTGTTAGTGAGAAAGAAGGAGAGAGAGACGCGAACCGGCATAAAGCGATAAAGAGCGGCTTAAACTAAGAGATAGGGCAACGACAGTGGGCCAAGAAAAGGGGTTTTGTAGTGCGGGGGAATCGGTGTGGAGCGGAATGATCGCTAGATAAGAAAGAATGGCTGCAGAGAAACGTAAACTCGACGCAGAGCAACAACATGGAGTCCTTGAGAGGAATCCTGTTATTGCATTGATGACTCTGCCACTGATCAGTATGAGTGTATATGTGTGTAGATTGTAAACCTGATTGGGTTGCAGAATGTGGCACACAGAAAAAGACTACAGGGGTGTCCTGAACGCAGCCTGCATGGTAATAAAAAAGAGTGAAATAATCTTTGTCCTGCTTATGTGTAAAGATAAATAAGATTGTGTATGATGATACTGCTGCTCATATGATATATAGGAGATGAAAAGAGTTGTAGATTTATGAAAATATTTAATATAGAATCACAGCAAGTAACAAATGTTCTCCATGTGTCCCTTAAAAACCTTTTACCTTGTAGCAGAGACAAAAGTGTGAGCTTCAAAATTGACAAAATCTTGTATTGGACAGTTGTAAACAGCAGCTGATGTTCATTGAATATAACACTAGTACACTATATATTTCCCACTCAAGCTAAAAAAAAAAGCATGGTGCTGTGTTCTCCTCCTCCAGAAGAGGGCAATGAGACTATGCACTGTTTACTCCTTGATGTTTTCTCAAGAAAAAGGTGAGATGCTGCAAACACAGAATTGCACTGCACATACCCTGATTGATCACTTACAGCAGAAGCTCTTTAATTAAACACAGTCCCACTCATAGCATGCTTCTTCACAAGTGTCAAGCAAATTTTATTGATATTGTCCAGAATCACTCATCACAATTTGCCTCACGTGCACATCAAATATGCAAATAAATCCACTGCTTTCTCTCTAAAACAAACAAACAAAAAAGAGGAAAAATGATGCACGTGCTTCTCTAAATATTAACATGTGGCATCAGTGAGAAACAGCAGTTTGGAGAACCTATTTTAACCCAGCAAGACCGTTAACTAAACGGCATCTGCAGACGCCTATCTCTCCCTCATGTTTACCACAATCCAACCTTGCATCCAAACATAATTAAGCAGGATTAGAGGAAGCCCTTTCTCATTATCTCTTTAGAGTGTCTCAGGCTCATAGTGGTCTTAATTGTGCTTGACTGGCAGGACCTTGGTGCCCCCCCCTCGCAAGTGTTTGATCTTCAAAGAGTCCCCTCCCTGCCACAGCACAAAGGGCCCTCCATGATCTCCACTCACCTCTCCATATCCTGGGTGCTGTCTCTGCTAGGGACCGGCTCTTTCATACCCGTCCACGTAGCGAGCTGCGAACGCTTCGCGGCAAGGTTACACAAAGTAGATCATTATGCTCAGCATGTTGACTGTACACAACAACTGTGAGCGTGTAATGCTGAAACACCAGCGAGAGAGAGAAACAGAAAGGAAATACTTGTCCTATATGGGAGTTAGGACGCAGTCAGACTCCAGTCCACAGACATCATAGAGAACAGCATCGTTCTACAGACCAAACAGGAAAAAAAAAAAAACATTGTCAGGTCTGAGGTGTCCTTCAATTGAAGATCAGACAAGGAGGCCTTAGACAAAATGGCCTCAGACAAACAGCATCAGACCAAAAGGCCTCAGACAAAACAATATCTGACAAAACGGTATCAGACAAACCAACCGGAGATAAACGGTATCAGGACAGACGGCCTCAGACCAAACAGCCTCAGGCAGTATCTGCTGAATGTCCCTACTCCCTACGCACATCAAGTAAAGATACACTTTGTAGGAATAACATTCAGGATTTGGATGCCTTTGAAAATAATATTGCAGGATTTTAAAAGAATTATAATAATTTGAACGAGTTGATATTAGTTTTGTGTTTGATCCTTACATCTACTCTGTGAGAGTTCAAACTTAGTATCAGTATACATGGAATATAAAATATCATAATATGTAACTGTTAATAACTCTAATGGATCAATGATAATGTCTGTTAGTCTCCTGGCAGTGTTTGGCAAGTTACTAGAAAAACATTATCAAGTTTTAATTTTATTTCTCATTAAAATGTTACTTATGAATAACTCAACAGCAAATGTAATTAATTACACTTTATTATTTTTATTACTTAGCCCAACTCTGCAATATATCCCCAAAATGTTGGGGATCAAACTCACCCCATCAAACTCAGATTAAGACGGCAAACAAGCAAACCCTGCAAAATGGATCAGTTACTGTAATGCAATTAATGAAATACAAATTGTAATCCCGGACACTAATTGTTATAAAAACAAGTCACAGCATTTGACTGACTGTTCTATTATTTATTCTAACAACAATTACAGGAAGCATATGTTGCTGCGAGTGTGACACAGACATCTGGGAGCGGGGACATCGCCGCCTCACCTTAGGCTGTTTTGTCTGATGGTGTTTTGTCAGAGGCCGCCTGGCCTGATGTTCACTTGCACACCACTTCACAGATGACAGTGTTTTTCCTGTGACCTGAAGCCTTTTGGCCTCGGGAACAATGCCGTTTTGTATGTTTGAAGTTGAGGTCTGAGCCTGGCCTGAATTGCGTGCACTCATGTTTGGTGTTTTTAGCTCATGCAGGTTATTGATTGTTGTCAGGAGAAGAGATGAATTTTTCTCTTACCTCTGCCATTTGATTCGTCCCTGCCTCCCATCCACCCCAGTGTTTTGGCATCTTACTCACTCTTTTCATTCCCATTTCCTCTCTCGGTCGGCATTCTCCGTGACATGACACGAGCGCGAGTGACAGCTTGAGAGTGAGCGAGAAGAAGAGCCCGAGCGAGGAAATTGCGGTGCCACACCCGTGGGTACTCGCGGCATGTGCTGTGACATCTCTCCCGTGAGAGGGAACTTTGTTTTTGTGAGCGATATTGCAGCAAACCTCATATTTGTACACACAACATGAAGGTAGTGAGCAAAGTTCATCCACTGCACCCAATTACTGAGAGGACTCCAAGACATTTTCTGCGCTCGACTTTAATTTACTTTTGATAGTCAGCACCTCGGCTTCATAAATCACTTTTTTTTTGGTGTAGTTTTGAGTTGGAATGAAAACCTGCACGTCTATGGCATGTGGTTGCCTACCTGCACTTTGCAATTTAAAAAATGAATAAAAAAAAAATCCATTCATAGCCTTACTACCTTGTGTTTACCAAAAACATGCCTCAGAAAGCAATTCAGATTCTGTAAACTGTTTTCATATTTAAACATAAAAATCCAACTTTGAGTGAATGTTATCTCTGTGTTCTTTCTTTCTCTCTGCTCACTGCTTTATTGCATTGTGAACAACACTTAAACAGATTATAACCTTGGGTGGTGGAATCGCCTGCATTTTCCTCTGCTCTCTCTTTTATCACCATCCATGGGTTCAACAAGGATGGCGCTGGACTGAATAAATCATTTTGCATATGCATCCTCAGTGAAGTGTACAGTGTTGACATACATAATACAAAAAAAAAAAAAAAAAAAAAAAGACTGGAATATTACTCAGCTCTCTCATGTGGAGCACCAAGAAAATTGCCTGAGGTGGAGAGATCTGCTCTCTGAGAAGTGGACAGTTTGCTTGGACAGGTTGCTTCTCCATTCATGATTTTGGGGGTCGTGGTGAGATCTTGCATAATGTTAAGGTCTAATTTTGACAGTCAAACATTCAGCAGTCCACACTAGCTCACACTGTCAAATGTGTATCTGAACAGTGTGAGCACGTGCAATATAGGCAGGTTACTGTAATCGCACTACTTTTGGCAATAACAAGTAATATAAGTAATCAGCTTTCTTAATCACAATCACTGTATTTTAAATGGGTTTGTTACTGTTGTTGTAGCCACTGTTGACTTCTGGTGGTTGGGAGTATTAATATCTCCTACCACTACTGGGATAATGAGTATAATGTTTATGGTGTCTCATGATATCCCACACTGTGCCACAGCAACACTAAAATAATATAGCAATGTGCATATTAATGAGAATTGAAGCAGACATTTAAAAGTAATGCAACAGTTACTTTCCGTAGAGACTAATGACTTTTTAATGCAGCAATTGAATTAATTGAATTACTTTTAATAGAAGTAACTAGTGACTGTAACCAATTAGTAAGTTTCTGTAACTTCTCAGGCTACAGGGTTTTAAAACAACAGAACATACAAGAAGAAACAATGAACTGAGTAAAAACCAGTTTGTTTAGGTGAGAATATGTTTTTGCAACTATGAAATATTCATGAACAAAAACGGTTTAGGTTCTGTCAGCCAAAGCTGAAATTTATGAAATTACTTTTTCTTGTAAAGCAGATAGTGATCGTGTGACTGTTTCTGCAAAAAAGTAATGCATGTTTTCATCTCTGTCAAATCTGCCTGTTGCATCTTACTATGTTGCTACAAAAATACATTCATAACCTCCAGTAATTTGCCATGTCTCAACCTTGACCTGTAGGAATTGTCAGACCTATTTATGTATTTACTGCTCTGATCATGTTGAGCTCATCTGTTAAGTGTTGGTATTTGGAATGAGCCAAACACTCTCTCTAACACTTGCGCTGACAGCATTGCCTTCTTTTTAACATTGACATCCATGTTCACACCTGGAAGAACAGCCTATTCATGGGCCAATCTGCTGGATCTCAGGCTGGACTCTCTGGGCCAAGTGGCACCCCTGAAGCTTGAAGGGAGTCCAAAACATCTCTTTCAGAAACACTGTAGAGTGCAGTGTAATAGCCAGTAGAGAAAAATATGGGGAAAAAACATTGAGGAGATAAGGTAGAAAGCTTCCACTGTTGCCTATTACTCAAATGTCAAGTTGATGTGAAATAGATTTAATTAACTAACTGCATTCACTGAGTTATGGAGTGACTCTGAGTATCGGCAGAAAAGTCAGTTTGTTTGTTTTACAGAAACATTGCTCTCTGATGTGATCACAGATATAGACACCAGCAGCTGTTTGCTCTTTTTATAAGTGGAAAAATATTATGGGCCTTTTTGACCAAAAAGTTCCAGGAGCTAAAGAGCCCCAGAAGCAAAACTTTTGACCTTAATGCACCCCTGTTTGTGTTTCCAGCACATCAGGAGATCTGTGAAGTTTAAGCAAATCAGACTGATGAATAAAAAAAAAAGAATTTTAGTCATTGTGCAAAGCTGTGCTTCCTGTCTGAACGAAAGCTTTGAACATGCCTGACTACAGCAAGGACTGAGCTCAGCTGGACTGTTGAGCTCCTGTTGTCCAGCAGTCACAAAGGACCATTACAATTGTATACAAGCTCATATATAGCACAAATGCACCAACATAATAAATAATCATAAACTTTATTCGTAGGGCAGATTTCAAAACAAAGTTACAAAGAGCTCTGCGTCATTGAAACTGGACTTCCAGGAAAATAAAACTAGACATTTAAAATGATATAAAATGAAGATAATAAATAAATAAAATGCCCAACAATAAAGATGAGAACACCATAATAATAAAACAAAGACATGTTGGAAAGAAAACAGAGTGGTGGTTGCACTGAGGCTTTTTTCAAATGATTTCACAGATTCTTCTCTAAAAACTTTGATGGAAAATTTACAAGATATTTAGATATCCAGAAATGGGTGCACGACATCACCAGAGACAGAGACAAGAGACAGACCTTTGCAAACACACTGAGCTCATGATATGGTTGCACAGACCCCTCTGTCTTCTGCTTGAACTGAACCCACATCCTTGTGCTTTTAGTCACCGGACCAGTCAACACACTGGCAACAGAACAGAACATTGTTGACAGCTGCAACTGAGCTGTCAGGAGCCTGTTTCTTTTTGGAGACTTTGACAGGTGTGACATCACCTCACCGGGAGCCAATTTGGATCAGTGTACGCTTCCTTCATACCAGACTAAACAGAGCACTGTACCTGCGTTTGAAACTAGTCCCGCTGCCAGTGTTTCCATGGACCAGCCTGGACCTCGACAGACTGTAACAGCCATCAAAGGAGAAAAAAATGTTTCTCTCAATGTAAATGAAATGTCCCCCAATATCACAGTGATTGATTACGATTTTAAACTTTACACTTCGTCTGCTGTGGTGAAGCAGGTAAAACTTTGGAAAACATCTCCTTAACGCTTGTATATTACTTATATGAACACAATCATTGTTTAGCACTTGGCACTTGGAAAAATAAAGCTATGTTAGATGATTTCCATTCACACACATACAAAAACGCATGCCTTCAGCACTCTTGAACATATTTATTGCTTAGCACATATTAGCTCAACTATCAAAGCGCTGTCATAAATCACATCTCCGTTTTATGAGGAATGCTTAAATTTCTATCATCTATTTACGCAGTATAGAAAAACAGCTGACCACAGAACCCACAGTTTATCTGAGTTAGTATTTGCTTATCCAGTATCTAATTAAAACAGGAAGTACTTCCCTCGCGGCCTGCGCAATTGAAAAACAACCCCAGAGAAGCCGGTCGCTCGGAGCCACAATAATGTATCACCAAATGTTTGTAAGCCAATACTTCCATTAATTCTCACAGCAGCATTAACATCTCCCTTGCTGACTTAAGCAGAAATGCATTAGTCCCTGGCAAGATGAATTCTCGGTGACTCTATGTATCTTTTTCCTCCCTCGTTCGCCGTGATCGGCTGCGCGTGCATTTACATAGTAAGCGTTTGTGATTATGTGAGTAATGTGAACTTTAGTGTTGGTGCCCCGGAGTGAACTCCTGACGACAACAGAAAGCAGCAGAGAAAGAAATGGGGGCAGCTAGAGGTGGAGCCGGCCTCGGGTTTACAATAAGTGAAATGACAATACTTCAACGCTACCTCGGGGGCTGGGGTTACAAACACGGAGAGGGTGTTATGCAAAGGCAATAGAGCATGGCCCTGTATTACAGGTCGGATTAGATAAGTGCGGCGCTTCAGTTGACTGGCAGATTCAATTTGCTCAGCCGTATTGCAGACGAGGCCTGTCTCAAGAATAAGGGTGTGGAGCAGGTGAGAAGCGACTACATTTGGCACACAACATTGAGGTAATACCTATTATACGCTGCAGCTGGCGAAAAGAGGTTGGAGGCCGTAAAAACCATTGAAAAAAACAACAGATTCATCTCAGTTGTTTAGAAAGAGACATACAATCATTACGCAGTTTCTTGGAACAATAATAGAGCTTATTAGCCTAATGCTTTTAAGACATTATGTGAGCTGCTCAGTAGTGGCTGGCACGTCGCCAGTTTTTGATTCCAGTAAACACTCTGGCATGTGATGAACTGGATTAAAACCATTGCTGGCGGGGAGTGAGGGGGGGACGTTAATTTTGGAATAACAAATATGTGGTCTGCTTCTGGACACTGTCGCTGTGTTGTGTGCGCTCTGAGAATCCGCACCGCCCCAGTGAAGCGAGTTGGAACAGCTGCCGTGTTTACATACGCGCACTTGTGCCTGCCCACCCTAAAAGATTAAGAGGTAATCAAATGATTACACAGTCTGTCTCACCCTCCTGAGTGTTATCAAGAGAAGACTTGAGGGTGTCCTTCCAGGAGATTGTCAGGGAAGGGAAACATTTGCTCCCTGGCCAATACCTTTTAGTTGATGCATGAATATGAAGAGGCGCAGCACGACAAATTGAGTGTTGAATCTGCAGTCTTTCCTGATGGTGTTGTTACTTGTTTTGTAACAGATGACGCAAAAATTGCAATGAATCAATCAACCAAAATAGCGAGTACACCACTATCTGTATCTGTTCAACCATCTACATTATCTGTATCTGTATCTGTGGGCAGTGCCTAAACTGAAAGCAGAAATGCATGGGGCTTGAAACGGTATATTAAGTCTGAATTTGATATGGATTGATCAGCAGTTGCTAATCTACTGTATTCAAAGCCTATATACAGTATCTTAATTGGAATATTTATAATATTATTTTTATGAACTGCAGAGACAAAGTGTCAGATACTGCATGCAGCTACATACAATAAAAATATTAATATGGGCTAATTTGTGTGTTCAGCTATATGTGTGTAAGTGTATAAGTGGTCTGTAAGACTGTTTATTTTTAATGATCTGTGTGAACTTGGTCATTCATGCAAACATCCAGTGAAGACAAACAGGGAAATAATATGTCAGCCTTGTTTACTGTATTCTTCTCAAAAGCACCGCGTTCAGTACGAGCAAAGTTTTTCAACTGACTTTATGTCACCAGACAAACTAAGAGCAAGCAGACAGTAAAAAAAGAGAAAAAAACCCGACTGGAGTGGAGGCAGTGACCAACACGACCCGAACTAACATACGTTACAAGAGATGTGCAGAGACGTGTCTGTGTAGGGAGGGGCGGGCGCTGTGTGTGACTGGCCAATCACAGAGCGAGATAGTCATTTACATGATGAGAATTTTCCTTCAGCACGAGCGTGGATATTGACGAGTTTTACTCATTTGATACTCGTATTTGTCAAAAATGCTTTATCCGTACTGGATACTCGTCTGAAACGAGTATCCAGCTCATCCCCAATACGTATGACTTCAGCATTTTAGAGAGGCTGTGGACACTCATGCCACTGGGTAAGAAGCCCACAGTGTCTTGCAATGTAATCAGCTCATGAGCTTTGTCTTTGTAAGGACAACAATAATTAGATTTTGCAGGAACAAAATATGCAAAGAGTCAACATGATTAAAAAGGTATCTGTCATTGTCTACAAAAGTCTACTCTTTCAATGTGAGCAGATTGTATCCTTAAACTCTGACGGTCTATAAAATGATGGCTTATGTCTGAAACGATGGTGACATAGGCCTACTACACCGGCCGTTGACAGTCGAGAATTTATTCCAGTGCTCTGTTGGCTCCGCTAACTGCAGCATCTCCAACCGGCTCCGCTTACCACACATCCTCTGCGCCGTGTAAGTAATTACCTATTTTAGAGCATTACAGTAGAAATGTGCACACATCCACACACTGCACAGCAACTCATTTCTTCAAGTCTTGCCTCAGGTGGTGTCCACTCATTTAAAGGATTTCAGGGGGAAAAAAACACTAGTAACCAAACAGATCATTACGGATAGATACAGGGTAAAAGGTCTGTTGGAGCTCAGGGCATGCCCTGTGGCAAAGACTGGATATAATTGTCTCGTCCTGTATTGAGATATCTAAAGTTTGACAGACTCGCGTATAGCAGACTATCACAGGAGTGCGGGGTGAAAGAAAACAGCGGGAGAGAGGAGAAGGAATGCATCAAGGTCTGGCACAACGCTGTTCAGTGCAGTCTGGAAAAGGCAACTAGCGGCTCGTAATGACATGTAAAACTGAGCATGCATATGTTAAACACAGTGTGCTAACTATAATGTTGGCAGCAAGCGACACATCACGACAGGAAGGAAGCAACACAGAAGCGAAATGCATTGTTGAAAGTCATTTTTAATCGCATTTTAATCACTCAATTACACAGCGACGTTTGAGGTTTGGACCGACTTGACTAATGGCCAATCATTAGCCGAGCGGGGTAAATGTGGGCCAGAGGATAACAAAAGTCAAGACATGAGCGTACAGAATCCCCATAGGCATGTATTATACAGCCATCTGTATCTGTACATCAATCTAATGGAATGACATACAGGACGTCTGTGAAGGAGACATTTAATGCCTTGTCAAAACATTACCCCTGTGACTGTTCTCCCTAACTTTGACAGACTACCTTGTCAAGGCAAGGAGCGTTTTATGTCTCCCATCTGCCTCGTCATGCTGACAGGTGGCTGAGTCAGACGGTCTGGCCCGAGAATGGATGCATAGCGCCACACTTAAACACACACACTCGCTGACCCATTTACCTTTTATTTGTTCGCTTACGCAGGGAACGGTTCGTGTGATATATCACTTTTTTTTTTTGCACGTTATCAATCTGTTTTCTTCCGACGTCTGTCATGAAACTGAGATTACAGGGCTACGGTCGCAGGCGCTAATTGATTCGGAGGTCCGTGAGGCATGACAAATTAGTCTGACTTCAAATATAAAGAGAACTGGGAGACAACTTGTTTTCTATCGCTGCTAAGCTCTAAACACTGGTCCCAATCTGTCGATAAAGGACTGGTTGAAATTTTTTCAAGCCTGCTTTAATACATCACTATTGCAGCTGTAATCAGTCTTCCTGTCCACACCTGCCAGGAAGTGATACCTCCATAACATGACTTGAAGTTTAAACCTGCAATAACTGGACACTTTTGGCCACGTGGGAGCAACAAGCTGTGAGCACAACACTGCCATAATAACATAATCACTTTTTCAGCTGATATGGCAAAATTGCACTTCCTTACTTACACATCCAGGAGAAACATTCATATGGATTCATGTTTCCGTCCACTTTTTTTTTCTCTACAGTCTCCACCAGCTCATGAAGGAAAAATGTGGCTCTTTGGCTGTTCCGTCTCCAGCTGTGTCTCACAAACTCTCTCCATATTAGATTCTCTGGGCGATTCATAATGCCCCTAAATAAACATTACCCAGGGGGCGCTACCTGACGCTCAGTTGTTCCTGTTCTCGCCTTCCTGCTTTCTAAGTCTGAGTAACGTTACATTAACCTGACAATACCTGGCTCCAAAAGGGCACAAAGACAGCTTGACAGCCAACTGGACGTGACACATTGTGATGCAGAGGTGCTTTGTTTGTGTGACACGCTACAAGCAGAAGGAACAGAAAGTATCCAGGAATTTTGCCAGGAATACAAGGACCTGAGGACGTCCTGGCCAGATGACTTCAATAAACCAACTAAAGCTAGTGTGCTTTGTCATTTCTTGTTCCCTTCTCCCAGTATCTTTTCTCACTGTACAAGTTCAGAATGTAATACTTGATGGTTTGCTGATAGCGGCCGATACACATGTGAATAAGGGGACTAGTGGCACTTATTATTTCCACTTCAAGCACTGCTGCCGTGGCCAAAAACGACAATATGAGAAGAGTGGGAGTGAATCAATCTGGTAAAGTTGCAGCAAAATACTTATCTACAACTTGCTTTAAAGCTCTGTAAAGCCAAAGGGGGAATAAGTACGAGCAGCCCCTTTCACAATACATAATATTAAAAAAAAAAAAAAAAAAAATTATAGCCACTTTAAAGGTGTGATTTGGACGATCTGTGAAGTCTGAGTTCATTTACCTGAAACAGAAAATTTTCCTGACTGTACAGACGATATAACCTTGCTGGCAATGTGCGTCTATGTGTGTTTGTGTGGCCACTGGCTAATCAAATAAAACGCCTCTCCGTTATTTTCTATTCAATCCACCCTCTAATTTTCTATATTTTAACATAACCCCAGAATCATAACGTACTCATTTTTGGCTCAAATCAGAACATTTTCAACACGATTGCAGTGTGTCTAAAATCAGCCTGTGCAATCCCACTCCCTCCGCAGTTCATCAAAGTGGAGGCAGGATGTTCCCTTTTTATTGTGGACATTCATCTCAGACCATGTAAGGCAACAGGAAGCAGGAGGTGGCATAGTCCCCTGGGAAATCTGCCCCCCTTCCATATTTGTATGTCTGCACTGACAGAGTGAATTAGCGTCAGTTGACAGACATCAGCAATGTTACGTGGGGTTAGGAAATGTGCAGGTAGCAAGACATCTATCTTAATTAATCCATTGTAATTATACCACCAACACACAGCAACACTCAACATATTCACAGCGTCATGTATAAAGTCTCATTTGAGTTACCACACATTTTCTTATTTTTAGCCATGCCTGTCAATTCTTCTCAGAGTCTGAGCGTAGGCCTCTGACTTCACGCTCCCAGCAAACAAACAAACACAGTTCAAGCAATTAACCCTCTTCTGTGTTGATTTGATTCCAGGCTAAGTTTTTTTTTTTCTTTCAAGTTTAGTTGACATTTGTAAGTTTCACCTTTAGGTTTCAATAATGAAACATGGCAGGTTGCACCTAAGAGGCGACAGCATCAAACAGACTCGAGGGTAAAAAGAAAAAGACGTACACATGAATACGAGTGGAAGAAACCTCCACGCTCTGATTGATCGTCAGATTAATCTATTCTCCTTCTGAGAGAGGGTGAGCAGATCCACGGCCCCGATGTTAATGAGTTGAAATCGCTTGTTCGTTTAAACAGCCGCAAAATTATCCACTTGCTACTGAAGTAGGCAGAAATTAGCAGTCAGCCTGCAAACACGACTTCTAACAAAGCCGTTTCACCTCTTTGTGTTTGCTGCTAATTTCAAATTTGATTTGATTTTGTTCGTCCTTCTTCACGTTGCATACTGAGAGGAAAAACAATTAAATGTGTCTCCCGACAAATGAGCACTGACGTGAATTCACTTTCATGATATGCTGATGAAAAAGGTGGAAGAGATCACAGATCAGTCTGATGGCCACAGATGATGTACGCCTTGTTAGCATGTGTAAATTCGTTGTAAATTAAAATCGTGCTTGAAAAACAGGGATGACAACAAAAGCGTGTCTGACGTACACGGCCTTTGCGTGAAGTGTGATTAAAGAATATATTAATATTGGCCAATATGGAGGATTTGCTGTAATGACACCTTTCACCATGTGGTGTGAGCAAAAATAATGGAACATCTGTAATATATGATAAAATGTACTGTAGTAAAATTTTTCACAATTCACATAGGTTGTATTAATTAGACAACAGTTTGCACTATAATGCAGTCTGTTATTGCAGGGTATGAATGGATATGGTCCTTTCCATCACAGATGTTTTAATGAGTTATGTTCTTGGTCTTTCTAAAAAATTAACTCTACTTGTTTCCACACTAGCTCTAAAGCAATGACCATAGATGTTGGACTTCATCATCACAATCCCTAACACTGAGCTTAAACTTAAGGGACCAGAAGACTCCATCAGAGCTGCTTGTCAGAGGGTTGAATAGCTGGAGAAATCCCCTCCCCCACACCTTTCTGACATCAGATGTGGGGGCGGGCTGTGTCGAACCATTTCTGCATCTTTCTGAAAGCGACAATCTGACATTCACGCCCACTTCACTCCGTGCCCGGGCAGCCGAGGAGAGAAGGGAGCTATAGGGTTTGAACTTCTGTCTATAGCTCTCCTCTTTTATTCTTTACACAACTATTTCTGACACTTTCCCCATGAACCATCAAGTGCAGCACTGTGCTGTCATCTCCATATTTAAACAATATGTTGTCTCTCTATGACGACAGGCTTTTCACTCCACCTTTCAATGTGACCATTCAGATCACTTCTTACACGATCAGACAATATGTTGGACGAACCAGTTACTTTCAACCTGATCCTTAACCCCATTTAAGAAAAATGTTAGATTTAGGGTTAGGGTTAAACTTCCTTTATTAACCTCCTTTACTTAGATTATCTGTCAGATAGTGATGGTGTAACTTTAAAGTCATGATTCCAGATTAGCATAAATACACTTGAAAACAACATTGTTAGATTTTTTTTTAAAATTTGTCTATTCAGTCAGCTCTCCATTAAAATGTTTCTGAAAAGGGAAGAGCCTTCACAGATTCTCATGTTTCTTCACCATTTACTCTCAAGATTTTTAGCCATTATAATCTAATGGCTTTTGTGAAGTAAACAATCTGTTCATCACTTTGGTCAAGACTGAAATATCTCAAAAGCAGCATTGCACCTTAAGTCAACCTAAATGTGTTGGTTTATCCTTGATTTGATAAAGGATTTTTATATTCACAATCAGACTGCTTCAGACTCTGTTTAGATTGCCAACTAATATCAATTCCATTATAATCAAGCTGAAAAGTCTTTTTTTTTTCTTTCTTTCTTTCTTTCTTTTTTCTTTATTTATTTTTATTAATTTTTATTTTTTAGAATGAAGTTCCAAGCAACTATTGGATGGACGGCCATGAAAATTTGAAACAATAGTTTAGAGGATAATTTCTTCTTCATCACTTTGATGACTCTCTTAACTTTTTCTTTAGTTCCAACTGCAGGTCATATTTTTCACTTTTCTTCAAGTGCAACTGTGGAGTTGGTTTTTGTGGGTTTGGGTGAAATATCTTGACAAATATTGAACGGATTGCCATGAAATTCAATACACACATCCAGGTCACCATGATAAATTGTAATAACCTTGATGATCCCTAAACTTTTCATCTAGCGCTATAACTGGTTTGGAAATTTCAGTTTTCTCAAAACTTCAGTTTATGACCACTGCCTGCAAAAACTACACTTGGCGTGGTCAGCAAATGTTATCATATTAATGTACTAAACTAAGAGGTGCACATAGCCAGCATTAGCATTGACTCTGTGAGCATGGGTGCATGATAATGTTTGCATTTAACTCAAAGGCACTGCTGTGCCAGCATAAAGAGACGAGAGCACGGCTTCTGGGTCATGTTTATTCCAGCATGTTTTAGCATGTAAGAATGCAATCAAGCCACAAACCCTTGAGTGGACTCTTGCTCGGAATAAAAACATGCACAACTCTCAACTCTCCGTCGTCGAGAGCTGCTCTTTGTGAAACAACCTCTTGTCCAGCCACTTTTGATGGGGCTCTGCAAGTTCAGAGTTTGTCGCTGACACCAGATGAATTTAGGTTTGTGCCAAAAAAAAAAAAAAAAGTATTGATGATGATTATCGTGCCCAGTAGAACTACCACAGGAGCACCAGGTTTCAAATGAATATGAACTGGAAATTACTCTATAATTTCACACATCAGTATTGCTGCTGCGCCACTTGAGCTGAATGGCAGATTTAGGTGAGAAATTGATATGATACCAAGCCTTCGTGTAATTATAGGAATTATAGCACACTTCCTATATTATTTCTAAAGTAAGTTTAAAAAAGAATGTGATTTGTGGTGCTGAATGGCGGGTCCTCTATGGTAAGTAGGAGATAATACCAGGGGCACATGGGAAGGTTGAAGGACAGGAGCTCTCAGGACTGTCAACCTCGGAGCACAGCCGGGTCCACCGGGATGATGAGCTAATGCAATCTCTTTCCTCGCCGTCCTCTGCCTCTGATCCTCTCCCCCATCCTACCCCACACTTTACTCGCCTTCCCTCCCTCTGCGTCTTATCCTCTCCACTCGCCCCTATCTCTCTCTCTCTCTCTCTCTCTCTCTCTCTCTCTCTCTCTCCTACCTTTGGTTTTTTTTCGTAAGCCTTTCTCTTTCACCCTCTTATCCTCCTCCTTCTGTATCTCTCGTGTCTCCCCCACCGGTCGCTTTGTATTGCAGCTGCCAGGAAATGAGAAAGGCACTCAATTACCGTGCTCATTGATTCATTAATGTCAAGGTTGTGGTGTGTTCTGTTGGCCAACGGGCAATAGCCAACAGACAGTGTGCCGAGTAGCCTAGCAAATCTTCTGCTGTATGTCACGACTAGACAGACATGGTTTGATATGGGTCTCACTGATAACAAAGCCTTGGATGGAAATCATGGCGGACAGGACGATAAGGGCAGTATTAATGATGGACCTGGCTTGCCCTGTATACACAGTGATAGCATGATTTGGGCTCCAAACAGCAGCAACAGGAACTATCAGATGAGAGAACAGCCTGGCAAAGAGACTCATTAGAAGGTAACCTTGTAAACCTGTGCCTTCTGTTAACATTACAGACCTTTTAGACTACTTAAACACACATGGAGGATTATCTGCTGATTGCATGAGGTGGTGGTGGTTTGAGGACATATTGCATTTACGGTCAATGTTTTTACAAACCACAATTCCAAAAAAGTTTGGATGCTGCGTGAAATTTTAATAAAAACAGATTTCAATGTTTTGCAAATCATTCTAACCCTGTATGCAATTGAAAATAGTGCAAAGACAACATAAAAAAAAAAAACTTGAAACTGATTTCTGAAAAAAAAAATGTTTAGTTAAATTGAACCTGTTTACATGTGGAATGATCTAAACATGTGTTTTTCGATCAGTCCACAACTTCAACAGTCTTTTGTTGCTCCTGTCCCAACTTGTTTGAAACATTTCTGGCATCAAATTCAGATTAAGCTGATATTTACAAAAATCAATGAAGTTGATCAGGCAAAATATTAAATATTTCAATTAAGTATATGTCAAAAAGAATTTGCAAATGATCACATTCTGTTTTATACATGTTTTACACAGCGTCCAAATTTTTGGGTGTCAGGGTTGTTGGACACTGCTATTCTGCACTGCTTGATTACAACATTAAAGTAAACTTTTGAGGCACATGACTTGTTTTTATGGCACAAGTGAGAAGGAAATATTACCTTGTACTCCACTTATCCGACAGTTATGGTTATATAGTTGAGGCAGCTTTTACACAGGAAACATATCATTACCCTTTAAAAAAATATGAATCAGTTTATTAGGTGGACATAGCTAAAACTAGACTCTAATACAGGAGCCCTGCAATGCATGATGGAATTGTTCTGATATGTTTGGAGTCTGTAGTTTGTGCTCTTGTTCAATACTATGGCATTACACCAAGAAAAGCTACTGATATTTTTGTCCATACAAGCTGAGCCGAGGCTAAATCGGTTGCTAGAAGGTCTTGTGTGTTTTTTTTTTCCTTCTGAGAGATAGATCCACTTTGATGATGCTGTCACAAATGAGTTGTTTGAATGTGTTTGATGCAGCTACAGCATTTCCACAGACAGACCCAGTTTGAATGGAAAAAAATCAACAGATAGTTTTTATCCAATCAACTCCTCCTTGTCCAGTTTGGCTCTATTCGATGGGATATTGTAATGTTCCCATAAACACTGTGTATTGCCTTTTTTTCCCCTCCTCACTGAATTTCCTACTTTTTGCTACTGGCTCCTTTGAGGATGTGATTTTATTTCTGTTCAGTTGTATTTGGCAAGCCATCACCGAGATATAGTGCACCGTGTGCTTACGTGAGATTACGTACCACCTGTGCCAACACGGAGAATTTCTATTTCAGGAATAAAGTGAACAGCCTTCATAGAGATAGGCTGGCTTTCAGGTAACACTCTTGCTCACCGCCACGGTATCGTAGGCAAACTGTCAGTTCTTTGGCTCATCTCCAAGCTCCTATTCCCCACCACCGACAGATGTACAGTAAGGAGAGGTTAACCGGGCACAGGTCTGCACCATTGTCCTCTTGGAGCCTCTCCTGGCTCCCTTTGCCTCTTGACCTGCTGTCAGACCCAAGCCTGCTTCTGCTCCTCAGCTGCCTCTCAGTAAGCTGGATGAACACCACATACAGTAGTACTCCATGAATCTGCTCAGTAAAAGGCTATTCAAGAGGCTGCACAAAGTTTATGTGAACTCAGATCAGTGACTGAGAATATGAAGTTTCTTCTATTTGACTTACTGCTTCACCTCTGAAATCTGGTCATATAGAAATGATTTGCAATCGCATGTATGTCCCCTGGCTGCAATTTGAGCAAATGCAAGAAGTAGGGTGATCTTAATGTATGTAAAGGAAGGGTGTAGCAAAAATATAAAAATGTTTGACTTTGAAAATGGCAACTGGAGGTCACATCTTACGTTTCCACAACCTTAACCAAATGGATTTAGTTGCCTCAACCTAACTAAAGCTTAACCATGCTTTAGTTGCTTTAGTTGATTGTATGAAGGATTTTACTACATGGGCTCAGAAACACTATAAATATGCAGACTCTCTTCAGGCATTTAGATCCACTGGGGTGTGGCTGCATGTTGCCAAGGTCTCGCCAAGGTTTGGATATTGCTGATGAAAGACAAAGCTCCTCCAGCAGTCATACAATCTAAATATCATTACATGGGTGAAGCCTTTCAGTCGTTAGCTGTGTTGCTCACTGAGGGAGTGCTGTTGTCCAACAATCCTCACGTCCACAAAAGAACAACTTTTAATTGCCTAATTAGTATAATTTTCAGATTTACACATCTGCCCGTAACGACAAAGCATGTAACAACTGAACCCATGTTCCTCCTAAGAAAACACTCCCCATGCTATAACGTCTGAAGTCATGATTACATGATGGTGAGAAATTGATTAATAATTTCAGCGCATACAGAAGAGACTCCTGCTGTTTTGTGTGGGTGCACCAAGACCACCCCTAGTATTACACTGATAACGTATCCAGAACTGCTGCCAAAATCCTGCTTGGAACGAGGACAGAATACATTATTACACACTCACTGCCTCATATAGCAAATTGCTTTTGACTCGCAATGCTTTTCTGGGCCCTGAGCTCCAGCCGAGCTCGCCCTATCATTTCTAAAAAGTCAACAGATGTTGGGTCTTTCTCCTTCAGTTCCCTCCACTCACGGAGCGGTCTGTGGTCTGTCTGCCTATCTTAAGGAATCACCCACAGTTTCTATTTTTAAAATCAGGCTCAAAACATCACTTACGCAATTTGTACCACCATGTCTCATCGTTCCCCTTTTCCATTGTACAGTACACGACCTTGTTCTCCTCACCTCCACCCCCCAAGGCCATGCCATTACTTCAGCCTCCCTCACGCCGTCCACAGCGCCCGACTGAAATGAAACATTTAGACTGAAGCTGCTGGATTACAGTGACTCACTCCTGGCTCCAGTTTCTGCATGTTCTCTCTCTCTCTCCACATCTCTTCGCCCTGTGCGACTCATGCCCTTGTCTGCGGCCTTCCCAAACTGATGCATTTCACGTCCTTTCTGTTTTTTCCCTCCAGCCTCGAGAGAGCAACACACCCTCATCTCCGAGCTGCCTTTAGCCCCCGCTCGGGGTTGCACTGCGCTTCTTCTGGGTGTGTTGCTTGTGCTATAACCTTTGACCACCTGACTGCAATTCCTCCACGTCCTGGCTCTCTAATGACATCTTATAGCCTCAGCGAGGGCTGCAGAGTCACGCCATCATGGAAGGAAAAGTCATCTCGTCAGACAGCAGTCTTTCCCAGCCAAGCATCTTTTATGAACCGGATTTTGTGTTTCCTTACAAAATGTCATTCCTGAATAAACTTCCTTGCACAGTCCACAGCTCCACCCATTATATTTGCAGTATATGCAGATATTTACTGTTGTTACTGTTGTCCAATGCTTCCACTATATTTTAGATTGTTTAGCTGACACCATGGAAATGCATTGGCTATTAATAACTTGCACTATATCCTTCAGGTCTTTCTAGTCTAGTAAAATTAACATGTATATATTAAAATAAAGAATTTGTTATCTATCTGTCGTGTAAAAAAATCTGAATAACCTCATATTGTAATCTTGTGTAACCTTGGCATTGAGCTCTCTTCCTCTCTCTGCTTCTCAGCACATCTCCGCTGTGTCATAGTCAAGCGGCCGAAGGCTCGTCTGCATGGGACGCCGTAACGCCATGACCTACACTCAACACTGCGCCTGAATGCAGCCTGCGCAGGCACAGATGGAGGCCTGAAGCTGCTGCCGCTGCTGCTCTGGTAACGTGTTGCTTTCGCTCCGCCGGCTGTGTAGACATTGTATAAGGCTAATATTTACATTGCACAGCCAATGACTGTGCAGTTTAAGAATTTTCTCTGTAGCCGCTGTCAGTGGAATATTATTGCAGACGTTTTTTTTTTTTTTTTGCATGCATTAACAAGAGTCTAGAGCCATGCTGGCCTGTCACTGTGACTATGACAGTGCTAACATATAACAGGTATAATCAGTCATATTTAACAAGGGGGGTGGTTTATAGGCCACAACATAATATAGAGTTGAGTTTTTATAGTATATAGTTAGAGAATATATATATAAAAAAATAAGACAAGGAGGAAAAGGTGCAACTACCAATGTGTCTGCTACTTCAGCACCACGGACAGCGCCATGGATTTATCAGTCCACAGAGCCACGGTCAGGGTCAGAGTTTTGAACTCGCACAAGCCTCAGTCAGATAAAGGGTCAATGAGTCAGACAAACTATACTGACATATTCATCTGAACTACCCCTCTGCCCCTGCATTCTCTCTGCCACTGTAGATAGAGAAGAGGAGGAGGTGGCAGGTTAACAAGTTGGACAGCATTGAGCCTCACCCGCCCCCTTCAAATCAATGACTAGGTATGACATTTTCACAATCTTAGTTTAGTGCATTCACTTGGTGCCATTTGTCATTTAGCTCTAAATACAAAGCATAGTCAGTTTTTCATTTCATAAACCAAATTACTGTCCCAATTATATTTTGTTACCTGATAGTAAAGTTAATGATCAGGACATGAATGTCTGTACAACATTTCCTGGCAAGATTTTTCAATCTGGACCGAACTTGTTGACTGATCTTTTGATAGATACAGGTATAAATTATGGATCCATAATTACTTTTTGACTGAACACCAGCTCCATAAACATAATTCAGAGAATAGTCTTTCTTTGGTTAATTTGCAATATCATAGTTATCACCCTCATTCAAATATGAAGAGGATAATTGGGAGATGTGATCTTGCCTTTGTTTACAGAGAACTAAACTTTCAAAAATACATAATCAAAATGAAATTAAATGGGAAAAAAAAATCTCCTCCATTCCCAGTCTGGAATGACTTCCAATTCATTTCCCGAAAACATGGAGCAAAATAAACAGCAATTAATGGAGCCTGAATGGAAACTGCCATGAAGGAGATGTGAGGCAATGATTCCTGCTTTGAAGGGCTTCTGAGAGCCCTCCGCTTCTTTCATGTATAATAGAGTAATAAAGCAGGCACTCTCTCAAGCAGGTAGTGTATTTCATTACCATTCCCACTGGGCTAATCAGTATGCCCTCAGGAATGATTCCCCCACGTTTCCCCAAAGAGTGCAAAATAAACCTGACAGATACTGTGATAAAGAGGGTCAAAAACTGTCAAGATGATGGAGCGATTGATTGCATTATTACTTTTTTTTTTTTTTACTGTGCAACTCTGCTTTTTAATTTCATTTAAAAACAGTTTCATTCTTCAAAAAATAGCAGCTGCATTCTCATTTTAATGTATGTGCATTTTCTCTAGAAATACTCTCTGGAGTTTTTTTTTTTTCCAGGACAAAATCAATAAGACAATTCAAGTACAAAGTGTACAAGCCCAGTGTGCTAAAGAAAGTGATTACAAGACTGTCAGCTGATGACGGTGCCGCCTGCCAGGGGATGTTGTAGAACTTCAAAATTGTACTGACTGGCCTAAGGGGTGCTGTTTCATTGATTTAAACATGTGACTTGTGGGAGCGCTGCGTCTCACCAATGCAATCTGATCCAGGACTGAAATTACCACCTGCCAATGCCAGTAAAATCTTGTCTTTACCTCCACTGAGTTATCATCAGAAGAAAAACTCTTACACAGTACAACAACATCTGTGCATTACTTATATAACAAATGTGCTTCTTATTTTTGCTCCTTTCCAAACAAAACGGCATTATTTTCTTGTTTTCAAACATACAGTACCTCGTGTCCAACATGACAATAATTTCACTGAGAACAGCTCCAGTAATTTGTTATGACAGTTGGTCCTATCTGAATAAATGGCTGCTGGCAGCAGGGAGCTCAGATAGAGCTCCAAACACAGACAGCACGGCGATGAGCACATTCGTCTTAATGGAAGCAAGCTAAAATATAAGATAGGACTGCTTTTCCTCAGATGATTCAGATCACTAAAATCTGGAAGGAGTTATTTGTATGATGAACCTGTAGCAAATTATTAGCCACCTCCGCAGTGTCAGCTTTCAGCTTATTATATAAACTGTGTTTCAAAAAAATGCAGACAGGTTTATTGTTTACCTATTTACATCATTTAATATATCTGTTGTTCATCCCTTATTCCAAAAAACAGTTGAGACACTGTGCAAGACATAAATAAAAATAGAATGCAATTATTGGCAAATGAACTGTATTTAAAGACAGTTTTAGGAAGTGTCCTTGAGCTCTTGTATTAACCTTTTTATTCTGTTTACCTGATGAATGGTCCAAACAGGTGTTGTTGGATCAGTCCACAACTTTCAGTCTTTTGTTGCTCCTGTCCCAACTTATTTGAAACATGTTGCTGACATCAATTCAGAACAAGCAGATATTCACAAAAAGCAATGAAGTTTATGGGTCAAAGATGAAATATATTGTCTTTGTACTGTTTTCATTTGATTATATGTCAAAAAGGAAGTATCCTGACTTTTTTTGGAATCAGGGTTGTACATCTTCTGCAGATAGACTGAACTGGCTTTTTAAGTTTGAGATGATGACAGACAGATTTGGTCTGAAGCACAGGCTCTTGTTCTGTTAGGAGACAGTTCCAATTAATAAAGTCTTTATGAACTGTGTTCAGCTAATGCTGTCATTAACGGTGCATGGGTGATTGACTGGCCACCTTTTTCATGAACCTTCGCTCGTTTTGCAGTTAGTCTTGTTAGTGAAATTACTCACCACATGTTAAATATTAATCTTCCCACATCGGATGTTTCCATGTGTAGTTGTCCATGATGTCATTACTTGTTTACAATTTATGGGTGAGTTCCAGGGAGCCTACAGTATATGCAGTGGGGCCCTTCACGCTGAGCTAATGTGGAAAGAGGTGGTTTCCTCCATGATGAACTGCTTCAAAACTGATCCCATTATTTCCAGGCCTGTGCCTGGCAGCAGCTGTAAAAGACATAAAGTCTTGGCGCTTAATCCTGTTAGTGCTGCAAACCTGACACTGCTTATTGGCTCGGTGGTAGTGTGTGAACATTCAGGACCTAACTGTTTGCCCTCTAAAAATACTGTACAGAATCAAATTATTACAGTAATACTTGACTGCCATTACAGTGATATGGCCTATTTGCTGCAAGAGAAACAAAACATGCGTTAGGAAGTAAGTTTTTAGCGCTTATGTGGCCTGATTAAGTTCATTTGTGCACATTACTATGTCTAAACAATCCTAGCAATTTCAAAATGATCACAAATGAATGAAATTGCGTTCAGGACACATTCCTGAATGTCACGATCATCGAGGAAGCGGCGAATGTTTTAGCATATCTATTTCAGTTCTCCTTGATAGAGGGCGGGTGCTGATGACAAACGGAGTAAAGTTACTATGCAGGTGAAGATGGATTGGCTTGTCAGCCTGGGGGATCAGAAGTAGCTCTGGTTTGGCAGGTCTTTGTCAGGACTGGGATCAGGGGACCACGCCTAGAGGAGGGACATCAATGGTTTAAGGTGGCAGCAGAGTGGAAATAGGACAGTACTATTCACGGTGGCATAGAGACCACATACTACGACTACTGAAATGGCTATTTGTCATACAGAGTGGCTTGAAAGACAAAGCCGAGGTCAGTCGGTGTTCACTTTCAAACAGTATCAAGGTCCTGTAAAGTTGCTGTTACTGTACAAACTTGCTCTGAAATTACAGAAGAAAAAAAATCAGCGAGGACTTTTATTTGTTAATTGAAATCGAAGGGGAAGAGATTGTTTGGTTAGAGGCAACAGGGAGATTCTTGAGCAAAAGTTTTAAAGCCGCCCGGTCTGATACAGAAAATCACAACATCTCACTTGAAAATAAGTGTCCTATTGCAGAGGATAATGGACCAATCTGCATGGTAATGGATATATTTGGAACAGTAAATGAGGAGTTAGACAAAGCTGAAATGGGCTGTCATGGTTTGGTAATTGTGCTGGGGAAAGCATACAATTGCTTCACATGGAAAGATGAATATAGCATTCGAGAACAGGGGGACTCTCAAAGACAAAAGAGACTTGCCTGAGAATATCGACTCTGGGATGAATCAAGGTTGTGAGACCTGGACATTTAACGTGTAGTTTGCCTTATGAAGCTTTATGTCTGTCAACACTTTCTGTGAACAAAATTACACTGTTTTTTGTTGTTGTTGTTGTTGTTTTTGAGCAGGACTTCAAGAAAAATGACATCATATTCAATCAATTCATTCAAGGTTTTAGGTAAAGTCATCATTTTTATGTAGTCTATGTTAAAAGCTTTGTAGTAAACTATATTTTAAGAGAGTATTTTGTTTTGTCTTTCAGAAGTAAGAGAAAATATTCTTACCATAATTCATGTTCTTCCATGGATGAAACAGGGTAAATATGAGCACTAGACTCAAACACTGTGTAACTGCAAAAATGTTGTAATTATGTTTTCAATGACTTTCTACTACAAGTAATTATTAAAGTTAAGTAGTAAATCAAAATGTGACTTAATTAAATGAACAGAAAACATGCATCACTCCGCTGCTGAGGGTCAAACACATGTGGGTGTGCCAGTGTATTTGAGCAGAGTGTTTCATGCTCAGATTGCTATCAATATAATATTTAGTCCCCATGATAATATGTTTAACAATACATGACCTATACCCATCAGTGGGGAACTTGGGGAAAAAAAACCTTGAGGCATAAAATCTGTAATCTGCAAAATCTGAAATCTGCAGCTTAAATAAAAGATGTGTGTGTGAGTTAAATTGTAAAATAATGTGTTGTAGCAGCTGTGTCACTGTAGCCACACACACACACACACACACACACACACACACACACACACACACACACACACACACTGCTCTATTGCCTTTAGATACTAACACTATCCAAGTGTGCGCAACATATAGTGTAACCTGTCTATCTGTGTTAACATGCATATGACTCCAGTTCACTGTCAACACAATGGTGAAATGGCTTCGAGACTGAAACTCAGCCTGCCTCATCAACATTGCAGAAAAAGTAAGATACATGTAGCTAATTCACTGTATTGAAACAAATCTGTCCTCAGTATCACTGTCTGATCTTCAAAGCCACATTCAGGCTTCAGTGTCTGAAACATCCCTGTTTGCTTTTTGAAATCTTTTTTTTTTTTTTTTTCATGTTGCCTGTATCCTTCATTGCATGCCAACTGTAATCCTATCAGAAGACCAAGGAACCTGGCTTTCTTCTCTCTCTGCCATGGCCCGGGGTCTAACGCTTGTATCTTCACTCTGCACACTGGTGTCACACTTCCTGTATGAAAGCAAAAGTTGCATTTCATACCTTTAATAGACAAGTGAGCCATGACCCTTCATTCACAAGCGAGCGTGGACCCACACACATATAATATCACTGCTTATGTATTTTTTTTGTGTGAAAATGTAAAAGTGTGTAATCAATTAGACAAACATCTTAATAATATAATCAGCCACTAATTTTGTGAAATAAACACATTTTGTTTTTGTTTGATATGATTTCAGAAAACTGCAAAAAGCCCTCAGTAAATTATTAATGAGTTGCTGATTTGCTGTCACATTTAATCTAACTAAACATTCGTACATGCTCTGTTAATTAGGTTGAATGATGTTCGTGCTGAGTAATAACCTGTTTTATCATGATGGATACCTGTTCTCCGTAGGCACTCGTCACACACCGTCTGAACCAAGCTGCGTTCAGTGCTTTCTGGCACTGGAACTTTCTGGCTTGTTGACAGACACTTTTCCCACAGAGCAATGGGCCAAAAGATGTTTACCTGCAAATCTGATGCCAGTCAGACACATTAACAAACATCTAGTGACACATGATCATGCTTCATTCAATTACACCAGTGGTGGAGGTCGAGTACATTTACGCAAGTACTGTACTTGAATACAAATTCAAGGTACTTATAAAGGCAGAAATTGTAGTTTTTACTCCATTACATTTGTCTGACAGGTTTACTTCTCAGATTACATTTTTTATACTGTTACTGACCAGTGAAAAACAAGTGTTTCGATCTTGAATGGAACCCTGCATGGGTTGAGGAAATTTTTCTCATTTTTATGTTAAATATAGTATTTTTTTTTCTTTTTTAAAAAACATTGGATTCAATGGAAAACACTTTGCTCCAAAGATAAAAACAGAGCTGTCAACTTTAGCATCTACAGCAGTAATATGTAAAATATGCACATTATTGCAGCAACAACAACATAATAATAATAATACCAAAACATTACATAGTCATAGTGACCACTGACCTGCACAGTGAGAACTTATACTTTTGAAACTTTAAGTACTACTTTACTGTTAATACTTACATACTTGTACTAATGTAGGAATGCAGTACATTTACTTGTACTCTGAACCAATAATCTGAACCATCCTTAGCTCTGAGGTAAACGCTGTGATCACAGATCAACTGATCACAACATGGCTGAAACATGGTTTGTATAGGTAAATTGTTTCAGTACCATATATATAATTATAAAAAAATTAACAATGTGAAGTGAAATATGTAGTACAGATTAGCAGTATTTGTGGATTGCTGCACTTGCTCGCTGCAGAGATCTGAGGTAGGTGCTTGGCAGAGGATTGCCATGGTAGCTGTTCAGATAATCCAGTTTAATATCAACATCAGAACAAATCCAATAAGGAGAAGCGAGCTTGAAGAATTCTCTGCGTTGCCAGGATCTTTCCTTTATGTATCAATTAAGCTCTTGTACATGTAAGAACATGAAACATGTGGTGTCATCGGCCTGCCTATAGACACATCACACTGTTATACTGGAAAATGTTAAAGCAAACACTGATGTCATGTTGTGCTTGCTTCTTTAGTTGGACATTTCTTTGTATAAGCTGCTGTATGTTGCTGAAGTGTCTATGTGCTCTTGTGTATTTTGTACATACAGTAACACAGAAGAGCATCTGTGTCCTCTAGTCTGTGTCTGATTTTTAAAAGCGGGGAAAGTGGAATTGTTCGGTTCTCTAATTAATGCATTAATGCGAATTCAGTGCATGTGATCTGAGGATGTTGAAACTAATCACACGTGCACAGAGCTTGTGTTTGGGGCTGGATGCAGACTCTCTCTCTCTCTCTCTCTCTCTCTCTCTCTCTCCAACCTAATTACTCTTTATTTTACAAACAGAGCATTGTAAATAGCTCTTACCCATTATCGCTTTTAATAACTATGGTTCTCCCACTCTTCAGCCACCCAAACCAGGGCAACCACAGCAATTACAGGGAAATCAATGGACTTAATCATTGTGGTGGAGGGTATTCTTATGAGATAGTTAAGGTTTGGACAGAACGCTGAGCGAATGTGAAAGGTGCAGGACATGTTCTGTTTGCTACTCTGGCTTGTTTGAGAAGGTAAGTGCACAGGTAAGTAATGCACGTTACATAATGACAATAATAGGAATACAGCAAAAGCCTGTGTGTTAATAATATAAAATTCCCAATGAGCTGCTTCTCTTTGCTCTTGTTGCACTATAATGTTAATGAATGCTCATGACATATGTTTTGTAAGTCAGCTCTCAGGACCTGACAGTGGGTGTTGACGACACAAGATGGAAATGTTATCATCAAAGTAGTCGAGAAGGAAAAGAAAAATGGATTTCATTGTTTGGCACTGAGTGATGTGGAATTGGCAGAGCGAACTTGAGAAGACCTGATTGAAGGAACACATGAGAGAGAATTGGCCTTTGGAGGCATATCAGACGTGGTTTGTACTAATTGGGTTACCCTGGTAAAAATAAACATCCTTTCAGGGTAGGACAAAGCTTCCTGGACATAGACTAATCAGAATTATAGCAGCCATGTTGGTATTGTACTCCTGTATACCTCTCCACTTTTGCCTGGTCAAATTGATGTTCTCTGATACTTTGGAATAAATGACAGGAAGCCTCCAAATGATTCCTGGGCATTTTGCTAAAAAGGCCTCTTTGTATAAAAATGCCTCTCCTTATCTAATGGGTGCAACATCCTGAGTCCTAATTCTCAGTGTTTAATGTAGAAGCCAAAAGGCACATCCTCCAATTAAGTGTTTGTATGTCTAACATAGATGGACAGTGTTCCCAGGCTTACTCTGCGTCCTCCAAAGCAAGGGAATAAAAAAGGTTGTCGAGCTCAGCCTGCTCTATCCGTCAAACGAGCGGCGCGAGCCAGGTGACTGAAGCTGAACGACCACTGCTGCCACCGCCGCCGCCGCTATAGGCGCTCGCTCTTGTTTGCAGCCATCCTCCACCAGAAAAAGCTGCAGACACAAGCTGTTTTCAAGCCTGATGAGCAGCAGCGGGGAGACCTATCGGTGACACGCAGATCAAGTGGCGCAGGGGACACGCCGGGGACCGGCTGAAATGACCCGAGCTATACCAACATTTTTGCAAAGTTAATGAGCTGACACATGAAAGCGCAAAGCATAAAAGGACATGCAGGATATTGGCAGCCAGACCCGCTCGGGTAGTCATGATGGATTTTAATTGTAGGCACCGTCCTGTCACACAGGTATTAGGAGATATCATGGGCCTAGATTCTGTATTTAATCCAAATCTTACACCTGGGTGATAATTTCTTTCTCTCTCTCAGAGTTACTTTGGAGGAAGATGTGTGTGATTGTCTCTGACATGTTGTTGAATATTAAAAACAATAATTCATTTATTTTGTGGTTCTTAGCTGCACAATGTGGAACCCAAATAATAAAAAAGGAAAGCCCAGTAAAAAGAACAAAGGTGTAATAAAACAAGCTGTTAAATCATTTTACTAATCTGGGCACGTCCACCTGGGAGTCGACCCCCTCAGGCGGACGCCGAACATGCTGGTGGGATTACATAGTCCATCTGGCCTGGGAACGCCTCGGGATCTCCCAGGAAGAGCTGGAGGAGCTGTCTGGGGAAGAGAGCGCCTGCGATAGTTTGCACTGCGGCCTGGACAAAGAGAGGTAGTTTATTATTGCTTTTTAGATTAAGCTTCCAGACTCTTTCTTTCCTTTTACTTTGTTCATGTTTCTACTTTAATTATACACTGTTGAATTACACCTCTGTTTTTTACACTATGAATGCGAATCCCTCCCTAATGGTCTTTGGAGCTGTGGTGGTGATCATGCATTGGGTTTTAACCTGCCTGCTTAGTAGATTTGAGGTAGAGCGTAAGGATCTGTATTCATTCATGGATTCATCGTGGATTATCTGATGATGTAATTTAACAAATTTGATCCCCCAATCCCCCCAGTTGTATTATACCAGCAACATGCGGAGTAATACAATGAGATTCCAAACAACTTGTTACTAAAGGTTAAGTCCAACTAAAATTAAATTGCAAAACATACACATCTGCTGTACAAATCAGTTGCCTGCATCCTCCTTTGAGAAAAAATCAGAAACCGAAAGGGGGTTGATTTGGCATCCTCTAGCTTTAAGTCAAGCATTAATTCAACTTAATACTGTTCAGGTATCCATCTATAGTGATGGTGACCTTATTTAAATAAGGCCAATCAGCTCTTGCATAAAGCAGTAACACGAGCACATCAGAGACGGTCACAAAGACAGCAGCCTGCTCCACAACACAATGACCCACATCAGCTTTCCAGCTACAGCCTCCTTCCTTCCTCACTTACCAACACGAACACACGTCCTCTCCTGTGCCTCAGCTTGCTGATCGAGCAACCAAACAAACGCCATTTGGGAAAAGTGCACTGCTAATGTCAATTTGCAGGCGAGATACCTAATTAGCCGCTCAGCTGCAGCACATTAAACAGCATGTAAACATACCTGCAAATGTCAGTTTGGTCCGATTAGATGCTGGTGTGGTCTTGACTCTTCAACACCACTGCTAACAACACACTTTCTTCCCGTGAAACGAGGCAACAGCACAAGTTTGTTTACTTGGTCTCTTGTTCCCGACGCTGTGAGGCTGGCGCTCTGGCAGCCTGCCAGCTCCTGTCAGTCAAACTCAAACAATGACAAGCCACTAAAGCCGTCTGAGACCGAACAGAGCATTTCTTTGATTTCCCCAAATACTTTTATTCCCCTTCATTTTAATAATAAGAAATATTAACAATACATAAAAAACAAACACTTTGACATTTTGTTTGAGCACAAAAGGGGTGATTAACATGATTTTAGATGGACTTTAAATGCAGTGGGATAAATATTCAGTCAGATATATTTGAAGTCAGAATTCTTAAGATTTCAGTCATTGTGGATTTGGCGGCACCTGTGGTAATGATCTAACACTACAGGTACTCGCTCACTGAGAAGCTACTTTGCAGAAACAAACATAACAGCATCTGGTATATCTGTTTACAGTGGAGCCAAACAAACACACATTGTTTTAATAAAGAAGTCTGTCAATTTTTGGACCTTTTCCATCATGCCACGAGCAGCAGAGATCTGATTTCACACTGTGCACGGCACGAGTATTTTCAACACAACAGCGGGACACAGTGGAGCTGGTTACCCTGAGGAGCTGGAGGTGTGCAGCCTGTCGCCTGCAACTCTTCATCTAACAGCTCACCCCTTCTTCTTTCATTCTTCCCTGCAATATTTAAAACTGATTTCCAAAAATGGCTGCCGCTTTGTATTGAAGATCATTTTCTGATGAACTATGACAGATGATTTTTGTGATTTCCTATGACTGCTTCACAATAAAAGCCTCTCCAAATCTTGACCGTTGAATGCTTTTAATGTGAAGCAGCAGTTGGAAATGTCAACTCCATACAGCTGTGATACAGAGATAAGATATAAATGAGATAAACGAGACAAGTGGTGGACTCGAAACACATTCAGAGGTAATTACAGGATGTAAATTGAAAAGCTATTGCTAAAAACGTGCCTGCTGTAAATAATATCAGCAATGATTGCAAAGATTTCATGAAACTCTTAAGCATTATAACTTTAAACATGATTATGAATAGATGAATGCCAGTGCTTTGATTCCCTTTAACCACAGGTCGGTGTATTGAGCAATGCTGCCTTCAAAATGAGATGAACAAAACTTCAAGGAGAAACAGTCAAAGTCAATATGTTGAGTCCTGACTGAGGCTACACTATGTGAAATTATTGTAGTACAGTTTATGTAGCCTCTGTAGAGACCAAATTGCATGGTGCATGTTTTCATGATTTGTGTTTACAACTAGTCTTAGTTGTGTGTTATTCAGTTAGGCAACAAGCAAAAATACTTCACATAAATTCCAACGATCAAATTAGATGCCTTGCTGAACTGGATTTAATATCCGCCAATAGATAAAGAGACAAACATCACTAAGCATAATGCAGCACGAGGGAGATATGTGCTATATAATTTATTAGTTGCACCCTACTACAAATAAATCTGTGTTTATATTGTTAAGGGAAAAAAGTCACGCAGTACAGACATCCCATTATTAAAGCAACAAAGAGGTCTGATGACTTCTGATGTGTCACTTCTCATCCTGATAAACATCTGCATCCGAGTGTAAATGTCAGATGAGAGCAGTTAAAGCACAGTGGAGCCGAACAGGGAAAAAAAAGAAAAGAAAAGAAAACAAGACAGTAAACAAAGATTAATGACACAAGAAATCTCTGCTGAGTGTGATCATACAAGATAGAAAGCTTATCTTTAATACACTTCCCTCCCGTGCGTTGTGCATTAACGCTACTGCAAGACAGGTTGACACAAGCCGATTGTAGGGAATGCGTAGACGTTTCATTATTTATAACTAATGCATAAATCATCCGCTTAAGTTGTAACATTACATCACGTAGGCTGTGTTCTGATTTAAGGCAGCGCGCTCTGCCAAATGATAAAACTCTGGCTTAATTTTGCGTGATGAACTATAGCCTCGCTCCCAGATCTTTCCCCCCAAATAAACTTGGCGTACTGTATGAGTCCCTCTCTTTCACTTAAGTGCTAATGGAAGAGATGAGTAAATCAATAATGCAAGTAAGTATTTAAGATAATCCAATTCTAGGCACTACTTTGAGCCAGCATCTTCTTTGAGAGGCTGCAAAGTCCGCAACAAAAGCAAGAGGATATTTTCTTTTAATGTTACCACTTCACTGCAGAGTCTCTCTGAATGCAGGATGAAGAAGCTGGGGATCTTAAAAGCAAGGACGTCATAAAATCTACTTACAATATAGATGCAAATAGTATAGGGAATAGAGGCTGGCATGTTATCACACAAGACATTTTACTGTTAACTCATGTTTGGTTAGTGTGAGATGAACTATTCCTTGTTTGTACCCTTTGTTCTTTTCAGCCTGGTAATGATGGATGATAGAACATAATTACATTTCATTAGTGTTTTGGAAATAGGTTCTTCTGGAAGCACAAACCAGTGAAATGACGTCGATGCTGAAATGCAATGAATGAGTCACTTCCTCAAATATTCCATTTGTACTCGACTGTGTATTTCCCTCCTTATGTTGTTTCATCACAAATCCTTGCTTCATTTTCATAATGCATTTATAATTCAGACAAGCGTTTATTAATGCACACATTCGTTTCTGAGACAGAGAGAGAGAGAGGGGGAAAAAAGCTCTTGTATTGTGATTGTGTTTCTCATGCATGGATGAACATTAGAGACAAGGCCTTAGGGGTCAGCGCCTGGTGCCACATGGAGCCGGGGCCATGTGAAACAGAGGAGACCCAAAACAACAAAAAGATGGTGAAAGGTCATGCTTCCCTGTGTGGCTGTTTACATGGCACCACACCCCGTGGCAAACGGTCAGATCCCAATCTCACAGGCCAAAGCATTAGATCCTCTCGTTTTCCACCTCCTGAGGACGAACGCATCAGTGTATGCGCAACTGATTTCTCCTTTACAAATGTTGTCATCACATGCAAAGCAGGCATATGTGAATGACCGGGCAGTGTTATACTGAGGAGAGGGAGGACTTCTCTGCTATTAGAATTGGTGTTCAGGGAAGTAAATCTCTGCTTTCACACTCTGTCCACAAGAGCATAGAGGTATGGCATTAAAAAAAAAAAAAGATAAATAAATAAAAATAAAGGGCACTGCTTAAGACTAAATGGACTATTGGCAGACCCATGATTCCTTTAACCACTGTGTTTGACTGTAATGACCTTAAATCTTAAACCACATGAGCACCTCCACCTCTACATAGATGAATGCTCCCATATGTGCCATGATTGGGATTTTTTATGGAGAAAAAACATTTGATCATACAAAATTACAAGACTGGCGATGGCCAATTTTCCTAAACCACAATCCTTCTGATTAGACTTGCTGAGGGAGCCTGTGAACGTTCGACATTCACTGAAGCAAACAGCAGCATTTCACTATGAGATCAAGAAACCTGGTCCACGCGATTGAGCTACAAACTGAGATTACGAGGCCGACTATGCAAGGAGCTCAAATCATGCATCCGATTTTAAATAGCGACATTAAAACATTTGTGGTGGTGTGCCTGTGCAGATCTAAAAGCAGTTTTTTCCCCCTCCTGCCGCAGGACACAGAGGAGAAACTGTCTGCTGACAGTGCCTTGATTTTATGTGAGAACTCCACTGAGATGCAAAGCATTATGGATACGTGTCAGATTTCAGTGTAGGCAGCATGTCACTGTGACACCTCATATCTACCTTATGAATAATTACACTCAGCATGTGATCGGGTTTTATGATGAGAAATGTCCCACAATGAAATATAACAAAAACATTACCATAATAATCAGACCTGCTAATCACTGAATGACTTGATGACTGTCATATGTACTGTAACTCTGCTTAAGAGTTAAGCCAGTGGCTCTGGTTCCTGCCTGTCAATGACATTAATCACTGTAAAAGGTAATGCACATAAATTTTAATATGGGTCTATGCAGGATTTAAATGGGTTCCATTTTGTCTATGGCATGAAACACAAAGAGTAGAGTTCCTCTCACAGTAACTCTGTGTGAAAGCAGATATTTCCAATTTCCCTCTGAAATTACAGCAAACCACTTGCAGCTGTTGTTGCCAGCATGATACTATTTCGACTGGGCCACTACTGTGGAGATGTATATGCTACTTACCTTTATTTACCTTAAATTAACTTCATAGTGTATTACTGTAAAATATATTACAGTATTGTACAGAAGAATGTGAGGTTAGTGTAATACTCTAGCTAGTCACACCATTCATAGACTGTACAGCATTGCAGTTGTAATGTTTCTCACTGTATGTGTTATTGTATAATATTGGACATTTTTTCTTCATATTCATATTAATAAAAAATGGCTGTGAATTAAAGATATGTTTTGACACTTAGCAGAAGACATGATGAGGCAAGTGATGGGTTCACAGAGCTGATCATTTATGTAAAGTTATATATTAAAGTATTGTATTTAAAGTATATATTACAAAGTGAATTTGTGCTTGGCACTAAATTAACCCTTGACACAGAGACTGACGTCTTCAAAGCGTTTAATGAAAGTTCCAACACAAAATCACTTGTAGCGAGGAAACAAGAGCAGTCAAAAGGCAAAACAAAGTACAAACTCAAAATCACTCCAAAGAGCTAACGATAGGCGAAAGTACAAGAACAAAGTACAAACGAAAAATCACTCCGAAGAGGAAAAGGCAACAAGGCAAAAAGGCAAGACAAAGTAGCAAATGAAAACTTCACAAAGACAATGACAAGACTTGACATTGGTGGCTTGAATGACTTACTCTTACAGAGACAAGACAATCTGGCACAAGACAATGGGAGACACAGGCTTAAATACACAAGGAAGGGGATCAGGTGGAAACAATCAAGGCGGGACTGACAATCACAAGGGCGGGAAACACAAGAGGAAGGGCAGGCTACCTGAAATCATAGACTGTATAAAATATGGACGTAGTGTCCGTGGCGTCATCCATAGGATTCTGAAGAGCAAAAATGAAGCAAATCGTAGTGCGTAGCCATCTTGGTAGCCTACCTCCGGTTACTCCAAATATGGACAAAGAGGTGGAGCGAGGGCGGAGCTGAGGCGGGTCGAATGAACGCTATTGGCTGAAAAAAAGCCGCTGAAAAAAGCCGCTTTATTCAAAATAATCAAACTAGCTACGGCTAACCAGCTAGGTTAAATGCTAAATAGCGTTGCTAGCCGGCTAACCCCACGACGATCTCTTTCCCAAACTCAGTGACTAGAATCAGCCGGGGTGACGCCGTTTAGACCGTCAGTGGCTAGTTGTCAATCAAAGTGGCGCCACTTAGATTGACAGCTATGAATTGTGCATAATGATGTATGCTGTATATTTTAAACGAACGCCTTATAAAAAATTCGCGCCCCCCAGAGTTGTCACGGAGTAGAAAAACAGCTTATGAGACTAGAGCCATGTTTTGAACCAGGCTGTAAATATGTTTTTTTCTGTCGTAAAGTCGGACATTTTAACATGGGGCTCAGATCGGCTCAGATGTAATTGACTCACTTCTGCAGCCTGCTCTAGCGGTTATTCGAGGAACTGCAGCTTTTTTGCACTTCCGCATTGGCTTCATTTTTCAGTGCCGGAGGTTGCCGCTTGCCTGAAACAAGAGGGGAAGTTAGTTTCAAAATAAAACAGGAAATCACATGACGACAACACAAGACAAGAGAGTAAAATCATCAAATTATTTTCCTAGACATGACAACCCTCTCATTGATAATATCCTGAGCTGCCTTCCAAACTTTATCATGAGTCTAAACATACATAACTGCTTTGCAAAGTAGTGTAAAAAAAAACGATTCAAACAATTCAGTGAAACTAAAACAATATAAAAGCACAGCAGCAACAAACTGCAAACATCCTTGCAACAACCTTGCTACAGCTCAGAAACATATTCTTGACATGCAGTATATCAAATGAGTACATCAGGGCGCAGTGGCCAAAACATCTGCATTTTGTATCTTTGCATCAATTCCCGTTGCTGTGTGTTTAAGACAATATGAAATGCAAATGGGGTAAATGGGGTTTATTCATGAGGCCAGTCTAACATTAGTGTTCACTGACTGAAGAGTAGATGTACTCGAGAGAAATCAAATATTCAAACGTCTAACAGTTCCAGACACACTACCTGGAAATGCTCTCTTGTGCTGAGCAGGTGCTTGTAGGATTATACCAAGTTATTGTTGCTGTGATGTTAATGTGTGTGTATCTATGTAAGGTGACACAGATACAGACACACCCACACACACACAGACTTTTTTTTTAAAACATACAAATAAAAAGATTATTATAACAGTTTATAACACATCATACTTAAATGCCCTATGATTTATTAGTTGTAGAACATCTGTAGTTTATCTACCTATGACCAAAATGAATTGATTTTTAAACATTGGTTTTGTGATAAGGGACCTGAATTGAGGCTAATTTGTTGTTTTTGTTTTGTTGCACATGTAGAGGAAGAGAAATCTCTGAGACACATACAGTAAGGAGCTGGGTAAAGAGGGGCAAAGTGGATCGGCAGCAGAGTCCAAGAGGACGTGGAAATTCACATCGCCGCTTCGATTCCTCGAGTCCTACATCGAGGGGAAGCCGACATGCTCCAACATGGGGCGTGACACAAGTCCTGAAACGGACAGGTTCTCAGCATCTGAGCTGAGCTCTCCTGCAGCTGATGTGCCCTCCTGCAGCACAGCCATCAGCCATGAGCACAGTGACGCCTGAGGAGAACTTCTGCCATCTCACGCCAGGAACCGCAATGCCCTTTGAGTGACCGAGCTGTCGAGCCCCGGTCCTGTCACACCTGGTCCTTCATGGCCCCGAAGCATAACCCTGCGTGGGAGGAGCTGACATTCTCGCCCAGAGACAGGACGCTCCTCTTGTGGTAACTCAAAGCAAAGTGAGTTACTTGAATGAGGCTCTGACGAGTAGATCAAATCCATCTGAGATTGTGAGTCCCACAATGGGGAAATTTCTAAAAAAAAACCCAAAAAACAAAAAAACACTGTCACATTGTTCAACATAGTGAACTGAATATTCAAACACACACACACACACACACACACACACTAAAAGTATACGAAAAAGAATTAAAAAGACAAAACTAGAAAAGAAAAAGCTCAACGGTAAACGAGAGCTGTTGTAACAAGCTGCCACTAGGGCGGCGCCAGGGGAGACTTTGCTTAAACTTGGATGCTGACTTAGAAATAATGCAGAATATGAGTGCAAGCTCATTTAGATTTGTGTGTGTGTGTGTTTATGTGGTCACACATGACTGTACTAAGGAACTGATGGGTGAATCAGCCCAAGAGACCAGTCAGGCATGATTAGATGATGTGAAGCTTGGGTCAAGGTTAAAGTCCTCTATCAGACATGGTTTAAATTGCAGTGAAACCCTCCGCCAGTCTCTGCCAACATGGAGCAGACCCTGAGTTTCCTCCCCTAACATGACCTTGGTTTCATCCATTTTTCATGAGACAGAATGGCAGAGGGAGGAGGGCACACCGTTCTCGCAATAATTAGTCAGCGAAAGCAAGGCGAATTTTATCCCTGCTTCAACCCTTATTCTTAAGAGTTTTTTTTTTTTTTTTTTTAAAGCCAAGTGAGGTGGTACATTCGCAATATTAAAGAAAGGTCTATGTTAGAAAATAGAAAATAAGAGAAAATTTGCATACATGAATTTCAATATCTGAGTAATGTACTCAAGCTTTTTATACTTATTTTTAACATTTCAGATTTTTGCTCTCTGGTCTGTATGAAAATTAGTAGCAATTTATAAGGGAAAAAAAAGTGGAGTGGGATGCTTTTGTACGAGCGAGCGACAGAGAGAGAGAGAAGGAGAGAGAGAGACCCACACACAAGGTCTTTGCAAAGCAGAAGCTGTCAACCAGGGATTAGCAGAATGAGCAGAAAACTGACAATAGGCAGCAGCTTATATACTTTAGAAGACAGGATTTCAATTTTAATCCACTATAAATGAGGGGGAAAAAAAGCATAAAATACAATCACCACTAGTAGGCCTAAATATCCACACTCAGGAAGCTTATATTAAAAATGGGAAAACGAGAAAGATGTGGTGAACAATTGAGAGAGGAGAGGAAGAAACACGAGACTTAAAGTGAAAAAAAAAAAGTAAGCATGTGATAATACTGAAGCAGAGAGATAAGACTGGTGAGTACAGCAGGAACAGGTATGGTTTTATTTTGCTACAATGGAGATTTCCAGCTCTTAAACACGGACACGAGTGATGGGTAAATACACATGTGCTGACTGATCACTCAAAAGAGTCTTTACCTGGAAAGACTTAAGCATCCATGAGGCTCTTTCCCAAAGCATGTCCAGCAAACCTAATATCCAAGACTTCATTCTGGCAGCGCTGTGGGAGCCACACAGTGCAAAGCTTCTTCCAGTTACTGGCAAAATAAAAACTCAGGAGGCCAAGAGTGAATTATAGGCCTAATTCTATTTTTTATTCCACATGCCCCAAACACATTCCCCTTTCAATTTTTCAAAATCATAGTGCAAGCCGCCTTATATCCCGGCATCATTTCTTTATTTTTCTCTCTCGCGTCAGCCATCGGCTCAATTAGCCTTTTGTTCTTAGATAATAACCTTATAGCACAGCCATCTGCTCACTGGTCACAGAGAGCTGCAACAACACCAAAAAGCTTGGCTAGATAATGAGAAGAAACAAAGAGGAGTGGGGAGGGAAATGAAAACGAGAGAGAGAGTTTTGAATTAAATTTTATATGGATGGTAGTTTTCATGACTGACAGGAAGAGGAACAAAGATGCTGAGATGATGCTGAAAGGGTTTTTTTTTATATGCTTTTGTGTGACTGTGCAACTTTCCCATTCGTCCCACAAAATAAAACGTCAACTACCTCCATGAAGAGAGGAGCAGGTGGCCGTCGCCAGCAGCCTGCGTGATGGGGGTGATACTGTGTCCAGTCCTGCAGCTACGGGTGAGTCAGACCTGTTCCTGCCCGTGCCAGGGAAGCAGAGCAGACATGTCAGGTCGCAGGAAGGCCATGTTTTCATGTTTTTCACATTTTCCGCCATGCAACACTATCAACATTAAAATGCCTCACTGTGGGAGAAAGTCGCATCATATTAAGTGCAATTTACTCTGTGCTTAACCAAGTCAAGTGGAAAATAGGGAAACACACATGACACAAAATATATCTATAACCCTGAGCCTAAAACAGGGCCCTCGTCCGGCTTGGGGCCCCGTGAGTCACTCAGTTTTTTTCACTGTAGAAAAGTAAAGTAAAAAAAGAAAGGCATTTCAATACTGTATTTTCTCCACTTATAAATAGCTTTATAGCACCATAAGGTAAAGCAGTGCCTCGAATAGCCTCTGTTGTGACAGCGTGACATGGAGGCTTATAGCGATGACATGGAAAACAACCCCGCTTTCAACTAAAATTTGTTTTCTGACATAAGTCAGCTTTAGCACGGACACACTGGTTTTCTCAGCATAGCCGGGCAGATCAGGTTCCATTAACGTCACAGTGATTGCTAAACCACTTACTCATTCGCTGCCTGTTTGCTTCAGAATTGTGTAAAAATGCTGCAGCCTTGCTTTTAGAGTCTCAGTGTGAGGGCATCTGTGACAGATCAACTTTGAGTGACTTTTAAGTAATTCTGTCCCGAAATAACTGCGTTCAGCCTTTTTGGATCGATGTTCAAGAGGAGTCTCGTCCTGTCGAGCACATATGAGGATCCACTTTTTGCCCAAGTTATTACCTCCTTTGCCTTTCTACCTTTTTATTTTTTAAGCAAGATTTTTAGAGAAACCTTGACTGCTGTGTTTTACTCTTCCAATAGAAACCCCTATATTTATAGCTGATTCAGAATTCATGTAATATAGTCAGTTGAATTGTAGATGCTGGTGTTTCTTTGTCGCAGAAAATGACATACACTCAACATCTGCAAGCAGCCCTGCATTATACAGAACTTTTAGTGCATTTATTTTTATCATGGCATCGTTAAATGGCATCAAACCGGGCTGACCAACGCGGGCAGGAGAGCTGTGCCTAATGATACATCGGATCTTGGCCGAAGCAAAAAGAAACTAAATGACATCCAGCCCTTTCACAGGATGGTTTAAAATCCTGAACATCACGGAGAGGAAAAGGAAGTGAGAAAGAGCCGGTCTACAACATTATTATTAAGTGCTGAGACAGAAGAAGGAGAGGAAAGGTTAATTCCTGTTCAACCCAGCCTGGAGACAGCACACATTACAAGGGTGCACTCTAAGCACATGGGAGACAAATTGGATTCAAACTCCCATCTTTCAATAAGTCACTTGACTGGGCTTTTCACCTGCTGTATAAATCACCTGCGAACGCTGGAAGAGAGAAGGCTGAGCCGACACTTATGCTCTGCCTTCGAGTACCAGCGATTGTTGTGTACAGAATGAGTGCGTTGAAACCTGTATTCTGTGTCTCTGGGAAGGGTTTTCAGCGCAAAGACTCTCATGAATCTGCCCCCGACTCACTCACAAGCTCATATTTATTTGTTTCATGTAAGTCGATTTCCTGCATGTATCTATTCTCTTTTCTATCTGTTCTTGTTTTTCTGTCACTCAGTGTCGCTTGTGCAGCTCTTGAAGATTCACAGACGTTAAATCCGATAGCACAATTGGAAGAGATAAATATGAGATGTCTCACATAGTCTTTTAATTGGCTCAGACAAAATAATCTTTTCATGATAATTGTGCCTGTGTGTTGTTATAACATGTCCATGATGCCTTTTCTGAGTCGATGGTTCACACTAATTCACATGAGCTCACTTCAGCTCAGAGTTGGAGACGGATAATATACTTTACTTTCAATGTCACCGAGCATCCAATTTGGCTATGACAGAAAAAAAAGAAAATAAATAAATCACAGGATCCTTCCTTGCCCTCAGGAGTTGGCAGAGACCAAAGATGGAGCTAAAAGGAAAGTGAATATTGGACTAACAAATGGACGTGAAGGTTGCGTTAACAGTTGGCATTACTGCCACCAAGTGGTTAAAAATCTAATCATGCTGCTTTGAATTTAACAGCATTGCATATTAATAACAAGCTTAACAAGATGAAAAAATAAAAACATAAAAATAAAAAAAGGAGAGGAATGAGATAGAGATTTAAGACATGAATTGAAGGTGACTTTTATCGGCAGCTGCAGCAGTTAATCGCATATTATAAAATAACTCAATGCACAGTATGGTATGTATTTAAAAATGACAGCAACATCCAGAAGTCATCTGAGCTGAGCCTCCTTCAGGCTCCACATCCCCCGTCAGCAGCATCAACATTATTCTTACTGCATTTCTGGCCTTTACTGTTATGGATGCTGGATACTGTCCACTGTCACCATCAAGCAGCAGATTTACACTGTGCAGCTGAAAGAGATATTTCCATAGCGATGGTTCGGGTTGACAAAAACAACCACTCAATATTAAAAGATAGTGTCTGAGCAGCCAGTAACTGCTTTCATTACAAGCTCTGTGTTGTAACCTCTGTAGCGCGGGTGCACATTCCTCTAATCAAGACTTGACAGCTTAAGTACATTTGCTTTGTCAGCAGCATACCACATGTCGATATGTCCCATTTTCTTTAGCTAAAATGTGATTCGAGTCGGGTTGATTGCTGATAGCCTGGCCCTAAAGCTGTGGCTGATGGTCTATTATAAAGAGACGGCCTCCCTGAGGAATCTACAGAACATAACCAAGCAGCTTGACCATGTGCCTGAGGTCTGTTCTCCCGAGAGAGAGAGAGAGAGAGAGAGAGAGAGAGAGAGAGAGAGAGAGAGAGGAATGCAATTGTATGTCTATTCAGTGATGTCAGATTTTTTTCCCCCCTTCTGCCTACAACAGATCTATTTTCTGCTCCACCATATATGGCGACATGAAAAGACATGCCAATAGGTGGCTCTGCTGCAGGCGTTTTCCTTTCATTTTCACTATTGATTTTTTTTTTTTAGAAGATGGAGTACAAACACAAAGGTCCTACCAGTGATACTAGGTACTAGTCAGAGCAAAGGGACAATGGCAGATTGATGAAAACGTAAGGTGTCTAAATCCTCCTGATACTCAAATGAAGACAGTACAAAGACAATATATTTAACGTTTGACCTCATCAACCTCATTGATTTTTTTGTAAATATCTGCTTATTCTGAATGTGATGGCAGCAGGGCGTTTCAAACAAGTTGGGACAGGAGCAACAAAAGACTGGGAAAGTTGTGGACTGATCCAAAAACACCAATTTGGATCATACGCCAGGTAAACGGGTTCATTGGTAACAGGTGATAGTATCATGATTGGGTATGAAAGGTTCATCCTGGAAAGTCATTCAAAAGCAAGGATGGTGAGAGGGTCAACACTTTGTTAAACACATGGACTTGTTGTAAAACTGTTGTTGATTCATGAAACAGACAAAAGTAGTCATCATTGTATGAGACATGAGTTAAGAGTCACCAACTGCAGTCACCAGCATAACAGATTGACCAGAAGGATTCAAGTCAGTAAAAAAGCATGTAACAGCCATTTTGGAGTTTATAAAAATGGTGGTAAAAAGCCTGTGTTAAAAAGTTTATAAAGAGGCACAAACTGTTTTTATGTCTCAGGAAACAAACAGTGAACTCTGGCTGTGTTTCATGCTGTGGGCAGTGTGGATTAATGAGGCGGGCAGCAGGTATCTGGATACTTGGCTGGTCTGTTTTAACTGTCCATAAAGCAAACATAAAGTATAAATTATCACCACATGATGTATGATGTGTTAACCAGCTTCATTCCTAGTGATTTTTACAAGTTCTCCACTTAACTTTGAAATCTATGGTGTGTAGACCTCAGCTATATGAAATAACACCACTCATTTATCAGCAGAAGAAATGCTTTTTATTTTATCTATAGTTGAGGCCGGAGGAAAACATATTGTGTAATTATCACAGGCTGTTTTAAAACCATCTGAAGCAGAAATATCCCAGTTGGTGGCTGCCATAAGAACTGACTGATGTGATTTTATTTTGAAAGTCGTAACAACATATTTTTTAATTAATTTCAATTTATAGTTATTTGAAAAAAACATTGATTCAACATAAAACAGATTGTAATATGCAGCGTACGTGTGTACTTGTGAGACTGGTTTTGTGTTGGGAAGTTTTCCATCAGCTTGTTAAACATCAGTGAAAGTTGTCATCATTATTCGTATATGTTCAAATGTCTGGTGTGGAGAAACACATGAAGCCTCCAGTCGGATGAGATATGTAATATTTATGACAGAAGAAAAGTTGCACTGGCCCATTTTGTCATTGAACACAGTAGGAGGGTTAGACAAAGAAGAAAACAAGGGATCTTGGGAGATTCGTTATAGAACATATAACTGACCAATTGAAAGTTGTTTTTGTCAGTCACAGACCTGGCTTCACTGTGGGGAGTCTGTTATTAACTGTGTGCCAGTGTTAAATTAACTGATAAGTATGAACACTGGCAAAGTGTCTCAGAGTTAAATGAACACTGACAGTCTTGCTTGTTGAACAAAATATTGACTCAAGGGCTCGAATGTTTATTCAAATTAGACATTTCATCATTGCAGATTCGCCAAATTATCAAATTTTCAAAAACATGTTGCTGCCTTGTCTTCATGGGGAATTTTGTGTCGAGCGTGAAAAGAGAAACTCATTTTGTCTCACAGTGCTTTGAAAGAGAAGACGTGACGACTACTACATTACAGCGTACATGTTTTGTACATGAAGTTTACAACATAATTCAGCAGTATGTTCATAAACCATCAATATCACAACGATCGCTGGGTACGTATTGATAGACAGTAAAGAAGAAGTAGGTCAGATGTAAACACTTGCAGGCTAAATAATTATTGTGAAATGTGTGTATTGCTGCAAAAGTTTTGTGAATGCATATTTAAACTTGTAAATGTATAAACCTGGAGCCAGATTTGAAATGTTTAAATGCATCATAAATACCCTCTGGTTTATGCAACTGATTTTTCATATCACTATACAATCTCAAATCCTTATACAACTATTTCACAGACAGGCAGTCAGAGTACTTTATTAATCCCTTTGGGAGGTTCCCTCAGGGAAATTGACAAATTTACTATTATACTATGCTATTATACTATTTGTCACTTTTGTCTGGTTCCTTTTTATGAGAAGTGGATTTTCAAAGAATTTCATTACAAACAATAACATTCGATTTTCACCACAGAAAGTAGGCATGCAATAATGTAATAACACTGTGACAACTGTGACTGCTGGAGAGAAGGATTTCTAATAAAGCAGTTTTAATGCAAACCTGCTGGCGTGTTTACACATATACTTACAATCCTGATTCCAAAAATGGTGCTGCATAAAGCGTAAATAAAAACAACATGCAATCATTTTCAAACAAACAACACCCCATGTTGTAATCTCCTGTATAGCGTCATGTGTTTGACAAAGTGTTGAACCTCTCTCCATCCTCGCTAGTGACCGACTGATTCTTTCCAGGATGAACCTTTCAGTCCACAACTTTGACAGTCTTTTGTTGCTCCTGTCCCAAATTGTTTGAAACATGTTCCTGACATCAAATTCATAATAAGGAGATATGTACAAAAATCTATGAAGCTGATGAGGTCAAGCATTAAATATCTTGTCTTTGTACTTTTTTTCAATTGAGTATATGTCAGAAAGGATTAGCAAATTATCACATTATGTTTTTTACAGAGTCCCTGCTTTTGTGGAATCAGTGTTGGGAAAGTGGAAATACTTTCTCTTGCCCTCATTCCTTTGTAAATTTTTTTTTGAAAATTCTCATGCTGTCCTTCAGTGGATGATGGTATTCTCACATAAGCACCGTGCAGCCATCAACCCGCCGCCCACTCGCACCAGGCAGAGCTAAAAACAAACAAACCCTCCTCTCCAGCGAAGCCAGCTAAAGCATTGACTGCTGCATATTCTGGAGCCGACAGACAGAAACAAAGGTGGTTAGACAGCACGGAGGAACATTTGAAACACGCTGCATCAAAAGAAAAATCTTTGTCAAATGTTTTCTCTGTCACTTTAATCCAAGTCGACAACAGCAAAACAGAGATGTTTCACACCATGTTGCCACTTTAATTTCATACCAAACTCCAGAAATCTGACTAACTAACATATTTTAACTTCTTATTTCTCTAAAGAATTTTACATTATATAAACTCTATACTTTTTCTTTGATTTCATCCAGGTTGCAAATTAGTTAATCTAATTGTCCGACTTTACCAATGTCATCAGAAACACAGAGGCTAATTGATCTGTGAATACGTTTTAATATGATAAAGGACTTAATGGAGCTTATGAAAAGGTCGTAGACATAATTTAAAGAAAGAAAAAATCCTGACAACAAACACACACAATTCACATAAATTCAGTTTTCCTTAAGCGTCAACACCGTGTCAACACATTAAGGCTGTGACTGCATGAAAAGAGAGAGCGAGGAGGGAGAGACTGAGCAAAACACTGCACACAAGTTATCAATATGTTCTTCTTCCTGTTTGACTGTGTCACACACAGATATGACAGAACGTGTTGGTCAGTCAACCAGCTAACAGCCCGCTCCTGTTTACCAAGGCCGAGATCTTTTAGGGCTGTTTTATTAGAGCAGACTGTGCAGGTTGGTGGTATTTCTCTTCTGCAGATACTGCTACCGCCTCATTACAGCCAGGGCTCCAGCCAGTGTGAAATTCCCCTGAGGAGGGAGGCAGTGAAGCAGAGGCCAGACAAGCCCGAGATATTATTGGGTGAATAAAGACCCTGTAGCTCTGGGATCATCATGTAACAAGATATTTTATGCCCTCATTAAAAATGACAAAAAAAAAAAAAAGTGTGGCATTTGAAATCAATCAATTTATGTGAGGTTTTTTTTTGTTGTTGTTGTTGTTGCTTGTTTTGTTGTCTTATCTGCTTTTGCTTATCACCACTCAGCAGTTTTATGTTTTGTAATGCGACACCCTGAACAGCTGCATAACAAATGAACTACATTTAATAGGGTTCAAAAATAGTCCAGTAAACAATGTGTTTTGTCTATATAGCTACACACACACACACACACACACACACACACACACTCACACACAGTATATTTTATGTGCTGATGGCTGTTTTGTTCAAACATACAGAATAAGTGCTTCTCTGTATTTCGTAGCAGCAGCATGTTGAGTAAAACACAGAACACTGCAGGACGTGGAGCTCGCTAAGGACTGAGTGTCACAGACAATGTGGCTCCTGTGCACAGAATTGCCACCCGCGAGCATGTGTGGGTTTGTACCACCAACGCACTGATAACCTGTCTGCTTCACAGCCACGCAGTTTACTGACAAATCAGCCACAGACCTGGCTTTGCAAAGAGCAAGAGACAGAGTGAATCCAGATCATCAGCAGCTGAAAAACGTCCAGATGTGTTCAACAGCAGCTGCAGTAACGCTGGTTTGTATTGAACATCTATCAGTGAGGATGCAGTTTAACCATACAGTGTTTCATCTGTGTAATAAACCTGTGAGCGATGAGCTGTTGCTTGAGCCACGTGTGTGTTCATCGTCGCTGCTGGACTTGTAAACCAACACTGTAAATTCACAAGGAATAAAATCAGTGACCATCCAGTGTGTTTTGGAGTCACTTGAATACTGAACATTGAATAATATTCTTTGAGCTTTTTTTTAATCCACTTGATTGTCTGCATCCCTGTGGTTTAAGTCATTTTACTTGAGCAGCTCAGAACAGCTTTTAGCGCACGACAAAACCTTCATCACTGTCTTCAATCCAAACGGTCCCACTGAGCAGTCGCTCACATTAGTAAAGACAAAGAGGTCTGACCCCCCGGGCGGCTGCGTCCTATTTAACAGACACGCTGACAGGGCATAAATGGTGACAATTGCTATTTGTTTCCCAGCAGGACGCTCAAAAGGCGTTACATCATCATCTTATGAGCTGAATCACTTCTGAAGAGAATCGCTTTTTGAAAAGGGAGGTGTCCTTTGAGAGTTCCCGTTTCAGGTTTTTTTTTTTTTTCTGACTGAAAGAAAATGATGATTGTTTTCTAAAAATACTTGTCAGTGTCAATGTCAGTGTCTTTTTTTTTTTTTTTTTTTTTTACAAAGCAAGTTCAAATGACACATCGGTTTTGAGCTTTTTCTCCCCCCTCCTTCACTTCACCAGACAACAGCAGAAATCTCAAGCACGTCAAATCAAGAACAAAGAAACACACACTGATAAGTGATCCTTGAAATAAGTCACTACACCTAGACATTAAAATACATGTTGTTATTGAAGGGTTTCGCCTCGGGGAGAACATTCAGGGTTTGATAGCATCTTGCAAGAAATTTATATCAAAATTATGGTCACTGTCTGAGGCTAAAATAGAGCCAACATTTCTTTTTACAACTAGTTGTAACAGATTCGATTTGGCTTCCTTGAGTGTGAAATGTGAAAAATGCCAATTACAGACAGACTCTGAAGGGAACTGAAACTCACTGCTTTGCTCGAAAGCCAAGCGCTTGTAGAATCAACCGGCCAGTGGGGCTAAACAAATGTGTCCTGAGGCTGACCTCGGGCTGGCTGGAAATGATCTACCAAGGGGTACCGCGGACCGAAATGTCACAGACAGTCATGGGTCACGGGCGCTGTCACTCTGAGACACGAGGGGCCGCCTCTCCTTCATCTTAACAACCTTCGCCCAAGGTGGGTGACGAGGAGGGGTGTTTTCAGTTTGTGATCAGGCCCCTGCTGCCGGTGGAAATGATCTCGCTTGAAAAATTCTGAAATTGAAGACCAGCTCCTGGTTGCATAGAAACAACATGATTTTTTTCTGTTGACATATTTGATACTTTAAAGCTGCACAGCGTGACAAAGTACAGACTCAGATTCTGAGTGGTGTTTCGAGACGTTGACAGGGCATAAAGGACGCAGCAGTTGATGAACGTTGTGTTTGTATATCCTCCTCATTTGTCTCGCGAGTGTGCTTTGATGGAGATCTGCATTTTTTTTTTTTTTCAGGCATGCCTATAAAGCGCCCGTTCCATATTTGTCACATGTTGCCAGAGCTGCTGTCACATTAAAAATGAATATACAAATCAATACGAACAAGTAATTTGTGATAATCACTGTCATATATCAAAATTATCCCTGAGCAGATGATGACTGATAATGACTTTGAAACGTTAAGCAATGCTAAAACATAATGGGGCAGTAATTCATTTGGACTGAAGGGAGCCAGAGCTTTTCGTGTGTCATCTCGTAAGTAATGCCTTGGAAAAAAAGCCTCAGACATGACTGCTTCAGCATCCGATGACAGAAGGTGCTGTATGTGTTTACAGGCTGCATATTTGTGCATATTCTGTCACCAACATCTCTGACATTATTTTATTCCTTAGAAATCCAGTCTGGATGCTTTTCTCCATTTACTGAGCCTTTTCCATCATGTCCTGCTGTTTAAAAGATACAAAAACACTGATAACAGATTATTATTAATCCACACAAAATTCACATCAATTTTTTTGTACCAGGCATTGCATCTATATAAATACATACATTATCCTGCACTTTGGTGTTTGGATTGTGAAATTTAAATGAACGCCTTTGGGTTTAATAGATATCGTATCACCTTAAAATGTCCATGTTGCTTTCTATCTTCACTGAAAAATGAATGTTTAGAAAATATATCACGTAACAAAACATACAAGAAGAATATGTTCAATAAATGATTTTCTAGTTTTGGAAATTTCCAGCATGTAACGCATCAAGATCCATAGCTTCTTGTTTGCACCGTTTAGTTTTTATACACTGTACCGTTTAAGTTGACTCTACTTAAAAAATCTGAAGAAACCGGTTGCCTTAAAAAAGAAAGTACAATGGACTTAAAGCTTGAGTGCATTTAACTTAAAAGCTTGAGTTCAATACACTGAATGCCAAGTTGATTGAACTTAAAATCATCTGTAATATCAATTGCTTTGCACAGTGATTACACTTAGTTTTTTAAGTTCAATACACTAAATTCCAAGTTGATTAATGTATTATTTCAATTGCTTTTTCCAATTACTCCACTTAAAGCCTTTAAGTACATTTATGGTTAGATAAAGCAAACAGAAATGAGCTTTAGAGGTGTTAAAATTTTTCAGATTTCAGATGAGTTCCCAAAAAACAATTTACACAATTTCAATTATAACAATTTGTAAATATGCTTCTGGTTATATGTTACAATCATTCATGCTCATTTCACTAACATGCTCAACTTACTAATTTGCACTAACACACAGACCTGTTAACTTGATGAAGCACTTGTCAGTGTCAATGCAGCTCATTGTATCATCAAATGTTCCACTTGATAGCAGAAGTTCATGACACAACACAGCGTGTTGTGCTAAACCGATATGTGCAAAACGGGTCACATTAAAATTCCAGCCACACTCGGGTCAGAGACACGACTACATCATCGGCCACGGGAGAGAAAATCAGTAAATCTGGTAAATGTTGGAGAGCTTCTGTCTCCTCTGAGCGCAGAGAATGGACTGAGGGATATCCGTATGTTGAATGAAGCGAGAGCACAAGGTCACACAGAGGATTAGTGAAAGAAAAACAATAAATTGTCTTCTCCCACAGACCTGATTTAACCTTTGCCCTAATCTCAATCTGGCCGCGCTGTTGATGATTAATTGATTAATTTGTGGGAACAACGGTGATAGATTGACCATGAGAACTCGCACATTGGGAGAGAAAATCCCTGTCTGATTCTTTCAGCTCTATTTCTTTTTTTTTTTTTTTCTAAAAAGCTGAATTCTTTGCTCTGAGTCACCTTCCTCTCTCTTTCCTGCCTCCACCCCCACGCGCGGTAAGATGGCAGTAGAAAACAGCATCTGTCCGAGATGCAGAAATATGCCAAACAGTCCCCGGTGTCTGCACAACAAGTGAAAAGACTGTTTAAAAAATAAAATTGCAAACAGGATGCATCAATGTTTGATGATGTTCTCTGCACAGGATGGTGTAGATGTAGTATTTACATATGAGATGTTGAAATAAACACTACAGAGCAGAAAATACACTAAATGCTACGATACTCAAGTACATTAAATTATATTGATAATATGAGGGGGAACAAAAATAGTTCAGCATGCCTCGAGCCTCTTTTGACGACAGGGACAAAAGTCAAACTGCTGCCATAATGTAATATTTATACCTAAGCCCCTGAAACCCCCGATCCCTTCGGTGCGCTGGCCGTTTACTGTGGCCACCCATCATGCAGTCAATTGGTTGAATCGAAGTGGTGAGGAGGGGACGTCCAAGGGAGAGGTTTAGTGGATAGGATTACATCTCAGTGTGGATGTGTAAGAGTAGAAACAGTGTTTTTTTCTTTTTAAAGAAAAATCAATCTAATGGATCTAAAACATTAATTTGAAAGCTAAGTGGTTCGTCCTTGTAAAGACAAGATACGCGAGGCACTGAAATCATTTCCACTCGCCACTGAACTTAATTTGCAACACGTTCTTCCTCGATGATTCTGCGATGCTCTGTCCTTGAGCCTCTTTCTTTCATAACAACTTACAAACCTTCATGACTTATATTAAGATTTTAAAAAAAAAGTTGCACCTATTTCGATGCTGAGAACATTAGAAGTAAAGGAAGGGATGTGAGGCCGTACATGCCTCGTAGTCTAATTCCAAACACAAGTGAGGAGCTGAGAAAATCAATCACAGATACTGTTAACCGGCAGCAATGACATTATTGTCTTGCTGACACTGCAGTCACTTCGGCGTCGTGCTGACAGAGCCAGCAGCTGATGCCTAATAGAGCCTTCGTCCAATTTAGATTGTAACAATGTGGCGCCAACCTCAATTGGAAAAAAAACAATTATTTAGACGATACTTTATCATATTTACCCAATGCTTCATTAAAGAATACCAGTAATATAATAAACACAGTGTTTTCTTCTGTCCTTTGAACGTACTTCACATGACTAAAAAACTGGTGTTTAGCAGTGTAGTGTTACTAGAGCTTATAAATAGCAGCCTCATGAATAACATGACTACTCTCCTCAGGCTCTTTCTAGTAATAAACTGGTATATTTTATTTATTTATTATTGATTTGAAAATGTCAAAAAACATGAATTTATCTCGTGAGTTTCCTTGCTTTTCATGTTTTTTTTTTTTCACACACGATTTACATGTAATGTGAACATCAAGGGGTCAGGGGTCAAAGCGTTTATCATATATATGCACAGTTAAAAGAAACAAGCTTCCCTTTACAATGAAATTCAACCTTTGCTTTCCTCTATGAACACTGTTGATTGAGTTAAAAAATAGAACAAAAAAAAATCTAAATTAAAAAGACATGTACAAGACATTTACAATAACTCGTTGAGTGATGTTTGAATGTTCTTTTCCACAATAATCAAAATCCCTTTCTTTGTTAACGTATGCTGGCTATATGAAAGTACCTGTGAGTTTAAACTAGCATTAACATTATGCCAAGCAGCATTGTTGTTCTACCATTTGCATAGCGTATAAAGGACCCAAAGGAATATCAAACGGAGTTGATTGACACAGTTGTTGACAGAGTGTAACCTTATCCACAAACATGGAGCCCCAGTGAGAATTCCCAGTCTATGACCACCCTCTGTGCTTTCAGTCACTTCCCAATAGGTCTTCAATAAAGTATGAAAAATTAATAACACCATGTAATTAGCCAAGGGTTCTGAAAAGGAAGTACTCAATACAGCTGATCTGCGAAAGTTATTAATGTACAAGTGATTTAACAAGTTCATACATTATTCATTAAATTATTATTTTCACTGTCAATCACGTTATGTGTCAAATGCGTTACAATTCACAATTCATCATTTAATTTAAGGGCCATTATGATACAAGAAGATTGCAAGCAGTGGGGTGATTTTGCCCTCCAATCAGACAACCTTATAATCAACGGTATAGACTAAAGTCAGTGTGAACAGGGACGTTTAAGGGCCTAGTGATGACTCCTCACATATATGTTGCAGTATGTAAGGAGCGATAATTTTACACAGCACGTGACCAAGAGTTTCAAAGTTATTTGAGTTACGAAGTTACATGGATGAGAAACAATTTGATCAAACAGTGTAAAAGAGCAAACTGAGAACAGAGAATGAGTAATGTCAGAGTAATAAAGAAAAAAGACCCAGTAAGGCTGTAAAGTTAATTTAAGAAAATCAACCGCAGTCAAGGTCTTTTCCCGCTCATATCTTGTCGTGAGCATGTGTCAAGAGATTACATCGTAGTGTGAACAGAAATCAGCATGTTAAGATTCTTGTGAAATCCATAGTTTTAAAGGAGCAAAAAGAAAATAAGCTAGGAAGGTGTGAGAAATATAATTTGTCATGTTTCCTGAAATTTTTAGACATGATCCATTCATAGTGTGGATGATCATATCTGTGCATTTTCTACTTATTTTTACCTTTTCTAAGTAGCACTGAGCACAGAGCACAGTTAAGACTGGTATTTATTGGTATTTCAGTAAAATACAGTACTGAAAATTAGTATTCAGTTTACCAGTATAAACTCCAATATTGTACAAATTGAAGACAGTGTTGAGTACAATTTGATCTGATGATGTCACTAGATGAAAATTCAGGTGATCACAAAAGTCAATTTTTAAGATTCTTCTAGATGAAAAAATATTATGCTACAAACCAAAAGATTCAGCTTGACATAAAGTCAGGGAGCCACCAAAATCAGTCAGCTTCATCCTCTGGGGACAGTGAATGTCCGTACCAAAATTCATGCCACCCCATCCCTTAGATTTAAAGATATTTCCTTCTGGAGTGGTGGACGGTCTGACTCACAAACAGACCCACCAACCGGTTGACACTGAACTGAAGGAAGAACACTTAACAAAGTTATTAAATGCTTTTTTTTCATGACGAGAAAAAGAAGTTCCCTTTTTATTGCACAGATAATAACACTATCTCATACCTACATCCTTATCCAAGTGTGTGACAGCTGCACTCAAGTCTCTGCAATGTCTGAAAAATTAAAAAAAGTTTCTCTCCTACTAGAATGACTCAGAACAACTTCAAGGCGTTACAAACACATCTTGATAGAACACATGCTCCGTCTGTAATTAACTTGAAAAAGAGCGCAGTCAGCAAGCTTTTTGTGAATCAAGCTCATTTTGACCACTTGGTGTGCACGCTGGTGAAACTCCCGACAGGCAGATCAAGGAAAGGCCCTCGGCCGGGTGCAACAAGGCAGAGCTGTCACAGACCTGACACCGACGTGTCTGTTGGCCTGTCAGCTCGGCCTCCTGTCATCTCACACGCTCCGACGTGAGCTTACTGCCAAACAGAAAAAAAAAGACGATAAACAGTAATGATACAACAAGATTTTTAACAAAGTGGCTTTGTTGAAAGGATGGCAACATACATTTAATCTAGTTAATCATGAGGAGAGCGACATATCTGGTCTGGTCCTTTCATTTCCAAAGCCTGGATTTTAGGAGTTTATATGTCACAGTTCCATCTGTAAAGAGATTTACTTGTTTGTTGCTTTCCATCTCTGTCCAGCTGGTGTCTTTCTCTCTCATCATCTGATTGGCTGAACGGAGGGATGTTTTAAAATCGTGTTCCTAATTTATGCTCTACCTTTTTATCAGTACACAATAACCTTTATTTAATAAACAGCAGTCATTGATTTGAGCAAAAACTATCATTTATCATGCTGTAATAATATAGTGTTTGGGTATGGCTGCACATTACCTGAGAGACGCTTTAGAGTGCATGCACACCTCTTAGTTAATCTCGTATATGTAGGTCATTGTAAGTATAGAGTGAACAACAGTCATCCATTTCAACAGCCTTGGAATGAATACTTCTTTTGTGAAGCGTATAATGACTTTACTGTTACATAATAGTGATAATCCTGGAGGCTGCAGTTTGAGGTGTGCACAATGGAAATGAATTATATCATGAGCTGTTTGCTGTTGCATTAGATTCCATTACTGTATAATGTAAAGGTGTTCATGTTAATACCACTGTATATTGTCCTCATGCGCGGCGGGTTCTGCCTCGTACCTGCTGCTCAGTATTTACTGCAATGAGGAACCGGTGAAAGGCTTCGATATGCATTCATGCTGGAATGTAAATCAGCTTCACATTTGAGTGAACGGCGTCGACTCGCTTTTTTAATTACTTTCATTCACCATGCGAGAGAAAGGATTTTCTACATCATTTGGGGTTTCTTTTTGCCTGAAATGTCCAGTTGCCCATTGGGTTCGGTCCATGTGAAAACTGGCAGATTTCCAGAAGCCTTTTATCAACCCGAGTGGTGTGCTGTGCTTAATTAAGCTGAATAGTGAGGGTTATGCATGTTAACTCTAGTTCTGTGGGCAGAGGCAGATTATGAGAGAAGGGCTTCCCCAAAACACAGCCCTGTCGCTCCCAGACTTTTTGTATGGCTCTCTGTGGTTATTTTATGTGTCTTGTTTGAGCATCTTTTTTTTTTTTTGTCCTTTTGTGGTTAGTTTGCATGTCTTTGTGCTAGTCATCAGTTAGTGACAGTTTTGTGTCTCTTTGTTTGACTTTCTAACTAAAAATGTCACATCATATAGATAACCTGGTTCAAGGTCCCAGACCTGGACCCATCCACAATACTAACAAGCCATCTACCCATCACCTTCTGGCCGATGTTTGTGTGTTAGGGGTAGGGTGGCCATTTCCATTACACTCAAAAAGACACACCAGGAAAAAACTGAAAAAATAATCCCAAATCTATAACACATAATAAGACTGTGGCATACTCACCATATAACTGAAGGCCTATTTCCTGGCATCTAGAAAGAGAGTTGTGGTTGCAAGGAATACACGTCTGTCCACTCAAATTGGAATGGTCTTTCTCATTCACGAGGTCATCATTGAAAAGGCACGTTCTGTATGTGCATTGCCACATTGGATGAAGAAGACACAGGCGCTGACCTTCCTCTGATTCACAAGTGGGACATGTGCTTTGGAAAACGTCCTCGAAAACAATCCTGGCTGTGGCAACCTTCCATTTCTGAACAGCTTCCACCGTTCTGTGTTCCTCATGAATTCCAACCATACCAACTCAGAATGCAGGCCTGGACTACATCACTGTATTCTTCATTAGACGGAGCAGTCGTGAGGCCAAGCTTTGACACACTTTGCTATTGAAGCTGTTCTCAGAGAAATCAATCGTATATTTCTTCTCTCTTTCATAGAAAACTATACAATCACATTTCTAAGCCAGATCAGGGGTTAGATGCTTGAGTTTGTTGTTCACAGCAAAACCAATAAAAACAGTCTTTTAGCCATCTCTTTCAAGCTTCCCTTTCAGTTCCGTTGTTACCTTAAACACAGAGGTTATGCTAAATGATTTGGCCTCAAGTGCCTCAAGAATTTGATACTTCAGTGCAGAGCCATCCTCCTCATTTAAGCCTCTGAAAGTAGCAGGGGCATCCAATACTTCAGGAATCTATCAATGGATGGCAACAGAGACAACCACCTCATGACACCATGCAACAGCAGATTACTTCTTTGAACTGAATTGAACTCCTACATTCCTCTGCTTCCACAGACTCCTTAAAATGTTAGGTGCTAGGTGAGATGCTAAAATGGCTATAAACCTTAAGCACCTCCTCATTGTCATCATCTAAGTGGCCTGCTGCATATGCAGAGGCATGTCGCTTTGAGCAAGTTTCAGCTTTTCATTGTCATGTCATGAGACTCTGCAGAGTGTTGACCCACATGTTCATTTCATTTCATTGATGCCTTGTGTTTGTGTATGTACGATGCTAGTTGCATAGGTTTCCCAGATTATCCCGAAGGCCGTGGACACTCATGTCAAATTGGCATTTCAAATGTCGTCAAGACCATGGCAGATTGCAACAATTTGGTTAGAGTTTGCTCTGATGACAGTAATAAAAGTCAGTATTATTTTTCCTAATCAGAAGGTTTAAACTTCGCTTTGGCTACTGGAATAATATCAGTTATTGTGTAGGCCTTAATATTTAAATGTTGTATTGTGCACTGTATTTATGGGTGTTAACATTTATAATCACTGGGTTCGACTGAATTTTTATTCCAAGGATCTACAGGAATTGACTGGAGAATTTCATTTGCGGAGCACAAATAATGCTTTGTTATAAGTTGTTTTCTCTTGGTCAAAGGAAGAAAAAAAAAACACTCTGCTATTTTGTGCCACTTCATTGCATTGAACTAGAGAGTAGCACTTCATAATTAACCAGGTGCAACAAGAAATGTTCCACAGGGATGTTGGTCCACGCTATTGGAAAAGAGTCACACAGTTACTGAAAAGCACATAAAGCTGTACATATCCAGTTTTACCTCAGTGTAAAGGTTCTGGATTGACGATGAGATGTAGGAGTGTTCAGTCCCAGATCTAAACCATTGCAACTTTAATGCACCTGTAAGCATCTTTGGACTGAAAGAGGATAACAGATACAGTTCTTCCTGTTTGTGATAGCAAACCTGTGACATGACACACACTGGGGCAATGGGCAGAAGAGTTGGTAAATCTCCAGGACAGGATCAAAATGGATCAGAGAGTCACTGGTGCATTATGTCGACATACATTTTCATTGCACCGACGCCAGTCCCCAAATGTAATGTTGGGAGGTTCCGCATCAGAGGGGGGCATCTGTTAAAGTAAGTAGCACAGAAATGTTACGATTATGGATCCCATCCATTCAGAAATGTGACATGGGAGAGCACTATTAAAGGGATATGTCCAAGGTAGGGCTCCAAGACGAGGGGTTGCAGCTGTGTCAGGACAAAATCGATGCACATCGGGGGAATAAATGGGCCAATCACTCAGACGGTCAGCCATATTGAGCGAGTGGCAACAGGCCACAGGCTCATAACGGTTAAGAGACACATGAGAGGGTGCAGATTATATGAAATATGAGACCATGGTTGCCACTGTGCTTTACAGGTGTGGCTCTGAGGCCCTGTGCAACATGGGAGTTGGGGTCCCATTACTTGGCTGGGTGGCTTCTCAGGTCAGTATAGAAACTATAAGATGACACTGGGTCTATTTCATTTCTCACATTCACTTTCAAAAATTAGCTCCTTACTGTGACTGTGAGATGTCTCATGTGTTCTACTTATGGAGCTTTCAAATGTTAAACTCATTTCTAACTTCTTTTGTAGCTTAATTATATCAAGGTCAGATGTTTCAAACGTGAGTCAAGATGTCATTAATCTAACTGCCAGGTAATCAAAGTCTTAAGTAAAGACATTGTTCAAGGTTTGACCTTCTGGAGTCCAGGGTGACTCCCTAATCGTTATGTTAGTGGATTACCTGCATTATTATTTTCCTTGCCTCACAAGCCCTGCTGACAGACCTGCACAACCGACTCAATATGCAAAAGAAAGTTTTGTTGCCCATAAAAGTCCAGGTGCATGATTATTCACCTGATTATGAAAGCACACTTTGTGGCAGACTGGCTTATAGGGGTTTTATTTTGTGGCTCTGCAGTTCAGTATATGCAATTAAGGCTTTACTGGGACACTCACACACACACACACACACACACACACACACACACACATACACACACACACACACACACACACACACGCACACACACACACACACACACAAAGACAAAAAACGGCTCTGGAATTTTTGGCCCTTCCTTCCATCCTTGAGATCCTCTTAAATATGCACTACTGTACTATTCTTCCAAACCGCTGCAGAGCTGGGTGGTAAGTGCTGTGGACAAGTGGACCGGTGTGCTCACTCGCTCTTGACCGACTCCCTGGTGATCAGAGGTGGCTGTCGAGTACACAATATCCATACTCAAGTAGTCTGTCTCTTCCACCACTACCACAATAAGCCGGTTTGATAGAGATGATGACATCAGGAGAGATGATTACCATTAATTGCATCCGGCATTAACATGATTGTGAATTCAGATCCAGAGTTGTTGGAAATCCCTGACAAAAAAAAGCAGAAATACAATTTTTTTAAAAAGAAAAATGTAGCATTTAATGTGACTTCCAGTTCAAACAATGCCCTTATCAGTGAGCGCTGGCAATGGTGAATTAGGTGAAGACCAAAGTCGATTATTTCCTATATTTGCCTCTGAACTAAGGTGCTGCTTATAATGAAATATAACCAGATGGTTCAAGTGGTGTCAGCGTTGTGGAGCCTTTGACGTCAGCCTTTGTCTGCCTTTGAGATGAAGAGTACTTAAAGGGACAATTTCAAATACTAAAATGTACATATTAAATCAATCCTCTCTGATTCTTCAGTATTCATCCCATTACCTATCATACAGAGGAAATCACACCTTGTTGTCAACCCAGAAAAGAAGCCCAACAAATGTGGAAATGCAAGCTTTTATGTTATTCATTCGAGGGCGAAGCCTGGATGGTCTGTCCAGTTTTTTTCTTGAGGATTATTGCAGCGATGGTTGTAGCAAATTGTTGCTTGATTGTATGCAGATGCAGATGTATGTATAAGATTGAGATCTTTCATCTACAGATCTTTCATCTACAGTACAAGACACTGCAGCGTACCTTTAACCAACCCTTCTCACTGCCTCTGTGTCTCTCAAAATCAGGTTCCATAAACCTTCTGACAAGTGGCATTTAACTGCATAGAAAGATGCTTCAATGCATACAGATTAAGATCATTGCTCGTGGCGCGCTGTGACTGTGAGGACACTGTGTGTATCAGGTTTGCCAATATGCTGCACAGCTTTTGCAGAAAAGCATTGAATCATGGGACACCTGTGGGGGATGGAGAAAGGGCAGCCACAGCTGTGTTAGACATTTGCCTGCTGAGGCTCAGGCTTTCAGGCTGACAGACAGGATATATGTCTGCTGACTGTTATATGTTAAGCAAATTTATATCGCATTGCATTTTCTACAGATACTATGTGGACAATGCAACAGCAAACAAACTATGTTTCAGACGACTGTTGTGTTTGTATTTGATCAGATTCATGTATAATTTAATAATTCTCATATGTCATTAGAAAACTGTCAAATCCTGCCTGAAATGATTTTTGCCGAAAACTATGAAAAAAATAAGGAATGAATAGCCAGTGGCAAACTGAATGAATGTCACACTCCTTCCTACCCTTCAAATTCTCTTTTGTCTTTTCCTCACTTTTTCCCCTTTTCAAAGTTCTTTGAAACAGGACTGCATCATATCCCACAGACCAGAGCACACACTCATCGCTGTGTGCCTAACAAGAGCGCAACCAAGACCAGAAATGACAGAGTCATGGATCAGCAGATGTTCTCATTTCAGGCTGTCTCTGTAGATCACAAAACTAGACCAGCGAGTGCCGACATGGTAGAACAAGTCCATGAGGATGTGAGCGGAGGATCACCTCTACAACATCATCCAACACTGTAGGAGTCCACTGATGCCCTCTCTGGGGAGGACAGTACCCACAGCTGGAGGGCTGAAGCCACATTTCTTGACTGAATGTGTCACAATGGGCTGACACGGCCTGTCCTCCTCCAAATACAGCTGAGAAATACAGCCTTCTTTTGTCAGAATTTGGAGGACACACTCAGTTTATGCTTTGCTGCCTTCACTATCCCACTTTCAAATAAATTCCGCCACCATCAAACAAAGCTGGAAACTATCACATGAGCATGGTGCGTTTGCCGCAAATTCACATTCAGATGATGATCTGCCATCAGAAAATCTATCAGAGGAGCTAAACTAAATATAAAAGCGACGTGTAAATAATGAAAGCCGGGCATACTTCAGTGTTTGTTCCTGTCAGCAGCCTGGATATGCTGTTATTCTCAGGGAGATATGGAAAAATAGAACTGGGAGCATGTGGTCTGCCAGTTGTCACGTGTGAAACTTGTAAACTGGCATTAACAGCCATATTTCTGACAATTTATGGCAACTCTTTCGTGATAAACATGTTTATGAGGGAGAGCTGAAAACACCATTTGTTTTGGCCGCTGCACTTCCAGCACAGATTTCAGGTCCTCCAAAGGACTCACATATGAGCTGCATCCTCTGTGCTGTGTCCTTCTGTGGATGAAGACCCAGACCCTGGGACCCGTGACCCAGCAAGTTCATCTTTACTCCGGGACATACACTGTCAGCTTTTTCATTCCATGTCTGCACTCTCACTATTGCACCTATTAAAGTTATACTGAAACAAAAGTGACATGTGCTGGAAAAAAAAAAAAAAAAAAAAAAAACAGGTGTGAATTTTTTATGTCGTGACTTTCCAAACTCAGAAAGCACTCGTCTGTCCGAGAGATGTGCTGTAAAGACTAGGGCTCTCAAATCAAGACAGAGGGGAGGGACTGATCTCTTAGATGTCGGTGACAAAGCACATGTATAAATAAAAGACTGGATTCAATTTATGCTTTGCAAAGACTGTATTTTTTGGTTTCATCATAGACGGCTACACTAGACATTTTACACAGTTTGAAGTGATAAAAAAGTGACACAAATTCTCTATAGATTAATTAGTTAACAGATTGGACATTTCCCCACTGTGGGAGGAATAAAGGAACATCTTATCTTATCTTAAGTGTTTTCTCAATTCAAGGGTAAGCATCATTTAGTGGAAGCCCAGAAGCCAGAAGGCTCCGGGGAGCAGCAACATGTCTCCATCTTGAATAAAATGAGCTCAATAAGCTATCTTTTCTGCTGCCTCAGACGTTGAGAAAAAAAAAAAAAATGCCTGAATTGGTGAAAGCACTACCAAACAAACCCTCTTAGGTTTATCAAGCTGGAGGGGGAAAAAAAAAAAAAAACGTAAACAGATCACCATCTGACTGGGCTTTATAATGGAACAGGACAGAGTGTGGAGACAGAACACTGCCTCTGTCTGCCAACCAGCAATGCAAGTTCATCTTTCCTAAAATCCATTTCCAAGCCAATAATCTGTCCTAAGTCCCATTAAACAAACTAACAAATTACTGGAAATGCTTGTTTTGTAGTCATTATTTTTGTAGGAAAGACAATTCTGTTTTTCTTTCTTTTTTTTTTAATTCTCTGCTGATCTATCTTGGTGGAGCTCTGAATGTGTTCTGTTAACTTGTATTAAACGTAGCTGTTTTTTTCACCATTCAAATGGCTCAAACGATGGCAACGTTGATCCATCAGTTTGTCCAACACTTTGACCCAGACTTGGATACTATCAGATGGATTGTTATGACATTTAAATTTGAGTAATAGTAATTATGATTTTTCATTTGAAAAAGTATTCACGTTCCTAGTTACGGCCAAAAGTTGTGAAATAATAGTAACATGTTTCTTTGTAATTTGTTACATAAACCTAGATAATCTCCTGAATTTAATACAGATATTCATGTCCCAGTGGACGAATCCTCACCACCAGCAGGTCAAGGCCTTCATTTATCTGTCTTATCTATTTCAGCATCTACTTCATGACATAATTGATATGATGACATAGTGTCCTCTGTCCTCTAAATCCACCATGAGTTTTACTTAGCTCCAAAGTTCCTCGACAACCTTTGGGTGGTTTGCTGTGAAATTTGCTGAATTGAATTGAATTTCAAAAACCGGATGAAACTTTTCAAATCGTCTAAATGGAAACTGGAACTGGAAGTGTTACATATACACTGGTTGATTTGCAGTTGTCACTTGTTTGTCAGCCACAATTTAGTCGTCTTTGAGCAACGAGACTCTGTGATGACAGTAATGAGAAGGGAGTGTATTCACCAAAAATAAGGGGACAGTGAAGGAAGGAGACAGGAAGAAACCAGTGGCAAGTAGTAATTAAATGGCTTCTCAACCTCGCATTTCTGGTAGAAAGGACTGACACAAGCAGCAAGCAAAAGAAGCAAAAAAAAAAAAAAGAAAGAAAAAAATGGAGAGAAATGATTAACAAGCAGGGCCCACACACTTGAAAGATGTTTGAGTAATCCTGCCTCCCCAAATCTTGGCATGAAGGATTTAAGACTCTCTCTAAACACCACAAATCGAGTTCCAGCACATCTAAGATTGACGTTGTAGGAGGAAGCTCTTGATGACTTAATTGTCTCTTCTTTTGGCCGTACAACACATCACATAAAGATAGATAAACAGATGTGTACGTATACACACATAGACACCAATAACATAGACATTTATGGATTCAGACATTTACTAATACAGATAAAATGCATAAACATGTCAGGGTGTAACTTTCAGTCAGATGAGGCTGAATGTGCCAAAACGCACAGACTAATATAATATCTACCCATAATTCTCTGCATTTATTAGTGATTAGGAATTCTAATTAATGCAGCAAACGCAAAAGTTGATCAGTGTCCAACCACCAACAAAGCCTGAAGTCATTAGTCATAACAGGTTTTCTATTGAACTGTTTTCCATTGCAGCAAACAGAACGCTTGCAGTCAATATGTTTTAAATGTTTATGTGCTGGAATATAAAAGCATAAAGACAACGCTGGTGCTCTTAATTGACTATCAATACATGCATGCTTTAGAGACTTAAGAAAATATATGATTCATTTGGAAGCATGAATAATACTTCATTTAATGTGAAATATATGGCTGCTGGCAGCGATGCTGGGGGGCAACCAAAAGTACATGAGCTGGTTAAATTACAGGTTTTCTTGGGACAAGTCTGGCCGATTCAACATTTTGAATTTTGAGATACTGAAATCTTCTAACATGTTTTAGGATTCTGGACATTTTATTTTGTGGGATGCCACTGGGATCAACATAATCTACTGCTCTAATATACTGACAGTGTTTGTTTAATTGTCATAGTGAGTCAAAGTACTGATTGAAGATTAATAGTTAATAATATTGACCAATTTATTAAGGATTTTGGTTACTGGACCCAGGAGTTAGACACAGACATGCTCTCCTCACAGAGAACAAAAGATGAGGCACAGGAGCAACAGAGGAACTTCAGTGGTTGGAGGCCGGGCTGTGAGTGCTGAGGCAGGACGGCAGGAGATGTTCTGGTGGAGCAGGTATCGGTGGAGCAGATGAGGATGAAAAGAAAAACCAAGGAACGACTGGGAACACGAGTAATACTGGAGATACCAGAAAAACTTAAAGCATTAAAGGACAGGGAATGACTGGAGAAACAGGAACAAAGACATGGACGAAGACATTGAATGATCTGGCAGCCTGAGAGGAGAATGAGAGGAGTACTTAAGCAGAGGTGACGAGGTGGAATTGGATGCAGGTGAGAGAGGGAAGGCCCCAGCACCCAAGACCACGCACCCAGCCAACCGAAGCAAGCCTGATCAAAAAGACAAAGAAACAATCTCAAACTGAAAACACTGGAGATAAAACTAAGAAAGCACAGCAAATAAACTACAAGAAACCACAAAAATACCCAAACCATAACACAATTATGTCATGAGAAACTGAAAACTTTTGAAAACAATTTATCAGGAGTGAAATCAGAAAAGGAGAAAAAATAAAATTAACACAGACTAAGTGCTGTTATATGCGACAGTAATGTAAATAATTAGCCACAGGATTAAAACAGTTTCAGTAACTAACTTTAAAAGTCTTATTAGCACATGAGAAAATTGAAGGTATCTCCTGAGCTGGTGGTGACAGGAGACAGCAGGGTAAAATCTGTGGTCTGTCTGGAGCCTCTCCTAGCCCCCATGCATCCATCTGGGATCTGCCTGCTTGGATGATGGCGGTGCAGTAATCCTGACAGCAGAGCGTGGGCTGCAGTCAGGCGGAGGCAGTCCTACAGATCCCACACTCAGCTGTATAGGTGAAACTGCATTTGGGAAGACAAGGTACACTTTTTTAATCCAGTACGAACGACACTGCAGCATAGTTTGGTTTGCACAAAAAGACATGGCGGAGGTTCTTAGAGTCGGTTGCTCTGGAATAGAAAAAGGGCAGGAAGTAGTAGAGTGCTTTGCCTCTCTCAATCAGAGGTCCTGTTGAAGAGTCTAAGTCGACCAGGTCTGAGATCGTTGGCCGGGTGTTTCCAAGACAGGTCGACACATCGCAAAGTTGGAGTGTATCCGCAGAGGATAGAAGCAGCAGGGAAGAACAGGGGAAACAACCGTGTGTGTCTCCTATCACATAGATTTTTTTTAAAATCTTATTATCTCCTTGATTTACTTTGAACATGTTTCACACCTCCAAGCAGGCATAATGACACATGAACATAAAGTGGCCAGTGTACTGAGACAAGTTCACATGGCAGATTTCTGAGCTGTGAAACACTTCTGAATGTCGCAAATGCAGCAAGGGCGCAATTTCATTATCTGCAGCTCTTCTCTCTCATATTCATTTTCCGCGGGGTCACGAGGTCGGGAAGATTCAGGAGGAAAGCACCGTGCTACATGTAGGTTTGCATATTGTCACTCACAATAATACTGTAATGAAAATTCGCACAGCAGCTCATAAATTTAACTTGTACCTGCCATCAGTCAACAGGATACGGTTCAGAGTACACCACTACGCTGCAGGTGGATAATAGCTTTTTGTAATGAACCCGAGGCTCCTTGGATGCTGCAGGATGGGGTCGGATTTTGCAGCAGAACCTCCTCAGTCAGTCATGTTGTGATGCAGGCCGCTAATAGGTAAAATGTAAACTGGGCATAGCAATTAGTGGCGTGTGTGTCCCTGCCTTTCGCCGCTCAGTCACACTATCTCTGGTCTGTTTGTTGATACTTCTCTCAACAGCGAGACGTGGGATGCCACTGATGTTTACACACACTTTCATCCAGCCGCGCTAACAAATGCACCGGTTGAACATCGGTGCATTTGTCAGCGCAACAGTTCGCTGGATGTGTACCCCCCTCCCCATCATTTCAGGAATGCGCCTTCCAACGGCTCTCGCAGATCGAGGCAAGTCTTTAATCCTGGGTATGATTTATTCAGCAGTCCGTCAAACAAAACTTCAGCACTGTTGGGGAAAGCCTCCTTTATGTATTCTCTGTCTGTGAGCAGTTTCTCACATTCAGATATGCTCTATGAAATTTTATAGCTGCCCCTCTGCAGCCTGATTTTTGGAAGCATACAGTGAGTTAAACTTGCTACTATGCTTAGCGTATTTTGACACTTCCGTCTTGGTGACTCAGCTTTATTGGACTCATCTTTGAAGTTTCCCTCATGCTTAGTTTCAGAATGAGACCTTACATTTGATGTTTGACACATAAAATTTTCACAGCAAAATGCACACGGCTCTGTCTCCTCTTGCAGCTGGTTACCGCTTACAGCACCTGCACTGGACTGTGTGCTGCTTTTTTTTATAAATGCAGATTCAATATATCATCATGTCAGCACGATTGCAATAAGTGCAGTTATGGGACCACACTAGTGCACCATTTAATAAAGTAGTCACATCTGTCAGTATTGTAGTATAATATTTGCTTTCTCACATGCTTCTGAAAATGGCTGCCCACACTGACACGTGTGTTATAGGTTGCCAACCCTTGCAGTAGGCATATTACCAATGCCAGACTAAGAGCATAATGAAGTTGGTTCATGTCCAAATTAGGGCCAACACGAGCATGTCAACATTCATTGATGGGTGATTGTGAAAAGGCTGGTGAACATAAACACAACTCGAAGTAATGAGCTGTTGTCTAATGTTACTGTGGGCTCATTGTTTGGTTCAGTCAGCTTAGTCATGATAATTCTGTCTGAAAATGAATATGAAAAAAAACCCAATTGTTATCTATTTCACTTAAATGTGAAGAAAGAGTTTTAATTTACATCATTATATTATTAGTTGTTGCAATAAGCTAAACTCCATAATCAAAACATATAACATTCCTATGTGTAACACATAATATGAGATAATAAATGTATTCACCATTTAAAGAAGACTTGCCATGCTAGATCGAAAGGTGACACAGAGTCGCGGTGAAGATCTGTCACTCACTTGGCACATACTGTACTGATTTGTATTACAATTACTTCACAAAGTCGATATTCCTCGTCCTTCAGTGTGCACATATATCTACTGTGTCATTAATGTTTATCAATTAATCAATCAGACAATTAACCACCATGGATCATATCGTTCTAAATCACTCCGCAGATGCACACGCTCTCTAACATTACCTCTGAATCCGACCTTACTTCTTCAACTTCTGTGCTTTTATTGATGCCGTTTAGTATGTGGAAGTGTACTTGACACGATGACACGTACCTGTGCAGTGTCCTTGGCTCACAGGAGGAAAGAAGAGACATGATTCAGTGAGACACTTTTTCTTATTCAGGTGTGGCTGCTGTTGTACTGATGGCATTAATGCTGTGAAAGTTGACATTAGACTAGAGTTTAACATGTCAGAGCTGATGAAAGTAAACTCAGCAATGTTGTTGCCCAAGTCCTTTTGCTTATATGTGTATATTCCAAATTTGACTATAGTGCAGTTGTAGATGGACAGTATCTTATTTTTCAGATATGGAAAAAAAAAAAACATATTTGAGCTTTCATTAAAGAAAATATGATGAAAATGTAGCAGAAGGTCTCCAAACTTCCACTAAATATTTTGTCATAAATTCTCCTTGGATTTCAAAACACCTTTGCCGGTCATTTTGAGCAGCTAATATATAAACATCAAGAGTTTGGAGTAACACAATTATAGTGTTTACAAATAATAAACAGAGTAAAATTATTGGTTCATTATGAGCTGTTTAGTAACTTGACCATCAAACGTCATTCAAACATGATAAGTACTTACTTCTTAATTAAATGAATTAGCTTTGTAGTGCTTGTGGTCCTTTTCTCATAAAATAATAAACAGAAAGAAATCACATGTGATAACCTGGTGGCAGCTCATCATGAAATAGTCCAATGTTTCCGGCTCACTGAATTAAGAAGAAAACCCTGGGCTGCTGGCACGGGAGAGTGATGCTTTACTCCTGAAGTAAACACAAAATGAGGTGACCACGAGGCTCGCCTGCCGTGCCCCATAATGCCGTGTTCAATAAAGTGCTTCAAAATTCTCAGGACCCCTTGACCAAATGACAGAGTGACTTATACTGGCTGCTGGTCTCAGCTAAAAACTCTCTTTCGTTCCCTCTCTACGCTTTTCTCTGCAGTCAAATCTCCCCCTCCAGCTTACTCCTTCTGGGCAATGTTATCTCAAGTTTCTGTTCCACTTCATCTCTCTTCCCAGCATTTGCCTCGACCAGTAATAATTGCCCTAGACAAAATCCTTTTAAATGCATAGATCTGTGAAAAGTGTAGAGATAAAGACTAGTGGTGTTGGTGCAGTCAAACCCTGCACGCATGACGCCTGGAAAAGCCCTTTTACAGCATTCCTGCAAAAGCTATGATAACATATCATGTTGCAGCCCATCACTGTGGGTTTAATTTTACATCTTGCAGTGGCATGTAGGAATAAATACAATGAACAAACTTGTGCTACAATTGTCAGAAACAGTGCTCAATCAGTGAGAGAAATATTACTGACATTCCCTCTGGAAGCAGATTATATATCAGTGTCTTGTATCATAGGAACATGCATTGATATAAAGGATGGTGGGCAGCGACATGATGCATTAGCTACAAAGACATCTGCTGCAACACTGGCTTTAATTAGAAATTTAAAGTGGAATGTGGATATGTAAATTACTTTAAAACACATTTCCTTTACCTGTACAGTGAAGGTGTCGACAGAAAGGCCACCATATGTGTGGGTAGGTATGTGTGTCTGTGTGTGTGTAAGCATGCTGTGGGGGGTTGATGTGTGTCCTCTCTGTGTCCAATTTACAAGCCTCTGTGTGTGTTCTGTGCTTTCACACACCTTCTCGCTTCATATGGAGGAATATAGAGATATTTAGTCATTTCAGACAGCCATACTGAGGAAACCTGCTGTATGGATTTTTCTGCCCAAGGCGGCACTTTGAGTGACAGCTCTCGTGCTCAGTAACGACTAACATGACATTAGGAAAAAAAAAAACATGTAATGAACCACAGTGAATACCACTGAAAATGATGCATGCTGTGTTAAATGTTCATGTTAAAGGTTGTGGTGTTCAAGTTATTCCCTCATATTCTATTTTTGACCGCATACATTATAAAGCTTAAGATCTACTCAAACTTAAATGCAATTTAAAAAAAAAAATGAAAACAACAAGACCAAAACAAAGTACAGTTTTGTTCCATAATTCCTGTCATGTGTGAAACAACAGACAGATCTGTGCTGGTGCCGGTGGCCTTGGAACAAGCAAAAACACGTAAACTGTTTCAATATTTTCTTCATCATTCAAACATCAAGCTGAATCAAAGCTCAAGGTTTCAGCTCAGGTGCAACCACATGTGGAGTCTTTATTATGTGCGTACATCTGCTGTCATGCAAGGAATGAATTTCAGAGATCTTGTGAAATGTGCACGTAAACAAAGGCCTGAGAATAGTTTCACAGATGTTCTGCCCACTTGTGTTGAGCAGAGGACTCAGCTCCAGATGTGCAGCATAACACAGAGAAGGCGAAGAAGACAAAACATGTTGAAGAAAAGAAAATCTTTTAAGAAATACTTTGGCTTTGCTTTTAAAAGTCTGTCTGTAGAACAAAGCATGTTCCTGCTTTTGTAAATAATTATATACTTGTGTGTACATTTTCACCCTGATGTTACAGATGCAGCTGCAGCGTGATGCACAATCTAATTGATGCAAGCCACTGGTGTTAGCATGCTAGTCCGTTTAAAATGTTATCAGTTGGTTGGTATTAACTTTGGTCTCTCTTGTGTTATCAGTGTTCAGAGACAGGTTATTGGCTGAGCACCCGTCTGCACCTCCTCTCTGTCTGGCTGATGAGACCCACCATGATCTTATCATCAGTGAACTTGATGATGTGATTCGAGTGTTCAGACCCAGCAGGTTCAGTTTTTTTTTTTTTTTAATGAAGTGCCGAGGGACCATTGTTCTGAAGGCTGAGTTGAAATCTGTGAACGGCACTTGAATGTCTCCTCCTTGTCCAGGTGGGTGAGGGGCAGATTGACGAGTGGCTGGGAGGATACAGGAACTGGTTTTAGAGGCAGCAGGGTCTTCATGTTCCTCATGACGAGCCTCTCCAAGTACTTCATGACGATAGACTTTGGTGGAACAGGATGGCAGTTGTTGAGGCAGGACATGGAAGACCTCTTCAGCATGGGGACGATGGCGGCAGCCTTGAAGCATGTTGGAAAGACGTCGCTGCTCAGGGAGATGTTGAATATGTCTATTAGCACATCCGCCAATTGGTCTGCACATCCTCTGAGCAGAATAACTGTGTGATCCAGCATCCCTCTACATAGAGTTATCCTGCGGTGGTCTTCCTCGCTGCCATGCCATTCTGTCATTCTGCACTTCAAATCATAATTTTCATGGAGAAAAACACGACCAGAAACCATCAAACCTTATTTAAAACCGCAAACCAATCTGACTGGTGAAACTAAACCACCCAGCGAGATCCACTCATCAAATTTACATTTCTCAAGCTGGAGGTATCCAGGAGGATTGTCCGTGGTTTCAAGGTGTTTTGTATGAATAGATGCTTAGTTTATGCTCCTAATCAACTAAAGTGTCTTGTTTAGATTACCTTTACAATCTCGCAGAAGCAGGCTGAAGGTAAAGCTTAGCCCATCCATCTTATTACAAATCTATAGCTTTCAACATTAATAGGCTTAACTCGCTATAATCCAGATTTTTCATCTCTGCTTCCTAAAACATGCAAATCCTGTTTTTGACTGAAAAAAAAAAACAACCAGGGTGAAGTGAGGATCTTGTAAACACGAAACACATTTTCATTTTCAAAAGGTATAGGATAAAATAACTACTGTTAGCAGCAGAGGACGCTGCCAGTTCACTCCACTTCAACTGGCTTCATCATAGGACAAGTCAAAGTGTCCTTCATGAAGCTAATTAATGACAGCGACCATCCTCATACAATCATCTCCAAAGATTTAAATATCATGCAGTTTGTGACACTGTCCTTTGATTCCAGGGAGGATGTAAAGAAAAACCTTCCCCTGCCTCCCCTTGAGCTCATTGTGGTCCAGCTGTCGGCTCACCGATAAAGAGTTGTGAATAAAAAAATAAAAAAAAAGTGAATGAAAATGATCTATCCTCGGCCAGAGGCTCTCCTGGACTTTAATTTACATGAGTACTGTATTTTGTTTGTCCCCCTGAGTGTGATGGATGGTTCCCCAGACCCTGATGAAATGGAATGCATCAGTTAATTAGTTTCCCTTGGACAATGCCCTGGACGCTACTGTAAGCTATCAGCGCAAGATCCCATCTTTACACAAAAGGAAAATAATTCTCTGCCCGTGAGTGAATGTCCACATCCGACACCTGCATTCACTGTGTCGTTTGATAAATGCATTATCAGAAGTACGCACGCATTAACATATACTGTACTCCTACACTACAGTCAACACCTGAGCATCTTGAGTCGTGATTGCCAACATCACACAATCTTCTATACAAACCTGTACAGTATTACCCGCATTTAGTGAAATATTGTCACCCATCTGTAGGTCCACTTGAAGAAAAAGGAGGAGAAGATAATTTGCTCAAGAACTTTCATTTTAGTAAAAATCACTATATATGTATGTATGTATATGCCAATGGATTTCTTCTATCAATGCCCTAAATGTTCAAACCTGACTGTGAACCAGGTCTGCAAACTGGCCCAGATGTTACAGTTGGATGGGATTAACTGTTATTTCTAGGAACCCAACATTTTCTATAATTCTGTGTTTCAATCCAAACTACAGTTATGGTTAAGAGATGAGCAACTTACTGCATTTCTTTTCAAGCACTAATCATTCTTAAACCATTGGGACAGTATCCATCCTGACACCACGCATAGTGTAGTGTAGTGGGAACAATGCAGTGTTTTCTGAGCAAGTAGGTGTGTTACTGGAAAAAACATATCTCATCCTATCACTGAAATCACTGCTGGGGAATGTGTGATTACTCAAATCGCCTCGCAGTTGTGATGACCGGTTTGATCCGGACAACAGGAGCAGGGCCCAAATGCTGATGATGGAGGCAGAACTGGTGCAGATTAAAGATTTATTCACAAATAAAGATCAGATGCAAAGCTCACAGGACCATGTAGCAGGCATGAGATGGATAACTGGTAACAGAAACTTGAATGCAAAAGCAAAAACCAACAAAGCAGCTAAGATGAACTGGGAGATAACGAGTGGGAATGTGCTGGTTTAATATCTGCATGGAGAGTCAGGTGACTGGAGGCGAAGGGGTTACTGCAGGGCAGGAGTAGCCGGACGTGGGAGTGAGAAAAAGTCAGAGGGCGCGAATGGCGATGAACGTGTTTGAGCAAGTCTGAATGCAGCCGAAGGGAGAGACAGAGGCGGATTGTGACAGCAATAACTATCCCGTCCAGACTGAAGGGCGAGCGTTTTAATCAAGCCTTACCTGACAACATCACCACCAATCAAAATCAGAATAATAAAACAGAATATTAAAGCGAGATTATAAATTCTTACAGAACTTCAAGGGATGTTTATAAGCAGATACGGAGAAGCAGAAGCGTCTTAACTCCTCTCAAGTTGAATATTAATGGAACCGGAGCTGGAAATGCATTAAAATAATGTATGATTATTTCCAGTTTATGTGGGAGGCAGACATTGTGTTAATGGGTTTGGGCACACAAGCAGTGTTGTGCTTCATTACTGATTCATGCACTTTTCACTGTGAAAAAAAAAAAACATTTTACAACCACATTAGATTGTTAGCCAAGCTTATCTGTATTGCAGATCAGAATTAGGCCAATTTCCCGTGTTGGACGTAGTAGTCTGCAATGAGAGCCAACAAAGCACGGGTTTATGTAATAATATGTCATGATTTGTGTTCAAGCAAAAAGGGCTGTGGTAATGGAAACTGCATCTGCCTACCTTTGCATTTTAGATCCATAAGGGCAATATTGCAAATTAACACTTTCACTGAAATGCTATTTTGATTACAATCTCAGATAAGAAAAAATGGCACAGTTTGGCACAAATTGGCATAGTTGTAGCTCTACAATGAAGGCCATGATATCTTGATGAGTTTGGAAACTTATAGAGGATGGGGTCGCTCGGGTTGGCTGGACAGCGATTCTGAATCTGAGAAAAATTTCCTTTGAGCAAGAAACTGTGCTCGTAGCTTTTGACCTCGAAGTCGGTGTCGATGGCTGAGGTCGTAATCTCCTGAATGGCAAGAAGGCAAGGTTGCTGTAAGATTCATGCCAGAGACTTTGCTGCCGAGGTGTCACGGTTGACAGATCTCTTCACTGTTGTTTTGCATCAGAAACAGTGTCCTTAAACTGACAAAAAGATCAGTCATTGCAGTTTTGAACACTGACCAGAGGGGAGTTCCCACTTCTGCATAATCACACTGATCTGCCTGAGAAAGCCAAGGTCTTTTGCATGAGCTACTGTAACACATGAAGTTTATTGCACATCTACTTTTTGATATTCTCTATTCTCATAATATGGTAGGAGCCAAGGCTTGAAGATTTGGTGCCATAGGAAAGGTATCTCTCCTATTTATGGATGATGATGCAACTCTGAATCAGCATTAATTTTGACAGGCAATTTAAAATTTAGTTTTGGTCTACAGTTGGTTTAAAGTCTCATTTTAGTCTCTGTTTCGTTTAGTTTTAGTCAGTTTTATTTAAAAAAAAAAAAAAAAAAAAAGCCATCCCCACATTATGGTGTTTTGATGATGATGCAGAAAGGTTTTTTTTTTTTTTTTTTTTTTAACAAGATGGTCCAAAATCTCCTAAAAGAGTTCACTTGGGCTGTGATCTGACTGCACATGATTCACACCCTTTTCATACATACCAACCCATTCAGTGATTCCACAGGCCCAGCATGAAAGCATGTGGGGGTTTTTTTCACCTCCACTCCTTTATGAAGGCTCCATCTATAGATCTGGCCCAGAGTTACACTATCGTTTCAAAAATAGTGGAAATGCTATTCCTACATTTAGATTCCACACAGAGAAATTATAGTTCTTGGCTGGCTTGCAAGCACCTGCAACCTGAAATAGGAGTTGGAGAAAGTCACTGGCATGTTTAGAGCTGTTTCATTCACTCATGAGATTCATCCATCTCATGCCTGCTACATGTAGTTGCTACAGTGATGTAGTCACTATATGGTGAATATGTAACAATAATACTATGCTATGATATAATACTATAATACTAATACTTGTCTATTAAAGTTGCGGAACAGTTTTTTGCTATTTTTGCCTTAAATTTGAATATGTTCACTGAAGTCAGACTTTTCAAAATAAAGCCAGCTTTTCTTAGCTTTCTGTTGGAATTGCTCCATCGAATCAGGGTCAGCACATAAAGCTGACCGAACAAGCTTAGATGTCAAGAAAAGGAAAGAACATATTGTGGCCAATGAATGCAGCACTGACAGGTCTATAAGTAGAGATCTGATACAAACAGGTTTCATCCATTCACTGCCTGAATACTGTCCATTATCACAGCTGCAGGCAAGTCTGAGCTCCCTGCTGTTTTACATCCCATAGTTATGTATTCCTAAATTAACAGGACAGCTTATTAAGGTTTTTCTCTTTTTTTGCCCCTTTATTGTTTATGTATAATGTTGCTGCAGTATCCCCTCAGGAATAAGTTTAGTATTCTTTGTGTCCTCTACAAAAGTTCATAAAAACAAAAGCATTTTATTCCTTCAGTGGTAGTCATATATATATTTAAAAAGAATGTTCTAATAGCATACCATACATTCTTAAGAAGAGTCAGAGGTTTACTTCAGCTTAATTTCATGCCTCCGGGGGTGCAAAAGCCTTTGATCTGGACATTCATCATCTAAATACATTTTGTTCCTGCGCTGAGCCTTAGATTAATGAATTGGCACAGTTAGGAGGATTTTTACCTCTTAAGAGCTGACCTTCAAATGTGTGCTTGCCAGTCGCAGCAGGCTCAATGTTAACAGTGCGTCCAGTTTAAAATGGCTTTGTTTTAGAGCTAAACCAATGCAATTTATATTTTCACAAGTAGGCAGCTCAGTGATGAAGTGAATTGACTGTTAGGTGTGTCTTAACTCTTTATAGGGCACTCATTGAAATACTTATAATAAAAAAAAACAACCTTAGAGTGGAGGGCATAACAAAACTTTATTCCTGTTGTAACATTTTTCAAAAAATTTCAATATGTAAAATGTGCAGAAAAATACCAAAAATAGTCACTCAAGGGTTAATGCAATATCTATAGAGTGCACTCTTCCCTTTTTCTACATGACAGACTTAGATACATATGTAATAACTGTGAAAAATACATTCTAGTTATTGATCTGTATGGTGTTTTGAAGTGTAAGAAATTAAAAAATATGATGAGCAGAGATGAGCCAGAGGTTCAGTTTGAATCATGGTCTGGAGCTGTATTGGTGCTGTGCTGCTGTTTGCTCAGCCAGCTGACATCAGTGCTTTGACTTGGATGCAAGCAGCCACTGGGAGCCAGTAGAGGACAGTTAGGTAACCACAAATCTTACAAATTATGTTTATATAATACTAATTTCATTTGCCAAATGTCTTTTGGAGGGAACAGGGTTTGTGTTTATTGCTAATGGGGTTTCTTTCCAATCCAGGAAGTGTGACAGAATAAAGGTTAATGCAATAGTCTTTATTCCTGCTGTCTTATATCTGAGAGAGAAGGACACTGTAGAGGTCATTCATATACATTAAGCTGTGCCATAGATATCAGTGTGCTTTTTTTCTGCTCTTTTGTTTGTGTGTGTTTAAAATTTATTAAAGCTTTGGCACAAATTTAGCTCCTCACTCTGACACTTTGGCTTTTGTTAATTCAATTTCCGCTTGTCGTGATGAACCCGCAGATAATTAGCAATAAACTTTCTAATGACCTTTATATCATCTTTGAGATCATTGTTTTGGTTTTATGGCCCGCAACTTTACTGTTTTGGCTCACTCTCTCACCACTCTCATCAGCATCTTGCCACTGCAGATCGCTGTTTCCAGGGAAAAAGCCATAAAATCCCACTGTACACATGCCCAGGCAGACAAAAGTTATCGGCTACCTGCTGAACACAGTGGGGCTCTGAGCAGCTGAGGAGCCAGATACTTCCATCAGGAGGTATTAGAAACCAAAATAGAGCTAAAAGGAAAGGGAATATGGGACTTAATTAATCAGGTGGCCAGTAACATGAGTTCAAATGAATGCTGATCTGCTGAATGTAAAAATGTCAATCTCACCCCTAGATGGCCAAAATCAGTTACTGCATGTCCTGACACTTTGTGAATCATGGCCCACCATCAGGCTAAACATCACATCTCCACTGAAGTTTATGGTATCAGTTATATTTGCATTGTATTCTTTTGTTGTACAGAAGGGTCAGGAAACCCCAATGCATTTAATAGAAACATGTTCTTTAACCTCTTTCTGTCATTCCCCACATGGCCTCTCACTCCTTTCCAGCTCTGTAATAAAGGCACGACATGATATATGGTACATTAATATGGGTTATCCGCTTTTTCTTTGGGCTGTCCCAGCTGCCAGAAAACACATTTGTAAGACTCTTGAAATGAGAGAAGGTGTGTGTGTGCGTGTGTGTCCTTCCTTTGCTTCTAATATGATATCTCTGAACCCAATTCACTGAGATGCAGGACAATGGCTCTTGGAGATTTCAAGCATCTCATTTGCCAGTCATCATCATGGGCCATAAAATCCCTCTGCTAGTATCCAACCTTAGTCTTGCCTTGGCAATAGGCTGCAGTAGCAATATCAAATCACTCAACGTGTATCATTATGCAAGAGTATTACGCACACATATCGAGAACCATTTAAGTTAAATTTATTACACGTGAATAATTCATCACTGTAAAATGGTCATTATTGTTGGTGTACATTACTCAAAAGATTTGGATGACTAATGAATTCATATTGTCCACTCACATTAGAGGAGTATAGTAGATACAATTAGGTGTATTTTCTTTTCAGGAGAAAAAGGGCAAAGTGCTACTGAAGCTCTAGTCTGCGTCTTAGGGAATGTTCTTAGGGAACTTTATGTATGGCACAGTAACAACAAGTAGTGAGATGCATCCTAAATGTATACAAATACAGTGCAATGACTGTAATGGACCAAAGCAGATGCACTGAGTGGTTTGAGCTCTGAATGTATCCTAAATGTAGAAAAGTCTAAATGCATCCATTAGTCCAAGCCCAAGTGTTATGTACTAGTGAGAAGTCCAAGGATGTAGCCTCTTATAGTCTTATGCTCAACAAATGAATGTGAAGGTGAGAGCAAACAGATCTATAAGAGTGAGATAGTTCAGAGTCCATCCATGCAACTCATCCTTGTGCCAGTTGATGAATAGTGTAAAGTAATGAGTTAAATATTTCCTTTGGCACTTTTTGGAATTTAGCAGACAGCTTCAGGTGTATTTCCTCCGTCCTGTGCGCCAGAGCAGGGCTGACTCACATCTGCATCTAACGTGCGAAAAGCAAGAAGGTCGTGCTTTCCTTTCTTATTTTCTAAACTTTCATGCTCAAACATCAGCCGCCCTTTTAGGTTACATTTTGAATGCACATTTACATTTGCAGGCAGCGATGAGGAATAAATGGCTTAGTCTTCATGGAACTCCCAGGCTGAGGATGAGAGCCATTGCAGCCCTGGGCTCACACACTATATTACACACTTAACCAGAGAAGGAGGGCGTTTAATGTATGGTATTTATGACTTTGCTGGGTCCTCTGGCGTGAGGAGCATTTAGCCGTCATTTTCTTACAGAAAAATATGAATTCAAATATGAAATGCAAAATATATTAATCTGCGTATTTAGCTCTGTAATGCTGCATCTAAATTATTGACATTATTGTGCAAAAAGTCAAGTTTTAGCAGCGATTTGCTTCAGGCAGTTCCTCCTCACAGTCTGGCTTTGATCAGTCCTCCCCAGCAGTGTGAATGCCCCGTAGCATTCAGTGGTTCCTGGACTGCAAAACGACATGTTATATTCAAGGTCATGGTGCAGTCAGAAATTCCAGAAATTATTCATCTGATTTAGCTTTACTTCGATATGTTTAATACCCGTCTGACAGAAACAGATGGTTTCTATTTCAATTTATTGATCACTCCTTTCGAGCAATGACCCATTTACTCTACATGACTATCAATTACTCAAGGTTTCTTATTTACCCTCAGAGCACATATGCACAAAAAAAGAAATCATGGAAGTAAGTTTAGTCTGAACAGCATCCCAGATTAAAATAAAACAACTTAAAAAACACATAAATAATCGGACAGGTAGCAGATGGTTCAATTTGTGACATTTTGTACCACAATCACAATCAGCGTCCATTTTTTTAAGCTCGTCACTCATCAGCCCATGCAAACTAAACTGTGCATATTTAAATTGCTTTGAAAATTTGAAAATGGATTTAATGACCATGTCTGTCAAAAATTAAACTTCTCCATTAGCAAAATTAAGAGATTTGCAAAATTGCTGAATGTTGTTGTAATGGGACAGCAGTTAAACCTACATCCAACCAAAAGCCCCATGATTGGATTATATATATATATAGAGAGAGAGTTGCAAAATTGATGACACTGTCCTCATCATCTCACCCCCATGGTTTAATATATGTTGGATGCTTGGACATGCAGTATATATCTGCAGGAATCACACACAAGCATTTTTTCACAGGAACATTTCAAGACAAAAAACTATTCTTGAGTTGCTTCTATTTAACATATCTGAACATTATACAGTTGCCCTGCGATGTATCATGTATATATGTGACAGAGTAAACTTACCACCTACAAGCTTCTAATCACCTGATTAGTGACACGGGTGTCAACTCGCTCCCTGAATGGGACCACAGGATTGATTTCCACTGCCATAGAAGACATGCAGCTGTGCATTTCCATACCACCCAAAGACTTTAGCCCCTAAGTGGTTCACTTCATTGATCCCATCAACTTGTGAATGTCAGACAAGTCCTGTCAGCCGCACAGAGGTAAGACACAGATTATTTTTCACTGCTGTAAGATCCAGAAAGAGTAGCTGTCCATCAAGCAAATTCGGAGCCCTTGGAGCCTCGGAGCAGATTCTGATGATGAGAGTTTTGATGTACACATAAGAAATACCCTCACTTTTATCAATTTAAGGAAAAATCGCTAGAATACATCATTTTCCTCTACAAGCAGACTTTGACTGACTTCTTCAGGCCGTTGTCGCCAGCATACTAGCTCTCACAATCCTCGGAAAGATTAACTGCAATTTAGATTCTAGTCTCAGTTTTGAAATCATTGAAGATATTAACACATGCATACATGTCAGACATGCTGGTTCCGGCCAGATCCCTCTTTGTCTTCAGCACTTTTATAGCCACTGTTTGTGCTGTGGTTCTCACAGCAGGTGCAGCTTTTTTTCCATCTTCCACTATCTTCACACTAGATCAACTGAAGATGGGTTTAATGTTAATCACAGTCAGTTTGTTATGCTTTTAATGCACAGTAGATTTTTTTTGGATCAAATTAAAGGCTTCAACTTTATCAATATATGCATAGGCAACCGATCCATATCAAATGTTCTTCTTGTTCAACAAAGAAACCAGTGGGTGTTTTACGATATATAAGTGAGATAAGAATACATAAGTCAGTAACTTTCACAAACACCCTAATGACAAAAAAACAATAGCAAAACAACATGAAATGTGGCTCTGGAAGAACAGAATTTGCACTATTAAAAAAAAACAAAAAAACAACAACCTCCAGAAGACTTTAGACCTGCAGAGTTGTTCCCTGGTTCACAGTTTTATTATGTTGCTTTTGATTGGTTTCCCTTTTCTATTTTAAATAAAGTATTTTTCTATCTGTTTGTTCTATGCTTTTACATAAACGTGTTGCATTACTTTTGCATCAATTTTGCCTGGAGGGTCCCCTGACTGTAAAAGTTGATTTGGTTAAATTAAGTACAAAAAAAGAAAATCTGACATACGTAGTTGGAGCGAAAAGGGTGTGAGAGGTGCAAATTTTAAAGGCTTTGTGTGCATCACTAATTCTTGGCATGCTAAACAGGGTCAGTCGGTGCATCCCGCTATCACAGTTTCCACGGGAACACAGACACAGAGCGCTGCAGCAGCCGATGGCGCCTCCAACAATCGCCCACACAGAACAAAGCCTGGTCATTATTACAATGTTCTGTGTACACGTGTGCATATGTGTTCGTTTAAGAGAAACAAGGAAAGACAGAGGGAGCGAGTGTCTGTGTTTACATGCTCGATTACCCGCGTCTGCTATTAATGCAGCCGGGTGGTTGCTCTCTTTGACGTGTTGCTGGTAAGTTCAAACATGGCGAACACACCCTCCAGAAGTAATTCTCCTTATTGGAAAGGAAAGCTCTATGATGGAAAGTGGGTTCTATTAAATCCGGCGTGCTCAGAGTTTTGAGCACTGTTGGAGAGAAGAAGGAGGACGAGAGTGTGACTCTGAGCCATTGTCCTCTAACAGACATGTCCTGGTTCTAGCACAGAAGCTGCTGTCACACAAATCAATCCCCTGCACTGGCTGCAGCGTCTTAAACTGCTAAAAAAGTCTGTGATGCACGGACCTCAACTTTGCATGCGAAGCTATTGAACTTGAACAACACTGTGGCTGTAATTACACCTGTTGACTGCCCTCTGGTGCAGCATTGCCGGACTCTGCGTGGGAGAAGTGAGCAACCAAGAGGTAAGTTCTGCTCTCACTTGGCTCTTCTGCGTGTCAGTCACCCTGTGGCATGAGCTCGAAATAAAAATCGTACCAGGGCCACACAGAGCTTTTCAATTCTCCCTTTAAATCTAAAGTGTCTAAGATGCATCATCTGCCAGGAAAAACAAATATGGTGTCTTTTGCATTCAGTTTTCATATTGCATGTTAATGTTTATGTTTGTTATTTTCAGGGATGCCAGAGACTCATGGTCAAATGGTTCAGCTTGACACCTGCAGTGTAAACAGGATTATATTTCATATTTCATTCCTTCATGTTATGTTATTTGGAGTTCCATGTAGCCGTGCAGTCATGGAACAGTGAACGTCCTGTTTTCTACAGGATGATTTTTCATTGCTTCCTGGTGGTGAGGCCCTGGTGGAAATGATTACTTGGCCCGACATTCAAAATGTTATCACACCACCATGCAGGCTTCTGGCATCCAGAGATTGCATCTTCTTCATTAGCTTACTTTGGTTTATGTGGCTTATTTTAGTGTGTCCAAAACCAATTTTACAAACACGCACAATACATTGTAATTCAAGCTCCTTCTACACATTCCATAACACAAAAAGGAGCCAAAAGAAGAAAGAATAATAACATAACATAAATGCAGATGGTCAGCCATTTTTCTCCTTTTTTAAATCCCACATCACACAAAGATTCAACTTAAATACTAATGATGACAGTCATCTTACACAAATTTTACTCTGAACTTCAGAAAGTTCATAATGTTCCAATACATTTTCTTAAATTCTATAATATATAAAGATACCACCTACATATATGAAATACACACCTGCTGTAATGTAGTATGGGCATATAGACTTTTAAAATTACATTTGATTTTCATTCAATCTCAATATAAACAACTTCTGTAGATTTTCAACTTCTTAACTCCTGAAATCAACAAATTTCTCAAAGAACTTGGTAAAGACTTGATAAACAGTGTGTTGGTAAATTCTCTTACATCCACCTTGTTTATAAGTGTTATTGTTCTTTTTTGGAGTACATACAATGGTTTAGCTTTGGTTTACCAAAAAAATCATAAATTTAGTTTTATTCCAATTCAAGGATAATTTATTTTCATCAAACTACCTCTTACTTTTGACCCTTTAACTAATCATATCATCTATTATTGTGACTTGCACAGCAAATATCATGTATCATCTGCAAACAGAAGAAACTGCAATATTTTGGACATGTTTACTATAGATATTAAAAAGTTTGGGGCCAAGTAGCAATCCTTGTGCGAATTAACCTTCACAAACGCTCATTCATTGCCAGTGAACTGCACAAATTGTTGTCTGTTATCTAAACTTTTTAAGCTTCTATTGCTGCTGTGATATCTCATATCAATGTAATTAATGCTAGAGATGTAGATTTAAGTGCTCTAACACCATGCTGATTCTCACTTATCACCGTCTCTATAAAATTATCTCATTTTGTGCAAACCACTTTTCAAGCACTTCAGAAAACACGGAGAGAACAAGATTGAGTTATACATTTTAATTATTCTTAGTGGATCTCCTTAAGTTGGGGAATTTACCACAAATTCTCACAAATGTCTCATCAGCTGTGAAAGGCAAATTATTTTTGCACTGCATGAGAGCGCTTCGCATTTGAGTCATAACTTTGTGCTTAAGATTTAATGATTTGATCATTTCTAAAAATAAAAATAAAAAAGGACATTGTTGGTGATGGCTGTTTCCTCATCCTGTGAATAAAAACAGAAGAAAAAAACATATTGTACATTTTTATATCACGCAGACTTCAGGTGCTAACTTGCTTTGCAGACAGTCGCCACTGTGGAGCTGTAAGCACTGAAATTTGCATGTAAGAGAGGAACCCATCCACCCCACGCGGCACAGGCTGTATAAATAGCCATCGCACCACAGCCCAGCTTCCACTTTCTTCAGGGGACTTAAAGAGCAACATGGCAAATGAGGTGATTACCTGCTCACAACGTCGCCTCGTCTTTGATGTGAGGCCGCCCCTCCTGTCCGAGACTCACTGTAGCGGTGGAGCCCTCACTGCCAGGAAGTGGAGCTCCAGGCCTCCAGTTTCCACTACAGTTTGCATGGTTCTCAGCACTGATCTGATGGTGTGGGCCTGGAAATAGGGAGTGAGGGGCCCTCGTTCCTACTTTCTATTTTGTCTAAGAGCCTGGTTGTAACTTACAGTGGTTGTCATCTGCCCACAATGCAGATTGCACTTTAGTGTAGATGTGCAAAAACTCTTCATCTGGATCTGTCAAAAGTCACTTTCTGCACATCCAATATCGTCATGTTTTTTTCTTGTATATTGAACAATCGCTGACTAGTTGCTTCTCATGTGCAATATATGTGGCGGCTATAGCTCAGGAGGTAGAGCAGTTGTCCACCAGTCAGAAGGTTGGTGGTTCGATCCCTGGCTGCCTGCAGCCTATGTGTCGAAGCGTCCTTGGGCAAGGTACTGAACCCCGAATTGCCCCCAATGGCTGTTCCATTGGTATGGATAAAATCGTCTGCTAAATAAAATTGTAAATTGTAAACTACAGCATTACTGTAGGTCCATACTCTGCTAACACAATGTGCAACCTCTGGTCTGCAGTGCATTCAAACTCTTCTCTCTGATGATATAGAACACACTTCTTCTTTGAGCTTATTTTGAGCCGTCTGCCGTGATGCAGTAAGCTACTGACCTCAAAAGAGGAACTGTCATCTCAGGGCATCTGGCTGCTCGAGGTCCCAGGGCAGGCGAGGATGTGAATAAGGGCACATCATCAAATAAATTAAACATATAAAAATGCCTCTTTCTCACTCACTTTTTTAGGTTTTGGCCTATGTGTTTATGAATCTAGAGCTCGCTTCGGTGTAAAAAAGTGTACCAAAAATCACTTTGGTCTCTTGTGAGTTTTGCGCTCTCTGCCCCCACAACTTAGTTTTGTGCTCATTCATTCTAATTATATCTGTGAGGCCAAACTTTCATATGTATCTGTACCTGCTCCTTTTTTATAACACATGCTTTAATTTATCTTATTGTCACATCTGTTGGCCCAGCTCGATATATTTGAACTATGTTTGCTTGTGTGAATAGAGTCTAACTGTGATGTGGGCAAAGGAAATAAGCGACTAAACTGCTCCTTATTTTCTATCACTGACATATTTTTTCCTCATAGTTTTCTATCTAACCTCAAATATTATACACATAAGAAAAAACACTGGCATACCAAACAGAGCAGTGGCATTAAGCACCCATTAATTTACCCGAGCCTCAGGAGCAGAATAAATAAGAAAATGAGGAGTTTAATGGTGCATTAGTGAGGAGCCAGTGGAACAGGCCCTGGGCTGTGTTTTTGAATAGGCAACTATTATGAAAACCAACCTGTCACACACTTGAAAGAGCAGACCAGTTGGCATTATACAGTGTAATGCTATGTTTCCTGGAGGAGCAGACTGTGTGCTTTAGCTTGTTTATGATCGACTGGAGCAAATGTGCAACAAAGATGGAAAGGTTGGATGAGTTCACCTTTTGGTGGGAAGTTATTTTAAAGCAACTTTTGAATTAGTTGAACAGAATTGTTGTCATGTTATTACAGTGTTACAGTCCACACAGCCCTACTTTATAGATACATTATGATTGCATGAATACATTGTCTTACATTCTCAAGATTGTACAACCAACACATGTATTTTTATGAGATGGCAGCATGTTTTTCAATTAATGTCTGCAGGTTGATATATCTGATTATAGCTGTATTTCTAAGGAGGTTAACATTTTTATTTGTTTTGTTTTTTTTCCACTGGGGACATTCTCCTCACATCAATTATTGTACTGATAGTAACAGCTTTGTGTTGTCACATCACCAGTGGTGGGTAGTAAGACGTTACATTTATTCCGTTACATACTTGAGTTTTTTTTTTGATAAATTGTATTTTTAAGTGTAGTTGTTTTACAGAATACTTTTACTCTTACTCGAGTAAGTTGGTGAGAAAATATATGTACTTTTACTCTGTTACTTTGGGCTACATGCTTGTCGTTACATTAATTTATCTATAAGTAAATTCAAGTTAATCAAGCCTCTCCTCAGGGAGTGGTTTGTTTTTGAAGTATTAAATTGCATCTCACTACTTGAGTAGTTTTTACAAGGTACTTTTTTACTTTGATTACTTTTACTTCTACTTGAGTCATTCTATTATAAAGTAACAGTACTTTTACTTGAGTACCGTTGTTGTGATGTATATACTGCACATCACAATAGCATTTCCACATTCATACTCTGTTTGACTGATGCTTCCAGGGCACACGTTTCACCTCTGACGGACACGTCTACTCAAAGCTTCCACTTGTGAAAACAAAAGGAAACTTAATTCACTCCAACCTCTCTCCTCTTCCTCACAGATATGCAAAATGAGGACGGATGACAACATGCAGGATTCTGAGTTATGACATGCCAGCACATCCATGATTGATTGAAGACTTGATTGACTGACAGGTGTGATACCTCAAAGCGAGAATACCTTACACATGTGACGCAGTCAAGAGTATAAATATACATATGTAGTATGTATATGGTTATGTGCCCATCAATCATACTGTTCATGTGCAGGCTCAAAATAATGAGAAAAAACACTGTACAGCTGTAGAGTGGGGATGAGTCTCAGTGGGTGTATCACTCTGATCAACCTTTTCTCATTACATTTGATTTTAAGTGAATAGAAAGGTGTTGACTGACGTTGCTGTAAGCTCAGGATCTAAATACGTCCAACATTGGATCCATAAAATACTGCAATAATAATATGATATCAGAGAACATCAAGAGAAAAAGATCTGCTTTGCGGCTTCACTTTGGTCTTTTCAGTGTCATACACCAGTTTGATACCACTTTTTCACATAATATTGGTTTGCTCTCAAGAGGGGAGAGAGTGATTAGTAAGTTTTCTCTGGTGTCAGAAAAAGTCATATTATTATCCAAAAAAAAAAAAAAATCTAGATTTTTGTTTATTGCCCCTCATAAAAGCAAGGGTGCAGACAATAATCAGCATATATTGTTTCTCTGACTGTGATTTTGCAATCCACTATTCAATCTAACGCTTCAACCATTGAATGTTTACTTAATAGTGACTGACCCAAAGGGGATGTCATTACAATTGACTCCAAAAGTTATACTTTGTCATATGAACTGATCACATAATGCTTTCAATTTCATTTGGCTAATACGCGAAATGGGACAATATCCCACGAATGCTAAAAATGTAGAAGCTAATTAAGAAGTGCAATCATCTGGTTTGTATTGTGCTAGAATCTGTTTTGGATAAGATCTAATGTTTTCCAAAAACATTTTTATTAGCTCTTCATAAACTAACAAACTCATATAATCATTTGATTTTACTAGATAGATAGCATCACACAGAGATGTGCAGTTTGGAAATGACATTACAAGGATATAGTTAACAATAATTTCTCTGTGTGCTTAATGGACTGATTTATGGCATCAGATACTAAGACACTAGTACTCCATATTCATACTTTTACTGTGATAGTAGCTATCAAAAATACTGAAATACAGTAGTTTATTGTAATAGTTCTTAGTGCAAATTGGAAAAAAAAAAGTTTTGAATACCTTGTAATTGTAATCAGTAACATATCCCAGCTATTACACTGATCCAAAAAGTAACATGACAATTAAGAATAGATCCTCAAAAGGTAGGTTTACATTAAAACAGCTCTTGTACTTCATTATGATGTTATTTATGTCACGTCATTACCTATTCCTGATTTCCTCCTTCTTTTCAAGATAATTTAAATATGTGAAAAATTCATGTATTACAGTATTGATTTGCTTGTATGAATGCATTTTTGTTGGCTCTTTCCTCATGGAATGCAAGTCCTGAGACTAATGTGTAATCTAATTGTAACATGGAACAGAAAACTAAATTGTTTTCAATATCTGGCTTATAATGAAGACAAATCAATTTTAAGGGTTTAACAAAGAAACACACTTTATGGACAGTGCAGTGTATGGTTTCAGTATTTCAGTCTTATCATTATCACCTAAACTGAAAGTTGTGACAGTCAAAGCACTGATTTATGTGGAGACACATCATTTTAACTTTTTGGTTAACAAGTTCAGAATATGACAGAATATTACAGTGAATGTACTGCATGTACTGTATGTGCATTTCCATTATCATGTACATTTAGCCCTGTAGCTCCTGCCTGGATATAGATGCCAAGATGAATGGCTGTAATTTCATTGGACTGACTGAACTTACTCTGGTTTTGAACTGACGCCATGTAACACTTTCGACTGTATGGCTGTATCCATGTGAGGAGAGCATTATCGTTGCATTGTTACCTTGAAGCTACATTTTCATAAAGACAGGCAGGTGTTAAACATGAGTATATAAAGATGGAATTAAACAAATATGCTTGTTTTCATAAATGGAAACATCTATAAATTAATTATAATCCAAAGTAATAATATAGTGAATTGAAGTGAATCAATTACATGTTAAGAGATTTAAATATTGGCATTACAGATAATTAATAGTTAAAGTGTGTGAACAGAGTACAAGTTTCCACTGTTACGCTGTTATTTCTCCATCAGTCCTCCTTTGCCGCAGAATGAAAAGAAGAATCAGAAAAAGAATCAGACAATACAAAAAAACAACAATAGTTTATTTTAACCATATTTTGTGTATGAACTACAAACTCTGGTCTCTATAATCGATCTCCATATCTTTTAAAGGTCATGAAAGAATGCTTACATGAAAATCAATCTCTTATTCGTTTACATCATGTCTCTCTTTTTCACTTTTAGAACAGGTTGTTGGCACATGTAAAATCAAAATTTAAAAATTTTTGTTTTGTTTTGTTTTATTCTCAAAATGTATTTTTCATATAAATCTACCACTAGAACAGCATTCAATCTCAGAAAAAAAGAAAAGAATGTGAAAAAAATAATAATATTGACCAAAAATATTTAGATATCTTACATACATGAGACAGCTTGACTAAAATGCAACAAATTTACGATTTAAATTTTCAGACGATTTACCTCCAACTAAAGGCAAAAAAAGGGAGGATGGTTACACTCTCTTACGTAAACTGAGTTGAATTGTGATCCATATCCCACCACTAAGAACTCAAACACAGACTAAATGACACACACCCAGGCCATCCAATGGTTTACAAATGTGCCAAACTCCACAGAAGTGTAATTAAGGGATAAATAGTGTCTGGGTGAGATGGGCAAGAAAAAAAAGCATCATATGAGGTAATCAATTATCTAATTCAGTCTTAACTATAATAACTTGGGGGACTTCATGTTATTTAGGAATCTACCATGTGCATTCAGAGTGAGTGAATTAAGTCACTCAAATTTACTGAACAAACCTCCAGATTATGAAATTATCCAGAAGCATGCAGCAGGTCTTCGCACCGAGAGGATAAATATCCTCCTGCATTTGCATCCCAAATGGTATCAAATCTCCCATTAATAATTTCCGCAACAGCCTCCATAATTATTAACCTGGAAGAGGAGGACAAATACAGTGAAAAACAAAATAAAATTATGCCGTTTCACATGGGACTAATTGCATCGAATTACCTCTGAATTAGGTGAAATATGGACGGTAATTTGCTGCAGAGTTTTTACCTAGCAGGTTTCAGACACATAGATTCTTAACATGTTTAATCTATGTAATTATTGTATTACACATCACAAGAGGACCCCAGGTAATACTAGTCTTATCCAAATAGGGCTTTAGATTATTATCTTCTTGTTTAATTTAATACTCTTTTCATATCCGAGTCACTGAGATAAACTGTATCTCATTTATTCCCCCTGATTGAAAAATACTGCAACAATGTGAAGTTGTCTCTTTGTCCTTTAGGTTTGTCTTTTTGGTTACAAAGCACTCACTCCACACAGGCTTTAAAGGTGTATGTTTATAGTCATGTCCCCCTGATGACATTTTGTCCATTTGTCTTGTTGTATCAACTCTTGTCAAACTTATGCTCCCTTATACTAAAGGAAGTTCAGAGCAGGGCTAGCTATAGTAGTTTGCAGCTTGTAACCTTGACAGCATTGAGTTTCAGTCAAATGGGGAAATGTGGCTGTTTGCTGTTAGAGATGTTGATTATGCAGCGGGAGTAATTTGAGAAATTTCTGCGTGAATTGTGAAGTCCACTGTAACCGCCGTGAATCCCAGCTGATCACAGCGTCTGATCTTTGTGAAATGGCAAATCACATACTTTTCACGGACACCTTTCAAGCCTTCAGAAGACGAGTGTTTGAACACCGTACTTTTGTGAATTTTGGATGGAGCACTACTTCCAGGTTTAAGGTTTGTTCTGTATACGGCCACTTCGCTGAAAGAACAAGCCGCTGTAACAGTAGTTTTTATGAGGAGTTCTTTCTGTAAAACCTTGATTTAATGAAAACACAAAGCTGAACTAAGCGTGACAGTGGTCTGACCTTTTTATACATTTTACTGTTCGGGGAGCAAAACCTGCACTTGTTTGCTAAAAATAAACCTGGGGCATCTCCCGAAGCGTTGGATCTGACAAATGTCTGCCTAACCTCTGCATTTATGCTGCCTGGCGCCATTTTCACGGCGGGGGCTTTGAAATGGTTTCCAGGGTACGAGCGCCTGCAGAGCCGAGTCCATCCAAAGCCCATGGGCACATCAATTAAAATGGAAATTGTGTTGTCGCTAAGGGAGAGGGAGAGAAGCAGGTGCAACCCAAACATCTGGTTGATGCCCGATCCCACACATTCACCCATAAAGCCTTGCGGCACAAACCCCGCCGCTCAGGGCCAAGTCCTGTGGTTGGCAGGGGCGGGATGTGAATCTGGGGCTGCCAGGCACTGCCCATGTGGCAATGTGGCACACAGATGACAGGCGAGGCGCTCAGACAGCTGTATAAAGGGTTTTACGCTCTTTCTTCAGCTCATCAGTCTGCTCCTGACAGCACTCGCTCCTGCAGTACTGCAGATGAGGTAAGGGGTCCCAGCATGAAAAGGGTGGCTTCAAAGCAAATGTCTTCATACGCAACAATACAAAGCACCGTCAGGTAAAGGTGAGTCCATGATACATTTGGAAACATTTGGAGGCAGTGGACCTTTGCCAGAATCTAAGATCAGCTACATTTTTCACAAGACTTCTGATCTTTACAATTTTCCCTATTTTTTTTTTTCAATCACAATTATGTTAATTCTAAAGCACCTGTTAGCGCTGCTCCGGCATCACGATCATAAGAATTTAAATTGGTCTTAATTCAGTTGATGGAATGTTCTCTAACATGGTCAAAACAAGTGGAGATTAGGGATAAAATAATACTTGACATATAGATTAGCGACACAGAGACAAGTCTAAGTGTTCCATAGTTATAATCAGAATAAAACCAATGGAAAATAATTCAGCTACAATTCACTTCTAATATTGAGCCTGGACTTTATCAGCAGCAGAACGCAGGACATATTCACCTCATTTAAGATCCTCAGTCTATTGATGACAGAGCAGAGAGTGCCTAATAAGTATGTGACAGATATAATTAAACAGTGAATTATGATCAAATTTCGTCACTGACAGTTCTGTCACTCACTGTAAAATAATGAACAAGTGTTTAATTCATCTCAGTTACAGATGGTCACAAAAGATTTCATCACTTAATCCACAGCTGGAGAAGATCACTAATGTGCTCTAGATTCCTTTGATACACAGGGGGAAATGAGGTTACTATCTCATCTGATCTAAAGTCTGCAGTTTACCAAAAAAAGGAACGATCATTTGCTTCAGGAGTTTTTCCTTCGACAGATGTCCTCAAGCAGAGTTTGAAAGCATATTAGTAAACCGATCACATGAAATGAGAGGAGGGAGAAAAAAAAAAAACATGAATTAAGTGCTGAAAAAATAATTGCAGAATACAGTTTTTTCTTGATTTAACCACAATACTTTTTTCTTAAATAAATAACTTCTGTTTTGTAAAGACACTTTTTGAAACAGTAGACATACCCTAATTCCCAAAGTCACAGAATAAACATAACCAGTTACTGATTTGCCAAACACACCATGTTTCCAAAGCTCCATGTTTGAGCAAACCGCAGTCCTCACAAGCAATTGTCAGTAATGTCCTGTCAGTGATATCTTTATGTAATTCCATCAGTTTGATAATGTCTCATTTTGAAAAAAAAAAAACAAAGTATTAGATTTGGGTCTCTTGTACATTGTCTTTTGAGCTGGCCCGGATTAACAAAGGTTCGTGCGCTGAGCTGTGTATGGAGTTGATAGTGGAGGCATGGTTGTATGCAGTCTTATAGGTGTTATAGTGGTTGAGGTGCTCGTGCTCGAGAGGAGGCAGAGTCAGGTGGCCCTCCATGCCCGGGCCTCCCGTTACACAGTCCTCGTCAACATTGATGATCTCAATGGTGCGTGTGGGTGCGTGGTGGTTCTGCTGGTGGTGCTGTTTGCGCATCTTGTAGAAGATGATCAACATGACGGCTGCCATGAGTGTGATTGCGACGAAGCAGCCGATGATGATCTTGGTCGTCTTCATGACCTCGTCTAAGCCGTTCAGCGAGCCCTCCCCGACCAGCTCCGTGACGGGGATGGTGTACGTCTTCTCTGTGGCGCGGGTGGACACCGGGGTCCGGACTGTGGTGGTCGTCGTAGAAGTGGGTGAAACGGACTCCCATGTACCGGCAGAGGGGGTGGGGCCCACCTTCTGCTGCACAGTAGTGGTGAAGCCTTCGTTATGTGGTGTTTCTATGGTCTCCACTGTGACTGTGGTGAAGTAGCTGAAGCTGCTGTTCTCTGTAGAGGACACATTAAGCGTGGCGGATGCTGTTGTGTTACCTGCAGAATTACTGACCATACATGTATACGTGCCTGTGTCCTGCATGGTGACATTGGTGAAGTTCAGCGTGCCGTCATTCAGCACGGAGATTCTGACCTTGTACGCACCGTGTGTCATGATGGAGCCGTTGGGCGTAATCCAGCTTACCGACGTCAAGGAGCTGGCTCTGCATTTCAACTCTGCAGCGCTTCCCTCTGTCACGTTTAGGTCTGTGGGAGGCTCCACAATAACAGGAGCATAACAGTGAAAGTAGTTCTGGTCCAGCTCACCAATGTAGCGTCCCTTGTGGTGGGACGGTGAGCTACAGCGGGCGCAGCAGCTGGTGTTTGCTGGTACCATCTCCTTAAGCCACCAGCTGAGCCAGAGAATGTCACAGTTACAATTCCACGGGTTGTGGTGCAAGTGCACCCTCTCGAGGTGATGTAGAGGAGTGAAGAGATCGTGGGGCAAGAGGGTGAGGTTGTTATGGGCTAAATTGAGCTCCACTAGCGACTGCAGGTCATCGAAAGAGTTCCTCTCTATGGTCTGGATCTGGGCGTGCATCATCCACAGCTTCTGCAAATGGATGAGCCCTTTGAAAGAGCCGGGTCGGATGACAGATAGCTGGTTCCCCGACATCTCCAGTTCGTCCAGCTTCACCAGGGGAATAAGGTTGGGAATTTCCTTCAGATTGCACATTCCCAGATTTAAGTAGCGCAGATTGCTCAGCCCTTCAAATGCCCCCTCAGATATGTAGGAGAGCCGTTTGAGCTCCCCAAGGTCCAGGCGCCGTAATGAGGGCACTCTGTTGAAAGCATAGGAGGGAATGCTCTCTATGGGGTTATTCCTCAGCCAAAGCTCCTTTAGTTTGGACAGGTACTCAAATGCCCCGTTTGGGATAGTAGTGAGGCGATTATCAAAAAGCTCCAAGGTATTGAGGCTGGCCAGTCCATTGAAGGCCCCCAGCTCAATTTTGCGTATGTGATTTTTGCTCAGCTGCAGGATCTCCAGATGTCTTAGGTGCTTGAAGCTGTCCACCTTTATGACCTGAATGAGATTCTCTTGCAGATTCAGGTAGCGCGTGTTGGTAGAGATGCCATCGGGGACTTCCCGCAGGCCTCGCCGGGTGCAAATGACTTTGCTGAACTGGTTACTGCAGGAGCAGACAGAGGGGCACGTCTGAGCTCGCACCAGCCCTGCCACGACCAGCAGCTGGAGGGCCAGAAGCAGCACAAACAAAGGGTCGGACAAGGCCCGGTTCCACCTAGGACCTCGCATCATCTGCTGCTGCTGAGAGGAGGTCATCTTGTTTAACATTCATAATTCATTGACTGGTCTTCCACTCTTTGGAAAGAGGATTTGGGGCTCACTGGAACGAAATGAGAGAGAGAAGAGAGAGGAGATGCATTAAGTTATTGTACATACAGGTGTCAATGCATGTTTGAAATCATTGTCACAAAGAAAAAACAACAAAAAAAGTAACATTTAAAAGATATTGTTTGGGTGTGTGTATGTTGCAGCCACTCATAGTCATGCATATAGCCAAACACTACTTTGATGAAGCGCCTTTTATCCCTGTTTTGTTTTTTCCCGGGCTGCACTGTCCCCCTCGCCCCTTCAATCTCAGTCACATAAAATAAATTCACAAAGAAGCCGCCGACGTCTGTGCAGTATCTCTTCAGGAGGAGGAATGGAGGGACGAAGAGCAGCTCCGACTGCTGTGTTGTGTGATTTATATTTGAGACTGGGGGGACATAAATAATAAGGGAGCTCGCCACCCACCAGTCCTTCAATTGAGTCAAGCTATCTGGAAACGTCTGATTACATCTTACACATCCTCAAAGGCACGTGTGTGACTGGGGTGTCAAAGCAGCAAGCCAAAATGGAACCGGGGAATTTGTTTGTGTAACTCTTTATGTATCTCACCAGAGGAAACTGAAATACAAGCAATGTATTCTTTTAGATTTGTGTAAGACAGACGATGCCATGGCAGTTATGGAGTGTAACTACATGACAGATGATTATTGAATTGATTCAGTATATGTCATCTACTCACACTCCTAAAAGTTTTTCATGATGTCATGGTTGTACAGTGAATAATGATTATGAAAACACGAGACATCATGAGACACTGCAATTTGTGGAAGTAAAGCTTTGAATAAAAATTGAAAAAAGTCATAAACTGTGATGACATTATGAGTTTCAAAAGTGACCTGAAAACAATAACACAGATATATACATGATCCTATAGTATATTAAATGATTGACATGATGCTTTAGGTTGAATTCAAATCCCAGCAGATACATCTTTTGGCTGAGGGTCTGAGAGTTTTTACACTACTAACATTAGCTTCAAACTAATATTTTTTTCTTTATCAATTTATTATAAAAAAAAACCAAACTAAATTACAGTTGTAGTGTTCATTAACTACTACACTGTAATTATTGCTCCATGCAAATGCTGAGATGAGCACAACAACGCCGCCACTATCTGAACAGTGCAGTCTAATATAGTTGTCAGAATCCTTACAGATCATTTTTCATCATTGTCATAGAAAGCTGTTATTTTTTTCCCCTCTCTAAGTGAAAGTCTGGGAAACACTCTGGGCAGGTCGGAAGTGAGTCACACAGGCAAAACAGATAAAGAGAAACATTTATAGAGTCTCTAATCTACCTGACCTGAATGTTTTTGAAAGTGGGAGGAAACTGGAGCACGTTCAGAAAATCAATGTGAACACGGAGGGGAAAAAAAAAAACAACTTCACAGAAAGTGTTGGAGTTACAAGCTGCAGTGAAATGACGGTGATGAGTGCTGCTATATGTTGTTAAGCTACAAATAGCTACAGTAAACCTCAAAATGACAACTCCGACTGTCGCACAAATAAATTTTAATCTGTGAACAGAGTGATGAGCTCTTACAAGACAAGGCTTCTCCTGGGATGTGTTTGATGAAAAAAGTGAAACAGCTATCAAATTTAAAATGTATTGTTATTGAATCAATCGTCACTGACACTGAATTTAGAACACAAATTAACAAAACAATAAAGTCTGAACGTGGTGTGTGACATTTATAGATAGATAAGAGCTGTGGTAATTAAACCAGAATATTTTTTCTTTCCAGCAGCGAATGAAGATGTGCATGAACATTAGAGAGCTTAAAGATGCTTCAGAAAGACCTGAAGCCACTGAATAAATAATTATGCTACTCTCACTTTCTATGCATTGTAACAACATTAACATATGACACCTGATTTCTGAACAGACCAGAATAAATCGGCCACCCGAACACAGTGGTGGGATTACAGTATTTCCTTCTTACATACAATATGTTCAACACACAGCCTAATCCGCAACAGAAAGCTCTTCGCTCAAGAACGAGCAAGCTATTACTGTAACTACTGATTAATTGCTCGATGACTGACTCCATTAATTCTTCAATTACAAAATTCAAATTCCAAGCAGCCAAAGCCTGAGGGTGGAGCACGGCTGTGTTTTTATGCAGGGGACCGAGCGAATGTGACAGGGATCACACACCAGGCTGAAAATTCCTTAATGGCAGCTTTTAATTTGTTAGGATTTAAAACCTTTCACAGAAAAAAAAAACAATTGATGATGAGGTTTATGGGACAATGAGTTTGCATGTTCCACTGACCCTGTCCAAAGTGAGTTATAATCAAAGTGAAGATTTTCAGGAATTATGGAAGACGAAGTATTATTTGGACAGGTACATTTATTTTCAAGGTGAAACTCTGAAAATACGCTGCACAGTTTGGTGAATAACCAGCCCTCGGATAAGGAATCCCTGTATCTCATTCCACTATTTACTCATCCTCTTCAACAGATCAGACCTTGAAAAGAGATAAACAATGAATCGGCAGAACAGAATCCAAATTATAGCAGCAGGGAAAGATGAAGTTGATTTACGAATCAAAACAATACGTCCTCACGCCGGCAATGAAAGCACCGAAATTGGATTTACTTGTGCAGTGTGGAGGAATTAGATGAAAAGAGATAAGGAAAATGAGATTAAGAAAAGAAAGCATTTTCAAACTTTTGTCCTGGCAGATTATGAACTGCCAGCTGTCTCTTTGTCTGTCAGAGAGAAGTAAAGCATGACCCAGATTAGCAGGACTTCAGACAATTGAAGAGCAAGATCAGCAACATTTCTGAATTAATATCTGGTTGTGAAAAAAATCACACCTGAGCCAATCACACAAAGAAACTCTGTACCTGGTTACATCTGTTCACTAAAAATCATCTTCCACATGTCATATCAAAAGATTACATAAAGTGAATTCATGTACAGATATTCTATTAACCAGACACTCTTTTAGTTTGGAGCCACCTTCTTATATCAGGGATGCCAGATTTTCATTACATGGTAGCATGGATTATTTCCAATTTAGTGGCAACCGACAGCAGCAAGAATTGAGATTTTCCAAAAACTTACTCTGACTTGTTATTCTAGATGTTCAAATTCAACAACTTAAATACGAACAAACTACTTCTTGAGAACACCAATATGGTTTGGGAGGTATAACCTTGTGTCATCAGCATAAAAAAACAATGCATAAACATGTGCATATTCAAAATAATTATTATGAGCATGCAAATGGAGACACATAGACTCATTGCTCCCTCTTTAAACTAATAGGTAATAGACTGTAAGGTTATTGCAAAATACAATGACTCTTTTTGATAAAAGATATAATACGATATAAGCAGTAGCTTATTCAAGTAACAGTAGTGAGGTTATCTGTTTGATGCATTTGAAAAGGTCTCAAACAAGCTGCATGATCTAATAATGTATGATCACAAATCTCTGTCTCTTTTGCAGGGTAGTGTATACTTGGAGTGCAGCAACAGTGTAGTTTGGTATGAATCAATAATTGTACAGAAGGTACTTAGAAAATGTGCCTGTATAGAACTGTGTAGTTACATCAACCAGCTCCTCACTCCTTCTTCCATAAACCCTCCCTGAGGATCTGCCATCAGACCACTTAAAGGTAACCAGTGGGAACTCACGTTGGCAGTCATAGAAACAAGAGACTCCTTTTGCATGACACAACTAATCAATACTCATACTGCATAAATACTCTCTTGCTGATGTTGCACAACTTTTCTTTTTCATCCAGCATATGTAGAGGAATGTGGTCAGTATCAGGGGGAGTGGACAAACTCCCAGTGGCTGTCATATTATATTAATGCCAATTAAGCATAATGTAGATTTACATACAACATGGCACGGGCTACATTTCATGTGCCGTATGGGAACCTGGAGAGCCAGTGAGTTTTCCACAACACATATCCGCAAACCTTTCACAATAATCTGGTTAAGTAATGAATGGTTTCTGTCCAATAAATGGTTTCCGTCCAATGAATGGTTTCCGTCCAATGAAACGCTAGAGGGCTTAAAATCTGAAGTTGATACAGGAAGTTCTGAGCTTGTATTAGCAGCGTAATGAAATAACTTTAACTGTGCAAACCAGAGCAGATTAAAACAAGGCTTTGTTATAAAACATGACCAGTTGGTCTGCCTCTAATACCTACACCTTCTGCAGTTGAGGTAAATGAAGACCCCAGTCACAATTCAAGGAAATACAGTAATTACACAAGTGGTGGGCATGTATTCAGCTAATGCATGCCTCTACACTGATTATATTTTAAATGTGCATAAGACGGATAAGGCATTTAGCTTGTGTGAGTTCTGTGTTTCATCATAACATTCTTTCATTTTTTTGTAGCTGGATGCACAGCTGCTGGAGACTTCAGTAGCTGGTTTCAACAGTGCACACGTTGCGCTGCACAGCAGTTTCCACTCGGTCCCAGCCCTTTTCATGAGTACAGTAATCCAGAGTCTGTATCGTATTTTTGCATTATAAATCAGCAAGAAAAGGCAGGATGAATTATTTAGCAGGGCTACAGGAAACTCTATTGGGGCTAAAGCCCACCTAAAATAGGACCGGTGATGCCACTGCTTGGCAAAAAGCTCTGAGTGATTTCCCTCTGATGTCTTCCCATGATCAGCAAACATTTCCTGTCTTCAGTCTTTACAGACTCACAGCTTCATTTGAAAGGTGAGGAAAGTGAGAGGGGACTTGCCCGAGGCTTCCTTCACTCAGTTAATGCCAGAGTGTCTGCTGATTATTAACTTTTAGTGAAGATTGACTGACAGAAGCCGTGTCTTTCTCCCCGCCCGGCATCGGGAGGGGAAGGATGATGAGAGATTGTAGAGTGAGAGGTGTGTGTGTGTGTGTGTGTGTGTGTGTGTGTGTGCGTAAAAGAGGAAGGTCGGCATGTATGCTATAGTGAAAGAGAGGGAGGAAGAGAGAAGGAGATTAATGAGATATAAATCAAATCAGGTCACTTCTTGATAATGCCAGCAATCTTGCAACAGCTCCAAATATAAACCAGAATCCTTTATGGATTCCAGTGTAGGAGGGAAACCAACCACATGCATCACAAGCTTTGGCCTCTTTTTCCTTTCTCTCCTATGACGATATTGTTGCCCGGTTTCCATATTTTACATACAGTGTTTTGTCACTGTTTATTTCGAGCAGTGTATTCAGATTTCACTGGGGTAAAGACACAACATGACATCCTCCCTTTGAGCCAGTGTCAGGGACTGCTGTGTATCTCATGTTAATATTTTCAAGCTGGAAACAGTGTGTCACTCGCTGTGACTCAACTGTTTTGCTCCTGTTTTGATAAAGAGGATGCATTTTATTAATTTATTTGTTTGCTTTCTAGATGACACATTCTTGTCATGCTTCTAATCTAACTTAAAATATCATCACGGTTATATATAAATGTGACAAGAAATATATTCAATGCAGCTAATAAATCTATTTGAATTTCTCTTTTTATATGTTTTCTATATTTATAATGGTTCCTCCCTTTTGTTTATCTGCATTTTGGGTTTTTTTTTTTATTTGACTCTATCATTCTTCATAATAAGTTATTAAAAGCCAACAACATACTGATCAGTTAGACTAGTCATTTATTGCATATTACCTCCTGTAGCATAACCACAAATGTAATTATTCCTTCAGGTGGATTGCAGTAATTAATACACAGTGGAAAGCAACAAGAACAAGGGGCTAACACGTTCCTAACAAAAGGCCTATGTTAATCTCTTTTCACAGACAAACAAACTATTAATGATTAAGTAAGTGTTTCATCTTCAGATCACCTCTTGATCTGCTTCACGTAGCACCAACCACCTACAAGCGTAAACATAACCTGCTTAGCTGTGATGCATTTTGAACTTGTTTCGGGTGAGTGCAGATTCTGGTAGCCATACTATGCAAACATGATGAGATTCTTAATGATGTTAAATTTGAATTTCAAATGTATTAACAGCAATATCTCAACCTTCTCGAGCCATTCGTGATTATTGTTTCCTGCAGGAGGGAGTTGACTGTATTATCTGGTAATTTTGATTAGTTGGTCTGTTTTTTTTTCTCTATTGTTGCGCCATCCAGTTTGTATCTGACTATAAAATGACTCTGTGGAGAAATTTGAGTTGAATCCATTATTACATTCTATAGAGATCTATAGATGTGTTCAGTTATAACAGGCAATTGTAACATCTTTTTTTTTTCTAGCTACCCTAATTCTAACCTTAATTGCAAGTGTCAGTATTGGCTTTACTGTTTGTGCATTAGTTATATTACAATGCAATATGCAGTACTGTACTTAAGGAGACAAATGGCATCATGTGTGGTTGTGTATGAATGAGCTCTACTGTACTCTTCTCTTCCACAGCTTAAGATACACATCAGTGCACTGAGCCACCATAAAATATAGAGTTCAGGAATGTTGAGAGAGAAAATAAAAAAAAGACTGCAGCTCTTTCTCGTTGTCTTTTGTTTTAACCAGCCAAGTGTAACAGACAAGCCGAGTACTTTGAATTGGTGCTAACTAGCCAAGTGAGACAAACTGACAGCTGCTCCCCTGCCCAGAGCCTGACATCCTTCCACTCACAGCTTGTCTGCCTCATCCATAACAAGATGGTGAAATGAATTTGATTCATCGAACAAACACTGATTTAACCAGCAATCCCGACATGAATATTCATTAGGAAGTTACAGCACGAATGGAGCTGCTCCTGTTAAGCCTCTTTTTACTTCGCCGTTGTTATGAATTAGTGGATGAAAGATTCTCGATGACAGAGTGCAGATAATATATGGAAGATATGAATGTACACCTACAGTACTGCACACAAAAATGTGAGTAGTTACTAAGAAACCAACTGATAATTAATGAAGTGTTAATGAGTAATTCCTGAACTGTGATTCAAGGACTATATAGATGCTACAATATGGACTTTTATAATTATAAGTTACCAGGGGACAGATTGGGAGATATGAAAATTGTTAAATCATTTAGTAATAATTAGTTCATAAATATCTGTGAATCAAGATACTGATCACTTTCTTCATGATTAACTCTGGCTCCAAGTGGCACAAACTAGTGAGGAGTCATTAGTTATTCATTAATGGCTCAAGGACATAATATGAATGTTTTTCTAATTAATATTATTTTTGTTATTCTTATTATTTATGTTGTCATATTTTGCCACCTGGACTTTTTTCCTTTTTTAATTACATGAGTATTTAATTTGCCTGTTTTGCAAGCTGCTGTAACTAGTTAATTTTCCCTAAGGGAGATCAATAAAGCTTATCTTATCTTATCATGTCTTATCTTATCTTATCTAATGAGTACTTACTAAGTACTTCCTCATTATGTCATGATTATTATAGTTTTTGCTTGGAATTCACAATTAGTTCATTAAAGCAACATTAAGGAAATAAATGGTATTTTTGAGTCCAATTCACTTTTACATCATCAAGGTGATTTAGATCCAACCAGAACTCTGATCAGGATAATGTTTTATGGAAAAAAATATTGTCTGGTTTTCATCCACCCTGGTTGGGTGATTTTAGTTGTATCTGCTCTAATTAATGATTTTCCATCTCTGTCTGAATTTTTGCTTGTCCCTTGATGAACTTGGCCGTCCTCCCATAACATGAATCCAGTCCACACACTTTGTATAATATATGTGTGTTTCTGAGGTTCTGTGCTCCAGGTGCTGTTATTCTCCTGTTTTCTTTTTTTTTTTTGCTTCATCCTCTCTTGAGTTTTGTGTAACGGTGGAAGAAGCAGAAAAAGGTTTTTGCCAGCTCATTAACATGAACATCCAGTCCTAATTGGAAACATATACAATGAAGAGAAGGAAAAGGAGGAAAAAGCCATTAAAAGAAGCAAGACGCAAGCTCATCTAATGAGCTGCTGTAATGTCAACTAAGCATTCGGCATCAGCTACTCTGCCTAGAAATGACTTAGCTACACACATTTAACACTACTATCACTCCAATTCGCGTCTTGCTGTGAAAGCGCTGGACTGTTTGTTTGTTTGTTTTTTTTCAGTTTTTTGTTTTTTTTAGAAACAGACTTTAGAAATAGTCAGCATAATCAACATGTGACAACAGGACTTCAATGAAGAAGGCATACTGCTTACGGTCATTTAGCTTTTAGCTCATTAAGGAGAGGCAGGAGCAAACAGTAGCATCTATAAAGGTTTTCAGTCAGGGTTGCAGTTAAGCATTTTAACCACTGGGCCTCCGGGACGCCTCTGAGCAGTCGTACTTTTAATTATCACTGTACACAGACAATAAGCTTTTACTACACACTGCTGTCTTTATTCCATTGTTTTTATTGGACTGTGTTAATTTGAAATCATTAATTGAATTTATTTCATTATTAGGGTTTCCAAATACATAAATCATTTGGAAAGAAATGATGATGAAGTCTGGTCATTACTCAGTAACTAAACTTTTGCTTAGTTCTCAACATGAAAACATGATGCAATACTACATGAAACGGTCACATACATTAGGAAAGGTTAGTTTACTTCCTGTTGGAATAGTAACATGAATCGATCATCATTTTCATCATTGTGTGTGTCATTATCAACATAAACAGAAAACCCAACTCTTGAGTATGGAGCGTTGTCTGAATAAAGGACAGTCTTGCTAAGATGATCTAAGATGGATGAAAAGAACGCAGCTCGAAATTCACATACAGACATACAGAAGACTGAAAGAACTAAAAGTGTTTCTAGTTTCTGGGTTAAATTTAGTTTGTGGTAAACAACTTTTTGTTGCCTCATACGTAGGCGAAACGTTATCTGTCACGTTTATGTAAAACATACTATATCTGGCTGCTGACAATGATGCATCTTCTTCTCTTTATGAATGAGGCCATTGTCGGTGATGATGCTTTACTTATGAGTCAATGTTCCAGGATCTGCTAGAGAGAGTGATGTGTCACCGGCGCGTGATGAGGACGGTGTATCATTACTGCAGGGCATCACACTTGCTATTCAGGTACTGGCCGGTTCTACACAGAGACGGAGCAATTGGCCTCCCCCTCAGTCAGAGGATGATCCCCGGAGAGACACATTTTCCTGATAAATGAGCCGCAGTAATTTCAATTGGCCTCTTCGGACAGAAGTGCCCGACAAGGAGCTTGTTTATGGCTGCTGGCCTTGAAAACACATGGAAGGATACATGCGCAGATGTGCATATGCATGAGCTGATACACACACACACCGAAGCACAGGCATGCACGTGCATGAGTCACACATTTTCACACATAGGAGTATGTACAGAAGTTTCCATATTGTATAACCAGTGTCTAACTCAAAACATTTCAGATAATTGATTTGATTTCTAGTTAAAATCATTTGGATTTTAAACTCCTTTAATCCCGCACAACGTTTTGATTCCTGTTACTACTGAAGAAAAAAAAAAGGATTTGTACCAACTGCACAGATTTTCAACAGAGGGTGTGTGTCCATGTGGAAGTGTTTGTGTGTGGTGTGTGCGTTTAGCATGTGCAAATTTTCACAAGCTGTGTACGTGACAGCCTCCTTGTTTCACAGCGAGCAGTGTGTCGGCGGTAGGGGCTCGTGGGTGACAAGAGGTATTGATAAAATCATTCCTCACCCTGTGAACGTTTCGGAGAGAGGCTGTGGGCAGAAAATGGCTGCTAACTACTCTTCAAGGCTGTAGGATGAAGGGGTCTGTTGGTAATACTGCTGTCACTCCGCAGCCTGGGTGAGGTCAGGGTTAGCATGCATCACTTTGAGTGTGACCGAGCCGAGCAGAGGTCATTCTGAGGCTGTGAACCCGGACATCCGGGCAGCGCAGTCTCCCTGTGATTGAGCTGGGGCTTGAGAGTGTGAGATAAGAGGGAGCAAACTGATGATGTCTACAAATGCAAAACAAACAAACAAAAAAAGACAAATACAATAAAATGATGTTTTTTTTTAAAGTGGAATGTTTGAATGAATTCATCAGGCTTCCAGTTCAATTCTGGTGCACTTGTACTCTTTTTGGACTGTTGCAATCGAACAGGAGCCTGATGACTGATTAACAAAATCAATACGTGTTGTGGTTTTACAGGAAAACAGAATTATAGCACTGCGATGAGTCAGTGAGTGAAAAAGAGCAGGACTGGATGTCTGGACTTCTAATACAGCTTTGTTCTCCTCCTCTGAACTTATGACTGATTTTAACATCTGTTCAGTGTTGACATCTTCAAGGACACATGCTTGTAATGTCTCCTTGATTGATGCGTCACTACGCCTGTGTAGCATCAGTCGGACTGAAGGTCAGTTTTACACACTATCTGCTAAGAGAGGGTTTGCTATTTGACGGTGAAAAAAAAAGCCAAATGAGGAGCTACATGTTAGATTAAATGAGTTGCAATGAGTTTGATGATATCAGTTGGTTTGGAATATTATTACAATAAAACATTTCTTCACAAGAAATAAGGCTGATTCCATTAACTTCATCATTCATCTTGATTTAAATGAATGCTAAAAGATGCTAGAGGGGGAAAACGGTTATTTAATTATTATTCAATAAATTCAGAAGAATAAGAAACAGGGTTTTTTTTTTTTTTTTCCAAATATTTTCAGTTTTGGATTTAGAGCCCTTTTCTAATTTCATTGCTGGATCTCATTTTTGTCCACAACGCTGGCATTAAAATGTTTTTTTTATTTTAATTTTAATCACAATTTGTGATGGAACTCACCCGACAAACTTGGACTGAATACCAGGATGAGAGAGAATAAAAGGAGAAATGTCTAGAAATCTTACTAGTCATACTATTATATAATTTTATGACCTCTATAAGCCTCACATAATTATATTAAATTAAATTAACATTTCACATATTCTGCTAGAAAAAATACAGATGAGCTTCACATCAGACGCCTGTTTCGTATTCTTCTAACCTTTTCCCTTCACGACAATCTGTTTCATATTCATACGCAGACACTATCCCAGATTGGAGATGCTCACGACCACGTTTCAAAGGCAAATTCACAGAAGTAGCAGTGAAACGGGAGAGTGATGCTCATTTTACCTAACAACATGCCAAGATTAAAGCACAGAACAGCAAAGCTCGGATTCAGAAAACACAGAGGGGCCTCAGTGAGGAGGCGGACTCTGAAGTTATACTTGTGATAGCCCTGTGATAAATTAAGACTCATTATGATGCTTTTTCTTCACATGCGAACGCACACACTTGGGAAAATGAAAACGTCTTGCCAAAGGAAAAATATACATCTTAGAGGAAATAAAAACACGTGAATCGATTCCATTGCACAAATTCAATATCATTTCCATGAAGAAAGCCAATCTCCTGCCCCACTGGGACGGATATAAAGGGCGGATAAAACAAGAGAAAGACCACATGAAAAGGAGCTTTGAACTAAGTGAATCACAAAAGCAACTATTCATGCGAGTCATTTCAAATAAGTTGAATGCTATTTAGCCTTTAAAGAGGTCTGACAATCACCACTTTTATGTCTCAGTTTCCAAAGGAAAACCGGAGAACTAACAGAGATTTAAAGAGGCCAGATAGTCGTTGCCTGATTTGCTGCCGTATCGGCTGTAAAACCTCCAGAATGATTTACTGTGGCAGCGATAATAGACGCTGAAATTATGACAACATATGGCCAACGCAGACAAACAGCATCATCAGCCTGGAGGAACAGAGGCTGGAAGTAAAAGCTCCCTGACACTGTGACAGTAGTTCACACCAAAAGTAGAGCAGACGTGTAGTGGAAGTTACATGCATGAGTTGCAGCAGGGCTGTTCACACCAGAGGCGCATTTCTGGGCGCAGTCCAGCAGCCCTCGATGAAAAAAGAAAAAGAAAAAGTCTGACACAAAGGTGAAATGTGAAAACAGGGAGTCATAAAGTTTCTCTTATTTTTCCACTTGGGTAACTTTTACTTCTTTCTGTTTTCTCCACAGACTTACTCATGCATCTTAGCAGCCACATAATCTCTCATTCAGTGTCATACTCTGATTGGATAAAGACCTATGAGTCTCCCCCTGTGTCTTTTCTATTTCTTACATCCTTGATCCTTCAGTAACAGAGCTCATATTCATTCGGCATTTCATGCTTCACAAGCAAGGAATACAGTAATCAGTGTTTTGTTTTTAAATTACATCATGTATTTTTATGACATATGTCTCGTGTTTTTACAGTCCGTTGCGCTCAGCATTGCTAAAACTATATAGCTGGAGTTTTATGGGTCGTATGTACGACCCTGCAGCACATGTGTGAATATAAACATGCTATAAACAGCAACCTTTTCATTAACTAATTCATCAACACTTTAATGTTCTACTGCCTCCCATAAACACTATGAAAACTAAAAGTGCCTTGAATCTCCCAAGGAACGTAAAAATACAGCTACTACTGTGACTACCATGCTTGTGAGTATTCTGGCCTTGGACGAAAAACAGATGAGGTACAGCAGCCTTGCCATTCTGAACAAGCTTGTATCCAAGGCTAATGAACAAAGACACATAACGAGCAAAGTATTAAATAGTCAGATATAGATTATAGACAGTTGTTGTTCCTTCAGCTACATGGATTTACATCAGTGAAATCAAAGGATGCCTAAAACATACCATACCACTTCCAGCCTGTTAATAGTGGCTGTGGATGTGTGATGGTGTAGTTAGTCACCTGGTGAGAGACATTGTGTTCAATCGTTCCTTGCATGATTGTAAAACAGCCAAAGAAAGCGAGGCTCTTTTAAAAGGACCCTGTGCACCCTATGATGCAAATATTGTTCCCTAATAATCTCCCTCTGTTCTGCAATGATTATTCCCTGAGTCCAGCTGCTTAACACTCTCAACAAATCTACAAATTACTCAGGCTTGCAAGGTTGTTTCTTAAAGAGCAAGGCTTCCCCATGTTAAAGTATCCAATTATTCATTATCGCTGATTTAAAGGTACATATCATTCATGTATCCGTTCATTTATTTCCACACTAAGTCCTTGTAATCACATGACGCTGGAGGCTAATCCCAGGGGCAGAAGACAAGAGAAACACCCAGGTGATTTATAGTTTCCAATCCACCAGAATTAGACACCTTTAGACTGTGCTGTTTTACCACACTTTAAGAAGTGTAGCGGCAGTAGTTTGCTGAGATAATAAGGATGATTTATTTTGGCTGAAGTGGTCCGTTTTCAGGGACGACACAGAGAGGAAAAGAGCCAGGTGAATCCACGCTGAGCTTTCTTTGTCCGCAGCTCTTTCTAAAATGACTGAATGCTATTTGGTCAAAGGTGTGAAATAGAGTATGTTTTTTACCTTAGCTTCAGGGTTACACAGATTTCTGACATGAACAACAAGGACAAAAAGTTTCTTCCTTTTTTCTCCAATGAAAACATTAAGTCACCTCTGCTGATCAAGGTTAAGCTTCTAATTCGGTTCTTACCTGCCAATTCAATCACACTTCAGAGGGATTCTCGTCATCCTCATGTTAACTTCCAATCCACCGTAAAGCTGTCCCTGAAAGTACACGAGACAAACTGTAAGAATACTTTATAATAGACAGTAGGCTTACAGTGATACAGTTTGTGGCCACTTCATTTCATTGGCTCAGTGGAACACAGCCCATGAATAATGCACTGTTTTGGAAAGATTATGATCTATCTACTCAACGACAAAAAAAAATAAAATAATAACCCCCAGGATAGAGTACATCTAATTCAAAATTCTCTTTACTGTTTCTAAATAATCATTGAGTCATCTTGTTAGTTTTCCTTTCAACCGCTTCCTCAGCACTCTCTGCTGATACCGATATTTTCGTGCCTTTGAGAACCTCTATCTAACAAGAAGAGCTTTACTGTATGCTACTGTAAGTCGGAAGAGCCCGCTCCCCAGGGACGAGGGGACAGTCAAAGGCATAGAGCCTCACAAACACACAGTCACACACATACACACACACATGCATGCATCGCCTGCACACACAAAAACATGTACACACACAACACAGAGAGCACAGACCCTGCTGAATAAATTATGGGGGACAAAAGCAAACGGAGATAAAGCTCTCTATCTCAGCCGCCATCCATTAGTGCGGTGCAGGAACTGTGAGTGCAAATAAGTGTGGGTTTGATCCACAGGAACATTATTGTGTGGGCCTATCCTGACCCCAACCTTTCTTTTAAGGATAAGGGTTTTGCAGTCTGTGTGTCATTTATGCAGCGAGTACACACAGTTTTCACATTACGGTTGCATGACACCCAGGTGACCCAGCAGCTAATGGCTGTAAAAATACCGCAAACATGACTTGACCCACCTAATGTGCTTTGGATGACAACACAGATTACAATTAAATAGAGTAGGCTAAAAATTATAAACGGTTACTTGTGAATTAGCTGAACATTTTTGCGAGAGGTGTTTTCACAGTAAAGGCCTTTAGTACAAGTCCAAGCCAAATCTTAAGTCAGTCTAAAGTCCTGGAGGGAAAATCTGAGTCAAGGTCTTGACTTGTTAACGCAGTCTTGTTCCTGCAGGGCCAGTAATTCAACATTGAAGGAATATTCAGAGCCTGCCTGACCAAAACCAAAAATATCTCTGTCTGCCACTCAGCACTCTCCAACATCCACAGCTTGTTTATGGCACCAAGCCTAAACCCCATTTGTCCCTATTGACGATGTAAATCTTTGTAAATGTTAGAGCAAGTAGCACATTTGTTGGGGGATAATTTCAGGAACAGGTTTGATGCTCTAGTGTATATTTGAGGCAGCAGGACAGTGTGTGTGGTATTTACTAAAACTAAACTACAGTGGCCATGTTTGTCTGAATGATGGCGTGGCTTTTTCCTTTTTTTGTACAAGAATGGAGGTCTACAGCACAGAGGGATAAAATCCAGTATATCAGGCTTTGGCTACTCAGACACCATGTGACTTGGTTAATACCAATTCAGTGCTTGTTGGTGAGATTTGCAGAAATTCACCAGATTCATCCATTCACTTCAGTCTGAGTCTCTCTAGTTTCAGCTTTAAGTCCTGCTACTATACATATATGTAAATATAATGGTGCAATGACAGTAATAAATAGCATACCATCATTCCAAAGCTGTACAGCTAAAGTATTTACAAGATGACCTGATAATGTGAGTTGTAAATACTGTAAAACAACATGAAGCGCAGCACAGTAGTTTGAGGCAGAACCATCTAATGCTCTCTGGCTGAAACTTCACTTAGAATGACAAATTATGCCCACAGATAGCAGTGATGGATATGGGCTTCGCCGTTGTAATCATTATCATTGTTGCTATTATCAACAACATCAATATTGCATCGTGCACACACACACAAACACACACGAAACACACGCCCTGGATTCTAACCGTCTTAGACAAAACACTACATCATTTCATTTTTCAAAGTGTGACTGGAGTCAGTGTTTTCAGAATGTGTCTAAAAGATGTATGTTCTTGCTAATTAAAAAGAAAGAGCTAAACTCAGGCCTTAAACATGGAGACAGCTTGGTCTGTCAGAGACAGCTGCTGCTTCAGTGGGGGCTGGGTCTTTCTAGGATAAGGACTGAGATGAAACACAGTTTGACTGGCTTCTTTACAGTCTTTCTGTGTACAAATGTAGCACACTGTCATTTAAATACATGGTAAGAGTGCAGCATCCACAGCTATGATTTAATTATTCAAATTAAATGTTGCTAAAATGTCATTATATCCAGTGTTTTCATTTCATATATTTCATACAATTCTTGTTCATATATCATGCACCACACAATGAAATACAGTTTGCTCCTGTGCAGCCATTTACCTCAGAAGAAAGAAATTTAAAAAATGCAATGCTGATGTCATTGCAAATACTATCAGATTGCATCTGTTCAACCAACATATGACTGTCATGAGCATGTCACTGCCACTGTCACCAATTTCAGTGTCACATCTAATGCAGACAGGCAGCAGATTGGTCCCCACTATGATGTGTGGGGCACACTGCAGTGGACTTGCTGCCTCTTAAAGTCTGATTCACAAGCATGAAGCAACACAAACACTGTAGTTACAATAAATTTTAAAAAGTCATAGCGCCTACGTTGTAGCGATTACATTTCCAGGGACATTTTATTGCCACCTTATATTTTGCATGGATGCCAGAACACCATTTATTGTCTCATCACATCTTCAACACCAGTCGATCCATTAAACTTCTGCTCGTATCTACAGAGGTCTGCAGGACATCAAAGAGCTACACAGACATTTTTTTTTTCCATCTCTCTCTTTATCTCCCATGAACTCGCAGAGATAAAGTCCCTCTCTGAAAGAGTAGTAGTCCAACAAATCAAGACTAATGTCAGTGCCTTCTGCTCCAGATCTCAGCATATTTTGACCTGCAGGTCACACTACATCACCCGCTGGAAATGACCAGAACTGCACGTCAGGCTGAATCAATTGGTTGCACAGCCGCTCGTTCAATTAAGATCTTGGGCGGGGGTGGTCAGTGTGGTTTGCAGTGTGGTGAGTAGAGGTTCCCAAAGGAGCAGTAAGTGCTGAAATCAGCTCAGCTGCGCCTGCCATTTGTCATTATCTAATGGTAAATCCATCTGTGTCTGGTACAGGGTCCTCTCCAGGCCAAATTGCTAAGTGACCAGACAGTAAGGAAAAGGAAAAGAAGGCTAGATAGATAGATAGATAGATAGATAGATAGATAGATAGATAGATAGATAGCTATAATGTTAAACCCTACTTCTGCCTTTAAATGACTGCATCGTGTCTGTAGTGTAGCTGATTTCGCTGGTAGATGCGGAGAGATCCTATCAAGAAGTTTAAAAAAGCTCCATGAAATCTCTGAGGTTTGCTTTGACGTGATGCAAACGCACGCAGAGATTCCTGAGCTGCATTTTCTATTAAAAAAAAAAAAGTCTATGGAAGACGATGGTGACAAGATAAAAGAAATTAACAGACTTTAAAGTAGGCATTACGATGGAATACAATTATCTGGAACAAAGAATGCAATTTTGTAATTCTCTCAATTACATGATCTGTGACTTAATTAAACGAGAATGCGGCTAAATCAGTACTTTAATATGATTTTAATTAATACACGTCTCAGCTATGTACACCATTTGTCAGTAGACAATATGAGAGCTTATAGGCTTTTCAGGCGTATTCTGTTTATCTCTGTGTGATTGTGTGTGTGTGTGTGTGTGTGTGTTTGTACAGGAATGCCTGTTTCTACACTGTGTTGTGAATTTACTGTCAATAATCGCTGCCACTGACAAATAGACTTTCTTGAAATGCAGACAAATATGTTGCACTAACGTGTCATTTCGCCAAAGTGATTCAGAAGCGGCGGACATCGTTGCCAGATTTTCTTATAATTGGCAAACTGGTGCAAGATGAGGTCTATTTATTTTCATGGGATCACTTCATGTCGGCCCAGCACTTGTCAAGAACGACACAAAACATGGCCATCTACGAGTCCGATGGAATTGAATCGGCTGGAGGGCTGAAGGATCACAGCGAGATACAGCGTGATGCAACAGAGGCCGCCGCTACATATTATCCTTGTCATATATTTGTTGTCAATGCATGGCGCTGTTTGTTTTAAAGAGCTCGGTTTAAAATTCTGCTGCACCAGAGGGACGCCGCAGAGAAACTCGTTGCAGAGTGGAATTAGTGCAATCAGGGGAGATATGGAATTAATATGTCTGATTAAGTGCCTGACTGAATTAGCAGTCGGAGTCCAAAGAGAGTTCAAGCATGAGGGGAGGGATGAGATATGTTCTGTAGCGAGGGAGAGAGGCTGATAGATAGAGAAATACAGTATGAAAGAAAAGAAGGGCGGGAGAAAAGGTTCTGTGATGTGAAGAGTTTTACTGTGCATAGAACATTCGCCCCTGGTTTCACTCAAGTCTTGTCTCTTTGATTAATTATTTTTGACAAGGAAATGTTCCTTCTACTCATCTGCCTGTGAAATGGATTCGCAGTCACCCTCCTGTCTTAGGCTCGTACCAACGTACACACCAGATGCCAGTTGTTTGTGACGAGGGAGGTAATTGGTTCGGCCCCATCGAAACCATTAGAGTCTCAGAAAACACGGTGATTTGTTTTTATGAAGACCCTGTCATTAGGGATGAGAGGACTACGAGGAGATGCTCACGTGCAGGAGAAGACATTAAGGGCGGCCACAAAGAACAGTCAAACAGAAACAGAAACATTCACATGGAGGCAAACAGGGACACAATACCAACACTCAAAGACAGAGGGAAAAGCCAGGCGAAAGGTAGTTTGAGGAGAAGCAGGGAAGATGAAAGACACAGGCTGCATGGTTAGGCCCAAAGTGAGAGAGGAGTAAATTACCAATAGGAAATGTCTCACCACGAAAATATCTGAGTCTCATATGAAAGGCTGGCAAAAGCCACTGAAGAAAAAAACACATGAGAAGCGATGCCATGCGAGCACAAGGTGATCCAGGAGGCTCACCACGCTAAGGCTGGAAGCATATGTAAATCAATGGAAATGCAACCTGGGATTGTATAATAGGAAGCTAAATATGTGACTGGTTTAAGACTATAATTGCCGATTCTTGTTCATTAATAAATAAGACAGAAAAACGAGACATGAGCATTCATGAAAAAAAAAAGACATGGAGTAACATAACAAGAGACGGTAAATAAGTGTAAGGGAGGGCTGAGAGATGAAATAGGAATGAGAGGTAGAATACAAATGAAGAAGAAAAGTGGTATGTAGAAATCTTCTCGGCAAATGGGTGCGATATGTGAGTAGAGAAGGTGAGAGATGCAGAGGAGAGAGAGTGAAGAAGGTAGTGGGTTTTTGGTATTTGATTATCATGAATTTCCCGGCGTGATGGACATCGCGGTGAGTCACTGGGCGTGTCTGTCTCCAGTCGGGGGCTGAGAGCAGCAGCTGAAGAGTTTAACATGCGGCACCATCAAAGGAGCACGGCAAACTGACAAGATGGAGAAATATTCTCTAATTTTCTCCTTCTGTTCTTTCTTCAGATTTCACTCATTTGGAGTTTCCTCCAGGAATTAAATAGCCGGCTTCAATTTGTGGCCCGTGTCATGCAGGAGCTGACTTCTCTGTACAGTGGCATTAAACTGTTTTATGATAAAATGCCTGTATCTGACTATGCTATAAAACCACCCTGAAAATCTGGATCATTAAGTGTTGAGGCCGTAACTGTGTGCAGACCTAACTGCGTAATATAGTTAATAGTTTGTTGTGTCAGCACAAGCATTGTTACTTCAACTCTCTTATTGACAGTGACAACAGATGTTGGGCGGTCGACCAGGACCAGTATCTTGACGATCTTGAGCTAGATTGTTGTGACACTTACCCTGAATATTCATGGCTCCCAGAGGATGATTTGAATTGATTCTGATGACCCCTCCTCACCTTTTGTGTAACACTACTGTCAGGTCAGTTAGTTGTGGATATTCATAGTGCACAGATAATGAATCCTAATATTGTTGGTGATCCTATACTGCCTTTGTTCCCGACAAAATATAATCCACAAATTGCCATGAAATTTACGGAGCACATTTACTCACACCAGAGGATGAACCCATTCAATTTTAGACACGTTTTATCTGGTGCTGCAATCCAATTAAGTTTTTGACTTTAGATGCAAGATATTAAAAAAATGCATATTCAAATTCTAATCTGATTTGAATAATTGTGGTCCCCAGAAGACGAACCCTGTTCTCAGGTCTCTTTTGTTTCTGATCTCACTGTGACTTCCAGAATGATTAAAGCCTGTGTTTTCTGCAGGAAACTATGTCCACTTGTGCACAGGAACTGTTAACTCCGAGTCGGCAGATTGCAGGATTTGAGTATTTGTGCTCCCCAGATGATGAACCCTTTAGCCATCTTCCCTATTGAGCCACTCTATGCATCTGTCCTTACTCTATAGTAATACATTTCATAATCTATGAGACATGTTAAAATAATTGTTGCTGAATATATTCATGATTCCAAGAAGATGAACTCATTTGATTTTAATTAACTTTCCTTTCACAGTACGCGCAGGACAAACTTTACATTACATTGTTTTTCTTCATCAAATCATCAAGTACTTAATATTTAATAATAGCATGGTGTAATGAGCGTCACATACTCCAGAGACAGCTGCAGGGCCCCAACTAGACTTGAGTGTTTGTTTAATGTGTGCATGAGTTTGTTCATTTGTGTCTACATCATTGTCCATACAATATATAACAGTATATGCACAACGGAGCGCAGCGGCACAGTTTCGCTTTGGAAATCTCACCTTTCACTTTTTCTCAGCCTCAAACGGAAGAACCAAGCGCACAAGCCAAGTATAACAACCTCTTAGTGCACGCATGTCTGTTTCCACATACTGAGACAATTCTTCACGCAGCTTTCTGAAAATCCATGCGGACACATTTCATTGTGATGTGCAAAAACCGCACAAAAGACGTGTCATTGGGCTACAGCTACGAACCATGCAGGAGAGCCAGCAAGCAGGAGTGGAGCTACCGCATTCCCTGTTGGGCTCAACGCTAGGGATGCTAAGCGGATTTATAGTGCGATATCAGCACTAAGCAGAGCGTTCATTACAGGTATCAGGAGTTGAAGTTGATAGTACAGTTGTGAAAGGAAATGCCGACATGCTACCAGAGAAAGGATGGTAATGTGAAAGACAGATTATAAAGCTGAACATTATCATGCTAAACACAGGCAGTGGAAGATAGAGGACATGATCATAAGTACAGCAGAATGTGTTAATGCATGTCTTCCTCACAGAGGTGTTGGCATAACTAACATGCACAGTGCAGATGGTAAACATGTTTGCATCCTTATGTCAACATGTAGATTTCCAGATCATGACACTGACTGTTTTGCACCATAGTAAAGCTGAATGTATAATGAAGCCTTTGTGTCGACAGCGTGGACAATCAAAAACCAGACACACTCATGGCAGTCATCATTTCTTCCACTCAGCTTTTTGCATGAAAGCCCAGGGAGAAGCATCAGATAGCAGGCAGCACTCGTCATGCACAATCGGCCATGAGTCTCTCTCTTGACGAGGCCATCAGCCTTACAGGGCTTTCCAGAACAATCTCGCGCCAGACTAGCCTTCAGCTTCAGTGCCTGGCAGAACCAGCTGCTACGCTCTGCCAGTCGTGCTTGCACAGGGAGCAAATGCTCCATTGCGGGAGAGATAAGTAAATGTTACTTATTGCGTGTACAAAAACAGCATTGCACTATGTACCTTGACACAGGCTGATAACTGGGGGCTTGGAGCAGACAGCTCTTGGAGGGCAGAGGTAGAATGATGCGTCTATCACTCCAGTATGTGAGTTATCATGAAGCTGAATGTGCTCAAGTGAGGAGGAACAAGTAAGTAAGTGTTGACTTTGGTAACTTTGTTTGTGGGCAAAAATCAATAAGATACCTTTGAGTATTGAGAATATTGAAAATATCAGGCAGTATTGGCCTGCTCTGTAATTTGAAATTATTTCAATTATATATAGAATAAGTCCAGCCAACATGAACAGGCTCATCTACATCTACAGTGCATATAGATACAGTGTGCATGTGACAGTGTGTGAAAAAAAGATTAAGTTAAAGAGGGGAGACAGGAAGATAACTACATGGAAAGTGAACACTGCTCTTGGGAAAGCTCTCTTTCTCTCTCAGAGGAGAGGGAGGCCGTCTGAAGAGGTTATTTATTTTTCATCTGGAGATGGAAACTGAAGAGCGGTGGGGAGAGCCCCAGTGGAATTGCTGACTGGAGATGGGGCTCCTGGGGCTACTGTCTCTCTCTTCCTCCTCTTTCTCCCACTCCTGCTCACTTTCCATCTCCCACCTTTCTGATCTTCACCGGAGAGCTGCCACTGTCTCTCTGGGAGAAGGGGGAAGAGGAGAAGAAAAAGAGGAGCCGCTCATTCTCGATGCCATCTCTGCCTGCCTCACAGTCAAACTCTATTCATCCCACACTCCTGTGGTCTGCAGAGCTCTGCTCGGCTTTGCTCAGCTGTAACTGCATCGAGCAAAGCTGAGCCGATTGTTCTTCAGGCTCCTCCCAGGCTTGTCTGTCTCTACGTGGGAAGCATAGCTTCTTATCCCAGCCCTCCTCATTAACAGCATTCCCATCACACTCCAGAGTCATTAAAAGAGCCACTTGTCCTCCCCCATCCCCTCTGGTGTTTTCCTTTCATCATTCCATTTCTCTATTCGGATGAACTGGCGGTGTGAATGTCTTGGCTGACACCTTTACTCCACCAGGACCAGAGTGAATTATTGGGAGGCAAAGAAGTGGGCCTACATAAGCTTTGTAAGGCTGCCTCTCCGTGGCCTGTTCCAGGCATGTTGTCATGGGAGCCCATGAAAGACTGCCTTTCTGCTCACTATCTCTCTTAATGAACAAAGGTGTCAAATGCATCCTTACATTCAGGCCATTTGGGAGGTTCCTCATAGCTGCAAAAAGTCAAGATACTAAAAATAAGAGTGCTGCAGAAAGTATGCAAGGGAGCTCATACTTTCCGACTGATGTGAGGCAATCCCTTCCCCTGTCTACCATCTAGGGAGGGATCCAGGGCCTGTGTCAGCGCAGCTTTTCAGCGAGCACATAATTAAGATGACATTGTTGCAACAGTACAGTAAAGTGCTCCTCAGAAAAGCTCCTCTGGAAGAATTCTCACCTGGCGAAAGCATGTTACCCCAGGAGTTTGCCATTTCCTCAGTCTGGCTGCCACAATACAACACGAAACCTCTGTGCTATCTTAATTTATAAGTCAGATAAAAACAGGATGACGGCTGATGAAAGATCACATGCTTTTACATCTCTATGGAGGGAAAAGAAAGGGCATTCGAGACAGGGGGACTAATAGAGAAGCTGCAAGAGTAGAGCAGTGTTTGTACAGGGACACACACTCTTCATTATTCCTCAAAAAGAAACAAGCCCAGCCTTCGCCTAATCTCCTTCACAATAGTAACACGAAAATGGACTCTGGCTTTCACTGCCTCTCAAAGCCACGAGCTAACAATGGATGTAGAAGAAATCAAATTTGCACCCCCCTCACATGATAACCTCCTTATTTTCTTCCTCTTCCCTCAGTCCATCCCTCGCTTCGCCTCTCTCCCTCTCCTCCGTCTTCCCCCCCACGCTCCATCCCCCGCCCGGTTAACTTCATTGGTTGGAGAGGAAGAATGCTGAGGATGCAGGACTACGGAGAAACCAGCATCAATTAGACTCTAAAGTGCACTTAATTTTTTTGTCCCTCCATGCCAAATTAAATTACTCTATAAATTAAAAAAAAAAAAAAAAGCGCAATGGAAAAGCAATGAACTTTAATTATTGAAGCAGAACCTCAGCATGCATGGGTCATTGCTCACTGCACTCCGGTTCACTGTGCGCTCTCATGCTGCGCATGTGCTGGCTCGGGGGCCTCCGGTTTCATCTGCTCCGAGTCATACGTTTTTACAAAGTCAGTCGCACTTTTAATGATCAAGCCTCCCCAACGGAACACTTGTATCCAGATGAACAGTGTGCGTGTGTCCACATCCCTGCAGCCATCATGCATGGAAGAAATCACCACTATTTAATAAAGTGATATTCTGACATGTTCAAAGGAAATTGAGTTTAACAATGTATGAGATAGTAAAAAAGCGAGTCACACTTTTTTTTTCATTGTTGCTTTTTTCCATTATGCTCTTTTTCACTCGGTAAGCATAGACACTGTACGTAATAGAAGAGATCAAACCGCTTTGATAATTCAGCTGAGAACACTAGAGACACAGTGGGAAACAAATTAAACATGATAACTAAGACTGTGCTTCCCCCCATGTGGATCGGATAGATGGGGTAACGCATGTCTGAGAGCGAGCGAGACACAGAGAGGGGAGAGAAAGCGTGAGACAGCAGCTGTGATTCCCCTCGATTTCTTTTCTGGGAGGACTGCCAGGTCAGATGGCACGGCACGACGTGACCTGTGTAAAATGTTACTGCCATTTGCCAGTGTTTTATCTTTCTATTTTAAGTGTGCGGTGTAAATTCTGACCCGGACCGGAAAGTACGTGGAAGGTCTGGATGGAACGCTAACGGCAACCTTTCATTTAAATCCACTTTCCTGCGACGGTAAAGTGCCAATAGAGAGATGGGCGAAGCTGAGGAAATAAAATGGCTGAAGGCATCTCATGAGTGGAAAAAATGCTCCGTGTTCCTTCACAAGCCATAAAATAAAATAAAAAAAAACAACAAAGGTTATTAGATTTGTATGCTTTCCACCACAAAGTACGCAATTACGTAACAGCGCAGTTCAGACAACAGGTCTTCAAGGATTATCGTGCAAAATCTTCATTAATTTGAGCCTCGTTTATTTCGCCGCGACTGATATAACAAGATTGTAAACAGATTATCGAGGCACAGGCAATAACGCGAAGGATTCCAGAATTAATCTCAATACTCGATTAAAGTTATTTCGCATCATCAATATGGAGCACCGGAGGATATCAAGGACATCAAGCAAAAAGAATTAAGGAGGGGGTGAGATGAGAGGATAAAGTAGGCCATCAGTCTTACAGGTCAATAGAAATATCCTTGTTTACATGCTGCTTTCACTTCGCGGATATTGAAGCTTTTTATTTTCTAATTGAGATCAAACACCAACCTTTACTTTAGAATTACTCATGTGGGCTGCTAATGGGGGTAGACAACAATACCTTAGGCTTTAATGGAGTTTAATACCAGAACGCCGTTAAATGAGGCCAGGAAAATGAAATTATTGATTGAACATGTCTGGACATTGTCTCGATTTTTTTTTTTTTTTTTAATTGCAGGGCTGTTGGGTTGGACTGATTGGACAGAATGAATATGACTAAAAGGTATAATTTTCAGTACAATGAGACAAGGTTGTGTGAGTCATTGCACAAATATACTTTTCCAAACAAGAAATATATTCACTCATAACTTTTAATAATTCAGTTGTATAGCGACCAGCTTGTCATTCTATTTGATAAATGATACTCAGAAAACCACATTGTTACCGTATGATGGTAAAATTGGACACCCACCTTTTCTCCCCTGATACCCGAATGACTCAATTTTCTTTAAACAGCTTGAAATACATTCAGTTATTACATTGAGTGTCAAAGCGAGAATAAGTGTGATGTGTTTTTTTTTCTTTCATAATGTAACAATGTGGCTGGAGGCAGCCGGGGTAAACAAACCAATTGACTTCAACACATCAGACCAGTTCCCATCTCGTACCAGAGGTCAAAGTCAGTTTAGTCTTTTCCTGACCTCAACCAAGTCATGCTTTGATGTTGCATTGGCAAATCAGCTATTTTGTGTTCTTCAGACACATTTTTGTTCCCTTCACTGATGATGACTTTAAGATGAGCACTGAAAGTGGACCTTGAATTGAAATTGCACTTACAAACACAGGCTTTTAATCCCAAGGTCAAGAATAATGCTGAAGACAAATTTGGTCTTTTAATATGAGGACTTGTTGCTCCGATTTGTTAATTCAGTTTTTTTCAGTTTATTCTTTTATTTATTCTGTTGCTTTTGTATTTTGGGGTTAATGCTAACCAAATTCTGTGGCTTTTGTTTTTTCTAGTTAATGGTTGCCAATAACAGAGAATATTCATACTCACAAAAAAAGGGAAGGAGTCAGATGAGGTTCCCTGGTAAGAAACTTGACTATCCTTGACATCCTCACTTTAAAGGTGTGTAGTATTCAAAAGGACCTTGGCAGAAATAAATGAAATATTCATAATTAGTTCTTGTTGTATAATTACTTGAAACTAAGAAGCACTTTGTTTCTGTTTCCTTAGAATGGGACCTTCATATTTACATAGGGAGTGGATCCATGGAGTTCACCATGTTGCACCGCCATGTTGGTACAGTAGCTCAGAAAGGACAAATCAAATTGTGGCCCTAAACATAGCTTTTTACTTCATTGCAAGATTCACAGCCACCAGAAGTTTGTGTTCAGTTGACTGACCTCACCGTTAGATGCTACTAAATCCTTCACACTGGACCTTTAATGGTGTGATGCTGATAGAAAATATAACTTCATTTTGCATAAAAACCCAACAGTTAACAGTAAAAAAAATGAGACACTCACATTTTCACCATCATCCACTGAGAGACATTTCAATTATCTTAGGAAACAGGTTACCACTGAAACTCACATCCACTGAAGAAACAATTTCAATGAGCAGGAAATGAATCAACCTGATGCAGCCCTCCCCATACACGTTCTCACACACACACACGCACCACCTCTGATTTCCTTGTCGAAATAGGTCTGTTATACAATTGAATTACGGTGAATCATTATTCGTCGGTGTCGTCTCCTGGTGGCTTACATAACCAGGATTTAATAATAGAACAAGTGCATGAATGCTCTCCCACAATACTAGTGGTGCTCCCTGACCAAGAAATGGTACTCAGGTTTGTAGCTCCATTTTGAGAATGAATCAGGGAGAGAGAGAGACAGATAGAGAGAGAGAGAGAGAGAGAGAGAGAGAGAGAGAGATGAAATGAAGTGAAGAAGTACATTTCCCTTGCCACACGCCTGCCGTTCACCCTGCCGAGTCACAGGCATCGCGGCCTCTGTGGTTTTACAGAAACGTAGAAATGTCTCAAGGGCATTTAATTTGGCATCAAAAAAAGCATGGATCAAAACAGCGGTGTGCACAGCTTTGTTTCAGATTTGCTCATGAGACAGGGCGCTGCTTCAGTTTGAACTCGAACACATATCCCATTACGGGTGATGCTGGCGCACTCAGCGATACAAGCTGTACACAGCGCTCAGCACTCAGATCTGCGTCTCCAACAAAGCACCGTCAGGGAGTGTGACTTCAGCTGGTAATGAATTCTTATATACTGCATGTGTGGAGAGACCTAAGAGGCACAACCACACACACACACACACACACACACACACACGGAATAACTATGTGGCTGTTTTAGAAATGAACAGAGAGGCATTACACATTCCAGTGGGCCTTCAGATCTCTACACAGATAGGCTCTATGCTAAAATACCAGAAATTATTTGCATTTCTTGACCTTCTTTCAAAAGCACAAAGCGCCATAAAATGGAAGATGATTTTAAAATTCAAAGCTCGTGTTTTTGTATAGGACTTCTGATAAATTTGGCAACCCTAAACCTTCATTCCTGACAAATTACTGGCGGACGAATTACAGAGCTTCAGCTGGAGACGAACAAAAGCCTGACTGAGGGACACGCTCAGCTGGCAGACATTTAACTTTAGCTGGAGACCCCGGGAGTGTGTGTGTGTGTGTGTGTGTGAGCGAGAGAGAGAGGGAGAGAGTGCATGTTAGCAGTCGCATCACATCACAGTTTGCAACCACATTGATTAAGAGAGTCACCATGCAGACTAATTTGGACATGGAGCAGACTAAACGATTACTGGCTGGATTCATGTGAGGACATCAGAGGACGGTTATTTCAGCCATACACTACCACACTATCAATGTTTTTCTTTTCTTTTTCATGCAGCATTTAATAGTTTTATCCATGTCCTGCATGTGTAGGCACTGGTGAATAATGCATACCGTATGCACATGCGCGATTATTTGTATGTAGACATGTGTAATCACGTCTTGTGTGGGTGTGTGTGTGCATACCTCTGTGTGGTTTTAGTATAAGGGAATTGCATGTCAGTATGTTGTGCGGACTGTATATGTGTGGGGGTGTTTTATTTATCTCTCTCTATTTGAGGATGCGGCCCTTTGAGAGACTCAAAGCAAATTCTATTGTAAACCCTGAGCTACTGAGGGACTGCGGGAGCCAAAGCCATCCATCAGAGCTGGACATATCCCCCATATGCAAACAAATGAATTAGCGCGCTCGCCTCCCACCGGGCCTGCGCCACAGCAGAGCAAAATAGGGTGGGTGGATGTTGGGAGAGGTGAAGGAATGCCATATAATAAAACGGAGATTAGAAAACCCTCTTGCGGCTCCAAGGCGAAAGGACAGGCAAATATGAGGATAAATGAGAAATAAGGTCAAGTGAAGCGGTTCTGTGAAAATGAGAGGAGGCCAAAGACAGAGCTCTAAAACTCTCCACCTCTCCTGAAGTGTATAGCACCGAAGACAGTGTAAGATCTGTGGTTATCCTTTAAAGGGTCTGTAATCACTGAAAGTGGGTGCACAAGAAGCCGACTGCACACAGCTGCGTGTCACTTTTTTTTTTTTTTTTTGCGACGCTGTGGTGCTGTCGTCCTCTAGGAATGATTAACCCAGAAGAGCTTAATATAGAAAGAGAGGAAGAAATAGATGGGAGAGAAGGATGAGAGAGAGAGAGAGAGAGAGAGAGAGAGAGAGGAGGGCGTAGAGGACATTATTGTATTCCATGGAGAGTCTACTCTTTACCTCTGCACATCAAGCCATGTTCGCCACCATTTAGCGATCTGTCTACTAATTAATCATGCACTGTAATCAGTCAGAGGCGCTGGAATAATGTGTGTGTTTGCGCGGCTGTGGGTGCATGGGAAACGCACTGAGAGTAAAAGAGACAGGCTGCATGTCATGTCGCTGCTGCAATCTTACTGTCTGCACTGACAAAGTTCGCGCAATCAGACTTTGACATTTAGAGCATGAGCCTCGGTTTAAGTTTCTACATTAATGCTTCCCAGAAAATTCAGCGAGCAGAGTTTACTTTATGCTGTTTGTTGGCTTTATGTTTTCATTCCAACACTTATAAACTGTCTTGTGCTGATGACTCACTCCTGGATCCGAAATCAGAGCGAGGAACAATGCATAGTACATCTCCTCATTCTGGCGACGTATGTAATCTAAGCGGGTGCAGTATTCATGATTGTGATAATGACCTCCAGAGTGGTGATATCCCAGTGATTGGAGAAGGATTGACTGCGCTGCCACCAGGGCGAGCAATCATGTCTGCAGCTATTCTGGCTAATTGTGACATGGTGGCAATGGCAGCAGGGGTGGGCTGGGTTAGCATCCGACACAGAACACCAGCCAAGCCTGCTAGCTCACATACAGCCATCAGCGCTAATCTCCCGCTATGTGCTAACAATAGCGCTGATGTGCTTGCTTTCTGGAGGAGCTTTACTCCCCCCCTCCACCCGAGCCTGCCTTGTTTGTGCGATGCCCCAGCAGCCAGCCGTCTTTAGCTTTCCCATTACCGAGGGAACAGTGAAGCTGAAATCAGCCGGGGTATTGTCGCTTCCCTGGAATGGCTGAGTGATTGAAGACACGCAGGTTACCAGATTCAGCATCGCATGAGCTGGGAAATGTGCAGGATGTGGATAAACAGTTCTCTAAACCAATTACTTTGCATAAAGCACATCGAGATTAGTGAAAGAGAGAAAATGTGGAGCAGGACAGTGGAGATGGGAGAAGGAGATACGGGTGCAGTTTGTGCTTAACAGGGTGGACGGGATGAGAGAGTTTGGAGAGAGAGAGAGAGAAGAACAAAATAACAGGAACATCCTTTAAAAATAACACGAGTCAGCAGAAAGCGATGATACATGTGGAAACAGAATCTTTTTAAGCATTTGCTTCCCCCCCGAAACACGGCTGAGCGTACCTGCCGTCTCCATCAGTGCTCTGCTTTATATTTTTAGCAGATGTAGTAGTTCGTCATGTTCGTGCCCAACAGTCCTCTACTGTTTGTCACTGAGCTGCTCCAACATCAGGGGAATACTACCTTCCAGCTGTTGAAGGATAGGTAGAGCTCGCTGTGTTCAACTTTTACCAGTTGTCACCAAGAAAGTAGCACGAGTTTCCAAAAGAAGCTTATTTGTCTAAAACCCATTTTCGCCTGACTCTTCTTCACCCTCAATATCAAAATGTATTTCCTGCGACCAGAGATTGAATACTAATCAATACTATACCACCACAGGTTACATAAATATGTTTGGAATTTGCTTTGCAGTATTTAACAGACACAGAATTTACATAATGCTAAATGCACAGTGTCTCATTATTCATACAGTAGTAAAAAGACAAATTACTGTCACTTGTTGCTTATTTCAAAAGTGAAGATATTCAATATAAATTATAGCTTTAATTGATAATTGGCGGTGGAGGTAATTTGTTTTCCCACTTGTTACTCTGCGGTTTGATGCTTTTCCAATACACATCCACATTTACCTTCACTAATTGTTTACTCTAGCAATAATGCTTTTCTCCATATGCATGTGCACATTGTATGTTTGCATGCTCACCAGGAAATGATCTTTTTTCCTAATGGAACACTCTGAAACCCTGTATTTACTTTCATATTTATAAGCATATGTGGTCTAGCACATTTCATGAGGTCTTTAAATCCTGTAATAGCCCCTGGGCATTGAGCTTAAAACATGGCAAATTACATTGGACCTCAGCTGCACTGAAAAGGGGAGGGCTCCCCCCACGGTATGTCAAAGTGTAATCCTCCATTTTAACACACTCCCTCAAGCTTTCTTTATTTGTCCGTCTGTATTTTTCTCTTCCCACACCTTGAGGTTAGTCAAAGGCACAAACTGTGGGTAATGTCTGAGATGTGGTTGCTCCTGCAAAATTTCATCTAGCATTACACAGGAACACAGCAATTCACAATACTGCAAAGTCCAGAAGCATCATTATGCCAGACACTTCCCTGATTAGGTAGAGAGGAAGAGAGAAGGCTTCCCAATCCCGCTAAGCTGAATGACAGCCAAAGACACAGTTAGAGAAAGTGGGACTGCAATGTCACACACGACAGCAGGTTAGTAGGCATCTGGCAAGTGGACATTAACTTGCCGTCTGAGTTCACGAGCAGCTCTGACACACCGAAAAGCCACAGCAGCCGCATTCGGAGCGCGGGACGTTTCGGAGCACGCACAGCAGTCTTCTTGGCCCGCTACCCATTTTCAAGGTGAGAGAGAGACATTAAACTAAATGGGTGAGACATTTCACAATCAAATAAAATAGATAATGATGTGCCTGCAGCAAGTTCTATTCATGCATCCATTCAGTGCCAAAATACAATACGCTGACCCGCTTCCACAAAGGTGAATTGGGGTGGCTCGCACCCTCAGATATAATTAATGCATCCTCATTCTTGAATCTGTTTTTCCCCCCGTCTTTGCTCATAATTGCCTGAGCACAGTCCAAGTTCTTTGATTTAATTCTGTTTGATTAATTTCACGGTGCTCGGGATGGTATTTACCACTGGAATAATATTTATATCACAGAATGCGCTATTCTCCTCCAAAGGTCGTTTCAAGATGGCCTGAATGTTTGCTTTTTAAACTATGGAACTGTGGGAAAAGAACTAACACATCCTTAGTTTTTCAAATTAAGTTTCAATAATAAGCATCAAACACATGCACATGCATCCATTTATTAGCTGCTATTACACAGTAGTTTGAAGTGAGATTGTAATAATAACCTCTTTTTAAACACATGTTGTTAATTCAGTAATTTACTTATATGTAGGTTAACAAATACTAATCTAAATGTAATGTATATAAACTCAAATGTACAGGCCACTTATGCTGTAAATATCCCATCCTTATATTAACATTATTAGCCAGTAAAGCTTACATGTGCATTATTTTTTGTTTTCCTCAGCATGTATCTTCTTTTTAATTCAATATGTATCTCGAGCTATGTGCCAGTCTACATGTGCCAAAGCCTGCTAAAAGCTAAAGCTAATAAAAGAATCCTATTGACAGACAGATGAAAAGTCAACCCCAAACAGAAGTAATAATAAAAGAAAGTCGTTGCACTTCCACAAATTCCTGCTGAACTAACAAAACAATACAGTTCTTGTTAGCATGTTCCAGCACCGCTCCGTCAATTAATTTGGATTAGGGTCCACTTTACAGAGACTGTAATCACAACGCAAGCCAATCCTTTGATGTCGGAACAAATGGGTACAAAAATGGCAGAACGGTCTTATGAAGATTTGTTCTCCTATTTCGCCACAGAGAACACTAGATCTCCCCTAAGTCAGTGAATCTCTTTCCCCTCACAATGATGAAATCCTCCATTGTCACATTAAATGAGAGGACGGAAGATCCTGTTTTTTTTTTTTTTTTTTTGGGGGGGGGGGGGGGATCCCTCCTCTACACTTCCTCTGTTTGCCGAGCCATCCATTGAAATCTATTTGCATTTTTGACATTTATGGGTGTTCTTCCTACACTTGCAATATAATTTATATGACTTATACAGCTCATTTACAGATTGATAGCTGCCATTCCTAACTGGCTGTAATGAATGCCTCATCACTGCACAAAAGTTACTGTGCTGGATCTGACATTGTGCCAGAGACTCCACGCAGCCACTTTCATTCTTCATTAAAATCTAATTTGTCTTTGGAAGACAGAAGCCTGTTTTTTTTTTTTAATGCATCATTTTACTCTGTACAAGAAAACACAATTTGTCATCAAGGTTCATCTTTTCAACACTGAAATAAAAAAAATTCCAATTAGGGAAGAGTCACACAATGAGTCCAGAGTAAGGTGAAGCTTGTGGCTGATTGTTCTCAATGCACATGGCGATAAGGAAACGGCGACTCAGCGGTTCCGAGCTTATACATCCAACAATCAGGATGTGACACTTGCTTGTCCTTGAAAAGACCTTGTTCTTTCTTATCAGTCAACCAGTCATGTCCATTGTGATTTTGTCCAGACGACAATAGGACGAACTTGTTTCTGCTCTGCTCCCGTACCAGAGTGGTTTAGCCTTCTTAGCCGTAAGGGACACCTCACATTCATGTGACCTCTTTTAACTACAAAACTCCACATTCCAATTGAAGCATCGCAAAAAAGAAATAGCACAGCAGAATTGTGCCTTAGAGCGCAGATATATGCAATATGATGGCCAGGACATGATAGAGCCTTTATAGAAGAAGGAGACACCTAGAGATGAAGCTAATGAATTCAGAAAGAATCGGACTCTCTTTTATGCTCCGATTAGTGTTATGCAAATGCAGAGCGCACCGGTGGGGGTGGGGGAGGCGGAGGGAGAGGAAGGATTACGTGCCAGTGACTGTGGGGGTCCCACCTGTTTCATCAGGCACAGGAGACCCTTTTAACCCGTCCACGCTGGCCTAAAAGAAACATGCATCTCCCAAAGAGCTTTGTCATCGTCTGCAAGGGAGGCTCATTCTGGATTTGCTTCTGAAACGGATGCGCCACCTGGTTCCGAATCTGTTTTTCCCCTCTCAACATAACGTGACACAAAGAGAGCCGATTACCCCACAACACTCGTCTGCAGATCAGGTGCAGATTACGCACACCTTTTTCATATCAATGGCGTTGGGAAAGAGGGGAAATCCACATCATAGAAATGAGGCTGCGAGCGCCGTAACTGCTTTTCAGGAAACACAAAAGGATAAATTGAAGAGGAGCTGTACACAGTGATCAACCTTTGTTCCCTACACCCACATGTTCTCTTACACACACACATGCTCATAAACCTCTGCACCACGCAGTCTCACAGAGGAAAGGCAATTCTCACAGCTCATGAATATTACAATGAGCTGGATCTGGGTCATTAATATGACACAGTCGTTACACTGGAGCCCAATTAGCAGTCAACATAGAGCCTGGAATGTTCCCCTGTTACTAAACATAATCACTATATCACTGCGACAGACTCCAGAGCAGGGCCGGATCAAACCACACAATCACATACAAGAAATATCAAGGACTCTTCTGCAGATCACTTGACTAGACGAAGAGGTCATGGCTGCTTCACTCGACAACATTTGTAAACAGCCCACCTGATCGGCTGACTTCCACGCCGAGTAACGTCCTCTACTATCAACAAAATATTACGCAGTGCTGTGATATCTGCCTTGTTTGTGCAATGCCCCTGCAGCCGGCAAGTCATCAAGCTAAAAAGTCTCCCAGCGGACTACGCCACGATGACTACACACATTTACTGGAACATCTACAAATATGAAAATCGAGCCAAACACTTACGAGTGCAAAGAAGAAAAGTTTGAAATAAATGGTTCACACTGCCTCTTTGCAGTCACCCTAATCGAAATGGCATGATCCCTCACTGGCTTCCCAACCACAAACACTGGCAAAATCAATTCACAATCAAGCTGGAGGTGGGAAATAAACCCTGATCTCTTGCACCTGTTCCACCAGTGTATCCAACATGATTTCTCAAAACGTCACCTCAAGCACAAGCCACCTCCTTTTAAAAGAAAACACAGTGGGTTTGTTTTAAGAATTTAGCTGAATCTAATGAGACATTTCCTGACGCTAGTATAGCAATTCGCCTCACCTAGAAAATGATTTAAAAATGTTGCTTTCTATTGGAAACTATCTGAGCTCATCTTCCCTCACTGGCAGATTTTTTTTTTTTTTTTTTTTTTTTAGAAAACAAGGATTTTGGAACTCAATAAAAGAGAAAATGACTAGTTAAGTGATAGCTTTGTAGTGGATTTTTAACAAACGGGTCCCTCATGAAATCCAGCCCAATTGTAAACAAGACATTCAGAGAGATAGAATTGCACAGTCAGCACTACAAACAGATAATCCTTTCCTCCACATAACAACTGCATTTGAAATCTTAATATGCTGTAACATTGTCTTGCTTGTACAGAGCAGTTTCGTAGCGCATACGTTTGACACAATATACTAACGCACGTTTCCACTCAGACATATCTGCCAATGGTTAAATTATGTTAATTTATGCACTAAAAGGAAATGAAATATGACAGGGCCTTGAATGTTGTGTGACTATTTTCTCTCCTCAGTGACAGACGGGCTGCAGCCAAATGCTGAGGAGTCTGGCACGGGCTGCAGGAGGCAAGCCATTGGGCTGTAGGCACACACACACACACACACACACACACACACACACACATTTTCCTCTTCCCATCAAGCTTGACTGGCTACTTCTCTGCTGCCTCCACTCTGCACACATCCAATTAAATCAGTTTAATTTTCGCTGTTTTCATCCGTGGTGTGAAAATGTGTTAATTTGACTTATTTATACGTATTTATTTATTTTGAACTCCTACAGTAATGGCCTTCATTGCAGCTTTAGTGTGAGCTGCTCGCGCCTTAAAGACCGCAGAGCTTCGACGTTCAAACTTTAAAACTGAAGAGTCATCAGTATGAAAATGAACCTTCTTGTTTGTTCTTCTTTTCATCTTGATTCTTGACAAGCTGCCTGTTTGGAAACAAGTGCAAGTGTTTCATTATATGAGATGGCATCTGTTCAGGATTAATTTGTGTTGTGTGTGAGGGAGATTACCCATTAACCAGGCATGCATGAGCTCTCTCAATTCATCCAGGCCTCTCTGCAGATAGCGTTTTTGAAAAGCTGAAAGCATTTTCTCTCCTCTCTCGCACATGCGGCAGAGGAGCGGACTGACAGCCCCTGTCACAAGGCCTTGACCTGAGCAGTGAAACAGACTGGTACCTCAGCAGACTCCATAGAGACAAGTTGGATTAAATCAAGTGTAAGTCTATCCTTGTCAGATCAAAACTATCATAGTAGGGCAGCCTTGCCTACATGCAGGTGCCAAAATGAGTGACATATTAAGGTCAGAGACTAACAGGGTGAGTGGGTAGCGAGAAAAATACACAAAGATACCGTCATACAGACAATACACACACACACATCGCGTACACATGCACGCACATGCGCTCACGGGTGAAAACAGATAAATAATTGTGAGCACAGCACAGAGAATGAAGCCTGTCATGAAACTGCTGCATTCTCTAAGGTTTCTGGGTGAGTCAGATGCTGAACAGTGGGTGTGTTTCCGAGTGTGTTTATAGGTGTGAGAATTTCTTTTTTTTTTTTTGTTTCCCCCCGTCAGAGTGATCAAAGGTGCAATGTCTGTACAGCTCAACAGTCCGAGAATGTGTGACCGCAGGCTGGGATGTGATCACGCTGCGCTGTATTGTGGCGTTTTGACTGATGACCAGACTCCCGCTACGTGGCCGAGCTGAGCTGCCATCTGATTGCCAGCCTGATTGGCTTTATGAGTTAAAAAGCAGATCTGGGAGACAGACGGCGAAGCTCGGCCCAGATGTCCAGATCCCAGACACTCATTCTGCACCCCTGGGTCTCCAGAAGGCACTGGTTTAAGAGGGCACACGCACGCGGTGCCATGCACGCACACACACATGTTGCAATAGTAAAAATGAGAAAATATAGGGTTAATTTAAAAACGAATAGGGTTCATTTCTCAGCTCTCGGTTTTTAAAAATTAAACCCCTGTACCTGACTCTTTACACAGCACTCGATGACTTTTGATTATGGGACTTGTACAATTCTCAGTGGCACATTATTGCAATGTGCATACTGTGATAATTAGCATACACAATCAAAGAGGCTAATCCTTCGATTTAAATTTCCATGTTACACTTGATGTGAAGGTGATTTAATTAAATTGTGTACTCGCGCATGAAGAGTTCTTTTTCTCTCTGTTTCCATCTTTCTCAACAAAGAAAAACATATTTGGTTACATTTTAAAACAATATGCACCCATGGGGGATTTTTTTTTAAGCATTGAATGAGCAGCCACTTGTTCAGTAGTCACAGCATGATGAGACTCGTCTACTCTTGCCGGCAATCGAGCAGCTTAGCTCAGGGTCAAACCCTGATGAAGGCTACTGAAATGCATTGGATTTTAATATAACAGCTTTTTGAGGTGTTCTCAAAGGACAGCTGAATTTTTCATTTAATTTTTTTTTGTACTCACTTTGATTCATGCACATCTCAACAGCTGCAAGGTTACAACTGATTTTTTATTTTTTTTTGCCCTTCAGTACAAACTACTTCCAGGTTTCCTGTATTTTGATGATTCCACCTGAGGAAAGTAGATTGAAAATTAAGTGGATCCAAGTCAAGTCCTATTTCTGCTTCAGCGATGTACAAAATCTTTGGCATCTCCCCTCTGCAGATAAAGCTTGCAATTTGTTATGGACAACAGTGTTAGGCTTCTTCTCTACTGGGAGAAGTCAATCAGCTCTAACAGGTCAAGTATCCATTACAGCTATGGGGCCTTTTTCTTTTCATCTCAAAAACAACACTGCAAGTTAATAGGTAAGCAGTACATCCTCTTGCACACACGCGTGCTCTCGCCTACTCTAACACAGCTTTTCTTTTTCTTCTTCTTCAGCAATTTGGTTACAGGATGCATGTGAAAATTCACAATAATCAACAGGAATGACAACCGTCAAACTGAAGGTCTGTGCGTTTTAAAAATAACCTAAGGTATTCAATCCAGATTCTTACGGCTTTTGTCGCTGAAGGCCGGTGTCCATTGACAACCTCTATTTTAGCTAGGAGCTCATAAGCTGCCTGGGGATGCGCTAGTCATGGCTCTGTTGCTATGCGACGGCTAAAAACCTGTTTGAAGGGCATCTCTCCAGTTCAAATGTTTTTAACTTTGAGTGTTTAGAGCGCCGAGCGCCGAGCACGCTCAGCTCACTCTAAATTCCACTGTCAACAACAAAAGATTGAGAAAACAGCACTTGAGAGGAAGGTCTCCTTTCTTACCCTGCCTTCAATTTCTTCTTTATTGTCCTTTGCTTTTATTTTCTAAAGAGGACTTAATATCTTACCTCCATAAGGCGCAACGTGGAAAAAAAAAAAAAAAAAAGCAGCAAGAGATAGCCCACCACCCTTTCCAAGACTATTTAACCTTTTAATTTAGCAGCAGGAATTAATGTGGTGGCCAGGGTCAGTATCACTTTAAAGTTTAAACAGATGCTGCCCAGGTGCCCTGAAGGCAGGAGACTGACAGTATAGTGCACATGTATTCATTTCAATTAATGTGTGTGTTTGTGTTCGTGAGAAAGAGAGAGAAGAGAACATGAGCACTCATGCGAGCGGTTATTAACGGAGCCGTCACATCAGTCCTACCTCGGGTGCCGTCGTTCTCGTTTTAGCACCATGTGACATTACAGTGAGGTCAAGGAAGGAGAGGCTGGCAGCGGAGGGGAAGGTGAGGATTACTAAGTCGAAAAGACACCATCATCACGATTGGCAAGGTGGGTGATGCAAGGCAAGTGGTGAGTAATGATGCGCCCTGAATTCAGGTCAGTGCTCTTAGCTGAATTTCACGAAGGAAGCGAGGTAAGAGGGAGATAGCGACGGGGTTGGAAGAATTCCTGTTTAGCCCTGAGTCACAGCAGCAAAAAATATATATATTTTAAGCTGTTGTTTCAACACAAGCAAACACCTCACAATGTTTCCACACTTTTTCTGTGTTCCATTTAATCCACTCCTGTTCCTGCAATAAGAGTGGCAGCAGAGAGAGAGAGAGAGAGAGAGAGAGAGAGAGAGAGAGAGAGAGTCAGGGAAAAAAAGGAGCAATGCACCCTGGCCTCTAGAATGACAGAATGGCACTTTTATGATGTCTCCCAGATTATTCCCTGAGATGGATGGGCCGAGTTGGAACGCCAATTGATTAATCCATCGACTGACGGAATGTGCTGCGGCCGTCCCCCTGCTCAGCTGTTCTTTCCCTGGACAGAACATTCAGCCAGACATTGCCGGAGAGGATGACTAATGAGCGGGGCTGCTGCAGACACCGTTCATATCTGTCTGCGTATGTGCGCTGCGACCGAGATGCTTGCTCGTGTCTGCTTGATAGACTCGATTATAGCGACATACTTGGCTTTCATGTGATCATCCACAGTGGTAAAGTGCATTGGAAACAACTCCCTTTTTCTCAGTGAAGACTATATAGGGATGCTATTGTGACAGTGAGCTTTCACACAACAGTGACAAATTGCTGCATTTTTTTTTTTTTACAGCCCACCAATCTGACCACAAGCCTCTCTTCAAAGCAGCGCGTGCATCATCCACCAGCAGCACAGTTCAAAAGAAACCGAGGTGGGTTTTTATCACCTTCACAATAGCTGCCTGTGATGCAGACTCGCAACATGGTGTCAGCGGCCGTCACGTTAGAGCTTACTCACTGTTGGCATCTTCCAAACGTCACTTCCTTTAAAGGTGACTCCATCTCTTCGGCTTAATCACTGCAGGCCTGACCTCATGGAGAAAAGCTGCCTCGACCTCAGCAGCCTTTCAGAGTTTTCTCCACAGAGCAAACGAGGGCTAACTTGTGATAATCATCTGGATTGTCGAAAGCCTTGTGCTTTGATTAATCTGCAAAATATATACAAATATACATAGTGTGTACATGAACCATTGCTAATCCCAATATAAATGCACTGCAGGGAGTTGCGCAATGCAGACTGTTAAACGCAACACACTGAATATTTGAACATGGTGTCATGAACAAACTCACACTTATCATAATTAATGCCACTATAAAATATTCTGTGCTCTGCTCTGCTTTCAGTAACCCATTATGCTGACGCTGTCAACCTCACTTTTAAATGAAGGTTTTTCTTCCTCCTCCATCATTATGACTTCCAGCTTCTATCTGGCCTACTGCTTCAGACCTCCTGCATCACTGCTGGTCTTCAATACAATGGGCAAGGGAGTAGATAAGGGATCACTGTAACTTTTCCCTTTCTCATTGAATGAAACCCCCTGAGAGGTTTTATACCCCGAGAAGATGAAAAATGTAGGGGTAGCTCCATTATTGATACAAGTCCCTAACAGTGAAAGAAATGAATGCTAATGGTGTCCTAAGCTGGGCTTTGCACAGATTAATCCGATTTGAGAAATGAACATTTTATTACATGGCACAAAGTGCTGGCCCTGATCTGAACTGAGTCACAGGCTGAGGAGGGAGGGAAAAAAAATGACAATGGGAGTGTGGGAAGGGAACATGGGTATACAGTCTGTCGCTTTGCAAGACCCTGGCACCTCATTGCAGTAGTGCCCTTTTCCAGCTGACAAGTTCATTAATTTTCTGACACGGCTGCTTGAAATGATTTTCAATAGATAAGTCAGACAACAATGGCTGGAGAAATTGGATATAAAATAGATGTCTATGGTCGCAACATTATCAGCTGAAGACTGGCTTTGTGTGAGCACACTGGAAAAAAAGTGGAGCTGGGGGATTGTTCCATTCAGAAATATGTAGTTTGTGTATACGACACAAATTATTTATAGGTCTTTTCAAAAAATAACCCATTTCAATCTTGTAGATTTTCATTGTGAGGAATGTAAAGTCTACTAGTCTCAATCATGTTGAGATGAATGAAAGAAGATGTATTCAAAATGGAAAGCCCCGCCTCCTGGGAACAGACTCAACAACAGTCAAAGACCAATGCACATGTAACTGTCTGTTATTATTCTTGCTTTCAGATAAATGCAGAATTTGTGTATTAGCACTATCTCCTGCAGTCCAGATCTCTCTGGCAGCCAGATGTACAACCTGACAAGCTGCTGAAGATATTTGCAAGAGACAGAACAGAGAGACGAAACATTAGAGAACATTATGGCAGCCGTGGCTCAAGTGAGAATGAATTATGAAGAAAACAACTATTTTCTGTTGTTGCGCATATTGCTGCCAAGATGTGAGCGATAAATAAAGATTCTAACCAAATATCATTTTCTGCTACTCTCTCTCAACCAAGATGACAATTTATTAAGGTTCACTATTTTAAGATTTATATCTTGTTCTCTAAAAACATCATCAGTAACAGAAACCAAGTAAAACAAATCAGTCGATCAGTCAGAATGGGTCAGTTCTGGAAATACTCTTTGAGATAATAGCGTAAACTTAATTTGAATCATCAGGGACTAAATACCATACTACAGGTTGAAAGAGTTATTGGTGTCAGTAATGTAATGTAATCATTCCTCATGTCCATATTGGTTGTGAACAGATCTTATCTGAGCATGACTACACTGTGGACAATGGGAGACAAAATCCAAAGTGCAAAAATACATTCTAACATTCAGCTCAATATCATCTATATATGATATATGTAACTGTAGCCTCTGAAGAGTTATACAACAATTGTGTGTATCTTCATCCTGGTAGTCATCTGTAGGTTTGTTGTCAATGTTTTGTCCCAAAAGAGATTTAGTACTAAAACATTTTGGAAGATCTCAAATGATTTTCTGACTCAGAGCTTACTAAGCTTCAGAACAAGGTCTCTGGATTTAGTCCTCCATGTCTTAAAGGGCTCACTTCACAGACTGTATAAAGAGGAGGAACCATCACCCACACCAACAACTCCGATCAACCTGAGTGTGATATGTGAGTGTGTCTCCACTCATTTTGTATGACCAGATTCTTGACAATATCTGACACACATATACATATAATATTCATCATGCATATGTGGAAATTACTTGTTTGATTTTGTGTATGTGGATTCCACAAGTTGCAGATCGGGAAGCTCTTGTTCAGGGATCCAGGAGGAGATCACAGTGGGAATACATGTCATCAAAGACCAATGGCCAGATGCTGTTGCAAGACTACAGAGAAATGCATTTGCAGCTGCCATTTTGTTTGAGCCTCCTGAGCTCAAGTACACCTTTAAAGCTCTTCAGTAGGATTTCTTGGAGCTCGAGAGCAACACACTCCTGGATCAGTAGCAAACACACTCAATGTGTCGTTATGAACATGCAGTTTTCCATGTTGGCCATCTTGGATTATATACGTTATTGCTTCATCCATTGAACTGAGTGTCAACTCTATGTGTTTTTCCGTTTAAAAACTTTAGATGTTTTGTTCATCTCACACTGACTCTCTGTTGTATGATCATTTTTGCATCTTTGTTTTTGTTATTTTTAGACTGGTTCAACTGAGTTTCTACCTTTGGTGGATGCTAATTTTGCTGTCATTCATATTGTCCTGCTTGTCTTTGATATAACTGTTTTTAAGGGCTCTTGCAAAGAAATCATCTTACAGTCCAGTGACACACAGTCAGAACTTGTATTAGTGCTACATTACTGTGTAATTGATTATTGATTTTGAATATTGGTATTGTCATAAAGCAGATGTTTTAAGTATGTTCAGTCACACTTATGAACCACCTATGAACTGCCCTGTTGTTTTGTGTGTTTTTGCTCACTGCCATACTTGCTTTCAAAATATGCAGTATACTTTAACATGGAAGCAGTTCTCTACAGTACATTTGGATAAAGTTAAATTTGACAAATCAAGTTAGATTTACAGACTTATCTAGGGTATCAGGGACATAAGGAAGGTGCTTCAAAATGGCTTAATACCTTTGACTAATATTAGCATTAGAAGACAAGTTGGAGTCATAGCTGAAAAAATCAGGTACCCATGAAGAAATTGCTTTAACATCACCCAAGAAATTGATATTTTGGTAACTGAAAAATATTGAGTTGAATCAACATGATTCTTTTAAACAGTCTAAATTGAATTATTTGTTTTGAATCGATAATTAGTTGGAAAAAAAGAGGGAAATGATATCAGTTGGTCACATTCTGATTATGTTGGACTGATGACATTAAAATCAAATAAACTCAAAGGACTCTTTTTTTTCCAGTCCAGCAGGAAGTCCCTGAGCTGCACCTGCTCTAATGCTCTTTCCCACTGCTTAGGAGGACTAATAGGGACACACTGGGGATCCAGCTGTTGTCACTCCAGCACAGTGAAATAAACAAACACTGATCCACACCCATCTTCAAGAAAATCTCCACAGGGACGGAAAAAGGGTTGAGAAGTATTAAATGGGGAGGAGGAATAGTCTCTCTGCTTATTATGAATCACTCTGCACCAGTTGCCAACAAACAACTGCAATCTTGGGAATATGTAGGGAGGATTTATCACGCTAAAGCCTCTGACAGGGCAAAAACATAAAATCGGCCGTCTAATTTGTCTCCCCAAGGTGATGTCACTCCATCATATGGAGGGCTTTTCTTTCAGTGGGTGAATAATGCTCGCCATGTTTCTCACTTTCACAGGTGAGAGATGCAATTCATTGTTTGTCTGAAGAGTGGCAGCCACCTCTATTTATGCTTTTACCACCAACACTTGTTTATCACCCACATGACAGACATCTATTTTTAAGCCCACAAAAGCACCGATATGAAAAATTGAACATGTGCGTCTGTGCTAACCTTTTCTCAGGGGGATGCTCATCCTAAAATATTCCTTAATTCTAAAGAGCAGAGGGGATGTAGATAGATGAAATCCTTGCAGCCTTATATACTGAATGCATGCATTTATTCAGGTTTGCTAAATGATGCTTTGCAACACAAGTCAGTGCAGCTGAACTCCCTTTAACTTCTTCTATACCACAAGCATAAAGCTCTAAAATGTGTCATCTGTTGCTTCTGCTGGAGAAAGGATTATATTGAGCAGACTAGTGGCTCAAATTTTTTGGAGCCAGGAACTACAACATCCATGCCTCCTGGCTGAGCAGAGGCAGAGGGGAGACGGAGGTAGATCAGAATTTCAGTACCACATGAAGAAGGACAGCTCCTTTTTTTGCAGGCACCTTCTGTGCACACCATGAGAGAAAGAGGAGTGAAGAAGAAGCCAGAGTCTGATGACTGAGGCGACTGTCAGACATTGAATTTGAAATGAAGAGAGTCTATGTTTCTCAAAGGTGAGTATGGTTGAGCTAAACATGGCAGATGCTGGATGAAGAGCATGCAGGTACAGGTTGGATGAATGGATTGATGACATTTGTTTCATCAACATATTTTTGCCTCTGTTTGGTAGAAACTCTTTTTTCCCTGCTCATGTCATCCAGGCTCGATGCTCGGGCACTCAACTCAAGGGCGCGCAGTGAAACGCAAGCACACGAGTGCGCGCATCTTTTTTTCCTCTCCTTTTTCCTCCTTATCTTCCAAATCATGATTACAGATCTTTTAGTTAGAGGCCGCAGTATGAGTGAGGAGGAGGAGGTGGTGGAGGGGGGGAAGCCTTTGGGAATGCTGTGCCCTGATTTAGTTCATATCACTGCAGTCATCAAAAGCAGGAAGATCAACTAGCACATTTGCGCACAAGAGCAGGAAGAACAGGCTGGATGAGGATGAGGAGGAGGGGGAGTTGGGTTAAAGGCACTGAGTGAGGCAATCAGACCATGTTTTTTTCTTTTACAACATCACAAACACTAACTTACTTGTTCACCCAGGTCTGCGGGATCTCAGCTTTTCAGACGCTCCCTGGTGCGCTCCCTCCCCAAAAAACTGCATCGAAAAAACATCCGCAATTCTCAGGCGATTTCGCAGACTCCTCGCCGATATTTTCTGCTCACACACATCGCGCTCCCGCTCTCAAAAACCTCGACGTGCTATGTAATCCACACATCAGTCCGGATGACACGCTGTCCACTCTCACAGTGATGATAACGCATCCGAGATTTTTTTTCCCCCCCTCTTCCTTTTCCTTCTTGGCTCAGGACGCGCGTAAAAAGGAGGCACCCACAAGTGCCATGGCTGAAACTATCCTCTGTGGTCCCAGATTTTCTCTCCAGATGAAGTGACACTGTTTTTAATAATTTTTTGCTCTTAAATTTGAATTGAATGTTTAGAAAAAAGTAAGCTCTCCACAGCATGTGACGCACGGAGCGTGGTCAGTTTCCAGGTAGATCCATCCTGAAAAGTCCATCATTAGACTGTATGAGAGCAGCATCCATGCATTGAGGTGGGGAGGGAAGGAGGGAGGGAGAGTGGGGGGGCAGAGGTGGGGTTATTTTAAGGTCCTGCTCTGTGTGGTTTTCATGCAACTTTTTCTTCAAGTCCCTTTTTTTACTTCTTAGTCATCACCCCCTGCTGAATCTGATTAGATTTCACCTCACAGCCCAGTGCGGATTTCAAGATATTTCTATTCTCCCCCCTCCTGGTTATATCACCGAAACAAGTCCTGTAGTTTGGTGACTGAACAGGTATCCTGTGCATGAGAGAGGGTTGAAGTTGCAGACATTAAAACATTTCTCTTCAGGCTGCTCCCATCTCCATTTTTTTCGGGAGGAAAAAAATGCAACATCGAGGGAGGAAGAAAAAAAATCCAGCTGGTATCCTCAAGCAGCCTTTAACACCCCAATCAGAAAATCAGACTTCAAAAAAAGCTTCTTTTTTTTTTTTTTACATGATTCCCTTTCTGAGCCTTGATTCCCCTCCTGCGTGGACAAGAGTTACAGTTCACCCAGTCATCCTCTGCGCCCTGGCTCCATCTATGTCCGAGCCTCGCCTATCCATGGATGTGACACAGGAGCAATCTCGGTGTTATTATCCACAGAGTGTTGCTGGTCCGAGCTTCTCCTCCTCTTCCTCCTCTTTCTCTCCTTGTCGACCCGCAGTCTCTTTTAAGCCGCCTCAGACTCGATCTCCTGGCTCCGTCGCTGCATCCGCCGGTGCGCCTCGCAGGACCTCAGTGCGCACCCGGAGAAAGCGCAGCACGGACGCACGCTGGATGAGCGAGTGCATGAGGGGGGCATCATGTAGGTCACCTCCCACTGACGAGCTCCGAGTGAGGGCTGCTCCTCCGGTCGCTGCTGGTGGCTGGGCAGCCGCAGGACTGAAGCACAGAGGACAGGGAATATTTCCTCTCTCTCTTTCTCTCTCTCTCTCTCGCTCTCTCTTCTCTGTTTGAACTTCCCCTAAAAAAATGTCTCCACTGCAGAATCTCACCTGGAACACTGGCCTTAATTAATTGATCCTTAACCTGTGTCCTTCTCACTCATTGGTCAGTTTTAATAGAGGCAAGCAAATGCAAATTATTGTTGGGAGTGCGAACCAATGTGTGTGTGTGTGTGCATGAGGAAAAAAAATAAAGAGAGAGAGAGGTTTAGATAGACATGAAGACAGAAAGAGAGAGAGAGATTCATCCCATGTGTCTCTTGCAAATGGGACACGACTGCCACCTACCGACTCCCCTCGCCATGCAAGCATGCTGTGTGATTGTGGCCTGGGGCTGATGATGGCATGAGATTGCTCTCCCATGACAGCCTACGTTGTGTTTATAAAGGATTATATACATCATATCTATTTGTATTTTGAAACACTGTGGGGTGCAGTATAGCTCAGACCTAATGCAGAGGAGAGCAGGAGCCACACACAGCTGGAAATGTGAAGCAGGAGGGGAGCACTGTGACAAGTTTGGCAATCCAGAAAACAGTTTAATGCAACAGTCGTAATCTGTGCCAGTCTAAGGCACTTCAGTCCCAATAAACGACGGCTCTGTGTTGTAAATTACAAAATCCACGTTGCAGATTTTTTTTTTTTTTTTTACCGCATGGTGGCTGACACAGGAGACTCCAGGTCTTCAGAGAGATTTTTGCTCGTGAAAGGCTTATCTCAGGCAACCTGCTGTACGGCACACATCATGCCAAACTCTGTCGTACTGCACAACAGTGGAGCTAAAAAAAAAAAAAAGGGATGAATTTGCAGATAGCAGAGCGAGAACATGGCTCATCTGGAAAGAGTATGCATTCTCAGACCACGTGGCACTGGATGTGAGAAAAAAAAAAAAAAACATTTGAATGCCAGACCAGGGATCTGTCCATCTCAACGCTGTCAGCATCTGATCTCATTTCCCTCAGTGCTGAAGGCGTTGCATCATTCATCTGTCTTCATAACTGTCGACCTGCCTGTCTGCGCGTCTGGAGCTCGGTGGTAAAGAGCGCCGCCCTCTTGCTTTCCACTCGGAGGAGACGTCATTAAATAACTCAATTCTTTCACTCCCCTCTTCTTCTGGCCTCACGTTTCCCTCCAGCTCTGGCCGAGTGAAACCTATTAGCGGCAGAAGCAGCGTCTTTTTGCGTGAGTGCCTTTGAATCTACGTCTCGTTCACGTGTAAATGCTGGGGTCACTTCCGAGCGCTCTCTTCCATTATTTGTGTCACGTTCTTGTGCGACAGCCTGGCCTAATGGTTTTGATTTAAAGCTTTCACTTCTGCAGCAGCTGTGGAGTCTGTGGATCTCTGGCGACCACTCCTCGCTACTTTAGGCCTTATTTGCTGCGTGGGAACCATCACTGTAGGCCGTGCCCTTTATCTTGATTTATGTAGCTTTGGAGACGACCCAGTCTTTTGCTGGTGGAAACGCTTGCTTCCTCACAGTGAAGCTTTTTGGGCACTGTTGCCACAATGCATGGCCTTAAACGCTAATTACAAAATGCATTATTCAACATCTTCTCAGTTAAGACGACGCATGAATTTACGCCTCTACCGATGCGAGTGAGCGCTATTGAAACATCGCAGTAAAGATCACTTCGTCCTTGGAGTACGTTTAAGAGGCGTTGTGCTGTCATTGTAAACAATGTGACCTTGTTCCCTCAAAGGGCAAGACACATACAAGGCTCACGAGACCAGTTATTCCTGGAGTGGCGAGGGCAAGTTAAAAACCTTACTTAAGGGAATGTTGCAGTATGGATTATTGGTGATGCTTTCAGAGTCCTCGTAAAAATGAAGATTGCTCAATATTAACAATGTGACTTACAGACGCAGTGGGGATGTAGGCTTTCAAATGATCATCTTTACCGTACCATGCTCTTTATCATCGCTTTACAGAGACCACCCTGAAAAAAAGCTGGTGTTTGACGGAAGAGAGGAAAAAGCAGCCAAGTGCCATTCAGAGACGGCTTAAAGCACAGATTCCCTCCTTTCCCCGAGAGTATTATGTTGTCAGGGCTTGAATAATATATGTGTTGGGATGCAATTAGATAATGTAATAATCATGTTGGGTATGCCATGTATCCAGCGATCAAAAGGAATAGCATAGGTTTAACCAAACATAAGGAGTTAAGAGCAACGTAAGCACAGAGATCAGCGTAATGCATGTTTTACTATAGCGGTGACAGTGATGCCATGTTACGTTGGGATATACATACAATCTCAGCCGCTTGCTCTGATGCCAAACTGAACTGCTGAGATTTTTTTTTTTCACACTTTAAAATTTGTGTCTCAACAGTTGGTGGTTTGTTGTTCTCAGCATTTCATTGTTATTTTGATAAAACACACATTGTAATACCCCTCCCTCTGTGTGTGTGTGTGTGATGAAAAATACTGGGGGTACTGTGGCACCTGCAGCTGCCCCTTTTAAAGGATGCTCTGAATACATTAATAATGCGCGTTATTTATTTTGAGATCTGGCATTCATTATTCATAATGTTGTTTTGGAGGGTATGAGACATCTCTACTGATATCCTGCGAGGCTCAGAGGCAGTGAAATAATGTAGTCAGGTGTGCTGCGAGAGGTAAGACGGCGAGAGCGAGTCTGCGGGCCTGCGAATGTGTCACATGTCGCTCATTTCCATTCTGCTCCATCAGTCTTAGTGCCACCTCGGGTTGCATGGCGTAGGAAGCTCGCCTCTCCCTCTTTAATGTTTGATATCCCTCGTCGCTGTTTTCCTCTCTCCACTGTACTCGCCGCCGTCGCACATTTCAACCACAGAACTAGTTGAGTTGCGCGCCGAGTCATCGAGAGGAATTTCACAAACACCTCAGTGGCGACATCTCTGAGATTCAAAGCGATTCATCAAATTTCACGGACTTGATAATTAGGTGCATCAATGTGTTTGCCATCCTATTTAATCTCCACTTTGATCCGCATTAATCTCTGACTGTACTTCTTATCCAAGGCTTCCTTTGGCCCAAAGGGCTCGTGATTGAAGAATGAATTCTTAGTTTCCTTTCTGCATCACTTTTGGCTCGGGTTCTCGATTCACCAGTGTATCTGGGGTAAATTAAAATAATTCAAAGCATGCTTCACCCTAATAACGCTCTCTAAGCCGCTTCAAATGCACAATATAATGATGAAGGAGACTGGATGACTGGCTTAGTTATTGGATATTGGCCACAGCTCAAAGCATTATCAAGAGATGAGAAGGCCCACACTCACTGAAGGATGGATCAGTTGATGATCATTATATAATCAGTACATTACTTATCATACCATGGAGCATCATTATCTGTCAGTGGTGTCCTTTAACATGTAAACTCAAATTAGCATTAGTGACACACGAACACTCAAAAGCTGAGCACGCAAATGGTATCATTTACGACTGGATGCCTGTCTGCGCGGATAAGCCTGTTTCAGATCCTTTTTTCATATTATGTGATAAGTGTTTCCAATGGATTCTGTATTTTTGAAAGACAGTGAACACGACCTCACAGTGGTATCTTGAATATCCATTCAAGCATACTGTGCCTGACTGTGAATGCTCTATTTAAATCTGCAATGAGGCCTGGATCAATTCAATAGAAAGGACGGCAATGTAACTAAATAAATAAATCTCTCTAGATTAATAAAATGAAATAGTTGAAAAATATAACAATAACAATGTCTGAATGTAACAATCTTTGGAGGGAGAGTTGTGATTGAAGATGTAAAGGATTAAAGTCAAGAAGTCCAATTTACATGCAAAAAGAAAAGTGAAGCTTCCCCCTGCTGAATTTGATTTTACATTTGTAACAATTCATTTTCACGAGAATCAACTGTAATGACAATCACTAATATTTTTGGTAGATATCAAATATTACAATTCATTTTCATGGACTGAATGTGCCCTTTTGACCGTGTCGATCCACATCCGCCCTCATTCCTCAAAAAAAGAGAAAAAGAAGACATAAAGCAGTTTGACCTTAAGACGGCTCAGAGCCCATGGCCCGAGCGATTTGACAGCGAAAATAAAAGTTTGATTCATGATTTTGGAAGTGCCCCATTACTCAAGGAAAGAACATTACAGAGGAAGCTCTGTGACTACAGATGAAATGTCGCAAGACATATTGCCATTTGAAACGTTGCCAGTGTTTGGCCATATGGTAAAATACAGCCCAACCAAAATATGGTCGGACAAACTTTCAGGAGTTTGCACACATTGATGTGAGGTTTGGTTGCTGAAACATGTGGGCATTAAGAAATTATGTATTCCTTTCAGGCTGTGTGCAACTTCTTTTGTGGGTCATGACTAAGTGCAAGTATCAAAATTTTGTGATGCAAAGATGATGTAGGCAGCTGAAATATGCTGTGTAAAATTTGATGGAGAGGGAGGCAACAGGGGAAAAATGATATTGGTGCTACAGAGTATGATGAAATGTGGATTAGTACAATTTATGGTCCATCCAAAATATTTATCTGAATGTTGGTAGCTCTAGCAAGCTTGGTCACTTGTGCACCATGGTCCGAAGATGTGTGCAATAAAATGTCCATAATGAACTAGATAAAAATATTAAATATGTTAGGAAAATGATCAAAGCAGAAATTAAATGTAGGTGATTATAGACACTATAGTTAAGATTCTATTTATTCATTTTAACACACAATTGGAGCAACCTAGCCTAGCCGCCAAGTCTGATGTGACGTAGTACTTATATTAGTGGAGAGGAAGATTAGTCCTCACACACACACACACACACACACACACACAGTACTTATGTCATTTTTGGGGAATTTACATAGGCATACACTCTAACCCTAACCCCTAACCCTAAGGACTACCTGACTCACAACATTTGTCCCCAAAAGATGTGACCATGTGCCGGAAGCTTCACATCCATCATCATAATAAAATGCATATTCCATAGAAACATCCTCTCATTTACTCTAAACAAAGAAACTTTCGAACTCTTGAGAAATTCTCATGCTGAAGCCGGAGCTGTCCCCAACGCTTTTATTTCAGGAATTAAACAGGAATTTATGAGTCTTTCACGGTTTCCTCAATCATTCATTGCACTTTTTTATATCCCCCAGTGAATGTTTTTAATGTCCTCATCTCAATGCCTTAAACAAGTCAAGTTTACAAATGAACGTCTCTCTTTTAGCAAGGTGAAAGACATATTTTTAGAACTAATCTAACCTCAATAGTGTTTCCTCTGCAGGTGAACGAAAGCCCACAGAAATATACCATGCATGACAAACCACCAGTGGTACATAGATACAGATCGTGATGTGATGTTTTAGAAATGAGTGAGTATCTATTTCATGTACTGCTCAGTATGCGTCTCTCGTCTCTCTCTCAGCATCATTATATTGAACAACTCCCACATTCCTATTAGAGTTGCCCATTAATGCACGACCATTAAAGGCTTCCTAAGTTTACCGCTGAGAAAATCTTGACTGACAATCAGAGGATAAAGCTTTAAGCACGACATAAACCTTGTAATCCTGTATCATAGCAGATTTAGACTTGGTGCAACCTCGGTTTCAGCTTGTTTATCTCCTTGGCCGTGTCTCTGTTCATGCAAAACAAGTAGTGCTCCAGACAATGGCGTACCTATTCACATGTGAGGCAGGGAGCAGATTTGCAGCATCTGGATGTGACAGCCGATCCCCTCTCACTCCTCCTCTAATCCTCTGTGCGCTTGTCTTTCTGCTCAGACGCATAGGGATCGAGTGGGCCATCCATTCACGTCTCGCCTGCCATAGGGCAGATAAACAGAGGAAGAAGAGAGAGAATGGCCACATAATCAATAAGAGACATTACAAGGAGCTGCACATTTCAATGGCTGGGTTTGCATTTTTGTTAGCTGGTGACAATATACTGCTCACATTCAGTGGGATGGAGGTTGATTAGCTCTTAAGTGAAGTGTTTCTTTAGGCTGGAATCACAGTGTTGGAGTTTAGCATGTGTTGTGAATAGAAAAGCTGTAGTTGAGATAGTAAGATAAAATGAGATGATTATAAGACTTTAAATACATTAAATAATTTTACTACAAATGCAAAAATTAACATTTATATTTGCTGAGAGCTACATATACTGTGTAATAAGCCAACTATTACATGTTTATATTCTACTTATAGAGGCTAACTTGGGGGACTTGAGGTAAAGAGCTGCCAGAATATCACAGGCTGGAGAAGGAAGAACAGCTGAAATGACGAATGCCAGACACCCTAATCTTCTTTGAGACTCAAAATGCAACTTTAAAAGTGGATAAAGAGCCCAGCCAGAGCTTTATTTGGCCACAGCCAGGTATCACCTTGAACGGTTGGAAACAAGCGAACACCACGAAGTTCACTCCTGATTACCTTAATCGTCTTTCTCCCAGAAAGGTCATTTTACAGTCTGGTTAACTACGGACAATAAGAATCAATGACTGGTAAATGATGACATTCACATGAGCTGCTTGTGGTAATGTCTAACGGGCGAGCTAACACTATTTTAAAGAGATTAGTAAAATGAGGGATAGAACACAGAGCCAGATGTGACATGGCGTGAAAAAGTGTGACCATTTAACGGTGTGAATGGCTGGAAAGTCATTCACCACCTCTGCTCTTGTATTTACTAAATGGTCACTTCATGATTACTTTTTAACCTCTTTGACCAGTCAAATAAATCTGACAAATCGGAGGGTACCTGCTAAGTAATTCCACTCAATCTGCATTAGTAATATACTGGGTTTGGAATTAGCACAGCAGATGGCTGTTGTCCTGTAAAAACCTTGTAACTTGAGTTTCGGCGGTTTTAATATTTCTTGTGTTCTCATGGTACAACTGTCGCAGATTGAGAAAAAAACAACAGCACTTTTATTAATGAAAGTCAGGTAAAAATATGTTATAGTCAAGAGTTGAGTTTTTCAGTTTGGGAGGCACCTGACCCTGTAAAATAATGACTAAATATACTTTATTATTAAATCTTTTTTGTGGTATACAGCAAGAGTTATGTCAGGTTGGGATAGTAAGGACTCAAGTGCATCACACCACTAATGCTCAGAATAGTCTTTAATGAAAATAAGTGAAATCTAAACAAAAACTCACAGCAAAGTTGGGTCCAAGAAAGTCAAAATCCAAACACAAAAACTTCAGGAACAGGCATGACAGGACAAAGGACAATATGAACGGGATCAAAAATGACAGGAACATGAGAAGAGACGACAACAATCCGGCAAGGGCAAACTGAAATGAACTGGCTTTTATAGAGTCCTAATGGGTGATAGACTGCAGCAGGGAACACAGGTGATGAGATGAGATGGGAGGGTCTGGTAGGAGAGGTGAGGCAGAGGCGGGGTGAGTGGACAAACACAGAGACCAGAGATGAAACACTATGGCAGGTGAATAGTGACAGAACTTAAACAAGACAAAACTACAACATGACTAAGACAGAGAACTAAGACACAGAACCAAGACACAAAACTAGGACAAAGCAGGACAAATACAAGACATGAACAAGACTAAGGCAAAACAGGGGACTATGACAGGACAGGGACAGACAGGAACAGAGACAGAGATGGGCAGGAAGGCAGGAAAAAAAACTAGAGCAGAACAAAAACTGAATCTAAACAAAGGCCAAACTGGCCTAACTATGACAAGTTATACTATACAGTATTCATGCACTTCAAACCCAAGGAAAAAGGATTGTGTGGTATCATTAGGTTTTCATCTTGAGCCTTAAAGTGTTTTACTTAGTGCACGTCATGCACACACACACGAAACACTCCCTGTGCAATCAATCATCTCTACACATTACAATAAAATTCAATCGCACTGATCCGTTATTGTTCTGTCATCGAAACAATTTCTCATCTCAGGCCGGACGGCTACGAGGAAAATATATTTAAGTGATATCCTTCCTACAGCCCAATATATTCAAAGCTTCCTGCAATGCATGTCCACACTTAATCTCAACACACATGCAATCCAGTATTTCAGATGAGTGTGCCTTTCATTCTGAGTATACATTACTTCTGCAAATGGACAATCAATATGATGAACTGGAGTCAATACTTAACGGCCGCAGCCAGAAATGTGGTGGGCATTTTGTATAGTGTTCCCGATGAAATGTAAGATTGCTTTCAGGCATTTTTTTTTTCTGTTAGCTCCAGCTCACTAGCTGCTTGAGTGCACCAGAAAAAGCTGCTGGCAAAAAAAGACAGAAAGAAAAAAAAAACACTTGATCTCTGCCACTTGCAGTATGAATAAAAAAACAATATGAAAATATTGTATTTCTGTTTGGAAGAGGAAGAAAGAAGGCTGAGTAAATAGACCCCCATGCCAGGAAAATTATTCAAAAGTTGGAAGTGAGGGCAGACCACACAAAGTCAGAAGGGCAATTCAAAACTTTGAGTCGCTTGGGGTGACCTGTAACTTTCTATCAGTCTAAATTTGAATCTATTGTTGTGCAGTCTTTGCATCAAAATTAACTGGCATTCATTGTTAAAAAAAAAACTTTGAATTACAAAAGGTATTATTGTTATTTAGTGCTCAACACTGGTACTCCAACACTGCCACAATAAAATCAGACACAGTCGCAATAAAACTGAAAATACAAGGTTTCATCACTGTAGGATATACTACAGGGCTTGTGTGTTGGATTGCATTGGATGTGGTTGCATGTACCTGATATGCCAAGTTAGTGGACTTTGGTATGGAGGCACAGAGAGACAGCAACAGCAACATAGACAGAATCGGGCAGACCAACAACAAAAAAAAAATGAACTTGTTTTCTATGGCTCGAGTCTTGCTTAATTAATAAGGCTCAGGATTCTGTAATAAAAAAAAAAACAAAGGCCCAGACTGGAGGCTACTTTCTGCTCTATATTTAATCTAAGTGGAGGAGCTCAGACTGACCCTGTGTGGATCGCATTGTGCAAAAGCCCACAGACACCAGTGATAAGCTTTTTATCCAAACTCTCTGCCAGCAATTTAAGCCTTGCCCTTTGCCATAATCCCTCCCAGACTCACTACTGGCTGCCATGCAGAAGAGTATCTACCCTAACTCAAGTTCCCAAACTGTGCCCTGCTGATAATGTTCTGGAAGCCAAATGCCAAGCGAATGAAATGTAAGTCCTGCAATACCACCGTTCCATAACGTGCCTCAGTTGTAATTTGACGCACATAAAGCCTGGCGCCCTCATCATGGAAATCATTGAAATGTTAGGGAGCACTAACAAAATGCTTCCAGAGATCATAAATTAGAGCTCTTTTCTTCCTGTACTGCAACATTTCGTTTGATGTATGAAGAGAGTGTGCTAAATTCTTATTGGTCCTTTTGGTTTTTCTTCCACTTTCGCATTTTTGTGTCTAAATACAGCACCCATAAAAATGTGAACTTGCCCTTTAAGTGCAGTGCATCAGTGGCACTTACTTATCTATATTATAACCATACTGATAATTTTATGTTATTAATTATTCACATACTGCAAATCTGCACTAGTGAATCATTTAATTTGATTCAAGTTTTTTTCTTTCTGTTCATTCTGGTCAATGCTCAAACCTCAAATATAAGAACACAGAAGAGACTTGTGTTGCCTGAACAGTGCATGCATGCATAACAATCTGTCCGCACTAACCAGATTACTGTAACCTAATAGATTAAAGCTATTATTTGAATAATTCAGAGTAACCCAGTTTACACTCAATCTGAGTTTGCATGGCTTGCTTTATCATTTGGTTCAGATCCATGTATTAGCCAACAGCAACAACACCTTACTGAAGCCACAAAACACAATAAGGAAGATCAGAGAGATTAGTGTTTTGCTTTTATCGGCGTTTGACATCAATGACTTCACCTTTCTTCCAATACTGGTGAAGACGAGGCAATACGCTGCTACTTGTGTATAGAAACAGCTCTTTACCATTTAACACCACCCCTTGAGTGAAGTGGAGGCACAAGAGTGGAGCATGCACAGACTGAAAACAGCGAAAGAATCAATGTATAAGATCAAGGTTTATACTTCTGGCCGTTTACTTTGACAGACTGCTGAGTAATTCTGCTCTGTTGTGATTATTGTTTCTCTGCTTACAGCGTTTTGAGCAGGATCCCTGAGTGACAGTCTGGATATTTTGACATTAAGTGGTGTGGATTTTACTCTTGTGAGCGAGTAGTAATGGGGGTGAGAATTCTCAGTCAGTACCAGCAAGCGAAGTCTGGCTAACAGAAACATTTTAAAGCATGAAGTCGCATGATTGTCTTAAAAACAAAAGAAAGCAAAAAAAATGTCTCTGTAATGCTCAATTCTGCTTTTTCCAGACTGAAGGTCACTGAGCGATGTTTGAGAGGAAGCAGCTGAGTGTGTGTTGTCTGCTACAATTCAACACGATGCATAAACATATAACTTATAGACTATTCCTTAAGAGTTTCAGCTGCTTGACTGCAACAATTGTTGCATTTCTTTTATTTGGTAAGAATCATTGTCAGCATGTATAGAAACACACTGAATGTGTTTACTTGGCTGTAGCACTGCAGGTGACAACTTCATTATTATTCCAAATGGAGATTTTTTTTTTCTTTGATTCATTGATTAGCCAATGAAATGTCAAAAAATTGGGAAAAATACGCAGGATAATCAAAATATTTTGTTGTTGTCCAAGTCCAAAACCCAAAGATATTCAGGCAAAACAACTGCAAATCCTTACATTTGAGAATCTGGAAACAGAGCTTGATAAATTACTGAAATTATTAATTGAGTATCAGAATAGATCAGATAGTTTTCTCTTAATCAATTGATTGATTTTTCCATGTAATCGTTTAAGTGCATATATCATAGACATGCAAACATTTATTCTATTAATCACAGTGGACATTAGTTTTATCAGAACTGCCAACTATATTCTGAATCAAAGGCTCCAGAAGAAAACAGTGAAAGGCTGGAAAAAGCAAGAAGCTCTCTGTGAAGTGTATTTTGTGGAAGAGCTATCCGTGACATGTGGAGGCCTACCATCCTGAAAATATATAGCTCAACCCTCAAAGTTCTTTTTAAAAAGCGCTTTGGACTGCGTGTCATAACACATCTGTTCTGATATCTTTTTCTTTGTCCCCCTCTGCGGATTGATGGCCTGGTGACTCCGCTGGTCGAAGTTTAAAATGAATCATAAAAAAAGCTACCACCACACCCCGAACCCAGCTGTGTGGCAACTCTGTGAACATCATCATACGCTCGACTTTCAACCAGAGCTGCACACATTGACGTGTGTGTCATACCAGCATATGTATCCTGTTCATTTCAGCTGGTTAACGACACACACTCTGTGAAGGACTTAAACTTCTGTTCACTTTACACATCAATTTCACAGTGTGTCCACATCCATTCAACAGCCAGTGAAGAACATCTAAATGAACTTCAGGAATTTCAGGAATTGTAAATAAGATTAAATAAAGCAAATAAAAGTAAATAAAACACATTTAAAAAACCCACATGAGACACAGTCAGTGTCCCAAGTCTAAGTGCTGACAGTCAGCGTGACGCATCGGGTGAAATAAAAAAAAATAAATGAGTGTTCATTTAGATGTTCTTCTCTGGTTGTTGGCTGTATGTGGACACACTGTGGTTGGGGATCAACTTAATGGGCAGTTTGCCTATTGATAATAATTAATAATTATCGGAAATATAGCTATTAATAATATTAAATAATAGGATCTGACATACATCAGATCACCCTGGGGCACCACCCTTAACAGTACACTGCCTCACACAGGGCACTGTTATATTGGGAAAATGATAGCTGCTTCATTGTTACAGTTCAAATGTATATTTCCAAGCGTTTATTAACAGATAATAAAAGCAAACACATACAAGTCTAACATGTACTTTATACAAGTGTGTGTGTGTGTGTGTGTGTGAGTGAGTGAGTAAAACAAGATGGCTGGTTCAGAAGGTGTCAGGCCACATGTCCTAGACTAAAGGAAGGCTACAAGCAAGATGGCCGACCCCAAGGATTGTTGCTGGGGGAGGGAGAGTGTGCTCTTTGTTACAGCCTATGTGTCTGGGTGTGATATATATATATATAGAGAGAGGGTGCCAGTTTAGTAAAGAGAAGTTTAGCATGCAAACCCAGTTGGCTAACTAATCCTACTATCATCACAACAATGAAGCTCAATCACAAATTGAATCAACACATGGTTATTAAAGTCAAACAGTCCTGTGCTTAGCTGTTTAGCTTAGCTTGTCTAACTATCTATGCCCAGTGTAATTACCAGTCATTTGAGGGAGAGGAAGCTTGTTAGCTGGGGATCCTGCAGTTTAAGAAGAGCTGAGGAGATTGCAGTCGTTGGTTGTCCAGGCCAGATGAAGCTGGTTGCTCCTTGGTTAACAATTAGCCGCTCTGCGCTAACTGGCTGTGTTGCTCCTTTGTTGAAATCAGCAAATAGGCTCGTGTTGCAGCTGCTGGTGGGAGAACCTTGCTTATAGGTTCCTTTCTTGATTCATGGGTGTGAGCAGGCCACACTGAGAGCTGGTTCCTGCTCCCTTGTTGGAGCTAAGCGGACAAGCTGCTGCCTCCTTGGCAGAGCTGGAGAGAAGAGGGTAGCTGATGAGAGGGCTTGGAGGTGGGTCCTGGCTGGAGTTAGTTGTTAACAGTAAGACTGAGAGGGCGGGGCTTCTTTGAGTCCATGAGACATGACAAGGACCCTGGAATGTCTTATCTGGTCACACAATGAAAAAACTCATCTGTGGACTTCCAGTGGTCCCAACAGGATACATGCTTTTATGGCACATATGCACATCCATGTGTGCAGCTCTGGTCAAAGGTCGAGCGTGTATCCTGTTCATTTCAGGTGGTTAATAACACGACCCCTGTGAAGGACTTACACTTCTGTTCACTTTACACATCAATTTCACAGTGTGTCCACGTCCAGTCAACAACCAAAGAACACTTTACAGGAACTGTGTTGAGAAAAGAATAAAACGCATTAAAAACAAACACATGAGACACAGTCAGTGTCCCAAGTCTAAGTGCTGACAGTCAGCGTGAAGCGTCGGGTGAAACAAAAAAATAGATGAGTGTTACTTTGCATCCATCCATGTTTTGATAAGACGTGTGGCCCAGCGCTCAGCTCTGTGGCCCATGAGACAGAAAATACAACTCAGACACAGACACTCACACACATGCGCCTCCTCCGCAATCTGCCAGAACTATTAGGATTACTGTATATAGCTCTAATGAATCATTTATCAACCTGTGACACATCCAATGATACAGCACTTTCCCAAACTTAAATGCAGGAGTGCACACACATGCAATCGCACTCAAACACGTGTGCGCACAATCAAATAAACAGGCAGGTAGGATATAGCATAGGAGACTTGAAAATAGGAAACTAGGAAAAAGTCACTTTATATAAAAAAAAAAGGCTCACTTTTCACAGAGAGACTACAGAGGTTACACAGTGTACACACATGGGCGAGCAGGATGCTGATACCTTGAGTTAATGTGATGATTGATTTTGGTGATACCTGGTTACCCGCCAGTGGAATCGCAGATGAAAATACCTGCATGTTCCTCAGGGAGCGCCCGTGTTCGCCCGGCGACAGGCAGGAGGATAAACACCGAGGTTAGTGTTTGACAGAAACAAAAGTCAGTCTCTCAAATTGCATTGATTTATGTCATACTGAGGGTCATACCATTTAGTAATACTGATAACACTGATTGAAAGCTCGTCATGCATCTCATCTGTACATGCACCTGTGTGTGTGTCTTTTATGAGAGTCATTCTTATTTGTCCACTGATGAACTTGTAATGGATCTACCGACTGTATATTTCTGCTGCAATTTGCGTTTTGCATTTTCTGCTTCATGTATTCTCTTCCTCTTGTTGTATAATGCTAACTGTGATGTGGGTGGACAGGACTAATTAGAGGACATTATCTGCTGTTGTTCTATTTTGTTTTTCCTTTGACCTTGCTGACAAACCTCATGTTCGACTGCAACACTTAGACAATCTGGGACTATGTGAATTTAAAACAAAAATCCACATTTCTTTATTTAAACACAATATAGCACTGCGGCTATAATATTATTCTGCAACAGCAATACATTGTGTTCAGTGCATTTTCAACAACCATCTACATCCAAGATACAGCAAAGCCACATGATATTTTTTTCCCATCATCCCCAGGTTCAAAGAACACAACCAGGAATGCATGAAAGGGCTGCATTAATGAACATAAACAGTCCCATAGGCTGAACGTAGAGTCAAACCTCTCCTCCTCTCTTCGTCTCTCTCTCTCTCTCACTCACACAAACACACAAAGACACACATACACACACACACACACACACACACACACACACACACATACACACACACACACACTTCAATAAGCGCTGTGTACTTAAGAAAGCAGATTTGTTTAATACTAGCTGTTCCACAGCCACAGCTGCATCCATGCAGGGCTTTTATAAGCAGAGCGCTGAACTCAGATTTGCCAAGTCACAAGCTGAATCACTTTGCAACAGAAGCCCCGTGGCCTTTTCCTTTACCAGAATCCAGCAGCCTTCAATAACAACACAGCTTCAGTAATCTGCAATGTGCATTGGCAATGTTCTGCTTTCAGTTTAGTGAGCGTGCTCTATAGTTCATGTGATGAACTTCTTACATTATAGCAGATAACATAATGAGCAGGTTCATTAGGTTGCACAAGTAGAAAAATATACTGCGCAGTGTATCAGTACCTGTTTGTGTGTCCAGAAATTCCCCTGGTCCCAGTTAGACTAAAACTGCAATTTATGGCCCAGTTCTTTTTTTCTATGCCTGCTGGGAGCTCCATATAGACTACCATTATATGTTAATTATATGGTTTCATTGCACTAAAACACATCAAACAAATGTAAATGTAATGCAATTAGTTTTTATTAGAAGCCACCAGATGACCTCATATGAGGTGTTAATTCCCCTGTGTGGGTTCAGGCCCTGGGCAGGATCAGGTTGAAGTGTAGGGAACCCCAAAGAAAAAAAAAAAAATCTAATAAAATAGAATTTTTTTTTAATTATTAAAATCTAAATATAATTAAATAATAAACAAATGGATCTTCTATTAAAAAAGTTAACTGAAATGTGTTATAGAAATAAGAATGATGCAATAACATTTCATAACAACGAGTTGAGGTTTCATCATTTCGTTTACAAATTATTCACAGACGATTGTTTCAATTAAATATTCTACGCAATGAATTCATGTGATCATTTATTTTAATAATTATTCATTTAATACTGAACAATTTGGGGCTTCAAAGAGGAGAAGTCTGATGAATGAGATGTGACATTTTTGTCATGTTTTGTTAATACCAAGTCACTACAAAGACAAATTCGGTCTGCCCTCATGTTTTCAAAATGGGGTCAAATTTAGCATCTCGGTTTTCAGCTAAAGAAGGAAAATGGACCATTTCTGTTTGGGAAACAGTTTGAGCAAGTTCTCATTGAAGTTGGTGTTAATAATATGTTTTAATCCCCTTATTTATTCTAGTTTTTTCTTTGACTTTATCAATCTTTGAAGATCAAGTGACACATATGGAGATTTGACATTGCATCATGTTAAAGTAAGTTTTTGCAATGTGCAATATTGTCTGAATACACATGAGACGGGAAGAATTTTATAACTGATATACTTCATGCTGGCTTGCCTGAAAACAATTTCTTTCTAGGTGACACACAAAAACTTCTTCTAAGAGAGTTCTTTCATGCTGTAAGTATAGTTCTTTTGACCTGCTATACACGGGTTGGTAGAGCCAATCAATCAATAAACACACAAAACAACATCTACAACACATTTCTACAACACTGTCCCTATAAATAAAACAAACCAAACTAAAGTACATAATCATTTTCATGTCCAATCATTATGTACCCAGCTCTCGGCCAGTGTCAGTGGGATTGGCTTGAAAACGTGTAAAGCCGACAGATGGATGGATTCATTCATTGATTTTTTGGGCGACTTGGGGCCACGCAAACATGTTGTAAACACAGCAATGACATACACTAGTATCCACTTATAAAAGTAATAGGCAAACATTTCAAACTAATACCTGTTTACACATCCACCCATCAGGGAGCGACAGCAGCTTTCATTTGCAGTCGTGTTTGATTTTAGGTACAATATTCACTCTCCTTTCAGCTCTGGTTCGGTTTCTATCGACTCACAAAGGAAAATCTCTGGCTCTTCAGCTGCTAAATGCTCCACTATGTTCACCAGATAATCTCTAACTTTGTCTGTCTGCTGCTTGGTGTCGAGCGGTGCGCTGCATATTTATCAGAGCCTGTCCTCTATAAGCAGCCGCCTGCCGCATCCTGAAATGCTTATGAGAGCAGATCCGTAGCCGGGGGATGCTTCTTGGATGGGCATTTCTCTAGGTGCCCCCCCTCCCTCCTTTGTTTTTTTTTTTGATACCATCCATTAATGATTCAAAATGATAATGGAAAATAATGGAAAGACTGTCAATATTTATAATGTGTTTCATATATATTAGGGATATATGAAGTCAGGGAGGAACTGATGAAGTTCATAAATAAGAGCAAGGCCAAGATTCACAATATTATTATTGCAGTATTATTTCATTACAGACTTTCATAATGCCCTTAGGAAATTGTAAATGTTGACAGGACACACATTTGGTCAGTGAAACGATATGACAGTATGAACACAGTATAGTTCAGACTACACCACCAGCACTGAGTCGTCTCTCATGGGGACAGGCCATGCAAAAAAAAAAAAAAATCAAACTGAAGGACTGAAATTGTGGGCTAAACCTGAACCATATTAAACATCTGTGTGGTGAGAGAACTGGACTGATAGTTTCTCATCTTCCGAGGCTTGATCAGTGTGAGTGACACCTTTCACACTGCCTCTGTCTTTTGAGACGTCACCTGGAGTTTCAGAATCTAAATACATATGTTCCTCTGATAGAGCCTCTCCCCCAACGTGAACACCAACATATGGCTGAATTATGTGCTACATTACATCCTAATTTCCCCTTTGCCTCTTCACGTGTCTCTCTCCCTAACACACAAACCTTTTGATGCAGCCTCCTGATGTGGAAGAGACGTGCTTCATTGCTCCTCACTTTCTTTCGCTCTCTTTGTCTCTCGGTGTTGCTCCCTCGCTCGCTCGCTCGCTCGCTCTCACACGAAATCTCAAGAGAAGCACATCACGGATGATAATGGCTTACCTGTAGTGCTGACACTTATTCATATCCTGAACAACAAAGTTGGCGAGCCGATAATCACTACACGGTGCGGGCAAACACTCCGCAGACATCATCCTGAGGGGCCCGAGCCTTGTGTGTAATAGCTACTACAAATTGATACCAACAAATGGCAGCTTCACAGATCTCACATAATTAGACAGAGACACAAGGGGGAAGGAAAGAGCTCGACTCACCCAGACATTAAACATGTGTTTTCAGCCTGCCTCTTGCCATGTTTCACTGGCGTTCATTGCTTTTCTATCGACTGGCAAAACTGCTCTCACCCAGTGTAGATTGACTAGCAATCGGATGAGAACTGAGGTGATCAACTATTTCATTCTCTGTTTTTATCTATATAAAGTGATTAAGAAAATCTGGACTCAGACACATCCTCTGTTCTGCTGAACCCTGGAAGCCGTCACATGAAACAGAACCAAAAAATAAAGCAGTTCAAGTAGAAGCAAAGTTGGTGGATGCAAAATGAGTTACAGGTGTTGAAAGACAGAAAAAAACTTTTTTTCTCTCAGTTTGTTTTACAGTATAATTGTGATGTGAGCAAACTGTAGATGTAGTGATGGAATTTTTTTCTCACAGTGTTTTACTCTGATTTTCATCCCCGTCTCATGTCATAGTGCTTTCTACCCGCTTCTTAACTATAATCTGCAGCTGCACTTGGAAAATGTGCCGGTGAGATGTTTCGTCTTCTATGTACTTTAATGACCTGTCTGTTATAGAAGGCAGCACAGTTAAGGGTTCCATCGCTGAGGGTTAGGACCAAAGGCCATACTCTTAGCGGTGAGTCATTCCTCTCTCTCTCTCTCGCTCTCGCTAACTATCCCTCTAATGTCACTTTCACTTCTCTCCCTCCCACTCGCTGCAGGTCCGTCAGATCAGCAAAGAGATGTTGGAATGTGCCAATCTGCTGATAAAGCACGGCGCCGTTCATATACAGTTAAATGAGCACATTGACAAAAAACGCCTGTCTTAACAAAGCACTAAAAGTCTGAATTCCAGGCTTCAAGGATTTCTTAGAGCAAAGAAACATCTGGCAATGCAGCGAGAAGAACCATATGTTCATCCTCCGTTTCCTGTATCATGTTGAAATGACTGTAATTTATCTTTAAGGAGAGAATGATACAGCTCCACAGGTATCAAGAAGGCGGCGCTTCCTGGAAATCCTTGAAAGGAGTTGATTTGTAACGGAGACAGACCCCTCGCTCGTTGAGGAAAATAAACCCTCAGGACTCGATCTCAGAGAGAACGGCATGTTTAGATGGGTATTGTTGGAGTGCAATGAAGGATGTTTGAACGTGTTTGCAGGGAGCGAGAGCCACCCAGCGATCAGATATCTGTCTCGTAGATTGCTGTTGTCCAACTACCCATCCATCCAGCGCCACCACGTATCGTGCTCAAGTATCGACACGGCAGCAAAATGGCGTACCTGGTGTTCTGAGTATTTCATTGTGTGTGTTTGACAGCGGGAGCTAACTCTCTCTCTCGCTGTCTTCTGGTGCTATCTCATCCTTCCTATGGGGTTGTTACTTGCTGATATGATGGCAAATAAACTCGTTTTGTGTGTGTGTGTGTGTGTGTGTGTGTCCATTTGTTGCATCTGTGCCTTCAGACTTTGGCCTGATTATGTTGAGTGGACAGTCTCAGTGTTTTCAAAGTAAATAATTAGCTCTTGTTCTAATTATGTCATGGCTCTTTATAGGCCATCATAAGTGGTAAAAATAAAAGAAACCACAGACTTTAAAATCACTGCTTTTTGCTGCCTTTTAAATACAGCAACACAGACCGAACTTCTATGTGTTGCCCAGTTTATTTGATCAATCAGAATTAAAGCATTCAAAAGCAAAATTCTGTCTCTTTTAATTTCACCTCGTTTGTAATTGATGCCTTCTTTCGATTAAACGTGCCACTTGCTTTGGTACCTGTTCAGACCCCGGCATCTTTATGAATCCAGATTGAAAAGAAAAGAGATTTTTCTTTTTTAACCCTGGGGGAAAACAGCTAATGTTTTGATGAATGCACATTTGGAGACAAATCCGTACAGCTAATGCAGATTTGTTCTGTTTCATGTCTAATCTTGGGCTTGTGATGATCACAGTGCTCCTCACACACAGTCCCTCCACTGAGAGCAGAGAGCGAAGGAAAACGCTCTGGTATGTAAATTCACATTCATGCATGATGTCATCTGGTGTCATCAGGTTTTCAACAGCGAATCTCCTTGGAAAACAGTTGTCAACACCGCGAGCGCGAGAGATTCCCACATCGAGATAAACACGGAAAACTAGTCGCTAAACAGCTTTCGCTAAAATGAAGACTGAAAGGAGAAAACTTTCTGTACCGCTCTGTGCATTTATGTGTATGCTGAAACGTTCGACTAGAGACCGCTGCGTTCACGTTGCATCTGCGTGCTGTTCAGACCAGCCATCACGGGGACTTGCTGTAATTGCATCCAAATAGAGGATGCAGGTCTAAACACTCAACAAACAAACAGCAAACAAAACGCAACCCTGAGGGCTTTGGGTTCAGGTTTGTTTTTTCAGGTTTATACTGTACGTATTGGTTTATTGTTTGTGTACAAACAACGGAACAGCTGCCGCCAATCTGTTAATTGTTTCGAATCAACTTTTCAAACTGTTCCTGTTCAGACTGTCAATTGGACGTCGTTCTGGAAACGTCTGCCAACCTTTTCTGTGAGCAGTGGAAAGATTCTGTGCAACTTGCAAAACATAAAAACCTGGAGTGATGTGAGTAAAAATAACAACGCACAAAGCCATGGCAAACCAAGGATGAATTTTTTTTGTTGTTTGTTTTTTCAGAATCTTTACTGTCAATTTTTCTGTTGTTTGTTGTTGTTTTTCTTTCTTCCTACTTTACTGAGCTTATTGTTCATGCATCAAAATACCAAGGCCTGTGCGTGAAAACCTACTCGACAATGACCTTGGTTGAGATTCTGATAAACTGAAGTAGCCAAACCAAACAAACAGAAACCAGGAAGTGAATTTCTATATACTGTATATCGCAGAATTGGAACTATTATGGCTGCACAGAACAAAAAAAAATAAATAAAAGCCCTCTCCCCAGTAAATTATGGGAAATGAGCTCGTGGAGCACACTGCAGATTGTGAGCTGGAGCAGTTTACATCAGTCAGTCTATTGATCAGCTCTGCATAAGAGTTGGTCACCATGGCTACGTAAGAGCATATAGTGCTGCTGCTCTCACCATATATTATCTCAGGATAATTTGATATGTGTTAATTAATTATTTGCTGAGAGCTTTCCAAAAATGTTCGATGATGTGCTGTGTACGAGCTGAAGGAATGTGTTTCCATTCATTTGTTAGGCATTAAAGCCCTGCAGGCATGGATTATCACCACCTCAGTAAGGATGTGTATTCCTCTTTAGGCACAATGGTGATAATAATAATAATAAAAATAGTAATAATAATAATAATAATTAAATGACTTTCAAGATATATGTGTTTAACAATCCATGAATAATCTCATATATCATATGGAAATTATCAAATAATATATATTTAAAATTGTTCAACTAATATGTTCACAAATCTTAATACTGTTCAATGCGATGCAAAATTAGTGAACCTCGCTCCTGATTGCTCAATCTCTCCTCTCTTTCTACTCCTCCCACTTGTCTCCTTCCTCCCTCTTTCCCTTACTCTTGACTCTTCAGCCCCTCCCATACCTCCTCTTGTTGAACTGTATATTTTTTTCAATTGACATTTTCTTCAAAATCAACAGAAACATATTGGCCCTGACTCTCCATACACTCCCTGTCAGATGTAAATCAGCAGCATAGTCTCTTCAGTTTTACTGATTAGTAAACCTTCACCAAGTCTATCGTCTATGAAAATTGTCACCCAGGACACAAAGCTACAAGACACTTCACGCAGATGTGCTACCAAATACAAAGACACTAACTGTTACTCACACGATGGAACTAATCTGCATAAAAAACGTTCTTACATGAAATATTTTTAAAGTTGCAATTTGTAACAATGAATTGGAGTTGAAATATAGCCAAAGATGTATGATGATGATAAATGTAATTCCCAATGTGGTGATTGATGTGCTACTACACCACCAAACCCCATGCATATACAAGACAGTAGCTTTTGAACAGCTCTGCACTGTAGTAACAATTACACATATATAAATGGATTATTCAGTCTCTGAAAACATGTACATGTCTGGATGGACAGACAGATGTGACACAATGTGATTATTTATATTAGAAAATGAACACATGTAATTATTAATATCAGAATGACAGTGTGAAGGAAAAAGGTATGAATATGATTCTCCTGGAAGCTTCAGAGTGAGGATATAAATCTCTCTTTACCAAAGCATACAAGAGAAGCTAGCCGGCTTGCATTCATAACACTTTCATCTCCCATTACAATATTGCCCTTTCGAGTAAATAACCTTCATGTTTCAAATGTGACAAGCAGGCTTCCAGCTAATGCATGGATCATTCTCTCTTTCATTATTGCCTCCATTCTCATCCACCGAGGACCAATAACTTGATTTTTTTTGTTGACAACAAAAGTTCTTTCCTTCTATCTCAAAATACACTAAAAGCACACAAAGGGAGGATGGTTGTTTTTCAAAAAATGTTTCTTTATCCTTTAATCATACACCATGTAATGTAAGAAAATGCAGACAGGAATAACAAAATGAATTAGTTTAATACAGTATGTTGGTAATACTGTTGTTGATTTGAAACTCCTTCACAGCTTTACATTTTCATTGCAAGTCCCATTATGAAAAATACATTAGCAATGAAGGAAATCATTAAAATGCATCGTTGTCGATGTAGCTTTGAAATTGGAAAAAGTGAACATATTGCCTGAAAATGCACACAATCAACAACTAATTTTAGCGAGAGAAAGCAACCTGAGATCTGATCAACATGACCCATCTGATGCAGCACATGTCCTCGGGATGGAAACGTGTTACTGCCAGGTGTTATCTGAAGTAACAGGGGACGGATTGTGGCTGTGTGATTTGACCATGTAAATCCTTGCTAAAAAAAAAAAAAAAAGCCTCAGTGATCATGTCCCTGTCTGTGAAAACGTGGCTTGCGCTCGATGCCTGTTAAACTCAGCATGTTCGACCAATTTCTTGGCATTCTCCTTTGCATCCAAGCAGTGCCATCTGTTTCAGTGATTACTTTAAAATTCAAGTTGTGTGTGTGAGATGAACTTGTGTAAGGGCGTGGGCTGGGAAGAATAGAAGACAGTCTGTGCTTGAACCGAGTAGCTGCCATGGACGACGACGGGGGCCAATGCCGAATTTCAGAAATCACGATACTGTATCAGAAATAATCTTTTAACTATTTCAATGGTGACAAGGATTTGCAAAGTAGCACTGGTTTGTTCAAGAATGTCAAATATTATCTGGACATGACATATAATACAGAGACAGACATTTCTTCTGTGTTGCATTTAATTTATTAAATAATGCAGCCAAAGATAATATATAAATCCAGGCTGAATCTCTGAATCCTATAGGCCTAATAAAACTCCTGACCCAGTTCCTTTAGTCCCATTCCTTTGCAATGTTATCATGCATCTTTATCTCTTATAGCTCTTAAGAAATACCTTAAAGTTTTGTTCTGAAGCAGGCCGGCTTCTGATTGGATCCGTACAGGATTTTCTTGTAGGATTAGAAAAGGACTTTTTGACTAAGGATATAAAGCTCAAGAAAGGTCACAGCGAGCCTGTTCTTACTCTTGTTACCAGTAAGAGCCGCACAATGCAACTCAATGAAAAACACCTTTTTATATCCACCCTGTTTTTCTTTCTACCTTTGTGTCTATCTTTTAACGGCAGCTGTCCCGAGAAGGCTCAGTAGTAAAAGCCGAGGACACGTTATAAAAGGTATATTGTTTGTCTTTACTCGAGGCAGCAGCAGGAAAGAAGGAAACTGAACCCCCCCCAGTGTACGGCCGAGTTCAGATGTGAAGCACTCGACTCTGAACCGTGAACGTTTGTAATAAACTCCCGAACAACATGATTAAATATTTATTAATGCTCACAAGTTTATGATGTACTATTAACAGATGCAGTGATAATTCCTTAAAAAGTGCTGGTAAAAGCTCCACTGGAACAACAACAACTAAAGAGGAAAAAAACTTTTGAACTCTTTGCTTAAAGTTTTTTGGCTTAAAGTTTTTAACTGCAGACAGCATTGGACTGATTAATGCAACTTAAACAAGCAACCTCAGCACGGCTTGTTTTCATGTTAAAACTTGCTTGTGGTTTACATCATCTCGACGATTCAAGGAGCGCATCCTGTCATATAGTTTTCAAAGGTGACGACAAAGGAGACGTTGACGCAAAATGAATATGTTGCAGAGGAGCGGATCCATACAACAACAGTGTCAGAGTCCCCCCCCCCCCCCCCATAGATGCTGCAACGCTTCACAAGACAAGGCTCCTACATAACATTTTCAGTCTGAAAACATGAATTATTCATGAGGTGTGAGCATTTTATTGTTGTGATTTAAGTTTCATTTAAGCAGACAGTCTCGCTGAGATTAAAGATCGCTGTACAGTGGTGCTCAAAAGTTCTCTAACAAGACATTAAAAAGATTGTTCCATTAGCAGACGCACAGGAGCTCCACCTGTGGAAAAGGTGCTGCTTTGTGGATGTTTTCACTTTCCAGTTTTCACACATCAGTGCAATTAACTGTTAGAAGAAAAATCTGTACATTAAGTGAAGAGCACAATCAAAGCCTTAATCAGACCTTTGATACAACTTGAAGTCAGATGTCTACAAAGACCATTAACACTGATGCTGGAGGAAGAACAGGAAGTTTAAAAGCTTAACTGTATAGAAGTATAATGAATGCAGATGCTTCCATTGTGCAGATAAGCTGTTACCATTCAACCAGTGTGTCATGTATAAAAATGCGTCGTTGATTCTGATTTTGAATCAAATGGCAAGAGAAAAAAAGAGACTTTGAAAGAGGGTTCACTGTTGGGTCACAGGAGCTTCAGTCACAAAGACGGCTCAACATGGCTGCTTTTCAATAGGGGCTGTGACTAAAGTGGCGTCTGCATTTGGATCTATGGGAGAGACACCGTGTCTAAGGTCAGAAATCGTGCTGGACGGTCCACTTTTGATGAACGTTATTCTCAGGCATTAGTGTGATGTGTAAGGAAAAACAGAAGAGCAACTCTTCCTCAGGTGACGGAGAGTGTCAGGACGTGATCAGACTGTCAGCAAGACCAGTCCGCACAGGGATATTATAGGATGCACATCTGAGAGTTCAGTGGTGCAAAGGCTGGTCTACAGAGCTGTGGAAAAAAACATGATCTGGTCAGATGAGTCATCCTTCAGCAAATTCTCCACAAGTGGGCAAGTGCATATGTGGCGACACCGAAAAAAACAAGACAGGCCTGAATGCTTGACCCCTACAGTGAGGGGACCCAGTGGCTCTATTATGCTGCAAATTACATTCAGCATTTTCTGGCATGGCGTGGTCCACTTGTCCCCTTTTAGAGGGAAGGGTCACTGCAAATCAGTGCAAAGTTGTTCTGAGTGATTTATCTAAAGATAAAACATTCCTGTCTTGATGAGAGTGGTCCCTTATGATAATGACCCCATCCATAGGATACAAGTGGTCACTGAATGCTATGAAAATGATGTGAGTCATATGTTACGGCCTTCAGATCGTACGTGAACACATGGACCGACATGTTAGACAGTGCGCTCTCAACCGCTATCATCAAAACACCAAACGAGTGTTGCAAGAATGGCGTTCATCCCGAGTTCCAGACACTTAGTAGTATCATCATGGATTTCTGTTCCCATGAATTTAATTGTGGACATCAGGGAGAAATGTGGGCTTCTGTTTTGGGAACAAACATTTACACACAGGGAAGCTTTTTATATCCTTTAACAAAGTCACAAACAGCACTACAGATGCACTTTTTGATTTGTTTGATGCGCTGCTCGTTCAAAAATGCCAAGGACATTGTTGTGATAGCGCTGCTAATGTGTCTGAGACATACTGGCAGATGCGCAACAACAGATGTGAGTCTTGTCACTGTTTGGGCACATTATAAATTTAGCTGTGCAGGACACGGCCTGGAGCGTACCTGCTTGTCACAACAATATGAAGAGTGGAAACGGCAGCTTCGCCATCCATCATGTGAATCTACCACAACGTTCATGTAGATATTGGATGTTTTTTTTTTCCTTGTCATAACAGGAGTTATGCAGGAAAATAGGCAAATTGCTTTGCCCCTGCAGAGGACTGGCACATATTTCACTTTAAAACTGATGCTTATGTTTTCTCCGGTACTGACACAGCAAATGCAGCTTCTTAAAACACCAAGCTGCACCTCAGCAAAATCACTCAAACGTCTGCGAGAGGAGGCGAAACAGCTCTGTGACAAATGGCATGAAGAATGAATGGCATGACTTTGTAAATGCACAAGCACTGCAGCCAAATGATTTAAACTTGTGCACGTCTTCTTTAAACACACAATGTGCACATCTTGCACATGTGCGGGTCAGCTGTTTCCAGGACCGGGTTGCTGTGTGAGCTTCTCTAAAAACGTATCATTAGCAATTTGTTCCTTAATGCAATTCCTCAAGAATGATGGTGCGACAAGGGGAGGATGGAGAACATGCTTTATAGTGTGACAGTATATGAAGCTGCATTTGTGAGCGGCAGACCTATGCTGAGAAAAAGAAGTGTTAAAAGTAAATTTGGCATTTTAAAACTTTTGAAATCCTAAATGGAATTCACGGAAGTGTTTTTGTTTATCAAATGACTGTGCAAACATCAGAAATGTTTTTCAAGTTGAAAAATGATGAACTGTGAAAGACTGACATGAACAATGAAATGAACAATAAGTGAAGGAGTTTGCCAGAGGGTGTGTTTTTTTCTTTTTGTTTTTTTTGTCTGAATAAAAAAATGTCTTTCTTATGTGGGTGGGATCTTACAAACTGTAACTACATGACATGTTGCCAAAACCTCAAACAGGAGATCCAAAGACTTAGTCAAGCAAAGAGGTTGTCAGTTATGTGGAGCAGCAATGTTGTGTCGAGGCATATTTCCAAATGTCTTTATTTCTTTTCTTTTTTTTTTTTTCCAACACACCACACAGGTTGTCCAGCGTCAACACTGGCCCGCTGGTTTGGAACCGTTGCTTGTTTACGCCACTGTGGGATGGAGTCCAAATCCAAATGGCAATTCAAATGGGACAGTCCAAATGACTGGCATGAGTTTCATTGGCCGCAGCCCTTTTAATGCACTTGCTCTTGGCGTGTTACACAATATTAAATTCATTTTAACCCTTTTAACTTTTCTGGATAGCACTTCAAGTAAGTTTGGCCAAGCACAGTGACATGACAGCAACAACCGCTCTGTGAAAATGCCTCTTCTTTCATTTTCTTAGCTTTGCTTCTTGTCCATTCTGTACAGGAAATGAAACTATATATTTTTGAATGGTTAGCGTATAGTTTCATCTTCAGTGTCACATATTGGCTTGAGTGCCATAGACAGGGAATTGTTGTCAGAAAGACTTAAGAGACAGCAAAAAGGCAGATGTATGCATCATGTCATCCGACCACATCTGAGGGCAAAAGTGTTTAAAGCTGCTCTGAACGGCTTCACTCGAAGGTAGGCAGAGTCATAGACAGAGGGTGAGCTAAGATTAAGTGTGATAATGGAACACACTTATAGACAAGCTTTCGTCACAGGCCTTCAAAGTGTTTTCATTCTTAGGAAAAGTCATCTGAAGAATGATAACAAGAGAACTTAGCAGAGAAGTATAAGCCTGCCTTTCCTCACCTGTGCATACCTGCCCATTGTCTGCATTGTCTGTTTTAGTTTAAAAAAGAAGTTAATAAAAAAGTGTTGGGATGATGGTGGGTGATTGGGTTTGACAATAATAATAAATGAAGTATAAACATCAAACTAAGAAGTTTACATAATATATTCTATTGTGTGTACATTTGATCAAATAGCCAAATTTCATGTGTAATATATCTTTACATTTTAACTAAAACAGTATATTCCATGTTTTCCCTCATGCTGTCCCGAGAACTGACTAGATCTGGGATGACAACAACAACAACAACAAGGCAATCAAAGAAGGCCATATATTTACTGGCACACAAGTTGTTTCATATGTGGCTCCCGCAGCTGGTGGATGAAACCTTGAAGCTCATTTTATGGAATGCATCCACCTGTTTCCATTTAAAATTGTCTTTTCACAGAAACTTAAGAAAATTGGAAAATTTATGATTTGGAAAATACAATGCATTTGTGTGTTGCTATAGGTGAGATCAGTAGACAGACATTGGTTAAAATAAAGAGGCAAAGGGAAGCTGCTAGTCTGGTAAAATGCTGTCCAGCAACTCCAAAGCTTTGTTCTTTATGAAGTTAGAAGACATTGTGTTTAAGTTAAATGTAATTACATGTTGCATCTTGCAAGCTAGAAAGCCAACATCAATAAGTCAGCTGTTTTCTTTAAACTAGCAGCTTAACTGTGACAATAAGTGTGAGGAAGTTTTGAGACGTCACTCGACCAACATGGCTTCAGTCAAGAACTGACTTAAAGTCCTTTGTAGACACATTGCATTTGCTTTTTGACATCCGAGACGTATCTTTGTTCCACATGTACAGAGATCACATCAACTTTGGGCAAGATGACAAACTAATGAATGGCTGAAGTTATGTTTTTAACCACTGCTGGACTCCTCACCATAAGCTCATGTATTTCCAGCGTAACATTTTCTAACAGGTTTCAGTCGCCAGGCACGGCTGCAGCAACTTAACTGTAACTCTGTAATTTCTCTCCCAATCGTGTCTGCTGTGCACTAAGAGCCATGACTGCTGGCTGTTACTGTGTTATTAAGTTACCTTTCTCTTTCAGACGCTCCTGGCCTGTTTCCGCTCCGGCATAGGTTGTTCTGGTAATCACTGTAAAACATCCTGGAGCCGTTCTTTGATTGGCCTACCAGAGCAGCACTCTGGGCTGTCATTTCTTATTTGGGAAAGAGGGGATGTTCATGCCCACAGACAGGACTAGATTTGATTGGAATAACACTGGTGTGCACCAAGCGGGCAGACATGTCCATCTTGACAGTGACTCCAGGAGGAGAAGCTAGCCACATGGAGGAATCAGCTTCGACTTTTCGCTTTAATTTGTGGAAGAGAAAGCACATAAATACCAATCTGGATATGTCCAGACACAGATGCAAGAATTAAATATTCAAGTGAGCAAAAATTAAGCAGGTCTTTCTTCACTGACACCTAATTTTCATCATATCAATTTGTGGATGTTCAATAGAGGCATTCCTGTTACGGAAGAGACTATTGTGTGTGTGTGTGTGTGTGTGTGTGTGCCTGCCTGCTTGCATTCTTAGTCTGATCCCTTGATAAATGGATGTTCCATTATTCAATCAATGTTCTTTCACTATTCAAAGGTAAACTTATTATTTACTTGGTCTCTTCTAATCCTGTGAAATGATGCAGTCACTGGAACGCCTCTATTTTAGCTCGTCAGTATCTGGACAACCTTCACAAGCCTGACAGTGTCACGCTCGGTTATCACCGAAATGAATCCAAGATGCTCGGTTTTCCGTATTCATGATCCATATCCGCACAAGTTTTTTTTTGAGTTTTACACAGGAAACGTATTGAAGGCAGACTGTGACACGCTCCTCCAAAGGGCAACTACCCCATGACTTTGATTAATCAGTCTCATTGGAATGATGTCACATGTTCTTTATTTTCTCATACAGAGTGCAAGCAGAACAGATGGTATTTGGGAGTAACATATTCTCATTAGAAGGCCCAGAATCTGCATATCTGAAAGGGAAAACGAGAGAGGAAAAAAAAAAAAGGGTGGGGAGGGGGGTGTAAAATCCTCAGAGTTTTGGCACAGATCAACTCTCTGACCTTCTGTCCGGTCTGCTGGCCGACAGGCAGGAATAAAAGGATGGAGCGGGGAAGGAAAACTGACAGGCTCTCAGTAGCAGAGAGCTCCAGATCTGAGTCGGCCTAATCAGTAATCACTGATATGCTGCTTTCACCTTTTACAGGGCTTTTGTTACGAGAGAAAATCAATAAGAAGCAATACTCTCCATACAAATATAAAGGTTGAGACTCTACTGTAAACACATTCGTAATAATCACTACATGCATGTTTGTGTGTGTTTCGGTGGATGAGAGCACAACAGCATTAAGTGATGGGAAATCAAAGGATATATCATCAATTAGTTCATCAAAAAATCAAACGGCTTAAAAAGCACAAAGAGGTCAGATTTAACTGATTACCAGAACAAAGGCGTCGTTGAACGAAAACTTGTTTCTCTTTAACTCCTGAACCCGAAACGCTTTGGCCTTTGAGTTTGTTCCTATGCGTTTGAGCGTGCCTTCCTAGGAGGATGCAGTGCCCTTTTGTTTATCTAACGTTACCTTGCAGCTAAATGGCATGGCGTGCACCTTGACTGATGTGTCAAAAAAGGGAAAGATGGCTGTCTCCTCCGATCACTGTTTCAAATTCATTGCATCACTTACAGCAGCTTTAGTGTGCGCTGCTTCTTGCAGTGACAAGTAGCTGCAATACCGGGATGTTTGCTGGGACTGTATCATTGACATATAGGTCATGTCTGCTCTCAGCGGGAGTTGGACTCTGCCAAGGTTGTGCTTTGTCACCTGTGACTTTCATGGGCAGGGTTTCAAGCATCAGTCAAAAAATGTCAATTTCTCCAGTTTTGCAGTTGCAGGATTGCATCTGTGCTTTCTGCAGATGAAGTATGTTGGGGCAGTTTGTAGCTGTGTGTAAAGCAGCTGGGGAAAGGGGGCAGAACCTCTGAGTTTAAGGGCAAGGTCGGTGTGAAAAGGTGCTTTCTTTATTTCAAGTCGAGGGTGTGTTGGCGCCCCTGGTGATGGTGCACAATTATCTTCGGTAAATCAGTGCAGCAGCTGCAGTCGAGCAAGCCAGGCCACTGTGGTGAGGAGAGAAAGCTTGGGATTCCCACTCAATTTAATGTGTTTCCTTACCCTGACCACAGCATATGAGTTTGGTGGAGAAGACAGACACAAGCTCCTGAACTTAGTTTCCTCAACAGGTTGTGTGTATATGCTTGGAAGTTGTGTGAGGAGCTCAAATATCCTGAAATAGTTCAGAGAAGAGATTCTGCTCATTTGCATTGAAAAGAGCCAGCAGGGGTGAATCAGGCATTGATTAGGACGCCTTCCAGGCGCCTCCCAATGGAGGCGTTCCAGCAGAGCCAGACTGGCTTAGATATGCCTCTGAATTTCCCATGAGTGGATCCAGCTATAGGGTAAAGGATTACTGGTTAAGTCTGCTGTTATGTCAACACAGACTCCAGTTATGGGTTTGAAATAGGACGGATGGATAAACAAGTTTGAACATTGCACTTGGTAACTGACAGCAATGAACAGCGTCTGTAGCTTCATAGTTAGCTTCAGTCTACTGCTACAGGTTCCCCAATTTCCACTGACTAGTTTCCATGCTTCAAAAAAAAGAAACTGCTGCAGAAACTAACAGCACAGTTATACACAGTTACCACTGAGTATGGGCTGCATACGATCAGCTGGTCTGCAGGGAACATGATCGGCTGCAGCCTGTTTTCTCCACATGCCTCTGAATCAGGATTTGTGCAGAGACGATTGCGATCTGTCCTTCTCACCTCAGCTACAACATCTTTGAGAGAATTCCCTCAGGCCGGAGGCTGCAGTCTATGAAGATGAATGGCACCTCAAATATTTCTGCAAGCTGGAGCTGGAGCTGTAAAACGAACCAGATTCTGATATGATAAAGCAATCAGGGTTAAAGTAGCGCTTCAGCAGCGCTTTGCAACCAAAGCTAAAATGCAAGCATCATGCGGATGGCATAACCCCAACCGCATCACACACCCACACATGCATGATCCAAAAAACAACAACAGTTGTTTGCTTTGTTTGTTTCATCTCTAGACCCCACAGCCTCCGGAGAGAAGTGATGTGACTTCATGCCCCAGGACCTGCCGGTGGGAAAGTGGCCTTGCAAAGCCCTTGTAGTCGAGCCTGACTCACTCTGTGTCTCACACTGCAGCCCCAACAACAACAACAACAACCACAGACCTCGGGCTCTCTCAGGTAAAAGTCAGATAGTTAGAAGCTTTGGTGCCAGCAGGCCAAAGTATAAACACCGGTGCTGACTGCAGGAGAAAAAGCAGACCCCATAACCATCTCTGCCCCCCCTGACTGTGAAGGTGAAAAGGGAAGTGGCCTTTTTTTCTGTAGCAGTTCACCTCACTGACGTGAAAATAAACAACCAGAGATGACGAGATGGACAGATAGATAGATAGATAGATAGATAGATAGATAGATAGATAGATTTGTCTTCCCAAATATAACAAATATAGCTTTCGTATAGGGATCTACAGTATGTTGGCTGCCACACAAAACCATCAAAGCAACTGCAATATAAATGTAATAGCAAAGTTTTTTCAACTTTCTTTTTTTCTGTACCCTTAAATTGTGCGTGTCATCGTGCTACAGACATGTAGAGTACACTTTCTAATGATGATGTGCATTAGTGCCTTCCATCAACATGTTCTTTCCATCATTATCTTTCCTGGACACTGACCTGATGCCCTTTTGCTTCAATCATTAAATAAATATAGTATTTTTTTTTCCCTCGAATCTCTGTGAGTAGCTGCAGGCCTACCTCCTAATCCTTTTTCCTATCACAGTTTTAGAGAAAAAAAATGATCCCAAGAAAGCAACAGTAATACCTTTTATGACCCACCACGATATTTTAGAGCAGATCTACAGTTTCAAAGACGGTCCTGCAGGCAGTGCTGCTCCTGGTGTCTTCTTTTTAAGATAAGTAACTGCCAGACTATAATTTAATCATTTCAAAACCTGTGCGGCAATCAATACAATAAACTCAACCCATTTTGCCTCAAAACATGGCTGGGACCGAAATAGCACTGGCATTGTTTATGTCCCAGTTCACCAGCAGAACTTTATAAGTAACACTGAGTCTCCATTATGGTCTAATCCCTGGCAGCGCATTGGATTGGCCTTTCCTTTTAATCCGATTATTCTAAAACACAATACAGGATCTATGATTGTTATGCAATCCACACCTATCTACCTCTGTTCGAAGAGATCAGAGAAGCATCTGCAACTTCAATATGCAAATAATGTGAGACATCTAAATGAGAATAATTACAGATTCACACAAACAAAGTCAGCAGATCATACTTTCTTTAATACTTTCTGAAGCCAATTATTGCTCTAAAAGCTGTTTTTATACGTCCCTGTGGGAACTCAGGACCTGATCTAAATGCAGTGTACTTTCACTTGGTCTTCTTTAGATTGCTCTCTCTCTCTCTTGGCTCGCCTTTTTTTTTTTTTTTTCTATTTTCTGCTCCAACAATACTTTTTGCCAGAACTTGGAGATGTGATTACATAACCTCCTTTTCTTTTCAGTCTCCCTGCTGCATTGGTTTTTTAAGCTCAGAAAGTGATTTTACATATTCTAGAGATTATTTTTAAGGCACAACTGTATCTGGCTGCGGGCTATAATAGACCCTTTAATCCTGTAGGAGCTGGGGAATTGTCTGAGACTCGAGAAAAGGCAAGGAAGCTGTAAAGAATAAAGGCATGGGAAATCATTGTCTGCCTCAGATGTTTCCCATCTATAATAATAACAATAATAAATAATAACAATGAAATATACTTTGGCATCATGTAGCCGTAGCTGTAACCATGCCATGCCTATCATTGCCTTTTCACGAAAGTCTGAGAATCTCCAGCCTTTTAGCTTGTCTATGATAAAAAGGAGATTTGTCAAGGGAGGCTGAGAGATGTCGCTTCCGCCCTAATTGCATAATTTTGATGGCTCTGATCTACACTTCTGTGGTTTGTGTACTTTGTGTTCATGACTTTTATATCTCTACCCTCCACGGATGGCTCAAGATAAAAATGTTCCGAGAAAGGTTGGTTTTAATGGGAAAGTTTTATCCTCAAGTTGTTGTGTGAAATGCCTCTTTCCCCTCTTTAAAGGAAGAGTCAATCAGTGCATCTTGCGCTGGATGACGGGAGGAGGACCGTGAATTGTAAAGTCGGGTTAAATCGCTGAATCTTGTAGCTCAGCCGGAGAGCAGAATTTCACCAGCCGGCATGAAAGTGGAAAATATGTTTAATTCATATCATAACCGAAGGAGCATTTAAAATGTAGCATTGAAAATCCATTTAGAAAGAATTAATCAAAGCACTATAACTCAAAAATCAGCGCTTTATTAATCCCGTGCAGATTGTAGAATAAATATGAAACATTGATAAAACAACTAATAGATTTTAATGTAATTGCTTCGCTGAAGGTAGAGGGAGTCAGGGGCAAACGATCTGTGGTGTCTTCTCTGCTCTCTGCTCTCTGGCTTCCCATATTTCCTGAATCTCTGCCAATTCTGGTATCAATCCCAGCTCTGGAGGGGAAATTAGCACTGCGATAACTCTGCAGCTGTCCAGAGCCAGAGGATGTTCACCGGTGACTCATCGCAGCTCTAATCACATAACACAGTCTTTTCACACCTGTATAAAGCTACATGCTGGCTCCTACTTGCATGACTATCCCTGGGAAGAAAAAAAAAGTCTCTGACAAGCTAATCCTAAAATTTAAGCCTGACACTGCTGAGTCTATGCAAGTATCAACTTTTTTTTTTTTTTGGAGGCTGGAGGTATAGCAGGCGCTTTTGCTGACCACAACCTGCTAAGTTATTATTTATTTATATCCTTGTCAAATCATTGCTGCTTCACTCTGGTATTTTGACAGCCGCCTTATTTGGAGCGTGACAAGTTTAATTTAAATAGATATGAATGCAAAAAAAAAAAAAAAAGGGACCCAATTTCTCTGTCTGAACAGATGGAATCAGGTGGTGTCAGCGCCGTATATAAATATGTTAGTGCTGCATATTTTTTTTCTGTCTAGCAGTAATATACAGAATGTGATTTTCTGTATAAGCGAGTGTTTGGCAGTTGAGATTTAACAAAATGATAGTATTCATGCTGAACTGCTTGCCGCGGCCAGAAGAATGAGCCTGCCTCAGCTTCTATTTCTCCTATGTTATTCCATATTTGACATGTACATATAGGTGCTCACGGCTGGAACCTGCACAACACAGTAAAGGACCCTTTGAATCGCACCATGGCAAAAAGCTTATACTGACTCCCTTGATTTCTGCAACTGACACACACACACACACACACACGATGCACAAATGAGGTAGAGCTTGTTTTTTTTCCCATACAAACTTTCACTGTGCTTTTGTTGGATCATTTAAATCTGCAAGAACAAAGTGCAATTTCTCATGTGCACAGATTTGGCCGAGGAGCAACTAAGCAAGTGCATTGTTTTGTTGTGGACACCTGTGAACCTCTTCCAGAAATAATGTAACCAGAAGAATTGAATGGATAATTGCTCCCTGTGTGAGCTGTAGCAGAGCCACGGCCTGTGCGCCGTGTTCTTCATTGTGTCTCCTGAGCACTTCGCTCATCACTACAATCACTTTATGAGCGGTTTCCACTTGAAAACGTTTTGCACTTCTGGTCTTTAGTTCTGGTCTCCACCTCAGGTGTCTAGTTTTCCTGGTTCTTGTTCAAAGGGGAAACAGAGAGCGACGGTCTCGACAGTGTTGACGGGACTCTTTAACACATCAGCTCTGCTTTGTTTCTCCTCTCTCACTCTTTTTTTTAAATGCTCTTACTTGACCTACAAGATGCTTTTCATTTTCTGTGTCTTGCACATCTACTGCAAGTTATCCTTCCATTACCTTCATCTCATCTGTGAACGTAAATGATGCTCCAGAAGAGGCCAGTATAAATGTATCACAGTCTCTGAGGTGAGCAGGTCTGAAATTTGATCTGTTCTTACCACACGTGACACCATACAGATAGAGCAGGATTGAATTTAAACAGTTATAGGATGGTGTCATCGTTCATGTTGTAATCAAAAGAACCTGTATGGATAAACTGGGGTATTTGTTGCAATAGTGAGGTGAACTGTGAAATGTTCGTCCTTGCATTTGCTAACTGATGTTCTTTATCTTGAAATGGAAAAGCTGACCTTTAAACGGATGGCAACACTGGACAATATTAAAAACACCTGCCTCCGGAAATACACAGAAAACCTTTGTTACATGAAGGATACTGTTTTTTTTTTCTTTTCTCCTCTCTCTGCAACTTTAGGCAATTTCATTCGTAAACATATTAGTAAACTAGTAGCAATATGATATTAGTAGCAAATTAGTAAACATGTTCCAGTGTCACTCTTGACTATTTATTAGTATAAACTCTTTATATACTTCATTAAATTAAAAAAAATGTGACTTAATGCATCCATAGACTAAAGTAATAATTTTGCATCATTATCATCATCAAATGTTTCACATACACTATTTCAATGACAACTTTTCACCAATACATGTTAAATGGATTTGATTTAACAGAAGTCTTGTAGTGACTCTCTGGAGCCTTTCTTCTATTTTACTTTGGAAGGTTGCTGAAAGCCCCTCATCTTTCCATATCACATGAGCTACCTTGGGGCGTGAATATTTTTTCAGGCCTGCTATGGAACAACACACAGAGGACTGACACCAGAGCTTAAAAAAAAGAAAAAAAGAAAAGACAGCCAACTTGTTATCCAGCACCATCCAACTCCCATATTTGAATTCCAAACAATTCCTCATTCTGTTTTTCTCTTTGCCTTGTTGATCTTTCAGCGATGGATGTGGGAGATCACCCCAGGGAACAGGAGACATTTTGGTTTAATTGTGTGTGATTGGCAGACAGAGTGTTGATTTTCCTCCTCTTTCTGTCTGGATTTGGGTTTCAGAGAGCATGGGCCCATACAAAGTACCTTTGAAGAACCCAACATACAAAAAGGGTGAAATAAATGCACTGGCCTGAACTGACCCAACATTGGCTTTAACACTGAGTTTGAGAAAATGGCATGTGTTAAAAAGTTAATTATTATTACAACTACGGATGGGAACCTTTCACATTTGAACCGATACGGTACTGATACCCGGTACCTGGGAATCGGTGTTGGTACTCAACAGTATCAATTTTCAGTACTTTTGAGTGTATTTATGTGGTAATAAATGTTAATTTGTTTAATGATAAAATGTCAGAATTTTTCAATTTTACGTATCTATTTCTAAATATAAACTTTAGCAAATATATCAAAAGAACATTCAACTCTTTGTAATGTAACATCGCAGTTATTTCACAAATTTCTTCAACATGAAAACCCTTAGCTACAAGTACGCAGTGTTTTGTCTTAATAACGTACAAAACAAAACCCAGGTCCACGTACTCGGATTCTTTTCCTTTACCCTATGGAGAAATTGTGTGATGGGGGTCCATGGAGGGCAATTAAGTTTAAAACAAATGAGCAAAAGAGGATGGAGTAAAAAAAAAAAAGCTTAGTATAGTCGCTAACGGATGCAGGCGTGCTAACGGTGCAGAATGCAGGAGTTGTAGATGTAGATCTGAGGCTGTCGAAAATCGTGCGCTCTTCAGCCTTGAGAAAAATCTTGTGCTTAACCAGGTGCTTCCTCAGATTAGAAGTATTCCCGCCGCTGACCTTGCACTTTGCGTCACAAATATTGCAGCAAACGTAATCTGCATCATATTTCGGACAGCGGAGCCAAAACTTTCAAGCGCTTTCTATCAGCCATGCTAGCTTTGTTGACTAAACTCGCGGCTACTGACGTCATTACACTCTTGTGCGCGCAATGCTGTGTTCAAGTCCGGCATGGAAAATTGCCTACTCTTCCACTCCCTCACAGTCACAAAGATGCGTTTAGGTACCGAAACATGATACCGTTTGATTTTGCAGGAATCGGAACTTGGTAGTAGCGATAGAATTTGTCGGTGTCAAAGTAGAAATAGATTGAAACTTGAGAGTCAGGCAATGCACAACACAAGTTAATGTAGAGATTTAAGTTTGAAAAGAAGCCGATCGAACTAAATGTCTCTATATTTGATTTCACATCACATCCTTATAGATGCTGATGTGAAATAAGGAAACAAACGAGTCTTCCTTTGTGTGTCTGAGCTGGAATCAGTTGCATTAAATGACAGATATCAAAGTTAACCATCAAAGATTGACTTGAATCACTGTCAAATGAATCCTTTGGCAATTCATAAACTGTAGCTCCCTCAAGGTATTTTCTCTTAGTATACAATGTTTATCCTTTCACTGCTTTTGGTGCAAAACTTGAAAGAATCGTGCCTTTCAAAGGAAAAGCAGCCCGGGAACCTCAAAATTGGACTTAATGAAAGCCTGACATAGCGAATTTAAGCTGATGTAAAGGAAACAATTACTTTTTTGTCATTGCATTAGGGTTCGTCATCACAACAAATGTTCCATGATAAGTGGGAAAGCGAGGCCTCGTTCTGCATGACGCCATCATCTGCATTCGAGCTCCTTAAGTCACAGGAGGATCGAATGATTAATAACGACTACAAGGATGAGGGCGCAGGAGAGTGGTGAGTGAAGGGAAAAGTAAAGAGAATGTTGTTACATTTCATCACTTCTTCTCAAAGAGACCAAAAAGTCATTTGAGCCCCGCGAACAAGCTACACACGCAGATCCATTACTGCAATAAGCTTGAATGAGGTGAGGGATAATTTGGGAGAGATGATGTAGATTTGGGTGAATTAAATTAGACTCAATACTGATAACTGCAATGCTGTAGACCAGATTTTATGTCCCCCTATAACTGTTAAATAAAGTGGCTACCTCAGGAAAGAGCACCATAAAGCTTTGATTTTACTCAAAATGCTGCTCTATGGCTTTTGTGTGCAGCTTCCATGTGTACCAGCGACTATAAATATGTTAATTGACGAAACACCTTGAACTTCCATCTCCTCTATAAAGGCAGCAGATGAGATGACGAACGCCATGAATTGGTACTTTTCCGGCACTTTTGATGATGTTTAATCTGAAGAGTGTATGTGCAAATACACAATTTAGTCATTTTAATTCCACTACATTGACTTCGCTGATGCACACTTGCTCCAGCAGTTTGTAATATACGAGTTAGTCGCTTTAACTTTTCAGTCCTATACAATCCAAAATGACATTTCCTGTCTGTTTCTATGCTTCTTGTGTACACATAATACACAGACGGTAAATCAACACCTTATACTTTACTGTTTGGCAGTTCAGTACAATACCACAATCTATACTACCTCAAAAATAACCATAGATTTGAATCAACAAATTCCCTGATACTGTATTCACTGAACTTCACAAACAGCTAAGCAGTTGCATTGGATATTGGATTGCATTACACTGTCACAGGTTCATTATAATGATCAACAATTAATGATGGTGAACACATACACACACACACACGTCTTGTCATTGGCATGCACTGCTTTATGCAAAGACAGTTCAAAACACATTACATCTCACCAGAAAAAAAACCGAAAAAAGAAAAAAAAAATATTTCATGACAGCTGGACATGATAAGATGATAATGCTTGAGTATGACTATTATAAAATGAGCATTAATTTGAACTGGGGGAAGTCAATCATACAGAATAAGGATCTACAGACACTGCACATTGTTTTTGCCAAATGGGTTTGTCTTAATCAATGGACAGCTCAGACTACTATAAATACAGGGGTATGTGAACTATGAAATAAATAAATAAAAAAAATAGGAAATGAGGCAGCATGACTCACATTATAGGTGTATTCGGCAACTCACATTTTTATCTTGTATTTTTTTAGTACTCATTTTAGTCACTTCCTTTTCAATCAGATCTAAAAATAGTTGTTCAATTAAACTTATTAAACTTTTATTACTGTAAGTCTCAACCCATTACAATCTCTCAAATGTGTGTGTGCGAGTGTGTGTGTGTGTGCGTGCAAAGTGTGTTGCAATGGACACCACCAATAGCAAAATTGTGCTAACATAAGAAAAGTCAGCCTGTATGGATTTTCATATCAGCAACAAAGACAGAATTATTCAAGGGCCAACATCAAAGACGAGCTCATGGTGTTCTGCCTGTTTTTGCTTTCTCGTCTCTTCCCTTTTTTTCACGTTTTGCAGTGAGTCTGTAAACCGTGATTGAAACCTGTAATCATGTGCAGATATGCAGTTCCAGTTGAGATAAGTAGCCCTGTGAGACCAGCCACCATAGTAATTTGAGAAAACAAGCAATTTGAGGAAAAGATGTTGGTAACTCAACAGTGTAAAACTGCTTCGACTGTGGATAGCAGCCTCTGCTGTTCTCTCTCTGTCGTTCCGTCGACTCATAAAACAATATGGATGAACCAGCCCTTCATGAAATGTATTATTTGAAGAGATCTTCTCCTGCTCCGAATTGATTTTTAGATATTAGTCAAAGGAAAGAAGAGCTTGGATCATACATATATTAGATGGATTTAAAACAATTTAAACCCTGCTGGTACTACTGAGGAAATTAAGCTAGATCACCGATGTGCAAATTTTAATCCATATCCCCTGAGAAGAGAACATTTCAGACAGTGACTGATGACATTAGAGATTAGTATATTTCACACACTGAGATGTCTGTGTGTGGCTGAGATTCTGCCTACTAATCTCACACTAGAGATCAGTATAAATCTCATATCAGAACAACACCTCATCTACTGATTTAGAAACACAATTAACCTTGGTCACGAGAAACTTGAATATGTCTTAAGTGTCCCTGGCAAAAAATCCAGCCCATCCAAAACTCTGTAGCATTATTAGATCAAATCTTTGTCTAAAATTTGCAGCTCACACTCAGAGGAGTTTCAGAGTTAGCTGACAGATTAGTTGTTGGGGATGTGTTGGTCAAATAAACCTTGAATTCTATTACAAAGTCTTGCATTGGTTTTATTTGACTCAATGTGTTGATCAAATTAACCTTGTGCTGGTTGCAGACATCAAGGTCAAAGGTCAAAGCTAACAGAAAGAAGTTTCCCTGTGCAATGAAATTCTTCCTTTGCCTTTCACTATGAGCGCCATCTTGGAAAAAATAAAAAAATAAAAATTACAAAAAGTAGAGAATAAAAACAGGTTTAAAAAGATATGTACAGGAAATTTACAGTAACATGAATGTGCAAATGTCAGCTCAAGTGATCAAAATACAATAACAGCATTAGACAGTACAGATACAAACTGTTAATGAATGTATTAGTACTGCGTCAACAGCACAGCTCCTGCATCTCTAAGTGTAGGTGAAGAGGATTAAAGTGTGTTACTTGAATGATGAGCACGTCTCAAAAATAGCTCTTCTTGCACAGCTTTTTGAAATGCAAACATTTGTGCACTAATAGAAAGCTAGAGTCTGAGTGTTGGTGACAAAACAAGGCTCACAGTCGCCCGGAAGAGTCTTGATAAACTGTCCTTCTTGTTCATCATCACTCCATTATTCATTTGTTTAACCACAACAAGGATCACCGTTTCATCCTGTGATGAGCTGGGAAGGGACTTTCAGAACTGCTTTTTTTTTGTAATAGGAGAAAGGTGATGGGTGTTCTACCAGTCTTTTCTAAACACCTGGGCCCTGCTGAGATGAGCTGAGTCTTTGATCCTGGCTCCAGACGGCCTTTCGTTTTCAGCAGAATTATGGATTAGCATCAAAATGAACAGGGGAGGACATCCAGACGGCCAAATGGGTCAGGTAGGGGAGGCAGAAACAGACAAATGTAAATGTTGAAATAATTGTTTATCTGTTTCAGGATGGCTCTAATAGCACATTTTGTAAAAAAAAAAAAAAAAAAAAAAAAAAGCAGCTGACATCTCGAACAGGAGACGACATATTCATTCATTCATCACCCTTAACACAAAGTTCAAGTGCTGCATGAGAACTAATTAGATTCATATCTTGGCTCGGGTCACTTTGAAACATGGATCCTGTGAGCTAACCCCTGAAAAATCAATGATAATCACCTCATTCAGACGCTGAAAGCTTTGCTGTGTTTATCATACGACCTACATTAGGCGACACTCAGGGCCCTCAGCAACGTTTTGTTCTTTGAGCAAACATAATTACATGAAGTAAAAATTATCTCACGAAACAGAAAGATTTCCTCAAAATTTTCAGGCAAACAGGAGGCAATCCTCTCAAAACAGACATCACATAAGCCCTGAGCAAGACCCTTGAAGTGCAGCAGGGGTCCCAGAAAAGCAATTTCTCCCTTGACATCACCAACATCGCTAACACTGTGTGTGTGTGTGCACGCTGCTCTCATATGCACAGCAAAGTCTGCTCTCTCAAAATTCTAATAAACGGCACCGCATGAAAACCTCCGCTATTGCTCCCGCGTTACGAAGACCAACAAATGTCACCCAAGCTTCCGGTTATTTGTTTTAGCATGTTAGCAGGATTGTAAGATCAACATGATATGACAAATATATTAAAATACAGGAGGGGGGAAAAAGCTACAAAATTATGTTTAACACTAATGTCTCCCTCATTGTGCAATAACTTAAGGAAGAAGGAAGAGCTTTTAATGCTCAGATGAAAACCAATCAGACCTCTGGATGATCGGATGCTGGCATGAGAGAGTAAAAGACACCTAAGATAGAAGCAGCAGCACAAAGATGCTCAATATAATCTGCAGGGTTTTTTTCAATGCCGCAGTCTTCAGACAATGGGACCAACAGCACAATTGACAAACAGGATTAACGTCAGACTTCCGCCGGATTTCAGTTTCTATTTTACTGGGTTTTCTGTATCGTGCACAATCGTGGTATTTCTCATGAAACTGTTGAGTCATTGGAATTAAAATCATGCACAACGTCGCCGCTCAAGCTCCGCCGCCATTATACAAATATATTCATTACTTAACAAAGATTGGAGCGGACAGCGTGTTTGGACTGGCTGGTTAGAACAAACAGATTTTTGTGGCAAAACAATTCAAATGAAAGTGCAAATTGGATCACGTAGAGATGGCAAAATGTGCTTTGTTCTTTAATTTCATCCTCATATTTCTGATATAATGTCACTGGTAGCAAGAACATCCTTCAATGCACATTTGCATCCAATGTGGATATGAAAAAGTTGAGACTTTGAAACAGACTGTAAATAAATATTTTGCTTGTAAAACAGTCACAAACTTACTCCTGTAACTGTCCTCAGTTTGAATTATATGATGATGATGGATATACCTCATCCAACACTTCCATAATACTGAAGAGTTGTTTATTTCCTACATAAAGTAAAATTCATGGCATCATAAAAACAACACACTTTAAAATCAATCCTCAAACAATAGGGCTCAATAAGTCAGGGCATATAAGAGGCTGTTGGTGTTTACACTCAAACATCCTTGAACTAATAGAGTGACTATGAGAAATGAGTTGAGATATAAATACACAAACTCTTCATATTTCATATATACTTGTGGTACGAACCCATCAAACCCTTTTATAATAAAAGAGGATCTCGCTTTTTCATTTGTGTCTGCTATATACAGTTCGGAAAACCTGCAATCCCTCTAAATGCTTTTTATGGTTTTTCAATCAAACCGTGCAGAAGATACTCACTTAACATCTCATTCTCAGGGCTTATGTGTAAACCTTCAGGTGGAGCTGTGATTTGGTTTGCATTTTCATATATTCCGCTGGGCTGTTTGGGTTTTCACACAGACGAACGTCTTGAAGCAGTTCAGAGGAAATGATCAGAGCTGCTCAAGTTGGAAGTGCCACATGCATATAGTAGACTTTAATAAAATCTCAGTGTGGTATAATGTCCTCCAGAGTGAGAGAGCAGGTCCACAGTCTTTACATTCACTAAATGAAAGACAAGCCTTGCAACTTCATGGAGGTTGGTTTGAAAAAAGAAAAAGAAAAAGATAGTTTAGTTAAAAATATGTATATTTATATAACTCACCTATTTGAAGGCTCACAGTTTCTTTTGCACTTCCAAGTCATGATTGTAATCAATTTATTTCAAAATGAACTCTAGTTATGGGAGAAAAGAACACGGTGAGCTGGTGAGACAAATGAAAAACTCAAATTGTTGTTCTTGGCTCTCGTCATTGAGTTTCTCTATCAATAAAAACATAGATGAACACATTTTGTTAGGGAACACTTATATTAGATTTTTTTTTCTAACCAAAGTATGTGACCAAAATCTAAGAGACTCTAAACCTTACAAACAGCTGCAGACCTGCAGAGCAGTCAGGCAGACATGCTGCAGCTAAGGTCTGGTATACAGCCCTGCTAATGGCCATGTCACTGTTATTGTTTGTCCTGTAAAGCTCTGACTTCAGATTCAACTCTGGATCCTGGCAACTTCAGAGCTTCTCAGATAAGTTTTCTATTGCCATGTTGTGGCAAGCACATAGCACAGAGAGAAATGAGTGTCCGTTTATAGAGAGAGGACATAGGGATGTTAGGTGGACACACTTCTCCACTTGTTCAATCAGTCTGTTGTGGCAGGTGCACTGATCTTTGTGATGGCGTGAAAAAGACGGACTAGGGAGTATCAGAGGAAGGAGCAGAAGGGAGATACAGAGTCAAATGTGTCCTAACATAGTCAACACATCTCAAGGTGTGTGAGAGTGGTGAAGGAGGGAATCACCTTCAACCCCTGAATCCATCACCTCACTATATGCTCTGGTCTGGAATTTCAGTAGTAATTATTTGAATACTGTCATAGAGTAGACAACGTGGATTAGTGTATTTCAACCAGGAGAGACGCGTATGTGAAGAAAGAATTTATTACAACATGTGACATTGACGATGATGTAGATATTGAAACCTGACAGAGAGTCTTTGGCGTTTTGGAGCCTGGGGGGAGACGTCTTGATTGAAGATTTACTGTCTGAGCTGTCGCTTCATAAACCCCCCGGAGTCCTGACATGGTGGTGGTGGCGATGGATGAAGAAGTGGATGATGATTCTGTGAAGGCCATGTGGTGGCAGGGAGGTGGAAGGGCTTCATCTGCTGCTCTGTTGTCAGTCTTGTGTGTGTGACACAACTGGAATATTAAGTGTCCCTAGAACCTAGAACCTGATTGTCATTATTTAAGTACAGTGCGTTTTGAATTTGGAATTAATTTGGCCAACATGTTTGTGAGCATCATCTCCATGCTTTATGCGTTTCAAAAACTCTCGCAAAGCACTGAGGAAAAGAGTCAAAATGAATCGATAGGAGCAATAGAGCAAGATGGAGACGAATAGCAGGTTAATGCTCTCTCTGTCTCTGTGTCTGGTTCTGTTTCAGTGCTCACTCTGGCTTATATACACATTTTTTTGGAGAAAGCGTTCCACATTGATTGATGCTTCTGGGGACTTAGTGGCTCAGGAAGAAAAAAAAAAAAAAGAAAAACATATTCTGCTACTAGTTATCCTTTTCCTGCTCCAAAACAAATTATCAAATGTATAGATGGAATCGGAGGAAAATTCACAAGTGGATTCACAGAAAATGAATTCAAGGACAAGTGTTGCCCAGGGCTGTAGTCAAGTCCACCTTTATCGAGTCCAACACAAGTCCAAGTCAAGTCCGAGTCCACAAGGTCCGAGTCCAGATGAGATCAAGAGTAAACCCTAAGACTGAAAAAAATATTTTCGAGACCACACTAATTTTTGTGATGCTAGAGATAGTCTGTCTCCAATTGCACTATAATTTATAATTATCCCAAAGAATGTGCAGTGTAAAAACACTAGGATCAAATTAGAGCAATTTCATTATTATACTCAACACTCTCCTTAGACAGCATCTAATCCTCACTTTGAATAGGGTGTTGAAAATGTAACAATAGCCTAGTGTGTGCAGATAAACAAAAAAAAAAAAACATTTTCAAAAACAATGTTGCTTAATTATGCTATTCTCTATAACACATATCTGCTATATAAGGACTTTATCTGGATCCGCACCAAACTACACATTCATAGATCCTAAAACAACATCCTAAATGTGTCATTTTTTTTTTTTTTAATCAAGATCAACAAACAGCTGTTCGCCGGCATGACTTCAGTGAAAATGACTGTGTGCGTAGTGGAGCTCTAGCGCTCGCGATTAGGTAAACCAATCACATGTCTGGTTGCGGCCAATGTCAATGCCGGTCTATTTTGAAAATCTGAACAAGTTTGTTTCAGGTTTGTTTTGAAGGAGGATGTTAATTTCCGGGAATAAAAACAAGGTCGGTCGAGAAGATTAAAATATTTTGCGAGTCCAATGGTCCAAGTCCGAGTCAAATACCACTGAATCTGAGACAAGTTCGAGATGAGTACAGTCCTGGTGTTGCCTTTCAGATTATTTTTTAGAACTTTTAAACACATTGATAGGACAGATATGCTAGAGTAAGCCAAAGATAGGAGGAGAACGTCCTGATAATCTGAATCTTAAAAACCATCTAAAGATTATCTGTTAGCATGAGCAACAGCTATATATCCTACAGCTAGACAACAGTGAACCTGGACCTGTAAGTGTGTCGGGACAGTTTAATGAGAAGAAAAAGTGACATTATTTTTTTCCCCAGCACACTGTAGAACAGCTGCTCAGGCTTGAAAACAATACAGAGCAATAAGATGAGCTCTCAGTCGTCTGGTAAAGGTGACTGCAGGAGCCCCTCGGGTGCTGACTGGTGATAATACCTTTGGAGTTTTCATGTTAGTCATCATCTGCTTTCTGGAGAGTTGCTGATATTCATAAATGCTTCATAAAAGTTTGAGTCATAAGCCACAGTACATTAGAAACACATCCCTTTTTTGCACATGCACACACACAGAGAAGTGAATGTAATTATTTGTCCTCCTTAAAAACATACCCTGAATGCCACACAAACATCAGCAATCAAGTTTGAAACTATAGTTCTACTTCAAAGGTTAGCATGTGTTTTTGTAAAGCTCATTAACACACAACAACCCATCACACCAGCACACCGCACCAACACTCATTTCACACACCTCGTGTTAGCCAGGTAGCATGCTACCAAAAGTTTGGTGGGTGCACACACTGAGCTATGCATCTCAGTAAGTTTCCTGTGCTATTGTTTTACCCATAAAGTTTACAAAAACATACACAAAAGGATTATTATTGTTTGAGTTCACTTTCTAATATTTAAATGTGGAAGATTGTTTGTTATACAGTCTATGGTTTGTTTGTGTCTAATTATGGTCTTTTCTGACCACAGCGCTTCCTGGTTCTGGGCAGTGACAAAGGACCCAAGCACAGTTTCAGGCTGTCTTTTATAGTGCCTGAGTTTAAAGTTGTGAACATTCTCAGTTCATCTCACTGCACTATACTAATTGATGGGAGTGTTAAAAGGGGCATTATAGGAATTCTTTGACTCATTTAATGTAATGTGTGGTAAATTAATGATTTAAAATGGTTCCTAATATGGAAGATGTTTTGTTTGTTTGTGTATTGTTTTCAATTAAAGATGGTATGGTCCAGTGAGAGGGGCCTAGCCTTTGAATAGGTCAGTCAGAGAAGGGCTGTGATGCTGTGTAGGCTTACTGTTGTTTCTGGCCAAACTTTGTAAATATCTTTGCATAATTTTTGTTCAATTATTTGCCCCAATTTTCTGTCTTAAAAAGGGGCAATAAAAAAAAACTTCTTCTTCTTTTTTTTTCTCTTTTTTTTTGCATCAAACAGATTCTGTCTTACTACCTTTTGTAGCTTTTGGAGGTCAAATCACACCTTTTTTCCAGTCAGCTTTTTGCCAGACTACTCTCATAGGTCAGAATGTGACACTCAGTTAATTTGTGGATCAGTGGAATAGTGTGAAAGCACTAGCAGGTCTGTGTATCATGTGCATATTTGTGCATGAGATGAACAAAACAGGGCTCCACTTATAGAGATAAAACAGCTCCATAGCACTACGAGAGGTCAATAACTCCACAGGGAACGTTAAGTTAACTTGTTCATCAGTTTAACATTGTCAGCTCATATTAAACTCATAAACAGACACTGGCCTCAGTAGATCTAATGAACTTATGACCCGGCACACAAATATTGCATGGAGTGAGTCTGCAAGAGAACTACACAACATGGCCTCCATACAAATCCCACTCCAGATGGCCAGTCCTCTCCCTGGTTACCCAGGTCTTTGGCTTTTTTCCCTGCAGGAAACCTGCAGCGGCTGCAGCAGAGGTGAAGCAACAATTAGCCAATCTCTCCACATTGCCTCAGCTGCTAAGTGCAACTGACTGAAAGGATGTTAACACAAGGTTAAAAAAAAAAGAAAAAGACTTTGTTTAAATAGTTTCCTGAAGGAAAGCATTTATTTGCTTTGTTCTTCTTGCCAGAGAGCAAAGAGAGAGGGAATGTGAGCTTTGACTTGACAGCCAACAGAACCAATGAAGCAACCAAACTGAAGCTCAGCTCAAGAGTTGCCAAAGCCAACATACAGAAACATGGCACAAGAAGTGTCTCCCTTAGTGGTGGCTTGCTTAAAAAATAGCCACCACCACATACAGGAGTCAAGGTTAACTTTTTTTGTAGATGATTCTGTGAAAGTTCTTTTTTTCTTGCTGAGAGTCTTTTCTTGAAGATGAAGGACAGCGAAGGATAAAAACCTGGTCACAAGAATAAAGAGTCCAGAAGCCTCCTCGCAAAATTAGCTGAAAAACTGTTTTGCAGTAGGGGTATTGAAAGTATTCACCACATGTCCTTTTGCATTTATAGTGGATTTATTTATAGCACCTTTTTTTGAAAATGACTTCTGAGGCTTTTACAGAGTTACATCTGATTGATGCTTAATTTGAAAATTGGTTGAGAAGAGAGGAAAAAAAGAACACGGAGAGAAGAAAAGCGGAGAATTAATTTGAGTGCCAAATGTTCATTTTAAGCCTTTATGAATGTATAAATGAAATGTTTCACAAAATCAGTTTTGTTTATTTGTATTTCTGCAGTCACAGCGTGAAACTCCAAATGATGTGCATATACAGTATATTATGCAGAGAGCAACGTCAGTGCAGGAAGCAGAATATTTTTGGGGTTTGACTTGACTCAAATAACACACTGGTAACATATTATGTGTGTGTGTGTGTGTGTGTGTGTGTGTGTGTGTGTGTGTGTGGAATGCTTCTCACGTCTGCCCTAAATTCAGGTCTGTAAAAAGGATAGGACAATGAGGAACAACAGAAAGAAGACACTTGCTAACATTGTTACTATAACAAATGTACAGCGAGGCTAAAGGTGTGCTGTTATTTATCAAGACAACCATAAAGGCCCAAATAACAAGAAGGATTGAATTAGTAATCTCCAAAATCATCATTCTTCTTTATTTATTTTCCCTCCACAGATTTATTTGCGTGAGACATCATCAAAATCATTTCACATTAATGCATCACATCATATTCAATATAACATCTTGGTCAGTTATGCTCTTAAGGACAAAATTACGCTCTTCATTTAAACTGCAGTGCAGCCTCCACTATGGGATCAGTGCCACAAAGGAGCGATTGATCTATCTTCTAATTATTACCTTAAGATGTTCTGTGAGCAGCATCATACCAGTATCCAATCAAATCCAATTAACACTGGTGCCCCCCTCCAGAAAACTGCATTGTAGAGGGATTACACAGATATCTGTGCTGGTCTGATTAATGGCCGCAGTAATTCATGCTGAAGGGGTCTGTCCGAGTGCCTCAGTGTAGAGGAGCATGCAGCAGTGAGCCAGCTGCAGCGAACAGAGCTCACACACACACACCCACACACACACGCACACACAAGCGAGGACGCACATACCAAACACCTGGATCCTCTCGTGTGTGCATATGTTGCGTACAATATGAGGCTTTTTTTGGGAAGGTTTTGTGCCTCTGATACATATGGGGATGGGCTGGGATATGAGAATATATGCAAAAATCTGTTCCATATGCACTTTGACTTTGGAGGTAAACAAACAAACAAAGAAGTTGAATATACAAATAAAAAGGTTTGTATCACTGACCACCAATTATTCTTTTTTACGAATAAGTGCTCAAACGTTTCCCACCTTTCATCTAAACGAGGCATTTGAGTGCTCAACGTACTCAGCGCACACTCATGCAACGTGTTCACAGCCGGTGAGACAGAGACAGAGTGGAGGAGGCACAGAGTGAAAGAGTTTAACAGATGTGGAATGACAGTTGCAGAACTGAGCTAAATTGAGTTAGAGAACCCACCTCCGTTCGCATCAGCGCCGTGTTATTTGACTTCCTGTTTCATAAGATGCTTAAAATGTGCATAGCACCAAACACAACAACAATGGTGCACAGTCTGTGTCACACATATCCAACATGGTAAGACTAGAAACACGGCAGCAGTTATTGAAATAAATGTATATTTCTGCACTGTTTTCTATTATTCAGAGTTAGACAGCAGTTATTCTACACCAGTTATTCTACAACACATTCCTTTGTTCCTTTTTCTTTTTCTTTTTTGTCTTGCTGTTCTTAAAACTCGTACTGTTTTTACTATTGTAAAGGCCTCCTATGGACAAGTGTTGCAAATTAGCATGTGTGCTAACACACTCAAACAATACATCTCGTTTGCCCAATGTAATTGTGATGTCCACATCAAATAAACAATAAAATAAAATAAAAATAAATTAAAAAAGACAAGTTGTGCATACAATACCAAATTTGATCCTGATTAAAAAAAAAAAATCAAAAATTGGAAAACAAAGTGCTACATTACATTCCTAATATAACAACTATATTATTAATGTGATTACATTACTAGTTCTGCCGATTTTACTGTCACAACTATACAATTCAGGAAACAGGAAAATCCACAACAGATACTCCACTGGAGACTTGTCAGGCAGACATACTGTAATGTATAATTGAAGTATACCAATCCAAATAATTCATAACGCAATCTACTTGCAGCATCCGCTCCCTGAGATAGAAATCGTCAGCATCTTCAGCACAGAATTATCACAGGTGGTTGAAGGCCTTAGACCTAATCTCTAGGATGTGACATGCAAATTTGAAGGCTCTTCCTTTGCTTCCCTCAGTGTGCATCTATCAGTCTATTTCAACATCAAATGTTCTTTATCGCGCGACGTTATCTCGCATTTCAAAGGCTGCGGTTGATATGGCATGACTCCAGCCCGATAAGAGTACAAACACCTGCTTGCTCTGCAGGCGCGCAGCTTGGAGAGGCCTTTATATTGGCTTTGGATTGCTTTACTGAAATATAAGGTTTAATCTCTCTGTTTTTCACCTGCCTTTCCAAATCCCCTCTGCGTTTTATTTTTTTCCACAGTGATGTGTAGTAATTTTCTGTAAATTGCAGCACAAAGGACTATGAGGAGCTTTGCAAACACTCTGTGAAAATTGCTTTGAGTTTATGTAAGTTTTAAAAGCGTCCTTTTGTCCTTTCATTCTTTTTTTCTTTTTTTTATATTTCTCCTGCATCTTCCTGAGTCTTTGACTCAATATTTGTGTGTGTGTCTGAGTATCTGCTTGTACGTGGCTGACTTCAGAAATGGTACAAACTGCTATCACTGTGTTCTGTTTCGCTCCGTAGGTTAAACAGCACAACAGAGAAATTCACAATTCATGAGGTGCAAACACTCAATTCTCAGTATTCTCTGAAGGCCATTTGAAGGGGAGGTGAAATGACTCTCATGAATGATGAATACAAAACCCAAAATAAATGATAATCAATGCCTCAGATGTCTGTTGAACCGATGGAAAAAAAATGTAACACATGCAATGTTTCTGTCGTCTTTGAAGGTTTCACATTTCAAGTAAGGAATGCACATAGAGGCTTGTGGGACATGCGGCAGGAAAATATTATGAACACATCGTGCGTTGGAGCTAAATTTGGCAATTTTGTGGCAACGATCAGGAAAAAGCTGCAGGAAGAGATGAAGGGTTTGTATCAGACGTAACTATTCAAATCAACAGCTCTCCTTCTCTTTAATTATTCTACATTTAGGAAGCTCAAATTCATTTGAAAACAGGGAATAAAGAAAAAACAAAAAGAAAGAGCCCTGTATCAAAAACGTCTGTTGCCCTGCTCGATCGTATTTGGGTTAATTGTTTTTCTTACTTCTGACCACTGCAGTATTTTTAAGTTGACTTTACTGAGCACAGTTGTGTCCATCATTGATTCTTTGACTTTTAACATCTCTTTTCTTTGGAGACAAGACATCGCTTAGTTACCTTTCAGACTGCACTTAATGGAAAAAAAAAAGGAGTGATGCCTATTGCAGCAAAAAACAAATTGTGGTTGCCATTGATAGTCCAAATCAATTTGCATCTGATCCTTTCACTTCAAGGACTTATAAAATCAAGAGGAAAAAAAAGTCTCATTGCTGTATAGAGGAAATGCACATGGAAATATCTTGTTTAAAATGGCCCAGCATCTATTAAATTAAATTGAAATGATATGTAGGTTAAAAACATAAAGGGGTTATACTTGCGAGTGTTATACAAAATGAAATCAGGATGAAATTACAACATCTAATACAAGAATTATATGAATGTAAATGAGATGATTAGATGTTTTATACGCTCCACATTAGATGGGCTATGAGTTATGCATAGCTGTAGGCCAAACACTAATTACATTTGGATTTCAGTTGGCAATTGTGAGACAGTCCTCGCGTGACTGGGTGAGGTTTACATCTAAACACAGTGAAGGAAGAGCATTGATTCATCAGCGGACGTTTATATCTACCTCATTTAAAGAAATGACATATCGCAACACAAGAAAAGCTCCTTAAAGCCAAATTGCTCTCGTACAATTGAAATCTGATGGACATTAAGCAACACCGCGGCCACATTAAGCCTTGATGCAATCAAGGCACTGATAGTTTTGTTGCCGGCCTTGCTGGAAATTGGCAGTAATAAGGATGTTTAAAGACATGCAGTGGAGACTATTGACGTCCCAAGCCTTTGAGACCGGCCAATGGATTTTTTTTCACTCGATTACCAGCTCCAGTTGCCAATCTGCTATCATTATCAAGGCTGTCTAGACATTCACCGTTGAATACGAATGAACTGGACTCTGCAGTGATACTTATCATGGAGCGACCAGTGATGTGCGAGGCCGGTTAGAGTAACTTGAACTTTCTCAAATGTCAACCATCCCTGCATTAAGATCACCATGTATGTGCGTGTAGTGCATCAGTAGCAGTAACATTTTCCCAAGCACATCTCCACCCACACGTGCTGAATCCATGCACTCAAAGACACACACACACAGACATAGTATATGTAGAAATACTTTTGCTAGTGCGTAGGCTTAATGATGAGATAGCACAAGGCAGGGAGCGAATCCGTTCGGTTTGACACATGTTTTATTATTCCTCCATTATGCAACCATTGCTAAATGTCATGTAAATGCTTCAATGAATTTCAATTTACCATAAAGCCACTAAGCCCCAATTTGTACTTTGAGTTGATAAAGTGAAATTGAGGGATGAGAAAAAGTGGCACGGTAGAGAGAAGACTTGCACGGGACACTTCCATGAGAGTAGCATTATCCGAGCATTACCCGAGCATCCAGTGTCAGTAGCGGAGAGGGGGAAAAAAAAGTCATTTGTCAGCTGTATCAAGACTGTGAGAGTAAATAATGTAGAAACAGCAGTATTGTGATTAGCCTTGCTGAACAAGTACAAGATAGGAAGTGTCCAAGTCTGTGTTGATTAAACATTAAAACATTCACAGCGGCTCAGGAAACAAAATCTGCATCTGTTAAGTGTCGGAGCTGACAATCAGATCAGATTATCATAATTCCATATACTGATGAAACTCTATACATAATAGTATGTAAATGAAGCCAAGTTCACAGTTGGTCACATTTTAACCTAATTATTTGATTTCACTTATCCAAAGACACAGACAAAGGCTGAGCGGGAGGATGAAGTAATCATTCTTATGAGACCCAGTTTTCACTACAGTCAGGAACCACAAAGCCTTACACCTGACGCTCAGGACATGAGGCTTTAGATACTGACTGAGTTCAGTTAAGCTCTGTATTTATACTGTATGTGAGGCTGCTAAGTAAGGAATAAAGCAAAATGATATCATTTGTCCTGTTAAGCCAGTGGTCCATAATGTTTACTACATAACAGCAACAGATCTGATTCTGTCCTTTGTTGTTTAATGACTGCAAACCATTTGACTCCACATCTCATGTTAACCAGATACTACAAGAGTTCGACACAGTGTCTTTTTAAACTTAATCAGAATGTTAACATGCAAGACAATGAAAACATTAACATGCTGATGTTTTGCAGGTAATACATACCGACATCTTCTGTACTTAGCATGCTCACATTTACTAATTTGCACACAGTAAGATAAAGGACAGCTGGGGCTGATGGGAAAGTCATTAGTTTTGCCGATATGTTGATGAGTACAATATGAAAAGTGAAGTACAAATTTCCATGCAAGTCCATCCAATAGTTATTGAGATATGTCTACCAGGACCAAAGTAATGAACCCACTGACTGACAGAACAATATCGCCATCCCTTGTCACACGGCTAGCATGTCCAAGCAAGGACTTCCTGAATAAGTCCAATTGAGGACTTTATAGTAGGAACTGTGACTCACTCCTGATAAACTCTGACACTATGAAATTATGAATATCTACTAGTACGGGCTACTTGAGTGCTGAGTTGTTCATGAAAATATTATGGCACATTGGTTGATTACCATTTGAAGTCAACAAAATGAAGGGCTGATAAAAATAATCTACTGGTAAGTTGAGTAAGAGATGTCTGTAATATCCCCCCCAGGGTAAAACAACAAGGCGAACAAACAGAGAGAAAAATGTGTTGACTTGAATTGCTCTTGTTAAATCGGTTATGTCAGCAAGAGTAACATTAAGTATGCTCTTGCCTTTTGGAGAGAAATAAGAAAGAGGCCAGAATCTAAATCTGGATGTGCAGTACTGGACCCCTGCACCCAGACAGAACTGACTTTAAAATCAATTTGACAGATAAAGAATGAAAGTGAAAGGCACTCACGCTGAGAGGTTTTCACTAAGTTAGATTCTACATAAAGCTTCTTGTCTCTATCTTCAGGAAATATCTCTTTGCGGTGTTTAACAGACGTTCACGTTAAAAAAAAAGTCCAATTCATCATCGGGTTAAGAAAAGGTTGGAAGTATCACTGCTTGTGTTTGACTCATTTGACTGTCTTTCATTACAGGCGGGAAGCGGTGCCAGCTGGCCTCGGCCTGCTACCTGGCTGTTCATCCTACTGTCATTTCAGCCCAGACACTAAATGAGCACAATGAGTGGAATTTCAGTAACAGCAATTACTGAGGAACAATTAGTCCAATTAGAGGATGAAATATTTGGCATGACAAAATGTAAATGGATAATGATATGAGGCTCGATTGCAGAAATATTGTAGGAACACAACAGAGAAAAAAAGATTTGCTTGCGTCATAGTGCTGGATAATTAGAAATTACAGGTTGATCTGAGAGTTTTCACCCTCTTCAAATGAAGCGACAACAGGGTCAGTGTATTAATCCATAAAATGGGCGTTCAAAACTGAGTATGTATATGTATAGCAATATAACTACAGCCACAAACACATTCCCATTTCACCCTCCCACATATGCAAACATGTTCCCATCACATAGAAGGACGCTGACTGGATTCACAGTCTGTCCTCGTGCACGTGCATGCATGCATTATTTTTGTTGCTTTGCTTTAACTGTGCCACACTGATATTATATATTTTATGCACTATGTCTGCTTTTTTTTTATATCTGTGCTTCTGTTTCAGTTATTCTCTAATAAGGCAGCACAATGTTAGATTAGATTAGATTAGATTCAATTGGATTAGATTCAACTTTATTGCCGTTGCACAGAGTACAAGCACTGAGACAATGAAATGTAGTTTAGCAGTCGGGGGTTTATATAAACATGCTATAATTCATTCATAATGAAAAGTATTAACAGAGTGAAACTAATACACTATAGATATAAACTATATACAGCGTGTGCAGCAGTTACAATAGGGAATTGCAAATATAAATGAATATATACTTTGGGGGTGCAAGTACGAGTAATGCTAGTAAAGTATATTATATATAGAAAAAACAGCTGGATTTGAATATCTTGTACATACTACAGGGCAGATATGTGGAGTGTAGACAGTAGTACAAATATGAGTAGTGTGTTCCATAGAGCTAATTTGCTGTCTACAGGATGGACAGTGGTATATTATATATTGCTATGTAAGAGTTTAAAAAGTGCATGTAAGTGCATGTAGAGTAGTGTGGCTGTGGCGTATGAGTAGGAGTCAACAGGCAGCGAGGCAGAGGACGTTCTAATGCAAAGGTATGTGGAGGGTGTGAGTGAGGGGGTCCTTGGTAGAGGGGGAAAGAAAAGTTTGGTGGAGAGTTCAGTAAGGTGACAGCCGAGGGGAAAAAGCTGTTCCTGTTGCAGTTCATCAGGATCTGAGGAGGCAGATGGACCTTCTTAAGTCTCCTCAAGAAGAAGAGACACTGGTGATCCTTCTAGGGTTGAAGTGTTGAGTGTCAACAGAAATATGGACACCCAGAAAATGAAGACAACCTCTGTCCTGTTGGTATGGATGGGTTTGAGCGTGTCACTTTTGGTATTTCTGAAGGCCACAATGCTCTTTGGTGTTCTTGATTTTGAAGGCCAGGTTGTTATTGGTGCACCATGCCACCTGGTGCTGGAACCATGTCCTTTGAGAGGGAGCAGAGGCTGGGGTTGTGCCACTGCTGTAGGAAAAAGAGTTTGGTGTGTCTGCTCAGAACGAGCAAGCAACACAATGGTCAGAGCACTGTCAGGTGAGAGCTCGGGAGCAGAGGAGAAAAGAGGGAGAACAAAGGGATGCTGTGGTTTTGTTGACCAATGATAGCTCAAAGCTGGGTCCATGGGTAGAGTTCATACAAACGTGTGAATACTTGTGTGTGAAGCGGGGGAGACAGAGTTCAGTGGCTTAGGTTTCATTAGAAAGGTCCAGTTTGAGTCAAACAATCAATGTATTCTTCTGTGGAGTTTTTATTGCACCTGCATTATGTAACATCTGTCCAGCGGCTGCATATGAAAAATAACCTCTTGGCTAACTCGATCTCTCTCTGCAGACCTGGACCTTATTTACAACCACTACATGCTTAACTTTAACTCCAATCCTTAACCTTCTAACCTTAAAGCCTAAAATTTAGTTATTTATATTTCTGAACCACAAACAGTAGTCTGGTTGTGTGGACACATGTCGTTATAATATGTTGGTGTGGCAGCAGAACTAAAGGAAGCTGCTGTGAAGCTTTTTAGGGAGCTCTTACAAAAAGAAGACTACATACTAATAGCAATAATTCACCATGTGGGATTTAAATCTGAACTCAAGAATTCAAAAATACACCCAGACTTAAAGTTAGAATAATGCCTTTTCCCCATAGATTAGAGTGAAAGAATTTCAATCATTGTTTTGGAAAGCAGCTACTAATTCAATCGTTTGATGACATTATGTAATTTCTTTTAACAGAGATATAGCTGTAGTGTCATCGTAGGCACAGATGTGCAAATTCCCACCTCATCTAAAGGAAGCATGCACTGAATGAAAAGTCATTCATTTGCAAAATGATTTACTGTTTGAGCTTGATTTTCATAATCAAACTTTGCTATGAACCTTTAACCACACCATTATTAGGATTCCTGACTCTCAGGTACAGAGGAACACAGTCACCTATTTAATTGGACTGTGGTACTTGCCTTTCAGTGCTGTGAGCCGTATGAAGCATGAGGAGTCCCTTCAAAATATGTCCATTAACATTACATTATTTGTATGCAAGCTGTTAATTTTTCTCAATTCTTTTCTTAGAATTAATAGAATGTGTTACTTGGCACCAACTAGCTTAAGGTGCAAAGGCAGCTTACAAAAATCCAACAACTCATGAAGGCTACAGTCATGGTACAGTAGTGATTTGTAGTGAAGTTAGAGCCTTGAGTTGTCAGCAACACATTTTGCAACAACCACACTTTCAACCATGTGTGTCTGGATGTGTATTCTCAATACAAAGATTCATGTCCCTGACCCTGAGATAACCAGTAAGGTTGTTTTTGACCTCACCTGCGCAGAGAAAAAAAACAAAGTTAGATTTCCATTGGCAAAAATGGAAATGTGGTGTTTTCTACAGCCGTGAATGGAGTTTCCAAGTCTGAGTGCTCCGACCACCACTGGGATCACTTGTGCACTTTTTCTTCCTTCAGGGCCTGATTTTTTTCCCTTTTTTTTTCAAATTCTCATATCGCTTCTTGTTGGTGTTGCTCAGCCACATGGGACTGCCACTTCCATCATCACTGTTTTCTCTTCCTTCTCCATTATCACAATGTCTGCTTGGTTGGCCAGTACTTGTTTATCTGTCTGGATCAGCAGGTCCCACGGGATCTTAGCTCTGCTGTTCTCAACCAGCAGGGGCTGACTTGGGTCCTGATAGCAATATATATATAGCTGGTGCCATAGATAAGGGTTCATACCACTATCCCAATAAGTACATACAAATTTCAATGTGCTGCTCCTCAGGTGAGTGGTCAAGCCTGCAGTCTGTAAGATGGTCTTCACATTTGTGGCCACATTTTCTCTTGAATATGAAAGCAACTCCAGCTCAATAGCAGGTTGCAAGAGCTGGTGACCAAAAAGAGAGCATCAAGAGCACAATAGCACATTATGCGTTAAGAACAAGCAGAGCAATCAAGGAAAAATGGAGAACAGAGGGAGTTAATGCTGGTGTGACGGAGATATTTTTAGAGGCATTGTGCACATGAACATCCATCACTGATTCTCACTCTGGGAATGGTGGCAGTGTTTATGGTGGGAGACGTAGCGGTGGAGGGCTTCTCTTCTGTCAGAGGAAGTGCACGCGCTCTTCCCAAAATGAATTTCATCTCATATACATGCGTAAATCTTGTCAGCCCCCATCTCTCTCTTGGCGGGAAAAGCCGTTCGGAAAGACAGCTGAGATAAATCAGCGTGTGGGGCCCGATGTAGCCTGTGTGGGCTGGGACAGAGATGGAGCCACTGCGAGCGGCCTCTGGCTTTAATGATGTGCAGTGAGCCAGTGGAGGCGAGTAAATCTGCAGCTGGCATCTCATTCTATGCAGCCTTCCATTCCTCCCAAACCTCTGAGATATCTCTGTCAAAGTCACCTCTGTGCACCTGTGTCGGGTTCAAGTGTAACAATTTCTACTGTAGGTTAAAGAGGTGCAGGAGCAGATTGTACAGATGCAGAGAAAATTGATGCCCCAAGTTGTGACCTCACACAGATTCATGAATAAATGACTGTTATTACAAAGCTATATGTTACCAAATTAAAAGCCTGCATTGTAAAGATAACAGAGAACCTTTTTTTAGTTAATCTAGTTGCATCTAAGCAACAACATGGTTGTGGTAAATCACTAAAGAATAACCAAAGCAAACAAGCCGGTGGCATCCATCAAACGTCATTGAAAACATCCCTGTAAATGTGCTTTTCCTCCTGAAATAAAGTGGGAGGTGAGCACACTCACTTTAATTAAAACTAATGATGAAAATGATGATGTGCAGGACGCAATATTGCAATCATCATCACCAAAGCCTCAAATCATAATGAAGTCATTAATCAAGCTGAGAGGTCACATCTTTTCGATAAAAGCTGTGTTTAGTGATTGTTTATTGAAGCTTTTGTAAAAAAAAAAAAATTGCAACCCTTTGATCCATTAGGTTACACAGGCGAATGCCAGCGCTCCGCCGCTGCAATCAGCTATAAGAGATTTGTTTATAGATTGGAGCGTAATTAAAGGGTGGACATCATTGATTTTTCAGCACTAGAGCACAGTGCAGGACGTAACACAGGATTAGTATGGCAGAAATATGGAAAGGTTGTATGTAAAGAATGGCATAAGAGAATTTTGAATAATCAACAGTAGAAAATATATAAGACTCATTTTTCCATCTAATGGCTACATCATCCATCGTTCATCACTGCTTCATAAATGCTTTCAGTGGTTTTTGCATACTCAGGTTTATGGAAGGACTCAGGTAGGCAGCCTCCTGCAGCGCTGGCATACTGACAAACACATTTACTGTAATTCCATATCCATGGGCTACTTGGAGTCTCCAATTCACCTGACCTGCATGTCTTTGGATAAGAGGAGCAACACAAACACACACACACACTCCCCTTCACAAACTCACACAGTAGTTCCTTTAGTTGCAAAAATGCATTTTACTTTTACTTTGAAACCACATCCTGTTGCTTTCAGCGCTGGCTGTCTGTGTTAAAGGCTACTGCAATGTGTTTGATTTTAAACATGGACGTTCTCGTTGGAGCATTGGTTGTTTGTTTGAATGTGTAAAATAACCATATGTTCACATCGGACAAGCAGCTGTGTGAACAATGACTGTTCTGTCAGTTAGAAAAGGTGGAAACAGTGTGACATTATCATACCATTTCAAAAGGCAGGAGATCAGCCTGCATTATATGTAGATATGTGCTACTTTTGTGCTTCAGAATCAGTTTTATGAAAAATAACCTTCTTGCATTGCCTGATAACATTACGTTTACCAATAGGGAAAGTAACCACCTACTCTGTTATATCCTGTAAAATGTTGAACAGTGTAATCATCAGTGCATACACCAATATTATGTCAATTCCTTGATTCCTTGTCAGGTGACCCTAGTCGTCATGGTAACCAAAATAAGCACATGGTTAACTGTGTGAAACAGTGACAATTCGATTAGGTTTAGACAACAAAACTATTTGGTTAGTTTTAGGAAAAGAGTTAAATACATGACGTCAGTTAAATACACTGAGACTGTTGTAGCTGTAGATGTTGAAACAAGTCAATGCTGACTTTTGGTTTCACATGGGAAAGTCTACTGAGTGACAGTCCTGAGTTATTCCTATGCAGACTTTCTAACTCTTTATATTATGTGACCTGACATTTATAAGTATTTGGATGCATCTGTTCTCCACAGAAGTTAATAAGAACTGGTGCATCATCAGCACGCCACAATTGGACTGCAGTCTTGCTTCCACAAAACAGAGCTCAGACGTTAGTACAATTCGTGACCTTGCAATTACAAGGTTCTATACATGTGATCTGAATGGTTTTGTGATATTGAGTTATGAAGTTTTAACATTCATTGAAATTCATATACAGTGAAATTTCTTTTGCACAGACACCAAATTACAGACACCTTTAAAGTAGTCTAAATGTAAAATATCAGAATGTAATCACACTTTAAATGGGGTTCGGACAGGTTATAGAACTTTCTAATACTAAAAACTCATTTACTGCTTCGGATTGTGAGGCAGAGTCTAAAGACAGAACAGAAAGCAACTATTTTAAAAGGGAAAATTGGCTCCTGCTACTCCTGCTTTAATATACAGAAAGACTAAATATTACAGAGCATTTTGATATAATGTATCTGAATCCAGACTTTAGCTCAACACATTTGTATTTTTCTACACCAGCCACACTATGTAACACATTATATCCAGTTTTATTTCACACACCTTCAACTCATCATTCAGTCCCACAGTTGATGCAGTAACTTAAACACTGTCTGTTTTTTTTTTCTTTCTGAATGCAGCAGGGTCATCAATCGGTCACGAGAGCTAAAATCCAGAAAGCTGTAGAACAAGATGATCCACCCACCTCGCAAATTGGTGGAGTCTTGTGCTTTTAAGAGAACATGGCAGGACATGTGGGCATAAATTCCTGACCTTGTGCTTTCATACCGGCTCTGCTGAGGATACAGGGAGTCAGGGAGTCTAACTGTAATTTAGATGCCTCACATTTTGTTTTTTCCCTCTCATCTTTGTCTCCAGCCTGAGGATTGTGTGAGTTTGCTGTGCACATGGTTGTTTGGACTGTTTTAAAAGTATCACGCTTGAATGTGAAAGTTCTTACTTCAATTCTATCTGACTCTTGGTCCTTCAAAGTTATCCTCCCTCGCCTGTTCATTCGACTTATTTAAAATTCACCTGACATGTTAAAAAATAGATGTAACGCAGCAGAGCATATAGAATACAACTGCAATCCCTTTATATTTTCTATCTTCTGAGATATTTTTATTGGAGGCCATACGTCCTCTGGAAGAAATCAGAAACTTCAATAAACCGCAGCGCTATCGGGAAGGAAGCTGTTTATTTGCACAAAAAAAAAAAAAAAAAGTTTTCGGGCTTCTTTTAAAAGACAGGCTGGGCTTTTTCCACTACCTGTTCTCCTGAGGGTACCGACCAAAATGAGCTCAACTCTCAATAGACTTCACCTCCAGACGTGAGGCTAAGAGCTACATTCGGCTCAAGTGGACAAGCTGGCCTGTAATTGAATTGGCCTCAACGCCGTACTGCAGGAATAGGTTGTGATGTGTTTATTTATTTTTGGGCATAACCCAGACGATTTACCATGCGCTGCATTTTTTTTTTTTTTTCTGAGTGAGAAATCGCTGCCAGTGCTTTTTGAGGAAAGAGCAGAACGTTCAGCCTCATAAAAACAGCAAAGAGCGGCTCTTGTTCTTGTAGTGTATGTACACAGTTCTGCTTCATTTAATACAGAGTCATGAACTAAATCAAAGTCAGAAATGTTTGCATCCATTTAGAGGATTATTCATAAATGTAAAGTGATTGAAGCTGTTTAAATATATGTGTTTTGAAGAAGCTAAAATATATTTACTTGTATTGAGAAATTGATATTCACTCTTTTCCCCCCAATGATTGGTTGAGATGAAAAGTACTTGTTAGGGAATGATGAAATGGTGAGAATGAAAATGAGGAGATTTTGTGGAAAGTGTGTTTGAAGAACTGTAAAAATGCTCACATATCCTTTAGGTGTTCATGTAAGTTTGGAGAAATGTGAATGACTGACCATTATCAGTCCTTGATGGTGCTGATGTGTCGCCTCTGGTCAGACACTGAACATACAGTAAATGTGATATATCCTTGTTAGGACATGATGAGCTCCAGATTGTTCTCACATTAGGTGTGGAAGAGAAAACCCTTTAGAGTAATGTAACATTAATTCCCTTTTCTACCATAATGGCGAAGCAGCTTTAGACTATGGCTTTCATAGTATTGAGCTTCCTCCGGCTCTTCTGCTTTCCTCCTACGGTTCAAAGATGTGTAAGCCAGGTGAACTGCTGGTAGGTGTGAGCGCGAATTAACCTGCGGGCATGAGTGTGAATGTGTTTGTCCACGTATGAACCCTGAGATAAAGCAGCAGCCAGGTGTGCTTCCATCCCTTTCGCTCAGCGGTGCATGCTGGGATACGCCGCAGCCCACAATGTGACCCCGAAGGAACGATTAAGCACAGAAAATTCATGAATGGTTGGAAACTCAAGGATTATTGCCCCGAACAAAACAGAAGCTTTCTGACAGAAACAAAGAAATATTTTCTCTCTTCTTTATAATGCTGTTCTGTTTGTTCAGGTATATCATGCTCTCTTCGACTAAGTTCATTACAAGACAGTACGTGACAAAAAGGGAGGTTATTTAAATGTTGCTTTCATGAGAAGATATTGCTGTGTATATCTATTAAATTCAGTTTCCAAAGCTTCTTGAATTGCCTTTGTGTGCACAGCAGCACTAAGCAGATTTGGAGCGAAGCACAAAGAAAAAGCTACATAAACATGGTGTACTGCCTGAACCCTAATACCTCTTCAGATTTCACTTATTGAGTCCCCTGTAGTGTTGTTAGGTGCACAATGAAGTGCCCAATTAAAGCACTGCTGTTTAACTGCCGACATCTTTGTCTTTCCAGCCCAAATTGAGACAAAGCAGAGAAGATGTTTGACAGGATCGTTTCATTCCTTCTTTGAAAGTAGAACCTTAAAGGACGGGTCTGAATCTTTTCCATTAACTATCTTTTTTTTTTGCTGCTAATGTTTGATAAAAAAATATATATATATCACAGATTGTAATTAAAAGACATGAAAAAAAGCAGGGACCAGATTGAGAAAGAGAAAAAAGGAAGAACAAATTGCCGGCGACACAAATGGGAATAATGCAAACAGCTGGAAGAAAAATAGAAAATGAAATAATTGACTGAAAGACAAATGGCTAGGGAGAATACAGATTAATAACTGTGTGTTATGAATGCAAACATTTTCACTGTCACATTTCTTGCTCTCAGAATAAGGATGTTAGACTCGAAGAGATTTGTCGAAATCGCAGCCGCAACGAAGATAATGAAATTACTCATAGAAATATCACGAATGTGTGTCATATAAAAGAGGGACTTATTACCAGCTCAATATACAAAGTAATGTAACTTATAAAACACTCCATCAACTAATATTAATATTTATAACATAACCTGTAAGAATAAAGTTTTTATGATAAAAAGTCGTGCACAAGAATACAAGTTACTGATGCTGCAGAAACTGATACCAAGCTGAGGCAACCTGAAGCAAAACATGATTCATTCGATTTTTTCCTTTACATGCAGAGAGTCCAGTGAAACACTAACTCATAAGTAATCCTCAATGTCAGAAAACTTAGTGCAACAACTATTGGAAATAACTTATCCACGGTGCCCACATACTGCAGCAAGCTCTCCCAAGCACTTTATTTCATCTCAAAATAAAGATTAATTTCGCAGTGGTTACACGTTGTTTACGATGAGAAAAGATCGTCACCAATAGCCTGTCGCATTAATCTCTGCGGGTTAAATCTTTCTAATGCTGCACAACACTTGTACATAGTATTTATAGTTGATCTTGTCATTTCACCATGAAATATAAATCAACCTTCTCTCAATGCCTCATAAAGCAGGGTTGAGTGCATGGACCATAAACACTTACTGTGACTACTTATGAGATCAAGTTGACTGTGTCTAATATATAATTTAAAAAAAAATGTTTTTGTGATTTTACTTGCGATCATCTCACATCCATGTTCATATGTTTAGTTTAATTCTCACCAATTTAATGTACATATTATGGTTTGATGTATCTGCGCTTTAGCACATTCATTTCTACCACCATGAGGAGGGAGTCATGACTTATTCAGGTTTACACAAATACATTTGTATTGACTTCACACTTTCTTCGCTCTCTGTTGGGTCTTGCTGAGCTTTTATTGTTGGCTTTTTTTCTGTATTTTGAGGCTGAATGCAGGTATCTAAAAGGATTAGTTAATATGCTTAATGCATCTGAGACTTTTCTGAACACTTACTGTGAAACTGGATTGTATAAGGCTGTTGATTGTTCCCGGCTCTGCGATCACTACCGACTCCCCCATGTGCCTTTCCTTCGATTGGTCTGCTGGTTATTCCTAGATCCTGGCTTGTAGCCAAAGACGGGGTAGTAAAGTTACATTACTTTACTTATTACTCTCTGGCAACAGTAATTTGTTAAGCTGTTCTTTATATTAGTCTACTTTTCCATTACACCCCAAATAGTTGGTAATTGCATCCAATCCTTTCTCCTCAAAATTCAAACTTTTTGCATGTGCACCTCTGTGTGAATTACAGGGCAATGGCCAGCTAACACCAGTAAACATAACTAAGAACATAAGTTGTTCTTCAGCCCGTGAATCCATAAGTTCCAGTCTGGATGAAAAGCACACCTGGCTCAAACTGATGATGAGACACAATCTTATTACGACTTCTGTTATTTAATAAAGCAGCTACGACTAAAGTAAAACCTGCACTGGGACAGGTAGACCAAGATAAAACATGGGAAAGACAAAATAAAAAAGAGGTCAACAAGCCTCTCAACAGCACTGCAACATTAAACCTGATCACATATCCAACCACAAGTTTCATTGTTTCTGTGTCCATGATTGAAATCTAGTTTTGGTCTTTTAGCCACTGTGGGGCTACAGGTATCCTGCGTGACTGCAGAGGCCTCGTCGCAAGGTGTATTTCCACGAGCTCCACGTTGTTGTCCTGCACAACAATGTTCTTGTTGTTTTTTCCTCCTGACTAGATTAAAGTAGAGGGAATATTTCCACCTGCTGGAAGTTGTATTTCAAATCAGTAGGGGGTGACATCAAAAGTAAGGCTGTAACAAGTTTTTTTTTTTTTTTTTTTGAGGTGGGGTAACTAATATCATTACTGAAATTGTATCAGTAATCCGTTACACTACTCATTGCTGTTATAGGATCCAGACTGTGGAAAAGTCTGCCTGTTGAGATCAGACAGGCTGCATCATTAGCGTCTTCTGAATCCCCTCTTAGAACTTTCTTTTATGGGAAAGCGGTAATGAATAATTAATACGTTGCTGGGTTTTATCATCTTACTCTGCCATTTTATATTTTGTATTTTACTTTATTGCATCCCTCTGTGTTTCCTCTTGTGATCCCAGTGTTGTTTTATTTGTTTTTATCTGTTTTTTTTTCCTGCACAACACTTTGCACCTTATTAAGAAGAGTGGTGTATAAATAAAGTTTATTGTTATATCATATATTGGAGAACTGTCAAAATGGGTGTCTTAAATGAAATGACAAAAAAAAGCCCTCTGTGTCGACCCAGAATCAATCAGGGCAGTTGTTTATCACTAATACTTAATAATCCCCTTTAATTAGAGATATGGGGTTTTACAGCTCTCTATCAATATATCCTCAATGGAGGACAAAGAAAATCTCCGGGTGTTATCATAGAGTTAGAATTCTTATCAATGACATTCACGGTCAGGACTGAAACCTTGTGGGTTTTCATGCCTTTTTTTTTTTTTACTCACAAAATTGACTAAAGCTTCCTAACTCATATAAAAACACAAGATATGCTCTGCAGTGCCTCTCAAGGACGGATGGTATTACACTTTGTGCTATAAGCTTTTTTTTTGTGGTTTATGAAATATTTCAAACAGAGATCTCTGCCTTCTGTTCTTTGTTTTACAATGTTTCCCAGACAAACACGCACAAACAAGCAAACAGAGAAGCAGGTGAGAAGCCTCCTATTCATGTGGAGGAGAGGCACATCTAATCCAGCTGTTTTTAGCTATGTGCTCTTATCGCGAGTCGCGCAGCCGAGTTGGCAAACAAAAGCCGCAGTCGTACGAATGAAAGTCGCGGCTGAGTTATTGTGTGCAATCTATAATCTATAATCTATAATCAATAAGCTGGACATTCTCGAAAATACAACTTGATCTGTGAGGGACATGCTCAGCATGAGATGACTTGCATGCAAGACGTAGTTAGGGTGATGAGTCACTTCATTTCCAAGTGTCTGCGAAGATATTACACGTCTGCAAAGTGGCAGGTATTTAAACCCTGAAACTTCAAAAAGTACAGCTATGGAATTTTCTCTTTTGGTATTTGAGTAAACATTTTTTCTTACTATTATGAAGTTGTTTGTTTGTGAAAGCTTTTAGAGGCAGACTCACTTTGCCAATCCCTTTGATACCTGTAATTAAAGATCAGTATTTTAATTTAAATCTTGAATGATTTCCAACTTTGCAAAAGCACATAGAAATAAAAACATCCCACAAGGTATTAATTCCTCTGAATGTGCAGCGATTCTGTGGGCAGGAAGAAAATGACTGGGTGCATCTCGGGTAAATATAGCAACTTTATCTTATCCTGCCCAATTTAGACTTAAGTTTGCCGTCGATGTTGTAGCAGCCTTGATTTATGCAGAGACGCGGCCAGCACTCTCGAAATGTAGCTCTGCCTTTATGCAATATTGAGCGAAAACAGAGGTGGAAAGGCTTGAGACACAAGTGTGATTTTAAAGGTAACCAATGTAAAAGAGCTATAATTAGAAGGAATCAATTATTCAGGCTGTGGGAGAGTGTTACGAAACACTGGTGCGCACTGTGTATAGTCTCAAAACAGTCAGGGTGCAGATATTACACATACTTATAATTATGATAATCATAGAATGGTTATGGCAAGAGGTTTCACATGCTGGCAGGGATGAAGGGGAAGGACAAAGAGGAGGGAGCCGGCGATGACACATGCGTTGGCAATCACAAGGCGGTGAGCAATGGCTCATCTGAGACCGCCGATATGTTACACCTGTGTCAGTCTCTATTAGTGTAATTACACAAGAGCTAAGCTGACAGTCAAGAGCGCGGAAGGAAAAGATGGAAGCACAAAACCGACTTTGATAATGACAATATCAGCTTTTCTGTCTCATGCAGAGAAAGTGAGTAATATATCAAGTTAAAGGCAGTGGGTTTTATAAACATATTCATTAAGCAGGTCTGTGTACTTTTGCTTGTCTATACTGAGCGGGACCAGACTTGATGCTGCACTGTAATGCTTTGTGTCAGGTGATTTTGAACCCATAGTTCAACAGCACAAACCTGAATGTTCACAGTGCATTTAAGTTGAACTCATGCTTCCAACCTACAAATCAACCTGCATCAAAGCATAAAAATCATACTTGTCATGCATTTTATTGCAGCCACAGAAATTAAAGCGCTGCTTCATGCAAAGGCTACAAATTCGTCTTTGTGAAGGATGAGGAGGAACAAACGAGGTGTTAATATTCTAGTAGGGTGACCAGAACTTCCAAGGACAGTCCCTGGATTTGGTGCTTTGTCTTGGGCTGCCAGGGTCCCCAGGGAAGTTTTGCCCTCTCTGCATGGCATTAGTATCAAGGAAGGTTCTACAAATGTATTACTGCAGCTTTGTATCCTGCATTTTTTGTTCTTCCTTACTCCAAAATAGGAGGTGCTATGCTTTTCAAAAACACCGTCATGACACCAGGGTTCTTGTGTCAGAGCAGAGCTGGAGGCACAGTAACTTAACTTCCTGTTCATAAGCTTGATGTTTTAGTCATCAGTGGCAAATGTCGCTCATCACAGATGCATAGAATTGTTGAACCATTCAATAGTACAATAAAATGGAGTGGCCTTAAAACATTATAGAAAAACAACTAAACAAACAATAAATTAAATAATTGTCAATGCAGGTACACTCGCAGTATAATTGCTTCCTTAATTGCTTGTCATAGATTTGTCTACCTAGATGGAATATTTATGGTGCCGGATCAGAACCCTGCACTGCTAATGAACGACTTTGTAATCAAACGTTTTAATATATGCTGGTTACCTATTGTGAAACACTCTCTTGCAAGTGAAATCTTAAGAGCAAGCTAATCCATAAGGCTATCAAATATTTACTTTGCACAGCCGGACCCAAACGCGTGCACACACACACACACGCACACACACACACACACGCATAGAACATGCAAACAGAAAATTGGATGCAAAAGAAAGTGTTTGTGCCAATAATATGTTTAGAAAGCTAACAACATAGCACAAGCCTGTAAGTCCACCTATAAACAAATAGCTTGCTTTGCCTTCTTAGCGGCCCCATAAAGGTTCAGTGGAGTTGAGGTCAGGTGACTGTGGAAGAAAGTCCACAACAGTCAGGATCTCCTTGATCCTCTTTGACCTTCAAGTAGAATTCGAACATCCATAAAAAAATTCTCAAACCAGTCCTGCAGGATAATCTTCTGAATCAAGGGCTATGAAGGTTGTGGATACCTGAAGATGTTTCACCCCTCATCCAAGAGGCTTCTTTTTCTAACTGACTGGCAGAGAGTCCCAGGTGTTTAACCTCTGTTAGCTCAGTGTTGCACAGTTCTGAAAAGATCTTACTTATGCTACAGGATGAGAATAACTTCTTTGTTACAGGCTTGTGGATTCTCTAACTGGACCTTTGTGAAAAGAGCCACAAAGACCCATGAAGGACACCAATACTGGAGGTGGAGAGGGAAAGAAGAATAAATGCAACATCGTCATTCCTTATTTGTCAGGATTGGCATTCCTGCGTTTTTCAAATGCAGCAACACACTGAGACAAAAACTGGTTCGCCTAAAAGACCCAAACACAAGAAAAGCAATCCAGTGTGTGCACCTACAACCAGGACAACAACATACATATTATGGATAGGGAGGACAGGTGGTTTGAAAGAGGAGCAAAGGAGGCTGTTTGTGTCAAAGAAATCACCCCTCAACAGAGCAGCAGGTCTATGATACATAACTTACAATGAGATGCTGTCCTCTCATGCTTTCCCAGGAGAATGAACAAGGATTCACACTTGACTTCTTGAGGCAACTCCAACGACGGTCATTTACACTTGGCCTCAGATGACTCCACTGATTCTAATGGCAGCCATTAAAACAGCCAGGAGCACTAAGGAACCAGGTTGTACCGTGGGAATGACCCCACAGAGGTTAAAAACATGGCATCAGTCAGTCAGAACTGAGGAAGCCTCTTGGATGGGATTTGCAAATATCTACAAGTCCAGCTGCCCTTGATTCAACCCTCCTTGGATAACCATGACCTGGATGAATGAGAATATTTACAGACAATCCCCTTCTCCACTCTCCATCCAAGTTCTCTATAACTGCTAAATGCACTGTTTCTGTGTCCACCGCTTGTGTGTCTCATGTTCCACCTTGAGTGCAGGTGCCTCAAAAATCTTGCGCTTAGTGCCTTAATCCCCCACCAGCTGTGCTTTATCCTTCAACCACGGACTGTTTGGACAATCTGTGTGCACTGCTCCATATATTCCCCTCCCTCTTAAACATCTGCTGAGTCCTGCACAGTCCTCCAAAAGAGAGAAAGGAGTGAAATGACTTGCTTATTTTTTTTAACTTTCCTTTAGCTAAAAAGTTTTCCAGCATTGAAACATTACATGACAGAGGCAGAAGGAGTGAGTTACACTATGTCCTTATTCCTCAATGACCCAGACCAGGACATCTCATAACACCCTGAATTCACTCTGACCTCTCGACTGAAAGCTCATGCCAAGAGCGACGCTCCTCTCGTGTCTCTGCTCCAAACCTTATCTAAGAGGACACGACATATTGGCGTTGGGGAGCTGTGGGGCGGAGCGGAGCTGCATCGGGGGAACGGACCGGAGCCTCAAGGTCGAGTCTGTTTCACTCTGATGCACATTTTTGTAGATGCAGATTTGCCCTTGCTGACCAGCAGAGGCAACCATTCAGTGTAACCCAAGACAAACACTACATATTTCAGTGAATATATGTACACTTAATAGAAGTAAAGAGAGTAGTAGTAAGAGGAAATTGGAGGCATGCTGAGATGGTGTTGATTGTAAGATCTACTAACGAGTAATAGTCTGCTTAAACAACACAAAAATCACATTTTTAAATGCCTCTAAAAAAAAAAAATCGGATTTCCAGTTTTACTTTTTTCTATGACATATTCATTACCAAATAAGAAACAATCACAGTCACACAGTAAAAAACTAAACTCAACTGAAAACAAAGCCATCCCTACATATTTTGTATTACAAGTTAAATGCTGAAAAACATGAGCCATTCTGTGTCATCAGGACTGTGTGGGTGTAGTTTGAGCAGATTTAATCGACACAGACCTGCCAGTAAAAAAAAAGCTAGAGCAGATAAAAACACATATGCAGAACTCTGTCATGTGAAATAACAAAAACTTAACTTTGTCAGGAAATGATGTCACATAGGATTAGGTTATTATTTCCTGTTTTGTGTTGCATTCCCTCTCATTGCCATTGAACTTTGTATTGAATGTTTCAGCCCTTTTCCTCATGTTTGTCTCTCCTTGTGATTGTGAGTCTTCACTTAGTTTTCCTGAGCCTCGCCTGTTTTTGGATTTCTGATTCTTGCCTACTCCCTATTGAATTTGTTTGCCTGTTTCTCTGGTTTTGACCTTTGCCTCCCATAAGCCTTTTGTACTTTTTTTTTGTAACAATCATTTGAACTGCACAGACTCTGCCTCTGGACCCTGTGTTTCGATCTCTCTTCCTTGAACAATTGCAGCCTGCTCAGTTCATTATAAGAAGCTGATTAAGAAAGTAGGTTTTCAGAGGCTTTAAATCATCTATATTGCCTCAGGCAGCATCGCATAGAAGTCCTAGTTTACCAGTGCTGCCTCATGCTGCAGATACTGTGTGTGTTCGGGTGACACACTGACTCACATGTTCAACAATGCACTTATTATTGAAACATTTCAAATGAATACAGTTTGTTTTGTTCCTTTCCTCAGCGGACTTGTGTGTGCAAATGTTTGGACTTGTTCGACTGCTCCCCAGCTACCTCAGGGAGGACTGAGGCTTGCAAGCCTGTGGAGGAGGTCCTGGTGTATTCCACCATGATAAATCAGAGAGGAAGAGAAAGGAGCTGAACAAGTCACCAATTACAATGACCCAAGGCTGAAAATTCAGAAGAAAAATACTCTTACCCACAGCTGGGTATTACTCAGTCAGTGACTGTGGTTACAGTGAATAAAAGGGATATATTTGGAGGAGATTTGGTGCTCGTTTATACTCAAGCTTTCAACCATCAGTGGCCGCAGTCTGTAGGTGCTACGTACAGCTCTTACTTAATGCCATGCTCTCTCGGCCACTCAAGGGAATGGGGGGTGGGGGTAGGGGGGAATAGAGTCTGCCATCCACTGCTTCCATCAAAAGCCATTTGTCAACATATTTTAGTGCACATCAGTACACAGAGCAGAGAGGGTCTAGCCCGCCGCCCCCTTACCAACTGCAGACCCACTGCATCAAGTGGAAAATGGGCCTGAAATGTGACAGACACCATCAATATGTGTGTGAGAAATTTGTTCAGTCCTACAGTGAATTTTTTAAAAGTATTTATTTTAATTTTCTTTTGAATGCAAAGCAAAACAAAAATATGAATGAGTCATAGAAAATGTTGTGTAGTCCACTCTTGATTTTGCACTCAGTGATGAAAGAAAGCTTAAGTGGTTAAAATCAAGCCAAGAGATAAATAACAATAAAAATCAATTTGCAGGAGGAGGAAGAAAAAAAAGCCTAAATGAGCTCAAGAATAGACACACACAAAATAATTACAGGACCCCTGTATCTGATTGGATCATCATAATCTTAGCAGCGGAGCAGAGGTCAGTTTTGAATGTGTGATGAAGCCCAGAATAAAGAAATCCATTAGCCTGCATCATTTAGTCAGTCAATACAAAGAGTGATTAACACAACACTTCACACTACCGGCGAAGTCTGTTATTACAGAAAGGAATTCATAACTAATACAGGTATTTGTGGCTGAATAAACATCACAACTAATGGAGTAAAATATCATCTTGATATATAGGAGAATTTGGATAAACAGCTTTTGATACAAAAATGGAAGTAAACTTACGAATAAACTTCACTCTTCTGACAAAATTATGATGGGATTGTATTTTCTCTGTTGGCATTTTGATTTAACAATCGGTGCCACATTTACAGCACTTTTCCATATGTTGTTTCTTTCCATATTGTTGCTTTTGTTAGCCTTGTGGCAAAGTGTCTGTCAGATGAAAGAAAAAAAAAAAATACAAGCACATCTCATCGCTGTCATCTTGCTGCCAGTGTGCTTCTGTGGAAAGTTTCAAAAACTCAAACTGCGAAGAGAGTTTCCTTTTGTTGATTCCAATTGTTAAATCCATAAATAAGAGTTAGATGATTTGCACCTTCACGTCATAAAACATTATGTGTAGGCTCATTCTTTATGCACCTGAAAAAGCAGATGGATTGTCTCACGAAACTCATTGTCTGCAGCTGGGTTATTTATCAACAATCTGACAGTCTACATGTGTCCAATAATGTTTGCACTCATGATTGTAAGTGATCATTAAAGGAGGCAGTGCTACCCATGTTCACAGGGGATGCCAAGAAACTTCATATATACCGTCTGTGCTGACTGTAATAGACAGCATTAGTATTTCTGGATGGATCTCTAAGCAGTGCCGTCTCTTGAACGGTTATATGCAGAGCTGCACCGCACTGCTGACATCTCCCCCATCAAAGTAACGTGCACACGCTTCATCCTGGCGACAGGTGCTGCATCAGCCCCACAGGGCGTCTGGGGATTGTGTGGGAATATCTTAAGCCTTTCTGATGCAGCTTGTAATGGTGGTGAACAATAAATACGAGAGACGCCGATGCACCAGGAAGCGTAATCAAAGACGGATTCCTGGGTGCTGTGGGGTTTTCAAACGTACGTGCGAAAGCGTTGGGGGGGGGGGTGCCGGGTTGAATTTTGTGGGAAGAGGAAAGGTGACGTTCCATGAGCAAATTCAATTAGTGTGTATGTAGAAACAGCCTGGAATAAGTTTATGCATAAGGTTGCCAGCGGTTTCCTGGAATGCTTCCGACATCGTCCTATTTTGTAAAGTAATTTCAGTGCATTGGATGTAAAGCATTTGTAATTAAGGAATTCTTTGAAACGTATTTTCATCAAAACCTTTCGGCGATTGCAGTTATTTGTTTGTTGATGCAAATTTTTGGATTTCAGAATGTTGTTCCAATTCATGCTTCAAGGTGTCCTTTCAATCTCGGTGTGCAGTCATCCTGAGAAAAACACAATTAAAAATATCAGGTGTTTAAAGGCAATGTTTTGGCAGGAAGGCCTGAGAAGGATAGATGTCTGTTTGCCATTCTTTTTCTCACATTTTGAAAACATAAGAGAAGTACTTTGGTTCTAAGTTCCCTAAAATAAATACCTCCCAAACAAATCTTAACCTTGCCCTTAAATGTTAATCCCTCGTTCCTTTTATGTCTAAATCAAACAAGCAGTGTTTGGAAATCTGTAGTTAACCTCAAACTAAATGTCAGTTATTGTACGAGCACATGAACTAAACAAATGTTTCTGATTCAAACCCTGACATCTACAATTATAATATGCACTACACCCATGCTGTTGAAGCCAGTGCACACACACACACACACACACACACTCAGACTGTGATTGATAGCATTGAAACAAAGAACATAACAAATCTATTGTACTGTTAAGATCAATCTGTCTGTGCCCGATGGCTGATGTCAGCAGACTGACTTATGAGACAGCATCCATCCTTGCATGGTCAGACTTGCTCTCATTGTAGTAGCATTAAACAAATAAGCTCCCGGAACCACAGCATCCATGTCCTTAATCAACTGACAACATCAGATCATGTGAACAAATTAGTGGGAAATATTTCCATCCATGCGCTGTTTGTATTTTGTTATAATTGCCATAGTGCAAACATCTACATAAAGGTTCAAGTTTGGTTCGTCCCTAATAATTTTAGAATACTACCAATTAAAATGGATTAAACAGACACACACAAAAAAACAGTGGTCTCTGAAAACAATGAAAAGGACAGAGGAAGAGAATATGTGTAATGAGCACTGCAGTGCTTTTCTCTTGTAATCTAAGGCTTTGCAATTTACAGTAGGCAACTGTTTTTTTTCTCCTTCATTTTTTTTCCCCAGTAAAACTGCTGATAAAAGCCTCCAAAGCCAGGAGGCATCTCATCTTCATACATACATTATACAAAAAAAAGTTCAGCTTTATGTAACCGTAATATGGGAACATTTTGTCTCCTGCTCCAGTTCTTTCATCACAAATTAAATGCAGTGTGCTTGGCAAAAAAGATGAATAAATTAACAGCTTTAAAACACAAAATGCAAGTGACAGGCAACTACAGGAGTGATAGCAACAATGATAGGCATGTAGGAAGAGGAACTGGCTGGATTGTTGCTTCCAGGCATTCAAACAGGGAGTGAAACTCGGGGACACGGTGTGTTCATTGTGCTAACACCACCTGCTGAAAACTATTTGGGTGACGCGTCTCAGTCTCAACAGAACACAAACACAAATACAGACAAACATGTGTTTCATGTGCACACACACGCACACACACAGCTCTTCAATCACTGCCAAAGCTACTGCGGCTGGAATGAGAAACCACACCTGACGCACTGTTAAGGTTGAGTTTCTGCTCGTCCAAACTACGCAATTACTGGCATGCACTTGTATACATGTCGGCGTGCAGCAGATGGGAGAAGGATTGGTGAGCACATGCGTCGTAAGCTGGTGAGGAAAGACAGAATCTGTGAATAATGCGAACGGCGCAGCGAGGCTACTGTAAGTAAAATACACAAAGATTCAAAGACTGTATATAGAGCTTTATTTTCCAATTCAAATAGAAAAAAAAAACTAGGTTACCTGAACAGCAGGGAACTCCGGCAAATACAATAGGGGATAACAAATTCCTTTTAAGTTACCTTTGTGTTTCAGCATGTTTGCCCTATTTTCACCTGACGTGTATCCAGATTGATTGGCACCCGAAAACTAAAAAATGGGAACATATTTGTGAATGACAACAAGCCAGTGTTTTTAATATGCAGGAAATACAATAGGATCTTTTTTTTGTGTTATAAACCTTTTATAAATATGGTATGTGGAGGGACTTGCTGTAAGCATTACACGTATTCCAAGTTATATGGCCACTTCATAGCAGCCTCGGATTGTTCATATAGAGTCAATGTGCCACAGATGTTATAGTAACTTAGAGGTCTATGGGATATAATGGAGACCTCAATACAATTCAAAGATCATTGTAGGATTATTCATCACCAAGCTGCAACGTATGTATTACAAGTAGGGAATAACACATGACGAAACAAAGCAATGGCTCAGAACCCCTCCACCACTTACAGCTTCTTGACAAACACTGTGTCAGCAATATTAATGCATCTTTTCTATAGTGAAATATTAGCACTGCTTCCCTCTCTGCTCCCTTTGAGAAAGGCAGCACTTCTGTCTATTCATCTTTTGTGGCAACTACTTGGCAACCGTCTATGCATGACTGGTGCCAGCTATAGCATGGGTTAATGTGAATGAATATGCATGAGTGCCATGGTAGACATTGTTGACGTTGAAATATCTGTTTCACTTTTTTTTTCATCTATAATGAATTAGATAAAGCACTGCATGTTTATATAGTAATGTATATTTTATGGATGTTTAATCAATGGATAATGCTAAATAGCACAAATGAATAAAGGCCTTTAAAAACACCAGCATGAGATTGCCATTAATTTAGCTGCAAAGCCAGGAAAGTTCACACACAGAATTAATGCCAAGTGCATCTGCTGATGGCTTCCAGGGAAGCCTAAATCTTGATAGCTGGTTAATTTAGAGGACTGTAATTAAAGGTCAAAATTATTAATTCATGCATGATATATCAAATACCACTGATCTAATATGAGATAGATAATCAGGACTGGACCTCAGCACTGCTGCAGCATTATTCTTCATGTAAATACTTCTCAGTGACAAAGCAAGCTCAGTTTACTCTGAAAGAACATGGATGAAAATCATCTTCAAGCTCTTTTTTAACAAATGTGTTGATATTGCTTTGCTGTTCTCAGAGTGCAACTTCAGTCAAATTGTGGCTTCCACTTTTAGAAGCTTCAGTGAGGGAGCACAAGAAGGAGTATGTGACTTACGCTAGAAAAAAACTCTAAGTGATTTTTAATTATTCCAGATTTAGATGACACAGGATTAAAAAGAATGTGGAAGAAGCAAAATCAAAAATCAGTCAACAATCAATGAACAAAAGGATTATGGGATGGTGAGGCTGACAAGGTAGGCAGGTATCACAAGGAATCTGGAGTCTGGAGAATGGATTCAGGGGCAAGTGGCCTGGGGGCTGGAGACTGGAGCTTGGGGTCTCAGGTGGATGGTCTTGGGTCTGGACTAGTCTATGTCTGAATGACGATTATGATGCTGGCAACATAGGTGGAGAAACTCACAGGAATGGGCATTAGGACGATGGTGGAGATGCTCACAGATGAGTGGAGGACAACCCAGGGGGCCGGTACCAGAACAGCAGGATTGGAGGCCAGCAGCTGGGAGACTGGCAGGTGAGTCAGTGGAGCCAGGGGAACAGGAGAACCGCTGAAACCCAGCCACGGGAGACAGCTGCAGCACAGGACCGATGGCTGCTGCAGCTTGAATAGGAGACATCTGCAGCTCAGGAAAAGGGGGACAGCTGCAACATTTGATCTTGAGACGACTGCTGAAATATTGGTAAGCTTTGAAAAACTCAGAACTAGGGATGAGCGAGTATACCACTATCTGTATCTGTATCTGTTCAACCATCTATATTATCTGTATTTGTACTCTGAATGGGTGGGGTCTAAACCGGAAGTGGAAGTGGAAATGGGTGGGGATTAAAATGCGTTACATACTAAATGCTTTATATACACATTAGATACACAAATGATACACATTAGAAGTTGCTAATCTACTGTATTCAAAGCCTATATACAGTATATAAAGCTAGTTATTGTTATTGTATAGTTGGGTATAGTTACCCAATGAGGATTTTCCTTCAGCACGAGCACGGCTATTGACGAGTTTTACTTGTGTCATACTTCGTCAAAAATGCTTTATCCGTACCGGATACTCGTCTGAAACGAATATCTGGCTCAACCCTACTCAGAACCTTTCCTGAAGCCAACAAGAATTAATTTGCCATAGCCACAGTGTATTATGTATATATTATGTGTGAGACACTTAGGTTCCAATTTGGCCCATTGGATGAATAATGAATACTACTGCATCTCCAAAGACAGGCTTGGTATATTTTAGACAAAACTATTATTCCACGTCTGCACCTTTATTTGGTTGTATGTTTTCTTCTGCTTTCACAAACACACATTATGTGACAGAACCCTGCTCTCCCACCCTCATCCCCCTCACCCCTGCATATCTACTCTGACCTCATACAGTCATAGTCTGCTGCTGGTATCCAACCAAAGGAAATCCACTGTAGTGACAGTAATCTCTAATCCCTGGATATCAGTGTGTTCTACAAAACCTCCTTATTGAACACCTGGAGACAAGGATGAAGCCATTCTTGCAGGGCTTACCTCTATTCCCTCTTAAATTAGCTATTTAACATATGCCACTGCACGCTTGCTCCGTGTTTAAGTTCCATTGCATTCATCATGCGGCGAGTGCATGCATCATTAGCATCGTTGCTCCCAATAGGGATTAAACTTCTAACCCTCACAGTGTTAGTGCTTTGCTCCATCAACACAGCACACACAGATAACAAAGAATACGAACTGGGTATACGCGCATGACCTTATGTATCTTTCAAAAGATGTTAGCCTTAGTCCATCCTTGTAACATGATCTGCTCTAGTATTCTGTCTTAGCACGAAGCTGCAGCCCTCATTTCAAATATACTCTCAAGATTAGAGCAGGGGAGGGCGATGTATGGATCTCTGAAAGTTATAATAGAGTCCGCATTAAGCACTGAAAACCACTGTGGTACGCTCATCAAATATGATAGATTTTTTAAAAAAGTGTGTGTCTATTTAGAAAGTATACATTTAAATTGTCTGCACTCATTTAGTCTCAGAATGAAGCCGTGTCATTGAGCATTCAACATTGGCTTGTTTTTCCAATTGGGATTCATGACTCAGGTGTGGTTTGCTCCATGTTTGCAAGGTGCAATCCCTCAATAGTAAAAAAAAAAAAAAAAAAAATGGACAAGAGAAGACCAGTTACCTCTCAGAGAAGCAATTACAGGAAGCAATAAAGGCGTAGAAGTGCATTCAAGAGAAGCAATTTTTGCTACCTCTCTCCCTTTGGCAGTCCACTTGTTTTCACTTGCACACAGAAATAGAGCGAGTGAGAGAGGGAGCAAGGGGGTTACAGTCTCTGAGGTCTCATCCCTTCCCTTTCTCCCCGCGTGCCATTTCTCATTGCAACACTGCATTGTTTACTTTCTACAGATGTGGGCAGAAAATGGTGAGACAAAGAGAAGAAATTTGGACTAACTAGATACTGCTGAGGGAGCACAACAGGGTCACTGTAAGGCCTGATGAATGGTGGCCCACTTTCAGACAGAGCGGAGGCTGTCTTCCTCAGAAGAGCTCCACTGCATCTGGTAATGGTACAGATCTCATAAAAGAGAGTGACTGTTGCAGAGTGCAGCACCCCGCAAGTTCAGAGGGAAGTGTACTCTATTAGCACCGTCATAAACAACAAGACGGGGATGAGGCTCACGAGCTTACGTGGGTTGATTGCGTTTGTGGTCATCCTGAAGTGCGCAGCCGTGAAGTCCTGTCACGCTTTGAGAAGAAGTCAGCTCCAGCATGCACTTTGGAAAATGTATTTTTTTTCCGTGCTTTGTACTACGTTTAGCACCTTGATGAATGAAGCAGCAAGTGAAATGATTATAATGGCTTTAATGACGTGTTCAAAGCGCATTCATTTCCCCAGTCACTGAATAATAAGACAAGATAAATAAAATATTGGAATGGGGAAATTAAAAAAATAAAAGTATTTACAATTTAAACAGGCTGAAAAAACGATGAAAGTTGGGAACAATAATCAATAATTTGTGTGAGCAAGTATGTAAGTGTTAAACACATGATCAATCATAGTGTTAACACTAATATTGATAAACACATTGCAGAACACTAGTTCATTGTTTAGCATTGTATGCCCTTTATAATATTGTTATAATATTCTTATAATGTTTATGTTGGAAACACTTTTACAATGAGCAGAAAATGCTGTACTTAATAAAATATCATATTCGCTCCTCCTATAATTCACGCTGCGCTCAACATTATTTTAGTATTAGTTTATCATATAATATAATAACATACGTTCCTTTGTAGCAACTCAACAGTGAGTTTTTTCTCATGTGATATCACTATAATATTATAAGATAGTGACTGTCAGTCCGTGCTTCCTGTCCAGGGTCTATCCTGATAACGGGGAAGAGATCTGTCTGCAATCTGCAGCCACCAAAGCTGAACGGAGGAGGACGAATATCCCGAAAATCCCAGCATGCAGCCTGGTGTTTCTGGCCTTTTACCACAGAGAAACAAGAGGGCATGCAAGGTAAGAATAATACTAAAAAAAAAAAAAAAAAAACTCTTGTCAACAATTTGACAGTGTGAATAAAATTAACAGTATTGCCAATTTATTCCTTACAACAGTTGTGCAGCCACAGATCCAGAACACTAAGTTTCTCCTGAGTCTTTCTTGGCTGCCAGACAGACACTGCAGGAGCATCACACTGCCACCACAACAGAGAGGTACAGCACAAATGGCAGATCTGAATATTTTTGACCTTACAGCAACCAGCAAAAATCTCCATCTTCCTCACCTTTGTTGGGGGCACTTTGCATTACTGCACGAAAGTCACTTTAAACAGGGACATGCTTATCTAAACATTGTCACCAATAGCAGCTATTCTGCGCTAATGGTGATTGAAATGTCAAATACTGCAGAGGTCTAAATCCACAACCAGTGATGAATGTGAAATGTTGGGTAATTTGAATATACTGTTAACTGACTTACTATTATCAGAGTTAGATCCATTAATCATGCACCACAGTCTATTGACCTGTTGAGAGAATGTAATAGGAATGACTGGGGAACCATAATGGAACAGTATCCAGTTTTCTTAATACATCCATGGCTGAATAGTAGCCACAAAGCAAATGAAGGCTGCGCTAAGGCTAACTAATTTGTCAATTATTTCTCTTTTTCGATTGATTAGTTCACTGGTTCGTCTATAAAATGTCCATCAAACCTACCCAGATCACAATGTGACATCTTTGAAGATATTCAATGCATAATGACATGAAATAGGGGAAAGCAGAGAAATCTTTGATTTTGAGAAGCTAATACCAGCAAGTTTTATAACCTTAATTGACAGATCAACAATGAACTAATTGCTACAGCACTGACAATTATAATTGAGTAGCAGAGGCTCGTAAATGAGTGACGGTGATCACTCATTTCACATTTTCACAGGGTAATTATTAGATTGTTATCAGACGACCCCAAAAGAACCCAAATTGGCAATGCACAGTAGTGAGATCTCTAAAATAAGGAGGATTACTAACACTGTCACCGTTTCCCATTTTAATATTTAAGATCGCAGTTTGTCGAATCAGTGGAGAAAGACAGAAAGGAAAATAAATATTGTGGTGAATACGGCGTTATCCTTCCCCACATCCCCTCAGGCTTGTTTTTGTGAGAGATGGATGTTTGTACCTCTACTTGCACTTTCCCTTTGGAAATATTCATCAGAAGTGCCGGCTGCTTTCACTTCATAACCTCTTCCTCTATCTAGCTTTCTGTATCTTTTCCTTCCCCCTCCTTCTCCCTTCCTCTCCTCTAATGGTTTAAGTCTTCCCTGGGGGGAAGATAGCCGGGGATGATGCTGCTGTGGATGGGTTTAGAGTTGCTGAAGGTCTTTCTTGTCATGGGAACAATATAAAAATGATAAAGCTGGATTTTTTTTTTTTTCCAGGGCTGTCTTGATGTATTTGGTTTTCTCAGAGCCAGGTGACTGCTTTGTGCTGGGATGTGGCCCTGGTCTGGTTTTGAATCATATTCACAAGCTGTCTTTCCTAGTTATCTTGTTCTTTATTGCCTCTGCTGTATTACTCGCCTTTCCTGGATGCTCAGATGAGAATCGCGACAAAAGTCTCCCGAAGCACATTTAACACATTTAGACTTTTTTTTTTTCCTCCTGGAGGTGCAGATATTTCTCTTTGTGTCATGAATAATAGCATTGAAAATTGCAGTGTGTCACTTTTTTTTTTTAAACAACATGCCAATGTGAGCCGCATGATATTCAACTCTCTTACTCAAGGAAATGTCAGCCAAGCTCTATTCAACACAGGGCTGCGCTGCATGTCTCATCGGAATTTACTAACTTTCTATAAAAAAAAAATTGCCAGACATATTTTGTATTACCTCTAAATAATGATCTACCGTTAACTAAAGCAAGTCTGACATAAGCATATTCGCATAACACGACGTGCCCAGATGAGATCCTCTTTGCAATTAATTACTTGCTAATAACATACTCTCAGAGAGGAAAGACGATAATGAGAAGCTTTATGAAATGAAGGTGGGTCAGGGTTTTAATTTCAGATGGCAACCGACAGAGCAGCAAATGAGTCAACGCATGACAACTACATCCATGATCCACATGAAAAGTGCGATAATCAGCCTGCCACTGTCTTTTTGTTACGACAAGCGGGGGGCGCCAACATCAGAAATTTCCAATATGTTAACAGTGACATTAAATATCAAACACAGAAGAACGATTTAAAACACATTGGTTTCTAGTTACAGTAATATATTATATTATATATATATTATATTATTGCCCTATCATAGCATATTATGAAAAAAAATATGCACCCTGAATATGGTTAATGTTCTTAAGAGCAAACTTACTGAAATGTTATTAAAATTTATGAAAATGTTGACTAAAGAATATTTTGGTGCTAATATTTTTACTGAAGTAAATTTGAATACATGACTTTTACCTGTAGCAGAGTATTTCTGCAGTATGCGACTGCTACTTTTTTAATTCCAACACTGTGTAATCACTCAAGACTTACGACCTTAAGACTCTCTAATGCCTCATACAGAGCCCAAACATCACATCTCTTGGATGTTCCTGTCAGCTCCACTGATATTTTTACATGTTTGTATTGGCAGTGGCACGCTTTTAATTTTAATCATCTCATGTATTTGTTATATAATAATTTGTTATACACACTCGGTGCCCAATTTGTGGCGCCCGCGCTTGTGTGTTTTGTGTATTACAAACATGTTAATAACATATTTGACAGCAGAAAATTATCAGGGCAACAGCATGGTCACGGCCATCTCCGCTGATTTGTCAGATGATGCATGATGTTAGATAGTGGCAGAGAAAATGAGATGTCACACTTTAAATATGACTGAGGCTGGCGCTCGCGAAGGGCAATAATGTTTGATGAACGCAGGTCGCGGTGAAAAATACCGAACAGCCAAAAATGTTGAGACTTTTCTTTCTCCTGAGCATTTTATAGGTGACAGAATGAATCTCTCTGACATGCAGGGCTTTTTAACACTGCTATGTTTTTTTTTTTTTTTTCTGATTCAAAGCGCTGGTAATGATCCACTACATCCACATCTGTTACTTTCATTATGCTTTACACACTCATTTGCTCTGAGATCCACCTTCAACACTGATGGCACCCAGATAGGACTGAATTAGTAGTTTGATCCAAATAGTCACAGAGACATTTTTAGGTCATGAGTTAAAACTGTAGGTTAAAAGAAAAGAGGGTTTTTTTCTCTCTCTAGAATACATTTTTTTTATATTGCTCCTACTGACTTCCTTTGTCCTTACTATTTATAAAAAGCGATTGTCAAATTGCTCCACAGATGGATTCTGACAAATATGTCCATGTCACAAGGACATAATCGTACAGCAGCACCTCATGTCTTATATAATGGAGAACTAAAAATAGCGTGGCAGACTGAAATGACAAAAAAAAAAAAAAGAAAACCCTAAACTTTGGAGTACTACATTTGCAGTATTACAAAATGCTGTAGGTATTTTTCAGCATGACTCAGTGTGCCTAAAGAAAAAAAGCACAGAAAGCTGTCTAACCAGCTCTGTAACACGCAGACATGTGGAACACTCAAACACACAGAGCTATGTGTTGGTAGACATGTTTACAAAGCGTTTTGTCACTAAGCTTTTTACTTTCTATATTTTAAAGCTGTGCGTGTAGTAACTGAACCAGCAAGTAATACAAGCAGTGAGCCATTACATAAAAAAAAAGACCTGTCATGCAAAAGGAAATTGAACACATAGACTGATGAACACTGCCCATCTCCATGAATGAAATCATCAAAAGGGTGCAACAAGACCAAGGATGTCACATCATGAGGGTAACAGGGCCAAAGGTTCCCCTCACTACAAGCTGCTAATTCCATTCACTCACTATTCAACAGAATGGACAATATCTCTGATTTGGCTAGAAAGCAGTAATAAATAGATAAATAGATGTACTTTATTTGTCCCAAGATAAGATAAGACATCCCTTTATTAGTCCCACAATGGGAAAATTTGAAAACAACAAAAAAACGGGGGGGTCTAAAGGGGGTAGGGGGTCTCTTGTGTGCCACCTTGGTCAAAACCTCCCGGATCAGTTTCCTCCTCCAGGAAAATTCTTGAATAAACATGCCAGATCCCCAAAAAAGTTGGGATGCTATGTAAAGCATAAATAAAACACAAGATTATAATAAATATTAAAGTATTATATTATAATATTACTACAAGGGTCCAGGAACATTTTGTAAAAGTGGTTTGCTTGCAAATGATTGCATTCTGTTTTTGCTCACTTTTTACACAGTTGCATAGAGAATTTTTATGGAAAAGTATTCATTACTTTGCAAGGTATCTCATTACGATGCACAAAGCTGGCCAAGAGAAAATGATTGTGGCATTAGCTTGAACAGGAGGTACCAAAAGCCTTGGGAATCATCCTCTGGGGAACTTGAATATCCATAGTGAAGTTCATGGCAATCTGGCCAAATCAAGTATTGGTCAGATGGAATAACCAATTGATATTATGTCCACCTTTATCTTTCAATAGGAGAATAAATTAATTAGATATTTGCTAATAAATATGTGCTCTGAAGAAATGTATAAATATGTCTTATACAAACAATAAACCCCACAGATGCTTTGGTCTTTGCCTCCACTAAATTATTAGAAGACTTGCTTGCCTCTGGCTGAGATTAAAATAATGATATTGATATTGATATTGACAATGATAAGTCTCTTGGTTTGACAATGAATTGTGCTCCATTTTATTATTTCATCTTATTTCCATTCTGCTCAGCTCTTTCTGTGAAGCCAACTGATTCTCAGCAAAGTGTGACTTTTTTAATGACTGTGACAGAATCTGGCCTATTCTGCTTCCCATCTGTATGCCATCAAGTTAATGCTATACTTACCAGACTTATTCACACCATCTGACTGTGGTTATCGAATCAAAATCCACCATTTATAGATACGAAAACAATGCCAGAATACGATATTACTGCCAGATGTACTTAGACATAAGTGGTATCACTGCATGGTTGGAAGGCAGCTGTGATCTCTCATAAGGTGGAGAGGAACTTTCTATAAAGCACAGAGAGCTTTGACACACTTTTTTTTTTGTACATTTATGTTGCTGTGTGCAACTTCTTTGCCACGACTTGTATTTGAATAATGAATGCCACTGTTAAGTTAAGGTCGCTATCACTAATGCAGCTTGCTACTAAGATACAAATGAAGCAAAGCAAAGCTGGGTGCAAAATGACTATTTCTAGTAAGTTCACTGTACTCATTATCCATTTCTGTAGCATATTTAGAGCAGGGTGCTCGGTTGGAAAAGCAGCATTATAAGAGAAGTGCTGTAACTCTGGTTAGCACATTGAGGGTAATAATGATTTGTCTTTTAGTTTGAAATGTTGGTTATTGTTGGTGAATGTAATTTGGATGTAAATGAAAATCTAAAACTCATAAAAGCTAAGTGGAGCTGGCTGTTCTTTGATCACAGATAAAGTTGCTAAATAGTATTTTATATTATTTCTCGAATGCCTTTTTAAAGCACAATGTGTTGAGGAGATTGATGCATTTGCACCTATGGAGAAGAAGGAAAAAAATTCCCTTGTGTTAATTTCAGTGCTTGATCTCAGAAGGAATTCAATTTGCTCCTGAAAAGACCTCAACGCCAAGGACAGAAAGTCACTGGGACAATGACAAATGTAGGACATCTGATTCAATATGAAAGCCTTATGGGGAAAGAACAGCGAACAGGGCAGAGCATCCCCTACAGGCCCGTCCCATGTCACCGCCCAGCAGAGGCTCCGCCGCCGCCGCCACACCTGTCTCTCCGCAGCAGAAAGGTAGCCTCCTAACCTTGCCCACACAGCCTTAATCTTCCAAATGCTGCTTGAGCATTTGAATTTCTGCACATCAATCTCAGGGCCCCGTCCTGCCTTGATTAATGGTCCCCATCTATCACGGCACCATGTGGCGCAGGCCTTGCCCCGCCAGACAGCTTTGCTTTAGAATAATGGGTGCACTCCATCCCAGTCCCTACCATGCAATGATTGTGCATCTTTGTGATCTATCTGTCAAGCCCCTCTGTCAAAAGGGACAACAGGGGACAGTGCAGGTGGAAGCAATCAGAACTAGGGGAAAAGGGGGGGCATTGCGGCATGACATTTATGTACAGTATGTAGCCGAATGCCTTTTATCGTGGCGAGCTGCGCTGACTGATAAACAGAAATATTTTCTCACAGACAGCGTGTCCCTCATTCTGTTGCACACGGGAGCATGAAGCCTTGGAGACATTCAGTCTGCCATCAATAAAGTTGGCAGGGAAAGCAAAGCCGCTAATGGTGACTCCAGGTTCTATTCATGTACAGTCGCTCGCTCGTGTCTCTAATATTGCAAAACAATATTAAATGCATATACACTGACAGTCTTATAAACTGGACTGAGTAGTTCCTTTCCAGCCAGCCAGAAACATACTGCAAGGACACCATCGCCACTGTTTTAAGGCACTCCCCTCTGTTTTGGAAACACTTGTTTTCATCAATATTCTGAAAATAATTAGCTGCAATTATGTCTGTCTCTCACCAAAGCAATTACATGCCACATGATCAAGCCCCTTATATGGGCACACCAGTATTCTGTTGGAGTCAAGAGCTATTCATGCTTTTAAACAAGCCATTCATCACTGTCATATGAATATTCTTCACTCTTGATGGCGCTTTTGTGCGTCTTATTACAGGCAGACAGCAGAACAAAAAACTTTCAGTCCCTATGGAAAACACACACAAACCAGGCAGAAATGTGTCTTTCTTTAATTGAGAACTCGCTCATAGCGGCGATAATTAAAGTGTTGTCACACCGCACGGCGGAGGAACAAGTGTGACCACAGTTACACGTCGGACCTAACCAGTACATCTTGGCTGCTTGATATTCTCTGGCATTGTTTTTTAAATGTCGCAGCCCTATTACATTGCCCACTGGGATCAGCGCCGATATGTGGGAGTATTGTGTTGCTGCCTGTTGCTGACATTTCGACCGGCTGGATATTGCGGCTGCATTCCTCAAACATCACCCGCTGGTCCGCTGCTCATGTCTGTCTGTTCCAGGCATGGGAATGGTTCCACCCCCCTACTCCTTATAGAAGATCATCGACAAAACTAGGCAAGAGTGGAAATAGGCAGAAGTTAAATTGCCCTACTTTACAGCAGGGGGCTCTTGAGGCATGACGTGAATATTGGAAAAGCCCTTTGTAAATCTTACAAAATGTCGTTGTTTTATGCTCAGAGGAAGAGACTTGAGTCGGGGAACAGTTTCACCAACATTATTAGGTGATATAATTTGTTTTCATACCCATAAATGAAGGCACAATAGAAGCCTTTACTGACAGGATAGTAATATAGTCGCAAGTGTTGGCAGACACAGTTTTACACAGTCATATTCTTGAGGCAACACTTCAGATTTCAGTATCTACAGTACGGCTGAGTGGTGTAAGATGCACACTGTGTGACAGCCACGTCGCCTGTTCGAGTCTGGCCAGGACCTCCGTTGTATATCACCCCCCGACCCTCCTTGCTCACTTCCCATGATTCCTGTTTGTGTCAGCTGTCAACAAAAAACAAATTGCCAAAAAAAGAAATATTGTCAGACACGCAAAAAAGGGTTTTTAGAATCCATGACGCAACTCATGCTAACATATAACATTTTGTCCATTACCAAACCATTCATCCTTAAACGAGTGAATCTGAATTAGCACTGAAAAGAAGAAACGACACAGCAGTCAAGGTAAGGAGAAGCAGTCTTTTATTGACTGACGTTATTGCCTCGAGAGGACAAAAGGCATTTGATAATAGTCATTTAGCGCATATTATAATTTTGGATGATCCAACAAATGCACCAGAGCCATTAGCTGAGCTGCCAGTATTTGTCCACTGTGGACTGTGTGTATGACCAGGTCAGCTGAATTACCCATATTAATATATTTCTGCCACCTTCTCGGTCACTAAATGTGATTCTAAAAGTGTCTTGATAGACACTGACTTTGACTTGGAACATTTAGCTTGAGGTCTGTAACTAAAACAGATAACACCCATAAAAGCACGACAGGCATCGATCACATAAAAAGGGGCTGGTGTTATTTTGGACGCTGGCACATTTCTGACAGCTGAAATTGGGAACGAAGCCAAAAACATGCATGCATTCCTGAGTTGACCTTGGCTGAGCTGGTGCGCAGTGCCTGGCACATATATCACAAATCCTGCACAGCTTTGGCGAACGGAAAGTCGCTGGAATATTTTATGTGCACAGGTTAAGACAAACCATCGCTGTGCATCTGGAAAGTGGATCTTCCAGCCACGCCTTGTGTCTTTCCTGCATGAAACTAGGGCCATGAGAGTCAAGAGAGAATATGTTGACCCACATACAGGTAGGCTCCAGGCTCACTTAGACAGTCACATCACTTCCATAGCATTAAGACAACAGATTCAGTGTGTCTCAGAGAGGAAAACAGAAACGATGACGATCATCATCACAAGTCTTATTTTAATGATATTGTTAAAAAGTTTCAGTTTTACTCAAGAAATTCAATTTGTTTTGGTGCAATTGACTATAATAAAATGACAGTTGCATGCAGGTATGAATGAATGATGCTGTGTATAATATATTTCTGTCATGTTCTCTGACCTATTTTATGAGCTTTGTGGTTTTCGCTTCAAAACTGTTTTTGGAAACGCGACAAACCTAATGAGCATCGGCTTTAGCTTGCCAAAGTTGAATACAAAATGTATGCCGTTCATTTGCCGGTGTGGGCCCTGTTTTGTTTTCATTCAAAATTCAAGAGGTTCCGGGCCTTGCGTGTTTCGTGTGAGCTGGGCATTAAATGGTGAATTCCATACTGCATAAGACAATAACGACTAGGACATATAGCAGACATGCATGAGCCAGAATGAACATGATGACGGCCTCAGCAACAGGCAAGAGACTGATCCTGGATCAGTGTCATCTATAGATTCAGATATAGAAGACTATGCATGAGTCAGTGGATGAAGGGGGGGGGGGGGAATTTATACAGGTTTGTGAATATGAGTGGGTTTAATCTTGGATCTGTTTATTTCTAAAAAGTGCTGTTTTAGACTGCCTCAATGAAGAGCTTTATTCCCTCTATCGAAAGTGAAAGCACTATCTCAAAATGACAAATTAAAACAGAAGCTATGTTTGAAATCTACTTTTTTTAACCCTGAAGAAAGACGAATAAATAAATCCTTCTGTGACTTTATGTTTCTCAGAGTTAAGATGAAGACAAACTCCTGTGACACATTTGCAAGGTTGTTTTTTTTCCTCCTGTTTATAAAGAATATAAACTCTAAACTCCTCCTTGACTGATGCTCCTGTTGGAAACATCTACTAAGTCTTGCTACGAGACAGAAATACACAATACACCCCTATAACTGGCTGATAACTAGTGCTTTGTTTCACACAGCTGTTAATGAGGCTGATAGATTGTGTCCCTGCTTCCACATACGTCTACAACTGTACACACTGACATTTACACCAGCGCTGGTTCAGCCAATCAGGACAGAGCCACCAACTCCTGTAAAAATAGCCGTACCCTGAGTCGGCATCCGTACAGCGAGGTGACGAGGTAAATTAAAGGTTGAACTATTAGTGTTGTGCCTGAGGTCTGAGAACTATGGTTACACTATGTAACCATTATTCTAATTTCTAAAGGAGCAAAGCAAATTGCCTGCACTCACTTTAACAACACTGACACAAAACACAGCTATACCGTAAGAGGGTTAAACACTGAGGGCCACCTTACAGGACACTTCCACACACACAGGCCCAAGACGACACTGTGCACAGATTTAGTTACCAAAGCAAAATGTATCAAAGTAAGAATAGGCCACTGCTCACACACACACACACACACACACACACACACACACAAACCCTTGAACTTTGAACTCTGTAAATCACATGATTGTGTAAAACCAGAGGGAGATAAAATACTGCTTCAGCACCAGCAACACTGCTTATCATGCTTATTAACCCTTTATCAGGCAAGCATTTTCTGCACAATATACAAAAGTGAAAAATTGTGAAACAACAGAATAAAGTTTTGTTATGTCCTCCAATAACACTGCAAGGTTGAATTTTTGAATTTCAAAGTATTTCAATGAGCTCCCCATAAAGGGTTAAAAAGACACACGTTTAACACAAGTAGGCACTTAATTGAATAGTTATGGTCTCTTCTTCTGTCTAATTCAAGATATTAACATCTGCTGGTTTTATCCCAGAGTTCAGATTCAGACAGATTTTAGTTGCCCCAGTTTGAGCAATCCCAGGGTCTGATTTCCATCAAGGCCTCTGTCAAAAGATTTGTTATAAACTGTCGTGAGCTTTTTTTTTTTTAAATATTATAGTGTTTTACATGTTGTGGCGATAAAAAACTAAACTTCGATCATGTATGAACATTGAACATATCTGGCTCCATTTTTTTCTCTCTATTCAGGTAATTTCACAAAGTAATGCTGCTTCTGTCTCTTTCTGCCAACACTGACCTGACTATCTCGTTTGAATGAGCTTTATTGGAAGTGTCAGTGGACGAATCAGACGCAGGGTTCAGTGTTTATGTTCAGTATGAGCTCATAAACCATGGGTGATTAACTGATCTGTTGCAGAAAAGTTTGGCCCAGTTTCCAGTGAGTAGAAAACTGTGTGCACTTTACTTCCTGTTGCTGAGTCGTGGAACTTCCCATCCTGTTTGCCCCAGTTGCGTGCTATGTTTTCCTCACTTATTTATTTTTTTGCAACAGCAGCTAAGTTGCAGGGTAAACCAGTTAAGCCAAACAAGCTGTAGCATTTGCTTTTTTCCACCGTGATCGTCGGATGGTTTATTCATGAGACATCACTGAACCTCTGTCGCCGCTCTGTACCTGGGTCGCCATCGCAACACCTGCTGTCAGCCTCAGTTTCCTGCGCCGACGTGGCTGCTGCCGTGTTCGCAGGACGAGGCGGCGGGAGGGGACGACGGAGTGTTTCATCCGCGCATTACTCTATTTGGTGGTGTCAGAGGATTATGTGAAAAATAGGTGCAGGTCATCGGGTCACACAGTTCAATCTCAGCTGGAAAGGAAATGGGCTGGAGGAAGCTCGCCAGCCAAACTTTAAGCAACTCTTCATTACTTGGCCTTGAGGTCTTTCCAACAGGCGGCGGGGATGTCACAATCACTCTTGCACTGTCTGGGCTACTGAGGACAATTGTTCAGGCACAACAAGCGGTGAATGATCACAACAACAACAACCTGCAGTGCGTTGATGTAGTCTCCATATCACGACTCCCAGATGTCACAGTATATTCATAACCTACAAGGAGGATGAGAGAGGAGCCGGCAGAGGAGGGAGGATGCTGGTAAAGAAATGCTGCATTATTCCAGTCCTATAGACGGGGCAGATCCCTGCAACCTTTTCAAGTCAATAGAGGCAATGTCAGTTCAGCACCCCGACAACCTTCTGCTGCTTTAATTAAAGGACTGAATGAGCATTTTTACAATAGGGTCAATGGACTCAGTGGAGAGATTCATGGTTTTCACATTGTAGACTAGATTTCTGTGTTTAGGATGGTATAAGATGGGCTGCAAAGACTTTTGGACTTGTCTATGTCTAAATCATAATTTTGATGACGAGTAGCTGATCTTGCATCTGATCTTGAACTACTTTGAAAAATAATAATCTTGAGGGGAGTACAAGGATCAAATTAGTAGATATTTTCCGTCATCACGAGGTGTAATTTTGATGATAGACAACATATCTCAACATCTGTCATCTCAACGATTCCATGAAATATTCAGATTTAATTAACTGGATGCTCTTAAGGTGATGGCAGATTCATGCATCTCTACTCCAACAACAGGCCTAAAATATGCCTCCAAGGCCAGTATTTATAACTGATACCAATACATCTATATGAGCCAGTATTTGCAACTAGTAACACATTACGAACCAAAGAGTCAGCTAAAACAAACTGACTTAAAAACTATGAAAAACAAAAGAAGAGTTCCTATTTTTATGTTCAGTTTGTGTGTTTATGATGATGTAAAATCGCCATCTCTGGCTGGGCACAGAAACCCCTTGGATTCCCTGAAGTGGGCCTGGCTGTAAATTCAGTGTGGAAATGGGTGCAGATTAAAGCTTCATTAGTCAAGGTTTTAGCAGCTATGTGGTGTGCATGTACCCCCACCAACCCTGCATCTTTGTTCCTCTCCCTCAACACATGTGTATTCAAACAGAATAACATATACAGGAGACTGAGGAGGAATGCATTTAGAGAGAAGATGCAGAATGTAAAGCACGTGGAAACACTTGCACTGTACCTCGTTGTTGTGTTCGTTTCAGAGACACCTCGCAGGATGAAAGCATATTGTTTCTTTTATTTTGCCGTCTTTTATCCAGACAAGCCTTTTCCTCATTGTACTAAATAAATAAATATATTACACACATGCTGTACATACATAGAGTTTATCCTACATCACAAGATATAGTATCTTGTTACCTTATACAACATTATGCCCCCGTCTCCAACAACGTTCATGCAGAGTTATCATTTGTGCCTCATGATTAAAAACTACATACACACTTATTGTATACACTGTCTTTTAATTGTTAGTTAATCTCTCTATGTATGATTTCTCCTATGTATGATATTTTCTTGTCATCGCTGCTTGTTTGTTTTTTCATGACTGGGCTTTTCTTCTAAAGCTTCATTTCCAAAGCTTAACATTTCTAACCTTGAAACATTTAACCTCCAAATTTTTCCAGAAACACTGCAAAAGAAAGGATTTGATTATTTTTTTCTCTTTTATCAAATATCAGTAAGAAAAAAATTAGCTGCCGTGCATGAATTCTTTGAATGAAATGACTAATAACTGCTCAGCTTATTTTCCTCATAATCAAAAGCTGCTATGACAGATAGAAGTCATAGTAACAGTAAGTAACAGTTCGCTTCTGCTGCAAAGATTATAATGATATCAACAGCCACATGTTTCTCAAATCATATTAGAAACATAAAGTGAAAAACCGACAGCTATAATCTAATTACTGCATCAACATTAGTGAATTGTGCCAAGTCTTCTGGACCCCAGTGTTTTTGGCTATGGTGTTCTGAGTTTCTTGAGTCATTTTGCTTAATATGATACACTCTTCTCTCCCACACAGAAGTTGTAAATATTTCACTTCCTATTCTTTGTGATATTTTTGCAAACTCTTGCGTTTGGACAGGAAGGCGTTTGTCCCACTGCCTCACCCTAACCCCGACCGGTCATCGCTCTTCGTGTCCAATCAATCCGCCCGACGAAGGCGACGGGCACCGGCCGATCAGAGGCAGAGCAGGTGTGTCCTGACAAGAAAAGCAGTGGGATCCATAATAATGTGACAGAGGGGCTTTGATGAGGAAGCAGAGGCCATTTTTAAATCTGACTCCCACTGCCTGCCAGCAACTCCTTAACATGGCAGCAGTCAATTGGCACACACACACACACACACACACACACACTGACAAAGAGCTGCCGGCCTGCTTTTGTCATTACATTTGCTCTCTATTAGTTGCATCTAATACACAAATGAATGGAGATTTGATTTTTATTATAGTAATGTAAATGGGGAAATATAGAAAGTCAAAGCAGGAAAATGTTCATAACCTTTAGCTGCAAGAGACTGACTGTCATGTATATAAACAATAATAATAAGTGTTGCAGAGCCTTTGAAATTAAATATTAGCTTCTGCAGAATACCACTGACTGGCAACTTTTTTTTTTCATTTTTAAATAATGTAATTCTATTTTAGTGATGTTTTCGTTCGCAGATTGTTCATTTCAACTGAAACAGCAGTAAAAATGCGATGCTGTATATTTACACAGTTAAGTACGGGAACGCCTGGTGTCTGTACCTACAGGATAATGGTGCGCTTGCATCGGGAGACAGAAAAAGAGAGAGAGGGGGAACATCAAAGGGAATGCAGACTGGCTTCACACAGCCCTGCATGTTTAAAACGCATGCATAATACAATACCAAAAGCCTGAGAAAAAGATTGTAGGAGAATGTTCAGGGTCAGGTCTGACACGAAACAGCATTAGGAGGCACAGTGTCCTTTAGTCATGTTCTTCACTGGGTGTGTGTTTGTGTGTGTGGTTCAGAGTTTAGTAAAAGTAATAAAGGAGAAGGGTCTTTATTTCATTCTCTTTTTATTGCTGCTTGATTATGTTTTAGTGCATAATGCATTAGTTCGTTTATTCCCCCAGATTTATCGTTTGACATATGAAACAAATATGCCGAGTTTCAGAGCATCAACAGTGACCTAAGAGGAAATGTGGGCATTATGGGGCACTGGTAGTCATTATAATGGACGAAGGAAAAATGACACTGGAAATATAAGCTGTGCAAGATCTACTGAAAGTTGACAGATTCCCATTGATTTGACTCACAGACACTCTGTCTGATGCTGTTTATTTGACAATCAACATGAGAGAGTGGCAGGACATTTGGAGAGGGAGGATAAGAGGGTCGGCAAAGGTCAATCAAAGTTGGACACTAAACCCAAAAGATGTATTTTCAACACAACAAAAGGCTATTAATATAATCTAAAAGTGCAGACTGGGCAACAAAAGGCCAACTGGAACATAATCTGTAACTTAATTTAGTCTCCAAAAACATTCATATGCAGAAGTCTTATTTAATTAATTGTGACATAATGCACTTCCAGTATAGAAGCCGAGATTGTAAGGACATAAATAAATAAATAAATCCAACCAGGATTATGACATTGTTCACACAAATTCGCTCAGTAGCTTCAGGCAATTGATAAGACAGCCGGCTTGGCCTAAATAGGTATCCAGCAGAGAATTCATAATCTGCATTGTCTTCTTTTAACAATCAACTTGGAATTAGTTCTTGCAGTCGGATCGGTCGAGTGTGACAGCCGACATCAGTAATGTATGGAGGACAGTTCGGTCTGTTCCTCTGTTGTTTTAAGTACTGCATACACAGTTTCATTTTAGAAACAAAAGTAGACCGAGATCAGCAGAGACTTTGAATCCGTCGCGCCGTCTTTCTTCTCAGATGACAGGTTGTCTAACAGCGATAGAATCAACTGTCACAAACATGGCGGCTGTATGATTTTCTTCTACAACCCCGATTTCAAGCAGGTTGGGCCGCTGTGCAAAACGTTTGAAAATGAATTCTGTTTTCATTGGTTTTACAAAGAGTTCCTGAGCCCATGTAGTAATCTTCTTCATACAATCATGTGTTTGACAAAGTGTTGAACCTCTCTCCATCCTCGCTTGTGAATGACTGAGTCTTTCCAGGATGTTCCTTTCATACCTGATACTGATACTATCACCTGTTACCAATGAACCTGTTCACCTGTGGAATGATCCAAACAGGTGTTTTTGGATCAGTCCACAACTTTCACAGTCTTTTGGTGCTCCTGTCCCAACTTGTTGGACTGAAACATGTTGCTGCCATCAAATTCAGCATAAGCAGATATTTACAGAAATCAAACATTGATCAGGTCAGACATTAAATATATTGTCTTTGTGCTGTTTTCCGTGAAGGATTAGCAAGTTATCACATTCTGTTTTATTTATGTTTTACCACAGCTTTTGGAAATTAAAAGTCAGGCTCGTAGTAATGCTGTAACACAAAAGACACATATATTAGAATGTAACTATATAACTTTCAGTGTCTGGTTTCTGTAAGTTAAGTCATTAAGTCAGTATAATAGTAGCAGTGGCTGGGGTAGTTTAATTATCCCCCGGCAGCAGATTATTGTAGAATATGTGGAAACAAAGTACCATGCATACTTTGTTGTCTCTGCTTAATTAAATTTCCTACTTCATTGAAAAATGCTCATTCATTGTTAGTAATTTTATTTGGTTGAATTGTTTATCTTTGCCATTTGCTTTATTATTAGTAGTATTAATATTAGTATTATTTTAAGCACAGTTTCCACAGCGGTGAGTTAGCAACAGTATCTGATACAATATCTATGAACTTCATTTTATGGCTAAATAGTTGATGTAATAATGATTAGAAAAGTGCAAAACAGGATGTGCAAAATCCAGTAACTATGTCTCCCAGTTTGTGAATGCAGCATCTGTGATCTGAAGACTGCCACCGTGATTAGTAAAGTGGTTGCGTATCCATCTGTCGTGCAGTAATAAGTGACAGCGGTGAAGGTTCCCGGTGAATCAGTGGGCAATTGGCCCCAATCCAAGCACAGACCCTTCATATATTATAATAATCGTGCTTGCTCTTGATACTGTGGGCCGCCTTGCTTTGGAGCTCGAGCACAGGCAAGGTGACATTAACATGCTCTTGCTGCTCAGGCCCTGATGGACTCCAGTGACACGATCCTTTCTTTTGTATTTTCTGCTTGACTTGCAGTGAATCTTATGGATTTTCTCTCTTTCAGCTCGAAAAGGTGACGACCCTGATACAACTAAACCTCAGATTGGCGGCTCCGTATTTCTTCTCTAAAATTAGTCTGCGCAGTCTATTTTTGTGAATGCACTACGATCACACAAAGGATATACATATATTAATTGATTTATAATGGGAAGATTTATTTGTGCGCTTTTGATCCCTCAGGAAAACATTATTTTCTTTTTGCAGTCATTTTGGTTGAAGGCATTTTTCATCCAACAACATTTCAATTTTCAGACATCAGTGCCATAAAAGTAATTCAAGAAACAAAAGCAATTTTAGCCTCATTGTTCTCTCTGTTTGGCTCCTCAGAACAACATTTCAATGATGTAATTCTTTTCATGCTTGCTGCGAAACTTTAAGGCTTGTGAAAGTTATCGCGCCTCCCCCTCTCTCTCTGAAGGGTTGACCTGGAAAACACTGCCAGCCAAACTCATTTGAACAACATCAATGAAGGTGACCCCTGAACAGCAGGGCGCACGCTGCAGTGGCAATGCTTCAAATGCTATGGAAGTGAAAATCACACGATCCTGCTTTATTCTCATTGACTTCGTCTGTCAGAGAGTCATTTCGGACATATAGTTGTGGGTAATGTTGCAATTAGTGATGTGTCCTGCATTTAATTTTCTCGAAAATGAGGTTCTGTCAGAGCAAATGCAATATGTGAGCTGGAAACTGTGCAGTGCCAACGCGAGAAGAAATCGCTCTGGCCACGATTTGACTTGCTGATGAGAAAGACCTTTACCAGGCCTCCACTGCAATCTGAAAGCTGCTGCTCACCTTTATAATTGAATGCAATTTTATCTGTTATAATGGTGCTTTAACTTACTTTACCTTACACCTAAGATGTTTACTGGAGATCATTGTCTCCCTCATACTTTAAAAGGCAACCTCGAGTCTGTGCGTGTATCCTTTCAGCAAAGTTAAATTTTACAGTTTACTGTTAATGACTCTTTTGTAATTGCTAATGTTGGCAATTACACAGTCGCCTCCTCTGCCCTATTCACAGCCCACGACAACAAACCTCTAATAGCGCATTCGCTGTATGTAAGGCAAAAAAATGGATGAGAGTGGCGCCGCACTCTATCCCTCTATCCCTCTATCCGTCACTATTTATAGCCCAAACAATTAAGCTGAGAAGACCTTCATTAGCCTGCTGCTATTCAGCGGGACCCTGAGTCGCCTTGCCAGCCAGCCAAACAGGTGTTCCTTAATAATCACTGCTGAATTGCCAGCAACACTGGTTTGTGATTTTCCCTCCATATGTTTCAAGCTGTTAGCAGTCCTCTGCTGAGAAATGAATGACTTTCTAAACCTCATTACAATATCTTACAGTACTTACAGGTGGCTGCTGGCTGGCCTAATATAAGACAAACAGGCCTGTGTTTGTGACATTCAGCCCCAGGATCAAAATAACACATATCACACTATCTTTTACCTGCAGAGGTAAAGCTACTGTCAAGCCTCTCCTCCCACTGTGACATCTATCTTTTATTCTTTGTCTGTGTTTGCTTTCCTCTGAGGGTGAACATACAGTCATCTTTATGATTTTTTTTTTTAATATATATATATGCTGTGCTAAGGCGTACATATTAAGCGATTTAAGGACATATTCACTATTAGGCACATTAATTCCAGCCAAACATATATGACCATTATTAACAGTGCAGATCAGAAAGCAGGCTGTGATTCTCCAGTGCAGCCGTGCCAAAAGCCAGGAGATGAGAGGCTGCCAGGGGTTTTGTAAATACTGCAGTGGCACGCCACGACTCTGTCCAATTAGGCTTCGGTTCCTTTGATATCTCGTCAAGCAGCGATAAAATGTAATCACTGTGTGTTCGGTATTAAGGCTTTTGGTTTGGCAATCGTAATTTTTTTTTTTACTCAAGCATAACTGCACTGTCATGCAATGTGATAAAAATAAGCATGAAAGCCCTCAAAAGCAAAATGTAAAGATATACAATATACAGCTATTAATTCTTCTGTTGAATATTAAAATGATCCACTAATGGGTTTAATTCCAGAACTGTTTGCTAATGCATGAATGCACGACCAAAGTTTGTGAATCATTCTGAATGAAATGCGTGAACCACTTATTCTATTTCTCCAAACACAAATTGCAGTATTTTTTTCTGTCCATTCTTAGCAGCTCCAGTAAGCCAGTGGTCTGACCTTGTCAAAGCTTCCCAAATGAGCTGAAACTTTGCATATACAGTTAAAGTTTAAGAAATATCATGCGGTGGAAATTTTAAACCACAAGAAACAAATATGGCCACAAAAAATTCAGACCTCTATAATCTGCCTTACGAACATCTAAACTATGTCATTTTCCAAACATGAGCTGATGCAGTCAGACAATATATGATATGGCTGTAAACTCTGTTGCTCAGATCTTTGCACCTCCTGGACAGTCAAACACCTTCCTTCAAGAAGCTCATCTGGACTCTGCCCATTAGGAAACTGTGTGCTGCTTTTGTGAGGGAGATTAGAGGAGTTAATGTGATTGGACACCATGAAAGCCTACCCCCATCCCCCCACCCTCGCTTTCTCTGTGAGTTGAGTTTGGAGAGTTTTTCATCTGATGAATTCACACACAGATTCAATAAACCATCCATATTTCTACAACTGTCTACCTTGGCCCTGCTCTGGAGAATGACTAAGGAATAGTCTGTATGTCTGTAGGTCAACCACGTGTGTTAGTTCCTATTTAAATCATTAGACAGTATTCTTATTAAGACTGAACAAGAATGGGGTTTTACTCCAATTATTATTTCTAAAATAATAATAATATTGTTTTTTCCTTTCCAAAATCAACAGGAGAATATATGCCATAGGGAAATCTGAAGGTCTAGTTCCTATTAAGCATTAATACGTTAATAATGATAAAATGATGTTATATAATAACAAGTTTTAGCTGAATAAAACATGAAATTATTTTGATATTCTTTTGGTGGGGAGCATTTTGAAATGTGAAAGTCTGTAGTCCACATGAATTCTGGCTGCCATGTTGTGCTGCAGACAGATGACAGGCACTGATGAACAAAACCAAATGATTTTTAACAGATAATGTAACAGATGTAACAGATAATGATTTACACATTGTTGCATACAGCAGTGACTGTGCTTCTTTTTCCTAATGATAGACAGTTGACTTCATGAGCAAACATAATTCAGTCTTGACACTGAATGCAATGTATCAGAATCATGCTGCTGTTTCTTTCTTTCTTCCATTTCCTATATCACTTATCACGTCATATTTAATTTGCAGGTGTAATAAAAACTGACTGTATTTCTTTCTTTGTCTTTTAATAATATCTTTAACATCAAGGAATGAGTCATTACCAGAACTAAGTGATGTCTTCCACCATGATAGGGTGATACTTCCATTCATTCAGTCACTATCTACTTGCAGCATTACACCAATTTAAATAGAGCTGTCAGTCGGCAGTCTTGGTGTAATTATGATGAAATACTAATTAGGCCAGACCTGACCTGTGCTGACATGCCCACGCTCTGAAATGTCTACTCCAGATGGCAGCAGGTACAAAGGATGCCTGGGGAAAAGACCTTTTTCAGGGTTGTCTGCATTAGCATCAGAGGACCAGTCCTGGTAGGTTAAGATTCTGAACATGTCTCATTTGGTTTGGATTTCAAGTAAACAATCTGGCCATATGTGTGTGAGAAGATTATGTCTGTAGAAGAGTTTGAGTGGGATCCAGTGGGTGCTTTGGGACCTGACAAAAATACTGCAGGTATTCACCCCAGGAGGATGGCAGCAACTGTTCAACATCATCACAGGATAAATTTCAGAGGCTCTTATTTATTGTTGTCCGGTAAAGTCTGTTTCTCCAAATAAAGTTTGCAGTTAATTATAAAGATTTAAGAGAGGTCTTGGCCGACCTGATAGAAAGTCAGTATTGGACGATTCTGCTAAACCTTGAGTTACTTTTAATGACACCATTTTTTTAAACATCCAATTGCAATGCTTTGAAAATTCTTGCTTTCTACACTATTTATAAATGGCCAGTATGGTTATGTATCTATGCAAACAAAATCTGGCTATGGCATGATGGGGGTTTGTGATTGGACACAACTGACTAAATGGGGCTTTAAAGATGGTGACTAATAATCAAGCTCCCTCCCTTGAACATGCACAATGTAGTTCTTCACACATATATGCACACTTCACATGTTTTATTATAGGTAATAGTGTGGCTGGGATGAGCCTTTTTATATCAGAGTCCATGATTCACATAGAAGCACTTCATTGCACAAAGGTTACGTTTCCTCATTTTCGCCACTTTGTGCAGTGACAGACGCATTCAAAGCTCCTGGCTTAAACTGCCCAAACTTCTCTGCACCTGTTCCGCACTACAACCGCCAAGCTGGCCAAGGGCAACATCATCAGCAAGGCATAGAAAAGAGGAGCGAAGAGGTCAGTTCTCTCTTTCGCTCGTTCTGTCTCCAGCTCCCTGACAGCCTGCGATACCTGCCACTTTACTGTTCGCCAGGGGAGAGTGGAGTGCATAGATAAGCACTGAGATGCACACAGACACATCCACAAGTCGAGGTCTGAGGAGACAGGTACTGAATGAATTGCACATCTCATGAAACTGTTGTAGGATCAGGTCAAAAAAGTCGGCTGAGTGATTTTACTACACATCCCGTGCACAGATACACAATTTAACAAATTAGCAAGTTTGATACTTTGGAGTAAAGGTGTTATAAGGACAAGAAGTTTCACGCTTATTGAAGCACGTCCTCTCTTTGAAATAATTCATGTGTAATGCTACATTAAATAAAAAGGATTAAAGCAAAAGCAGCATTTGATCTGTTGTTGCATCAAATGTATTGTAAGTACTTGGTTTGTAGTCGACAGTGTTGTAACATGAGTACACATCAGTAGATTTAGGTAAAAGCCAGCTGCGGCTCACTCCAGAGGTCCACCGGTGTGCTCCTGTTTCTCACTTGTTTTTGATGCTGTTCCTATTGTTTTCCTTGTTCAATAATATATGGCACATATGCTTGCTACTGAGACTAATGTTTTTTGGTGTGGGATTTGTGCTGGATTAAGCTTCAAAAGAATGGCTGACAGTCTATTGTTCAACGCTGGCATGCTCAGCTCCCCATAGGGCTGCTGGTTTAGTGCAGCTTGGGTTTCGTAAGAAGAAAATAGAACCAATATTATGCAATCTACTATTATTTTGCCATTGTGTGTAGAGTGTGCGATTGGAAGGATATGAAGTGATGGGCTGAATGCAGTGCAAACTGAGAAAAACAACCCATATGTGACGATTAAAATATTGTGCTGCGCTGCCACAATCATCCATGCATTCAATTCCAGGCAGACGTTGTTTACCACAATGGCACGCAAACACGCATCCTTTCACGACAAATGGCGAATTAAACAAATTCACTTTTTTTCGAGTGATCCAGTCTTGATGGAAGGACTTCATCAATTGAACTAATTGAAGTATGTTTGCTCTGATTTTGATGACGCATATAATTTCATTATGCACGGGTGAATGCTTTTTCTAATATCTTAATCAGCAGCAATTACCAGCCTTTCATCGCCACGTCACTGCTTCGAGAATCACGAGTGGCATCAAGGGTTGTGCACACATGGCTCATCGCCACACGCTCTCTCAGGGATACGGCGCTTGTCCGGCGTCTCGGAGGCCCTGATTGCATACAAACAGATGATGATGTAATCTAAATGTGTGTGCAATGCTCCCTCTTATCTCAACAGGCCTGTGGGTGACAGAGGAGTGTGATTGCGGTAAATAGAAACCGCCCCTACTCCAGTCCTCCAGGACACGGGCCACCAGTGTATGGTCTACTTGATTCTCGGCCTGTTTAGTGCTTGACAATTACGGTAATGTGTAATTATGGTTGATACAGTTGGAGGTTAGACAAGACTGAGCGAGAGGCAGGGACCTGTGATTAACACCAAGATGCCTGGATATGGATTACATCGCTTTTTTGACGAAGGTAGAAGACAGAAAAGAGACATGTATTTCCAGCAGACACAATATTCATCTAAGGGAAAACAGTAACTTATTTTGTCACCTGAGCAAAAAAATCTCTCACACAAAGATCCATGCATTCACGCAGCAATTTGCCTTTTGACATCAACATCAAACACGCCTTGTGTTGCATTTATGATAATGTTTAGCGTGCTCAATGAGCTGAGGCTTTCTGGTACACTTTGATGTGCTGTGTGTGCTCTCACATCCGCTTCTCTGTGCACGGCTCTGACAGTGTAGGAATAACCATTCAACAAGCCCTGTGCAGGTACAAACAGTAGAGAAGTCTGAAGGACAAGCTAAACATCTGTTTCCTCCATGTATCTGGACATAGCTATTCAACACAAGCTCTGAGACCAGAAGTAATGAATCACGCTGCCTGACCAGCCCTCACAGGTAGCGTGGTTATAATAAAATAGAATAGAATAAAAATAATGCAGAGTGACATAAAAAAAAAAAAAAAAAACATTTAGGGAGAACACATGATAAAATCTGCCAAGTGTTGTGTCTTGTCAAGCATCATTTCTCGTGATGTCAGCAGGTAATAAATCCTCAGCTTTGAATATATAACAACAGAGGCTGCACATTGTTTCACAGGGATTTGTGAGGTGTTGATGCAAGAACATTCAGCAACATGTTCAACAGCCAGAGAATGTGTGCATGAAAGTTGGAAACTTCTATTACTCACCACTATGTTTCACATCTTAGTCCAGGGTCGTCCCTCAGGTGGAATGAACAAGATTCACCAACAGTGGAAGTGAAGCCAAAGAGAGATTTTGCAGCTGTTTTCTTCTTCTTATAAAGCAAATTTATTTTTGCTTTTCTGTTTTCCTTGTCTTTGTTTTCTCCCCGCATTGACCCAAAAACTTAATAGCCATACAGGAAAAGGAAAAAAAAAAAAAGCAAAGCTGAGGCCTACTTGGAGCACAACTCTTCTTCTGAACGCCAATAACTCCTCTGACTTCTTTCCTGGATGAGACGGAGCTGTGATAAAACCCCTGGAGATCGCCAAGGAGTACTCAGGAGATTTGCATAATGTGCAGAATGCCTCTTGAGTCTTCTGCTGGTACTAATGTCTGACCTGTAGAGAGACCAGCGACTGATTCTCATTCAAGCCACGCTTTCCCTTGGCGAGAATCCCCCTTCAAATCAAGAGCAGGAAAGGAAAAGGGTAATGGATGGACTGAAGAGTGTCAGGAGGAAAAGGGAAACTGATGTGCTGCAAGGCAAAGCTGGAAAAGCCAACATAGTATTCCAGAAATCATATTGCTGGTGGCATTAGAGAAGTCTTGTGCTCCCGGCGTGTATCCTCCGCCTCTTCGCGTCCACCTTGTCTCCAGCTGTAGTGGAGGCACTGAGTGATAGAGCGGTGCTGCCGCCACCGCCGCTGCTGCTGCTGCTGCTGCTGCTGCGTCCTTCCTGCTACAGCAGCAGTCTCTGCTCAAATAAATGCCTGGTCTGTCACAGTTCTCTGCTGCAACGCATTAGATTCATCCTTCCTCTCTCTCATACACTCCCTCCCTCTTTCTGCCCTCCTCCCTCCTTGCTCACTCTCCTTCGTTCACTTGCACTCAGTCACACGTGAGGAGACACAGTGGGAGCCTGGAATACAAATAGGCTGTCTTCCTTAAAGACGTGATTGTGCTCCTTGAGTTTGATGATTTTTTTTTTTTTTTTTAAGCCAAAGTGAGGGCATGGATGGAGGAGATGAGATCTCTTAGAGTCCTGACTCACCGTCTTTGATCTGCCTTATCTCCAAGCTGTCTGTGAGTGTTGCTGTGACTGTGGATGCAGACTATTCCCATCAAGGAAAAACACAGAAAGTGCAATTAAGAAGAAGTCCGTTTCAAGGATCACAGCTGTTAAGGAAATCCTGCTTTGATTGTGGGGTCTGTGCATTGTGCCACTAGTTTTGAGATAGTGGCATCTCTGTCTCTGCTGGGGGAAAAAACTCACAGACCAAACCACAACGCACACTGAAATGTCACATTCATTTAATATTTAATCTGGGAAATGGAAGGAGCCCATAATAAAAATATAAAAAATGCTTTTACATATAATAAAATGCGGCAAAGTGAACGTTACAAACATGAATAAACAATCATCTCAATTTTGTTTTAATAGATGGTTAATAGTTACTATTAGCATGAGCATTTACAGGCTGCTTAAATTTTAACATTTTCTGTTCTTTATTATAGAAATTGTATTTTTTTTAAAAAGAAAAAAAAACAATTTAAAGATATTTTTTTTTATTTTTTTTACATTTTATAAACATGTGTAATCAATCAATTGAAAAATGGGCAGATTTATCAATAATAGAAATTGTAGACTAGAAAACACAACTATGTAAGAGGTGTTGTAACCTGCACTGAACAAACCGATCTTATTCATTTTTATTAGCTGTGGCTGTGATCACTCTGCTGTGATGTGTGAAAAGTGACTGCTGGAAGTGGAGATAAGTGGAAATGTCATCACATTCAGTCTCTGAGCACTGAGAGCGAACGTAGCTGCATATTTTTACAGTATGTTCAGCGAATGTTCTCCGTAGCTGATGCCACATTCGTGTCGTGCAAGATGAACGTTAATGGTGGGGAAGGTATTCACGGTTCTGATGACAGTTACACATTGGTTATTATTTAACGACTTAGAGTTGCATGTGCAATTCTAAGTTATGAAAGTAATCTTCAATTGTTCAGCTGATGTCTTTGCGTAACATACACATTGTTCATCACTTAGTGCTAAGTAATACAGTAAATATTGGTGCTTCCAGCAAAACAGATTCCGAGACGTGATCGCTAATGTAGCACCATCATCCATCCTGGAACTAGTTTGCCAGAGGTCTCTCTCTTGAGCAGGAAAAGTACAGGTGTGACAAATACCTTTAACAATGGATGTGTTGCTTATTTACATGAGGTGTGTCAGTAAATCATACCAGTCAGCCAACAAAACCAAGGTCCTTTCATTGGCATGCCCAATTGACATTATTACATACTCCTGTGCTTGACAAGTGAAGATGTCTGTTAGGAAGAAATAGCAGACTCCCCAGGTAACTACCTACAGTGCCAGACTAAGCTCCAGTTTAATGCACATTCTTAGTGTTTGAGTTACTCTAGTTAGGTTGTTATCTGACCTGTGCCGACACTCTGCCTGCCAGACGATTCGACCGGGCTTTGTTTGCCTTATCCTGCCTTCCTCCCGCAGACTGGACTGCTGTAACTGACTATCTAGTACAGTACTTGATCACTTCACCTGCCTTGTCTGATGGATCTGCTTTCGGACCCCAAGTCCTGCCTTACTGTATCACAGACAGATGGATACAATTAAATTCCTGCTGTGCACTCGAAATGTTCAACAGCCATTTGTGGATCAACTGTCCCACTGTGTGTGTGTGTGTGTGTGTGTGTGTGTGTGTGTGTGTTGTGTGTGTGCTGTGGGAAGGTTGTGATTTAAGAAGGTTCATGAGGTCTGGTAGAATATAGTAAAATAGTAAAACGGTCCCGCATTTGACACTTCAATATCTTATACATGCAATTTTTTTTAAATAATATTGAAATGTAAGAGAAATGTAAAGATCTGTTCTCAATTGTGTACTTATTGATCTTCCATTCACAACCTACTGCATCAGGTTTTGCAGGATCATTTCAGATCCAAGTTGAGAAACTGACAGAGGCAGGGCAAAAATGACAGATCACAGATGTCAGACATCTTGAGTCAAGTTACAAATATCCTCCAGATCCTGTTTTTTTTTTTCTTTCTTTTTTTTCTCTGCTTGCTATTTCGTTTTCCATCTCCAGAGAGCACGGACGATTTCGTCATCTCTGACCATTTATGCCTCCGATTATCTTATCTTGTTTCCATGACAGCTAAAGCTCCTGTGTGTCTTGTTTTTTTCTATTTTTTTTGCTTATAGTGTGCTGTTGCTTTACCTTGAAACAAGCCTTGTTTTTTTTAAAAAGCTTTTTATGAACATGTGTATATCATGCATTTTTTCAATGATCTGACTTAAAAGTTCACAAAAGTGTACAAACAGATGGCTGTTCTATTTTTGTATTATGGAGCATAACACACATCACCGTGTTGCTTTTACACCAGAGGCAAGTGAAGTGTGGAAATGGAAGTCCCCTTTAATTTGATTTTTTTTTTCACTTTCACACACACATAAAATGCACAGAAAGAGGAAATGATAAACAACACAAAGAACAAAACCCCACGTTGAGAAAATTTTGATTGAAACCCTTTTCACCCTTTTTTCCAACTTGTGCTCCATATATAGCACACATGCTATTTGCAACAATACCTGATCAATATTAGGCCGGTATGCATCGATTTGTCTATTTTCACAAGCTTTAACTTTTGCCTTTGCCGTCTCATTAGTTCTGTTCTCACATCTCCAAACAAGCTCAGTGTCTTTTCATTCCCGTGTGAATCATCAGGAAGAAAAAGGTGCTCTGGACCTTTCAGCAGAAAAGAAGCGATGATACAAACAACCTTTCTTAACCCTTTAACGCATCACAGCGCGCGGCTGCCAAACATAAGTGTGTGACGCTAAATCAAAGCACGACCTTCCCCTGGTCTCAGGGCAGCAACAATATGTCATGACCTTTGGATTTCAGAGAGACTTAAATTAAGAAAAGAGAACATGAAAGAAAGACTTATTTGAAGTAGTTTTTACACTCACCTGAACAGTCTTCTCCTCATCTTAAGCACTGAGAAGTCCTCAACAATCAGCTCTATCTTTAACTTGACTAGCTTGTTCATTGTCAATGCATGACCAGGCGCACTCAACCCTGCTGCCACACAGTGCTTGAAGTTATCAAATATTCTGAGCTGAAAAAATGCTTTGCAGTCACAACTGTGAGAAAGGCCTCACACACCTCACTGAAGGTGGGCTTAAGTTCACTGCTGGTGGATCCAACAAGAAGGAGACGTGTGTTCAAAAGCTGTTCACAGACTTCACTTCAGCGTTCAGCACAATCATCTCTGCGCTCATGAGCGTGCTGCAATTCACACTCCTCAAGTCATATTATCAAGCTCACTGATGACAAGAGCTTGGTTGGTCTCATCAGCAAGAACAACGAGTCAGCAAACAGAGAGGAGGCGCAGCGGCTAATGGACGGGTGCAGAGCCAACAACCTGTCGGTAAACGTCAACGAAACAAAAGAGACGGTCGATCACTCAGAAGACAGGCATTCACCTGCTGGAGAACCTCACCTGGACCCTCAACACCAGCTTCTCTACTTTCTGCCAGGGCTGAGAAAAACCCATCTCCCACCCACATCCTCACCGTATTCTGCATCATGGCCTTGTTCAGAAATTGCACTACACGCGACTGCACACCGCAGACATTTACATCACAGCCAACTGCATTGTGGACGACTGTAATTTTGTAATTTTAAACAGCAATGCACTGTTTGCACAGCAGTTACTGTATGTTTACACCCACAACCGCTCATGTTTACATTTAAATCAGTTTTTAATTAATTAAACACTTCAACCAGGAGAGACAAATACGTGAAGAAAGATCATTTATTAAAACATGTGACACTGATGATGATAATGATATTGAAACTTGACAGAGTCTTTGGCATTTTGGACTCTGGGGGAGACGTCTTGTTTGAAGATTTATTATCCAAGCTGTCGCTTGATAAACCCCCCTGAGTCCTGACACTGGTGGTGGCAACTGGAGACTGTGAAGCCAGATGGGTGAAGAAGTGGGTGATGATTCTGTGGAGGCGAGGTGGTGATGGGGAGGTGGAAGGGGGCGCACAAATCAAAGAGCTACGGCAGGGAAAGATCATATTTTAAAAGGAGAGCACAAAGATGATAGGTTAGCGATGAAGGTGTGATGCCATGCTATTGGATGGAAGAGATCAGCTGATGAGACAGCTGATTACCAGAGACAGCACCAAACACTGACAGCGGGAAATGTGTTTTTAAATTTTGCTGCTAAACAATTTTTAACCACTCAAACCGTTTTTGAATTAGTCTTTCTGCACAGTCTTACTGTTTTTTTTTTTTTTTTACACACATGCACTTTATGCAGTTTTGTGCAGATTTACATTGTCTCTTACTATGTAGACTTCGATGTTTTTTCCATATAGCACCACAGTCCTGGAGGAATGTTGTTTTGTTTTCACTGTGTACTCGCTGTATATGGCTGAAAATGGCAATAAAGACAGTCTGCGCTTCACGGCAAAAAGAGAGAGCTTCAACCTAAAATTAGAGAACAGTGTTCAGTTCTCAAGCAGCAGTTAATCATTACCAGAATAGGACTGATATTTTTACCATTCCTGCCTTTTCTTGCATCTTTCTCCATCTGAAATCTGTGCTCATTACTCTGTGCATGTGTGCAAACTTTTCTAAGATACAGTATTTGTGCTTTTTGTTATCTGACAATATATATGTTTGAATTACACACAGTCAAATATTCTTCTTCAACCTCTGGATGAAGAACAGCTCTTTCTGTTTAATTGAGGCTCCTTCTTTCCAGTGTCAGTCCTTCACATTCTTCCCTGTCAATACTGCGTAGTGTCAATATTAACTCATGCAAGTCGGGTCTTTGAATGCGGATTAAAACTTTCCTGTGGTTGCCCTAATTGTGAGTTGGCCCTCGGAAATAACATCGGCTAAATGGCGCGGGCGTGAAATGTAAATGTAGGGTTTATATCACTGAACCACATCTGTTACAGCTTGACATTTATTCGTGAACCGACCTGGACCCACATTTATCAGAATCACTCCGAGGAATCACAGCTGACTAAAAATAATCGCAGCTTCTTTGGAGAATATGTGGCATCGGAATTTTATGACACTGAGAGCAGACATACCAAGAATGTATATGAACATCTCTGTTGGTGTCAAACCAAAAGACATGTGCTCTAACTTTAGTTGGATTTTCATTTGAACTAATGTTTTTAACTATACGATGGTGCACATCCGTTTAGGCTTTGGAATCTCTGGAATCTGTCGTTCATAAATAAAATGCAGATGAAACACACTTGATGTTTCATGTAGCTGCATATTATCATTGTTTCTGTCATTGTACATTAAAGACTCTGCACAAACAAATAGGTGCTTTCCCTTCTAGCTCATAAGACCTGTGCTCAGGTGGGAGTTGGGCTATGCTGGAAATATTTGAGGTCCATGAACTTACAAGGATGATAAATGTGTAAACAGGTACAGCTGAGCTAATCAGAGGGTCAGACACATGTCAATCAAGTACAGTCTGTAAATGCCTAGACAGTCATCAGGCCAGGTCTAACTAAGTAACTAACTGCAGCTACAGTTAGCAGATACCATAGCAACAGGTAAACCCATCTGTCCATCAGGACATCAGATCACCTTGGTACTGTATTTACTGTCCTCAAAGTGGCCATATAACACTGTAGCTTAGGTCAAGGGAATTATTCATTACGCTGTTATAAAACCATTTGACAGTGTAGTAAAACTTAAGGACATTTTAATGACTGGTCCAAATTGTGCCACTGTAGTTGAGGTCAAGACAAATATTCCAGACATAATAATAAATATTCTCACGGCAGCCAATGTCAAAAAGCACGTATGACAGTTTAATGTCATGTCAACACATAAAGCTAAATAGATTCTTTAAGTTTGATAATTAGGCCTGATTTGGCACATTTGATACCAAGTCATCTCAAACAATCACAGCTTTGCATAATTAATGACATACTTGGCCGAATGACACAAAATGGCAGTAGTAAACATTCATAAAGGCTCCTTCATGTTATGATGGCGGCAGCCTTACCCTTCAGATAAAGTGTTATCTTCATCCTTTATCCAAACACAGCTTGAGTGGCTTTGAGTCTTTAACATGTGACTCCTCATACAGAGTGGGAATACTGTACATTGCTGCCTCATTGCCAATAGCTAGGAAGATGGAAACTTCTGTTCAAATACTGTATGTTTAAATATGGCCTGGTCTGACAGTACTGAAATGTTAATTGTGAAAAAGCTTGTCAGATTCACAAGGTGTTAGGCCTACAACACAGGCAATGCTGTTCAGATTCAGTCAAGATTCAATCAGCACAGACACGTCAAGCATGGACACCTGTCACTCACAGCATTTCATCTCTTAAGAGTCTATTTTTAAATCATGCTTTTTAGCCCTGTGAAGGATTCTGCAAACACCAGGCTAAGCCCTCTGCTGCAAAAGCACTTCAACATGCAACCATCAGACAAACCATGGTTAAAACCCCTTTGTAGGCAGAATAAATGTTTATTTTCTCCCTGTGCTAATTACTTATTAGTAGGACACATATGTTTTCCCTTAAGTGATTTATACATCACCCCCCCAATTTTCTAAATTAATTACATCAGGGGTTCAAAGAAATGGTGGAAATGCTAATGTGGCCCACTAACACCACTGCTGTGGCAGCGGGAGAATTCAGGTCAGAGGAGAGCGGCTCTTTAGGCAGCACATCCAGACGTTTTCTGCCAGCAGAGGAGGAGTGCAGATCAAGCTATAATACTTATGCAGAGCCAAATCTTTTAAGATCATTTACAGTAAAAATGCTGCTGCCTTTGACAAGATCGCAATCTAGACAAATTACCCTCATTACTCTCCATTTTTAACGGTCAGCGCGGAGGACTCCTAACCCTTAAGTCTAAGAGAGGATGCACACAAGACTTTACTGTGTCACAGTTATTACAGTCGAATATAAAGTTTGGTTGAAGGGTATAAAACATAAATAACATGCAGTAACGTTTGTGCTGCCTCACCAGTTTTCACACATTTAGCGATATGAAAAAAACCAACAAAAAAAACCAACAAAGCCACTTCCGTCCTCATGTTGTTCCGACACGGCAAATGCCCTGAAGACCCTGGATGTGCAGCCATCAAGACTGTCACACTGCTACAGCATGACAATGTATTAATCACATATTGTGTCCTGCAAGTGACAGGGAGAGAGCACGCGCTGAGTGAAACAAGGCCCTCAGTGGGGATTTGCCAGTGGGCCCGTCCCTTCAAATGACATGTGATGATAACCTCCTTGTCTTGTGCCCAGAGATTAACAACCAGGCGAGCTGTATGGATGGATATGCTCTGGTGGTGTGCTTGGACTTGAGAGACATAGAGGTCAGAGTCTATCTAAACAGCAGATGGCTTGTTGGGCCTCTTTGGGAGTGTGCTAAAATGGATTGAATACACAGATCAAAGTCTGAATATGAGCGCTCTCTTTAGCTCTAATGCAGGCCAGTTGTAGAAGACTACACAAATGCATTGGAATCTGATATGAAATCCTACACGAAAATGAATCAACAGCACCCAGACATGAATATAAACTAGAAAAAATATTTCACTATAATCACTATAATACTTGGGAAAACAACGGGGAGAGTTTATCTGAGCGTAGTCAGACAGTTCTCGTAGACAGCAGCAGAGCTAATTACACAGGCTAAAGCCATAAACAGCACAGCAATACACAAAATGCAGCCTTCCTCCACACTGCACAGCTTCCAATAACAGCTGACATTCAACCACCAGCAATTTGGCCCTTCTCCTCAACCAACCCTGAACATAAAGGCCTTTTACTATTATAATAAATACATTATAAGTGTGGCCTTGCCTATCAAAATAAAAGCAAAAAAAAAAGTGTTTGTCATAGTTGTGAGTTAGGCTTCTGTTTAGACTTTGTTTTTGTTCTGCTTTTGTTTCACTGTCACGTACCTGCCGGCCATCACTCTGTTCTTGTTCTTAGTTTAGTCACTCCATCATGCCATTTTTCTGTTCATGTCTTAGTTTTTTCAGTATAGTCATGTCGTTGTCCTGTCCTGTCATATGTACTGTTTTGTTCTGTCTGTTCCAGTTCTGTGTTTTGGTTTCTGTTCTGTCCATCTTATTTCTATGTCCAGTGTCTGTCTCAGAATCATGTCAATTACCAGCCACACCCACCTCATCATGTCACCTGTGTTTTCTGTTCAAGTTAATCACCTCTGTTCACTATTTAAGTCAGTTGTTTTCTGTTTAGTTTTGCCAGATCGTCATCTGTGTTTCACGTCACGTCATGTTTCATGTTCTCGACCACGTTTCACTTTATGTCCAAGCTTCGTTCACGTCCTTGTGTTTATTCAAGTCTTGCCGTAAGTTTTGTGGATACCTTGTTTTATTTTTATTAAAGTCATTTTTTGAATCAGCATTGATTGTGTGATGCGTTTGAGTCCGCACCCGCCCGCCATGACAGTGTTAGGTGGCACCTGTCATCTCCTTGTGATATGAGTTGTGGCAGATGTTGTTTCCTAAAGCAGCTGAACCGTTCTATTAGGAGGATCAAAAAATACAGCTGAGTTTTAAAAATGAAATGCTCCTGTGAGCTTTATATTTCCGGCATCTGGAGTATAAACAATCACATCAGACAAGGCAATCATTACAGAAGGTGGGCCATGAGCGTGAGCTGAAACAAGCATATCATACATCATTAACACGGCCTGGAAGGATGGAGTTAAACGGCCTTGGATGCAAACACGTGCACGCACGCTGCCGCAGTAAAGCGACGCTGGATGCAGAGCTCGTTTTTACGCTTTTTCAAATTAAAGGCATAAACGTCGGCATGAAATTTACAGGTGATCAGTGCTTCCAATATACCGTGAAGTACAAATCACATTGGGGAGTTTGACACGTTTTATTGGGATAATACTTGAGCAAATAAATCACATCAAAAACATATTCCAAACTTGGACCTACATGTTAAATGTGAGCTTATTTTAGTGCCCTCACTAAATCCAGCTAACAAGGACTTACAAGGATGCACAGGTAGTATTGAATTGTCCATTTCTGCACTTGGACTACTCTTTAGTATTTTGTTTTCTTGTTTTACTGTAAAAAGCTTCAGGCAGTATTTCAACTCAGCCGCACAAAAAAAAATAAGGATACAGTCCATCACAGTAGTGGAAGTCTACATGTAGGCTGTATTTCATTGGGACGTACAATGAAATGTGAAGCTGCTGTGCTCTTAAAATTTCACATTTTAGGTTCTGTTCTTATTCTCTAAATTTCTTGTTAGCTTTACTGTTACCTTTACTGTTGACTGTCTTTACTCAGTTTGGTTACAAACGGTTTGGTTATTAGAGGACAATGGAAGTGCCGGTTTTTGACGCGATGGGATCATTGAAACCCTAACCCAACCCTAACCCTCTAACCCGCTGTGTCTGATTACGACGCTGGGTGAGACCTTGTGCATCAGAAACCCACGCTAAAGGGGCCCAGACCAAGCGTTGGTTTTTGACGTGCTGGGAGTGAGAGTGCGTTGCCTATTAAGGTAACTAAAAGAAACAAACAAAAATCTTTAGTTCACAGACACTGGTTTGTATATTATTCAGTGCTTCCCTTTGCTATAGCTCACCATGCTGAGACATCACTTTGTGCAAGAAGGTCACAGTAAAGATGAGGGTGTACACTTTATGCTTTAAATGGCATCACTGGGATCTTTAAATTGTACGCTACCTTAGATCACTCTCATGAAGCGCAATAAACACTAATGTAATGAGAAGCTGATACATAGACAAAGTCCTGCAGGCAACGGTGAAGGCATGTAAATTACATGTAGCGCAGTGCAGCTCTGAGGGGCGTCCCCCGAAGGCCGACAAACTCCAGCGATGTTTTTAATGCTCCCCAAGTCACTCAACTTCTAATCTGGAGAAGTAAGCAAAGGGCATCTGCAGAATATTATCCCTTGAGTTCCCCAAAGCTTACTTAATCAAAACAACTTCTAATCCTGGTGTAAGACGCTGAAGATCTGTTGGGTATTATGGCACACCTGCAGTACATACAGTAAGCTGACTCCTGATGTATAATACCATCAGTGACAAGAGAAACACCAACTGCAGAGACAGAGAAAAGTGCATACATGATGAACGCTCCCATATGCCTCTTTTCTCCAGAACAGAGGGAGCGTTCCCCTGGGGGGTAGGCTTCCACAAAGACTGACAGACAGCCCACTCTTTTTTCAAAACGAGTCCACGAACATCTGATGTTCCTCACAATTATAAAAGCGGTCTCCAGTGGCTTTCATTCATTGAAAATATGTGACCTCGGCTTCCATTTACGCATCCTGCGAGGCAGATGGTCGCGTTATTCCCTCTTTCTGGTTTTCTTTTAAGACTGCCACTATTTAAACGCGCTGAATATGAATGAAGTTCTACTCCCACGACTACTTTAAAAAAATTGTTTACCTCAAAAAAACAAAAAAGGAAGCAAGATAGAAAGCGAGGCATGAGCCACTTATTACACTTTCTGTCAGTTGCCACATTCTGTATATGCATGTGTTGACTTAATTCAACTGTAAAATGAATGTAAATTTGATTCAGTTGAATGCCGCTGAATCAATTTCAGTTTTGTAAATGGTTTACATTAACTGTTGATGTCTCCATTACATAAATCAATCCAACGCAAATCTTCACACCTAACATATGGCAGCGTTTACAGCCTTAGCATGAGTCAGTTGTGCCGTCCATATTTGCAGTAGTGCGATCCTTGAATGCTACAACACCTTATGAAATGGTCTGAAATCCAAAAAGCTACAGTGGCACACAGCTTGGTTTATCTTGGTTTATCCTGGCTAGTGTGTGTATTGTTGTGTATTTATTGTCAGCCACAAGCCTTCATGCAGCTCGCACACACAACATATCCTTTGTCATGAATCAGAAAGAGAGAATTTTTCCATGCTACCATCAGACGACGATCCATTGTTAAATCCCATTTGCAGACAGAATAAATATTTGTGTTCTCCCTGTGCTAATTATTTATTATTAGGACACATATGTTTTCTCTGAAGCGGTTTTTACATCATTCCCACTGTAGGAGACTGAACTGGCTGAGCTGGGCTGGCAGGCTTCAGCAGTCTGAATCATGTGAGTTGTATTAAAATAGACTCAGGACCAATAAACATCCTCACCGTCTAGAAACTTTAGCAATTAGTGAAACAATCAAACAATCTATATTGATCAGCAGCAATATTAAACCTGTGCATCCTGGGAGTTAGTCTTTTCAGGCCTGGATGTTTCTTATGCTTCATGATTTCACTTCTTGCCTTGATGCAAACTCCATGATTAATTTCTGTTTAAACTGAGCGAACGGATTGACAGATATGTAGAAACGTATTTCAGTGGTGGTATGTGGGAAACCTCCCTCCACTGCTTGAATAATCAGATAATTCTGATACTAACGCACTGAGACTCGGCTTGCCAAAGCAGATATTTACATGACACAGAAGCCTGTGGTCCTGTTCAACTCTGTCTGCATCATCTGTCTCTATTTATTTACATTTGCACTAATGAGGCTCTTTGCCTATTTATGTGTGCTTAACCTCCTGGCGAGCGTTTCCATGGCAGGACATTACTCTGTGTGGTTTTTATTTCCCTTCAGAACAACGAAAAAAAGGCTGTTGAATTGTTGTCCAGTCGGATGTTTGGTGTCTTGTCGTGTGCGCTTTCATTTCATGCTGTTGCCTTGTCGCTTTTTTTTCTTTTTTCGCCTGGGTGTAAATGAATCTGTAATTGGTACGCCAAGCAGACTGCAGTATTAGCCGTCAAGGATATTTACCTTTCTGAAATTTAAGCCAAATACACTGCAGCTCTTTCCAAGAGAATATTATAAACTTACATTAGAGCAATGCTAAATATCAAGACTTTGTTTTTTCAAGATCAAATTCCCAATTCTTTGACAAAAGCAAGCAATTTTTTAAGACTCTACTTTCCTGAATCTGGGTGAGGATGCAAACACTAGTGCACATGCTGTGCACCAGTTTCTGCAAGTTGGTTGATGAAAGTCAGAATCGGCTTCTGACAGTCACTCCCATAACACTTCTGCTTTCAAGACAGGACATAAATATTGCCTTGATTAATCACAGGAAAAAGTCTTTGAGGTTTCACTGTAAGGAACGAATGTCCACATATTCACTGCTGATGATACAGTGTTTGGATTGTGTGTTCCAGTTTATGATTACGATCGTCAGAAAAGCAGAGAAGGTCACGCAACTATCTTGTTAAAATCTCTGTTCTGTATCGGAAGATTTGACTAATGAATTAAGGTACCCATGCTGTTTGACCCGTGCATAATTACACGTGGTGCATCCTTCAAATTAGACACTGCAGATGGAACGCACATGGTAATCGTGCTTCTGTATGATGACTACAGGTACCTAATCAACCGAAAGGAAACAGCCTCAAAACACAAAAAACACAAAATATTGTGGATGATATTATTGGTAAGAATCACCCAATAATGTAAGCCAGCACAGACTCTGCATTCATTGTATGATCTTCATTTAAATATTAAAACTAACATAAAGTGAAAAAAACTGAGCAGCCATCTGTGTGTGTACAGGTGATTTGCTTGCTAAGACAAATGTTAAAATAAGTGTAGGTTATCTCCAACTCCAATAATGTAAGACAAAAAACATGCCCTGTGCCTGAACAACTAAACTTTCTTCTCATTCTTGCTCGACACCAGTGAGCAGATGCTGCACCTGTTTGGAGCCGAACAGCTACATAACATGAACTTGTATGAATAAAAATGACATCACTACTGCACTTGCACCTTTGCTGGGTTTGTGATTGTTAATAATGGCACATACTGAAGTAATCTTAGCAATGGCAAAACTGTGCTGAGCCTTGAAGTGATAGATTACTGTCAGTCCTAATTTATCATTAATGTCATGCTTTAGCTAAAGCACAACTTTAATTTCATCCAGATGTGAAACGCTGAAGCAAGAATGCCACTCAACTGCCACTTTTTGAGCAGGTGTGGATTAGGTGTATTCTTGCCTTCAGCAAGGACAGATACTGTCAGTGCAACAGGTCCCAGACTTCTGTTGAGCTGACAGTCACTGCCTACAACTACAAAGCAAGTCTGGTGCCAAGGTCTCGCCGGTGCCTTGTGGGCTATCAGATATAGATTTCTATTCAAATCTTATATTTTGTGATCGGTGGGATTAGTTGTTTGACAAGCGAGAAAGCCATCCCAGTCGTTTCAGCTCCTCTTTTCATCCCTTCCTGTGTCAGCGACTTCACTGCAGGTGACAAAACACTTAAAGAAGTGTGGATGTTAACATTAAGGATTTGTCTTTTGGAAAGATGGCCACATAGATGGTTCACTAAAATCAATTGAGGTTTATCAAGCCAAGACAGTGACTTAAAGCCAACGTGACACTTGGAGAGCGCACAGAGGCTGGAATGTTAATGGGGCCGACGCTTATGGCTGAGCTCTTATCGGACGAGATGGTGGGAGGTTTGACCGCCTAATGACCACCGCGCTTGGCAACAATCAGCTCAATACACAAACCCCTCGGGGGGGTTGGTGTGTGTGTTTGGACTTTGATATGTGTACATGTGTGCTTGCACGTGCTCGCGTCAATGGACAAACTCGAGAATGAAAACCGTTCTATAATCTATAATAGTACATGCAGGATGGATGGGCAGGGAAAGCATTTGTGATAGCGGGATGGGTATCTCATGAATTTTCAACATGGCACCTCTCTCGCAGTGTCTGCAACATTTGTAAAGGCTCTTTCATCACTTGTGTCAACTGCATCTACGGATAACCAACAGAGGATGTGCACCTTTCCTTTTGCGTGAAGATGACGCTGAGCATTAGTTACAGATATGTCCATTTCAGGAAAGATGAGTTTTATCAGCCTTTGCATAACTTTGACCATAATAAGCTTGTCACTCTATCACATTGGCGACACTGGTGCCAGTTTTCAAACCAGGATACAGTAAATGCAATGAGTTAAAGGCAATAATGAGGTGAAAAAAATATATATATACAGCTGCTTTTCCATTTGATTCACTAAATGAATTCTGTGGGAGTCATCAGAGGACTGTTCTCAAGGAAGCATGAATGAGTTCAAAAATGAGCGTCTGCAAAACACCCTCATTCATTATCCCAGCAAACTGGCATTCAGAGATAGTGGAACTGGTGCGTCATCTCCCAGCTGGGGGAAGCGGTAAACTTTCCTACTTGAGTCGTGAGCTCGAAAAATCACGCGAACAACGAGATGAACGCGATCCAACCCAGTTCGGCTGCTGAGCTTGAAGTTGAGGACAGTTAGAAAAGTGGTTGACAGTATGAAGGGTCGAGGTCATGACCGCGCAATAATTACGTGCCTGCTGGATACAGATGTGCAAACTGTAATAGAGAGGGAGAACACGATTGTGAATTGTGTGTGCGGGTTGCAGTTTGTCCATTGTGTCTGCGAAACACAACACAATATGGAAAATGAATTTTAAAAAAAACACACACACAGTAGGAAAATTGGGCAAATGAATATTCATGCCCTGGATCTCTCTAACAAGCACAGTGAGTCTTAAAATGTCTTTTCACTGTCTACACTCGTGCATTCAGTTCTCTTTGTATGCTAACTGCATTTGCCTGATTGCTTTTTCTGTTTGTGAATGGTTTGTTTGGAGAAAGGCCTTGGCATGGGGTATAAGGCATCACTTAATCCTCTGGCAATAAGAAAGAAAGGATAAGAAACAATGTGAAGGCATGGCAGAATAGGCATGCAATGATGCTTCTCAATGGTGATCATCGCCGCATTCTCCGGCGCAGCATGCTCAATGGATTTTCCGGTTATACTGTATGCCTCAGTTACTGCCAAAAGCCAAGTGACTGAATTGACAGAATGTGTCATTTAAACGCGACCTTTAGTGGAGATGTATGCTGTTCTAGGTGGATGCAAATTTTTTGTTTCTGAAAGGCGGGTGCATTTTGAGGCAGGACAAGATAAAGGATGTTAAAATGTGACATGTCATTGTTGCTCACTCATAGCCACTGGATTTAAATGGACTGCTTCACGCAGCACAAGCAACCCAAGAAAAAAAAAAAAGTCCTGTAATTTTCTCCAAGCTGGGAATCACCACTTGAAATAAGAAACAGCTTTTTATCATTCATGTGAATAGGAAGGCTGAACTTTTGCTAATCACATGCTTTTGCTTATTATTGCTTATCCTTTATTTTGGAAAAGGATTCCAAATCATCTGGACCAAAATCAAACTATTAATTAACTATCTATTAATATACAACACCCACAAAATGAAACAACAACTGCAGATTTTATGGATTTTGTAAATAGGGTTTATTGATTACTTACAACACTTTGTTGATTGAATTTCTGTTGCTTTCCAGCCAAAGAGATTCTTAAAAAAAAAAATTATAAAGAATTATGAAATGGTTTTCAAATCACTAATAAAGCCATTAGTTACAACTCATGAACATTTCCTGCTATGTTACATTGTACTATTCTTTTTTATTGAATGCATGCTCTATATTACAGGATACAAGAAAAAAAAGAATATAATAAAGTTAATAAAGAACATAGACTGTGAAGCCATACAATGGTGCTTTATATTAGGCTGAATGTTAACAGGTTGTGTCGAGGTTTGGGCCTTGACTTTTCATACCATCACTCCCACGTTGCCTTTGCATCGCAAAAAGCACATCACATGAAGGACAGCAGTCTTCGAAATTGTAACAAAATATGTCAAACACAGACTGATCAAATGAATAAAGAGGCACAGCGATCACAAACTGAAAACAGATGAGGTTGACACATGCAACCTAATACGATACAGCGCTGCAGTGATTTTTGTATGAAGTTACATCAAAAGTAAAGCACCTTGTGTGCGTTTTCTTTATAGTGTCGATTATTCCTACAGACGGACGAAGAAGCCTACACGTCCACAGCTGTGATGTACCGTGGGCTCCAATCGCTCCCGATGCACCGACGAGCCTTCGCTCTATCATTTCATCATTTTGGAACATTGTTGTTTAGTTTAGGAGCAGTTCCAAAGCTGCCCATATTCAGATAGGCTGCCTCCAGCTGTATCTGCCTCCTCTGCCCTTGACGTCCATGTTCTGCATATTTAATCCTCCGCTCACCCCCTCACTTTGCCTTTGCACAGCACTTGCCTCTCCCCTTACTGTCAAGAGCACCTCAGCGTGCGAATTTTACAGGTTCAAAGATCAAAGCCGAGAATCCCGACGGAGATAAAGACAGAGAAAATGAAAGCGAAGATAAAGAGAGTTTGAAATCCCCTCCAGTCTCCATATTTAGATGTTTGTCATCGCTTTGTTTGTGTGTTTTAGTGCAACCTCAGTTTCTTGCCGAGGTTTCGCACCCCGCAGCCTTGTTTGGACTGCTTAAGTAACCTGACAGCTACTTAGTCATGACAGAGCATCCACAAATATTTACCCACATCCCGCCACTATTTCTTTTTTGTCACAAATTAAGTAACACTAGCGCTATTTTGGTTGAATGGAAAACCTTGATCTTTACAGCCAGAAAAGCTAAAAAATAAAATAAAAAAAAATAAAACTCAAATCGGGAGAAACAGCTCGAGACATAATCAGCAAATGGCTTTTCTTTGGAATAGACAAACCTTAGATCCTTATGCGATTTTTATTAAAGTTAATGGTTTCTCTCATGTCTTTCCTCAAGGTTATCAGTAATGTGCAGATTCCTGAATCACCATAGGGCCACTGTTTCACCAGTGTATAGTAAATGGAAAAGATGCTATCAGATCCCACCGCTGGATCACATCATGTGCATTCATAATTCAACCACCAGGCTGCAATAAGGTGGTTTAATGTGATTGTATGATTGAAACATCTGGTGAAACTGTAGTGGATTTTACCAGGATTTTGTGGAGGTAATTTTGTTGGCAACTTTAAGATTTAATGAATTCAAAAGTGTTTTTGTTTTTTTTAATAATGTGCTTTTGGAAAGACTATACATTGCTACAAGTGAAATGTGGAAATCCTCAGTAAATATACATTTCCCCAGTGCGGTATTTGTCTCATTACGGTGTCAGCTCTGTGTCTGTATCCGCTCGACTGGCGCTGCACAGCAGATGGTGCTGAGGAATGGGCAGGGAACAGTTGGTCTTAATTAACCTTTCTATTCTGTAGTGTCTTTAATGTCAATCGGGTGCTGTCACCAGAGATGAGCTCGGGCTGGAGAGAGTGGGTCAGGGTGCAAATGGGGAGATGAGCAGTGTGAGGAGATTGCGGGGGTCAGAGAAGTAGACAAGTGAACAGTGATACAGAGAGAGGAGGGTTGAAGGTCTGAGCGGGGAGAGGAGGATTTGCGGTGAAAGGGGAAAGCGTCTGTGGACCTCGCTGTGTGAATGACAGATGAAGAGATGGAGTTTGTGGTTGGTTAGATATTTTGTTTCAGCTATAAAATTCATGTTTCTGCCCTGCGGGAGCCGTGAGCGAGTCGAAGCGCTGGCCCAACTTTTGACCTGTATTTTGGTGAACAAAAGTTCTTGTTTTGTAACAAGGCAGAGAAAACAGATTAGGAAAAAACAACTACAAGAAGCCTCTGAAATGCCACGGACTTGTTCTCTCTTATATTGCTATAAAGCAGGGCAGACGATGTTAATGGCTTTCCTCCAAACGATTGCGATTGAAGCGTTTCTCCAGCTAAATCCTGGGGCAACAGCATAGATTAGAATGTGCACATCACAGTTGTTGCATCAAAGAAGCTTTCTCAAAGTGCATTAAAAAAACGCTTTATATAAAAAGAACTGAAAAAATACATAGTTCTATTCACATTGGTGGACTCTGATTTAGATTCGTATCAGAAAACAGTAAATGGGTTTAGAATGTGTGCAAGGATGTGTGTGTTTGAAAAGAGGAGGGACATTTTTTTCATGCATGATTTAAAACCAGTTTTTGTATTTAACTTTCAAAGAAAGACAACACTGCAAAACAACAACTTAAATTTAGAATCTCCCGAGGCACACATGATGAGTACTTATAAATAGAAACATCTAATCGGCTAGAGTATTTAGTTTTTCTGTCTGCGTTTCAGGATTTTCTTTGCCGAAATGAGGGATGATATTCTGCACGACTCCTTGCTCTAAAGAGAAGGTCATTGGTCGATGGGATTCTAGTACAACACCCCTTGTGACAAGTTGCTCTAAATTTGACTGTGAATGTGCTTTTTGAGAAGATGAACAAAGGCATTGAAGGGACCTGTGCTGCTCAACCTGCTCAGCCTCTTTACATCCATCCATTCAAGGGATATATAGGGATATAACTTTCAAGGCAAAATCTCACTATGGATGCAAAGGCTGATAGGAGAAAATACTGACTCCTACACAGTGTTAATTCTCTTTTTCACTCTTATTTATTTATTTTTTAATTGATTTTTTTAATGATCTTGTAACTGTGCAGTGGCATAAAAAAAATTAGCAGGAAGCTTAGATGAATAGTCAAATGTTTGATTAGTGGAACGAGTCGTTATGACACACTTGATTTTTCTGTCAAGGGGGAAAGATTTTATAAATAAGAAAACATGTTTTAACTCAACTTGTAAATAAAATAGATAGAAAAAATGAAAAAAAAAAAATCTTTATATACACAGACATATCACATCAATGTCACCCAGAGCATATCGGCATTAGATGTAGTCCCCAGTTAAGCGACAGGTTAAAACTGATCCAATTTGGCTGCTGGCAGATATGAACAGACATGCTGCCTCCAGTGTTCCTGGCTGTGGTAATAGTGAAAGATTGATCTGCTAGACATGCTCAACAATTAATTCATGAATTGATTTTCTGCTCGGGATTAGTATAGCTGCAGTCTTTGAGAAAAGCTGTGGTGTCTCAGGCCTGGAGCGAGTTTTGTTCACTAATAAATCGAGCAGAAAGGACACGAAGGCCGGGCGGCGTTCAGCGACTGAAATGAAGGGCAGACAGACTGAGTGTGTGTTGAAGTGAGGAAAGTGTGTGTTCAGGCTAGAAACACTAATGGAAAACATAAAAAAAGCCAGAGTAACAATAGTTTTTTTTTTTTTTACCTCATTGGCATGGTCTACACCTGAGATATTGAGTGAGAGAACTTTAACAGGCTTCGCTTCTAAATTCACACCCACAGCTTTTTTTGATTAACATGATTTCTCACTCAGTTGAAAAGTATATTATCTGATGCACCTGTAGCACTGCTGGCGCTAAATCACGACGGGCCTGCATGCAGCATTTTTATGGGCGCATCTCCATAAAACCGGCTGGTGATAACGTTGTTTTCCATAGTCAGGTTGGGAGAATTCATCAATTACTCTGCTGCAGCGATGACCCTTGCATACTGTTACTGGTTACCTGCATTTTAATAAGCTATACATGAAGCACACTTCCCAGCATTGCTGATTGATTGGTTTTAATTTGTGTGTCACGCCTCATTGGAGCTCAGGCTATATAGACTTACAAGACATTACTCACGTTCAGTGATCAGCGCAGTTTTTTTGTGTGTGTCTCTCCTAACAAGGAAAGACTAACAGCAAGCATACTCTGCAGATCCTGACATATACGAAGATGGATGGTAATGACCAGCCTTTACATGGCAGTAAAGTACGCAGCTGCATGGAGTGCCCTCTCCGTCTGGCAAGTCATTAAGAGTGCATCATCAGGGTCTTCCTTCACAGGTGCGGGGCCTCGACCTCGTAATGGAGTACAAGGTGAGCTCAAATAGGAGACAACTCCCTGTTTGGGAAGTCCAGGAGGCTGGAGCAGCGCTAAGAGAGTGTGTGTGTGTGTTTATGTGAGTGTGTGTAAAGTTCTTTTAAAATGAAAAAAAAATCATTTTGCTGTTAAAATCTGACAGCAACAAACACACTGCAGCGTCGAACTCACGCCTCATAAAGGGTCGAAATTTTGATATGGAATATTCAGGAAACACATCACATCCGACCAATCAGGTGACATTTTGCATGCAAAGTGTTATTACCTCTCATACAACTATAAATCATTTATCTAATTACCAGTTTAAAGGAGGCTTAGATTAAAGAACTCATTTGCATTATTGAGCATCAGACCGCTCTGCTAGAAAATATATGTACTTCGTCAGAGAGATAATGACTCAGTGGAAGAAACAGCACAACAAGAGGGTGTCACATTTTACTGTACATCATAAAACGAATCAAGGGCACAGATTAAGTTGCTCTACACCAGGACGGTCCCATGAGGACAGGTCGGTGTGTGATGAAAACTAGCTTTACGTGAGGAGACGTGGTAATGGCTGTTGATTCTCAAGTGTCTATTTGACATTGGCTGTGGCCCTTAAGAACAAAACGCAATACTTATGCAAAGTACTAATCAAGTAGTATCAAAATTCACCATGCCAGTCTTGCTTAAGTGCTTTCTTGGCAGATGTGGACATTTACTATGTGTGCGTGAGCGAGTATGTGTGCGTTTCAGAGAGGGAGCGATAATGGCTCTCGCTTGATTTTGAAATCGTCGTTACGGCGGCATAAGGAAACGTTTCTCACGCAAGCGCTTGTATCGAACGAATACTCCCAATACTCCACAATCCTGACACGAATATAAAACAACAGACCCGTATCCGTAACCTCAAACCAGCCATTTGCCATGGCATCTGTGAGGGTAATGGGAGAGGACAAGAGGGGGTGGGGATGTGACACTCATTGCATGCACCCCTGGCGATGGCGGGCATGCCTGAAGAGGTATGTGAAAGTGAACCGATTTCGGCTGCTAAGACCAGCGACCGTCCGTCACACCGGCGGCAAAGTAAATTTGAGAGAAATGAGCCCTTATAGATAGTGTATTGGTCCTGACTGCAGGCAGTCAGCATCCATTTATGGTAATGGTGAGGCACACAAACCAAGGCGCCTGCCTCGGGTCCGGCTTATTTCCTTTTTCCCCCTCCCTCACTGAACTGTTTCTTTGTGTTAAACTTAAATGATTCTCTTTTGATTGTAACTGTCTCGCTCACAATTGACCAGCTAATAAGTTTCCAGTTAAACTTTTAATCAGCCCGTGCCTTTAAAAGGTCGTGTTTTCTTTTTCCATTCCCTCGTGAGCTACTTTCACTGTTTTAAAGTCTCCTTCATATTTGATTTACGACGATATTTGACTAAATCTGATCTAATTCCACAATGTTGAAACATGACCCGGGGTTAACATCATAAGTTAATATTTCATTCGCCCCCGCTGTAACTTTGGTCATTGAGACAGTGTTGATAGGCCATTATTAGTGAGTGATGGAGTGATTGCTAATGAGGAGGATAGAGTACGCAGCCAAGCCCTAGTTGATGAAGTGTGATAGATAAAGGAAGAAATTGTCCTGCTAATGTGTAATTGAGTTCGAAGAGACATCATCATCTCGAGGTGAGGGATGATTATAGATGACCCCCTCTTATTTTATTATTGCCGCAACTTTTTAGATATGGGAATTTTGATGTTTTCCATGTCACCGCCCTTTAAAGTTAATGAGAGGCTCGAGGAGAGATGTCCACCGAGGTGGTAACTTCACGACTGACTGAAACATGTGCAGGTGCTTATTTTCTGGATTTCAAGAACTGTTAATATCCAGGAAGAGAATGGGACGGACAGATTGATAATACCATATAGTAAATGAGTTAATGATTGGTGAAGCATATATCTTTGTGTCAATGAGTGTGTCCCTCTCTTTTCTCTCTCCCCCCATAGTACCTCTATAAACGAAACAGCTTTAAATATGCAGGCTCATATTGTGAGACATAAAAATAGGACAGAGCTTAAAGGCAGCATATATTTCTTTAAAGGAGTCATCCGTACACATATAGTAAACACACACTGTTTATGTCGCATTTGCCGTTAAATCACACAAGTAGTGACCTCACCGTTCCCTTGCTTCATAAATAGCCACTTAGCTTGATTACCTCCTACTCACTACTCTCTGCCGCTCACAGGCCTGTCAAAGCCGTTTCCACAACAGCATCCCCGCCGCTCCACTGTGACACCGTCTGGAAGATTAAATGTATGGATCAGACTTTCCCCAGGCAAGACCACCTGAGTGGCAACGAGTCGGCCTAGCATCACCTCCCTATCTGGGCCACGCCACGGTAGACTCAGGTTCCAGACCGGCGGGAGTTGATCAGTCAGCGAGCGAGGCATTAATCTGCTGTGACACACTGACTCTCCCCTTGGAGGACGTCCGGTGCTGGGAAGCGGTCCAACAGCAGTGCCTATTGCTGCTAGAGTAATGCAGGGTGTCAGAGAAGCTGGCATGGATGGAGGGACAGGGTAGGGGGGAGGTGGAGGTGAACGGACAGGAGGAGAGGGGAAGGCTGAGATGCTGGATCAGCGGAAGAGAGAAGAGGGATATGGGAAGGAATAAGAGGGATGGAATGTGGCGTCCAGCAGATAAGGACTATAAGTTAGTTTGAAAAGGGGCCGAGTTAAGCCGAACCGAGCCAGACTGAAATCTCCATTGGCTGGTCCCTTTCCTGTTTGGTTCAAATTCTGAGAGAAGTGACTACGCTATCTTTAGAGGGATCAGAGTCTTGATATCGGAGTATTGTAGTTTAGAGCTCAAGTAGTTTATCAGACACAGGCAGGTATCAGTTACAATAGGATGTTTTCTCTCATTTTGTAGAAGCAGTTTCTTTAAAACAATGTTCTATCAGTACAAAATTGACAGTAATAGATTTACACATAACAATAACAGTTGTCCTGCAACTCATCACTAACATATCTCTCCTGTCATCATTTTGAAAAAAATAAAAATAGAAATTACAAGTGAATAGAGAATAAAATAAATAAATAAATAAATAAATATACAGTTAAAAAAAAAACTCATAGTTTTGTCAGAAACAGCCATTGAAGCAGAATCATTTCATCTCTACTCTACAAAGTTAATGACTGGCTGGTCAGTGGAACATGTTGCAGCGAAAGTGTTCAGAGCTAAAAGTGACTCTGTGCTTACAACATGTCTCCAAATGAAGGATAATGCCTTTGTGTAACTGGTGGACATTTAAAAAAGGAAGTTGTTTTATGGTGGTATGTGTTCACGTTTGCACCCGAGTGGCAAAGCAAATCAGTTGCTACAGCTTTAAGCACAAGTGCTCCAGTGATTCTGCCTGATTCTGTTTGGCAGCTTGGCTCAGAACGGTGTCCACAACAAGACCTTTGACATTTGACTGAATATCCAGTTTCCAGTTCTTAGCAATATTTTCCCATATAAAAAAGATTATAGTACATCTAAATTATTCCTGCAAAGAGACTCCTGTACACTGCTTTTGATTTTATGCGGAATCAGCACGAGCCTTTCAATTAGTATATGAGTGAGTTTAATATTCAGGTCCCTACAGACCATCATCAAAGTATTGCCTCTTTTTTTTCCCATATATAACATAGGATGCTTGATGCCACAGCTGATTTCACTGAGGTATCAAAGAGCTCAGCTGAATGCACCCGTTGCATTGTTAAGGATGATATAGCATTTGTGATGTGAAGAGGGACAAAATTAAAGCATTTGTTGGAACAATAACAGCGAAACATCTGTAGGGATGTTGTTGCACTGACCAAATAACTGTTCATTCAAACGACTTCTTTAAGCACGATTCTCAGCTGTTTGAAGAAGCCGTGACTCACCACACTGCTGATGAAAGAATACAGGCAGAGAGTTGCACACAAACACTAAGAAATGGTGTCTCATTTTTTTTTCCAAATGTGAATGCGCATTATAAAAAAATAACTCACTCCAATACACGCAGGTATGCAACCAGAGACAATGTTCTGTTTACTGGTAAAAGTCTGGACAAAATTCCCAAGTCATTTGTGGTGTATTAATGAAATGCTGTGCTAAGTGGTGGGATAAATCAAATAGCTCTTGTCTCTGGAGCCCCTTCTTCCTCCACCGCCCAGTTTGTCTCCGAGGAACACCGAGCATAAACATCAAAGTAGAAATTACATTAATCTAGCACTCTGATGTTGAACTTTGTTCCAGAAACTTTCTTTCATATGAAAATACAGGAGGAGTTCCTGTGCTTCCCTGCATGCTAATCGTCCCAGCCTCCGGTTTACATAATCAGCGTCCTGCACCAACACGTTCTCGCCCCCCAGCGCAGTGACACCAGGGGGCGAGCGGGAGAGTAATGGACCAATGCATATGCCATACAGGGGATCAGTTGCGGCGGAGTCATGGTTGCTGCACTCCCCCGGGGGCCCGGGAGACAAAGGCTGAAGACCCGCCCCACAAATGTCAGAGAGAGCACCTGCTGCCGTGAATAACTACAGTGATAACAGAGGCAGGACACACGGCCACCTGCTGGGAGGGCGCGCACAGGCCACGGCGCCTCACAGAAGAGTGAAGACATTCAGGGGAACAGAGAACACATACGCAGCATGGTGGTTAATTACCACTACATACTGCAGCAAAGGTTTGGTATTTGGTAGAATTCCAATACAGTCGAATGCAGTAACGATACCGAACTTTGTCATTGTTTCCAGCAATATTTTTTTCTCTAATTTGTCCTTCACAGCCATAAACCTTCTATATTCATTGTGTAGTTTCTGGGACTCTTTTAATACGGGCCGGGTCTGACTCTGAGCCCGCTGGGAGTCCAGCTGTTTGAGTTGTCCAGTGAGTTTAGGGCACCTAAAGAGAGTCTGTTTCTGATAATCAGCAACTAAAAAAGAAATGCAAAAAAAAACTTAAATAACTTTAAGATAAGACAGGAAAATAATAGAAATCCAATTATAAGTTCAGTTTAATTCCACCAAAATGAAATTAATTCACAATCTGCTAATACTGATTTCTCTGAGGAGTCTCAAATTCCCTGTTGGTGAAAAAGTGAATTTTGCCTCTCAAAGCTAAGTGTTGTCATTTGAAAATTAATACAAAATGGGACGTGAATAAACACTAAGTTACATAAGTGATTTCGATGACCAAGACTTGGCCAGAACATGGTAGGTTTCACTAGTACAGTACAGTAAATCACAACTGTGGTAACAAGGAATTAAAATGAAAGGACGTATGTAATATGCCCTTTGCAGGAGCTCTTTTGTTTCATTCGTTCAGCACCATAAACCCAGGCAAACAGGGGTCAGAAGGTCAGATGTGAGATATGAAGTGGTTGGTGCTTGGACACACTACATGGCGAAAAGGTGCACTAAGCAGAGGAATGGGTTTTTCAAGGCTTCGAAGAAAATCACCACTTTGCCCATTGTCATGGTCTGAGGTAAAGCTTGGTAACATTATCCACTAAACATTTCAGACAATAAGAGGATGAATGTTTGTTTGTGGTTCAAGTCATCGAGCTTCATGGTCTATATTTTTCTGTCAAAGAGACGTGATCACTTGAGTTTGCTCATCTTGTGAAACCAACAATGACCAACACTGAGCCAAAGGACATTTTAAGTTCTGCTTTGTTCAATTCTTTCAAAACCCTGAAGTACAACTTTCAACAGTAAAACACCAAGGGTATTCATTATATCTGTGTCTGGTATTCCACCATGCAGTTCTCTGGCTGCCGAGGCCATGCTCGGAGAAAAAGTGTCTCGCATGGAGAGAGGGAGGGCTGATGTTGATATATTTGGCAGCGGAGGTGAGATTTTACACTGGTGCCACTACAGTACTCCCACCACTGCTAATCTAAAACCTTGCAGAACACCCAGATTCACACCATTAATTATTTGTTTCAGGCAAAAATAGCAATGCTCTTCCCTCCCCTGTAATCTCTTTTGACAGAATCACCATTGTAAAAGAAGATTATGTGTGACTTTCATAGCTTAAAGGGTGGGACCGCGCTTGACAGCCAATCAGTGACTTGAATAGCAATTTAGTGGGAACATGCATTTTTGTACATGTGCTCTGCTAAACACAGCATGTAGGAAAGTTTTCATCTCTTTGTCGAACTAAGTTGTGAGGGAGTGAACTGGGAGGAGTCACAGGTGGATTTTTTAAAGGTGGGTTTTATAGAACACAGTTAAGAGTTTAAATAAAGTGATCTAATGAATTTTTTTCCTCACTGCATTTTAATGGTGGTTGGCAAACCAGCTCATACATTAGCACCACTGACTGGAATTAAGTCATTAATTAGAAGGTTGCCTACTTATCAGAATGTCTTTGTCAGCATATCCCCCAATGCAATGTTATGTTTTCTTCATCATTTAGTACCAATATAAATTCTCTTCTTTCTCCATCATACCTCTTGCAATCTTGAACAATGTTCGATGTTTTTGATTTATTACAATGTGTTCAGAGTTCAGCAGGGTGCTTGCCTACTCTATGGAGCATTTAATTTAAGCCTGCCATCGCACAAGTTTATGCCTAAATGCTGTTTTACCCGACATTAACACTGCACCAACTTTAAACTTTGGAACTCAATGAGAAATGGAAGCTTTCAGTGGAAGTTAAATGAAAACAATAACTCCATGTTGACCAAGGTCTCTATTACAATGACCCATGTTGGAAACCTCTTAGAACTACACTACATTCAATGCAACAGACCCCCATTGTGTATTTGTCTTCTTTCAGGAAGCCAGAGAAATAAATTAGTTGTGAAACATGAGTTGAAGAGTGGGAGCCATGTTGTGTCCAGAATTAAGTTTCGAGTTGTAGAAAGAAGAGGAAGGATGTGGTTAGAAATGCATATATTTACAACACACTGGACCAGGTGTTTGAGAAAAGAGTTAGAAAAACACAACCTCATGTCTTGTTCAAGGCGCATCGACTGGTCCGGACTACCCTGAACACACTGCATTATGTTTTACCTGCAAGGTTGTGAAGTTGATGTCCTTTCCTGTGTGGAAACTTTTAAACTCATACATATTGTTAGTATATTGTGTTTACATAGTGTATGGATTTCAGAAGATATTGAGGTTCTCTCTGGACATATTTGTAAAGCATTTTGATACAAGCTGCATTCAGAAAACCACATGCTTGGTCAGACAGCCCTGAGGCTACTACCTTGACAACTTCCACATATTGTCATATGTAGGAAAATAATTTGATAATTTTACTGTCTTGTCTTGTGTCTCATGTTGTCTTGTAGATTTCCTGTTTTATTTTGAAGCCCTTACTCTTGTGTTTCCCGCTGTTGTGATTGTCAGCCCCGCCCTGATTGTTTCCACCTGTTCCCCTTCCTTGTGTATTTAAGTCTGTGTCTCCCTTTGTCTTGTGCCAGATTGTCTTGTCTCAGTCTGAGTAAGTCTTTCAAGCCATTCATGTCACGTCTTGTCATTGTTGCTGTTGAGTTTCCTGTTGCTACTTTGCCTTGCCTTTTTGCCTTGTTGCTTTTTCCTCATCTGAGTGATTTTTCATTTGTACTTTGCTCTTGCCTTTTTGCTGCTTGTTACCTCTTCGGAGTGATTTTGAGTTCTCGCCATTTTTTGGCTTTTGACATCTTGTGTTTCCTCGTTGTGTGTGATTTTGATTTGAAACTTTTAATAAAGACTCTTATTTTGAAGAAGTCACTCTCTGTGTCGCGCATCTGGGTTCAGAGTTTGCACCAGGCTTGTCACATATGGATGGTGACATCTTGTGCAAACCCCCTTTGAAGCCATGCCTGCATCAAACTGCGGTCAGTAACATTATACTAATTGGTTAACGATTACAAGAGAGAGAGGAAACAAGCGTAAAACATAAAAACTGTAATGTCGTGCAGCACAACTCTCAGACGTGTACCTCAGGCTCGTCTGTCTGGCCCATTAAAACACCAGTCAGTTTTTTCATCTGGCTCGAGGACAGAGGAAGGTTTTTGTTTGTTTTTATATCTGCCCGGCACAAGTGGGTGGTAGGTTGATGGTTGAACAATGCTCAGTAGAGGATAGCGTGTTTACCCAGCTCTACAGCCCAGAGTATGAATCTTGACTCTGACTGACAAGGTGTAGAGGAAATAGACACCATCACCAGGGCACAACAGCTATACCTGCAGATAAACACACAGCGAAACAGTCACTGCGGTGTTCAGGCTGATTATGCAAATAAAAATTCAGATTTTTTTTCAAATGAAACCCCGAGACTCGCCCCTGTGTTTTCTATCTATTTACTGCAGCGACCTACAACCATATGCATTCGACTCAGTGAGACAGACTGGGCGGCATGGGTGGTTGGCACTTCATATTGAGTACAAACTTTGCAAATGCAGCCTGATGGTGAAGACAGATAGGGGTGCAGAGGGCAAGAGGGGCACCATAAATCAACATCTATCTGAGCTGCCACATTCAGTTTGGAGTGATGTCTCCTCAGCGTCCCAAAGGCACTGGATGCAGACCTCATAGCCCTTCTCCTGCTCCATGACAGTGGGCATGATTGCATGTTTCACAGCAACATTGCTCAGAGAAGACATTTTATTCATTTCTCCCTGTTATGTTGTTCTTGCTTTTTTTTTTTTTCTTTTGTAGGGGCAGCAATGCTTTAAATTGACTTATGCTGACTTGCTGGCCTCGATAGCAGAGGTACAAATTAGATTAATGTCAACATTTTTACAACTATTTTTACAACTAACTGAACTATTTTGTATGAGATTTAAATCCCCTAATTATTTAATTGTTATACATACTGTTTGGAAGGTAAGAGAGTGTTATCAATATGAGAGGATAAAGAGAAGATTTAGCAAGTTTGTGGATAATTTGGTTGAGTAAAACCTGGAGCAGCGACATGTATCACAAAGCCAGATTAGTGGGTTAGCTACAGTCTTTGGGCTCAACTCCACCGAAAACCTGTTAATCAACAAAAGTTACAATGGTTTCCAACAACGCATTTTAATGACAGGAAAATGGAACCAAACATAAAATATTTTTCTTAAACAACTTGTGCAGCATCTATTTCTCTGCTGTTCGTTTGTATGCTTTGTCTCAGCAACTTAGTCCCTTAGAGTTTACAGGTCCACAAGCTGTGTTTAGCAAGACAACATGTTGTTTTCCACATCATCACCTGACATGTTGTGATGTTGCCTTTTCCCACACTTACAAAAAGTGGAAGTACGAGTTGAAATAAAAGTACCTTATATTCCAACTGTCTTTTCAGAAGACAGAACGGTGTTTGTACTGTTTCAGGCAAACTGTACAGACTGTACAATATGTCTGAATCCCAGTTGTGAATTATGGTCTGTGGTACAGGATCCTGGGAAATGATGGACACTGTGGCTACTGTGATATACTGAGCTTGGTGAGAGCAAACTCATCCTTAATTTGAATTACAAAATAAGTAACGTCCTGACAGAAGCTGTGTGAGTGTTTGTGTGTGTGTATGTGTGTGTGTGTGTGTGTATGAGAGAAGTAACTCTGCTGCTCCTCCAGCTCTCCAGCTTTCTGGTTTTCCTTCATTCTGTATGTAAGATTTTATTTATGCAGCCTAACTATTTCTCTTAAAGTAGAGTGAAGCCCACTTTAATTAGAGAGTTGGATCAATTTAAATATTATACGTTTACCTCAGGGGAAAGATTTTTGGAAGAAAGTTGGAGGTTAAGTAATCAATATGTCGATTGTGGCTCAAAAAAAAAGGAGAGAGAAAAAAGAAATAAATATATGCATTGCTGCTTCTCAACAGCCCATTAGTTAAATCCCTATCCAGCATTTTACAATACACTTAGGTCAAACTTTGGGTTTGAGTAGGAGCTGACCGCCATCAATATAAAATTTAATAAATAAATCAAATAATGCAAAGAGCTGTTTCGCAAATCCAAATTAAGTTGAATTTATCAAACACGCTGACACTTTTGCTTATTGGGCATAAAACTTGTAATGTAGTTTTCCCCCAAACTAGACTACGTCTAAATGTTGACTGATTAAATTACAGTACTTTTTTTTTTTTTTTTTGCATCCGACTTGTAATAGCCAGGGTAAAAGGTCTGTCAGTTCTCTGAGCCAACCTCATTTGGGACCGGAGCGAGCTTTTGGGCTCGGAAAGCAATTTAAAGCAACAGAGTTCAGCCAGCGAATGCACCCGAGCTCTTTGTCATGAGGAATTAGCAGCAGCTTGTTTAATGTCTTTAGGATTATGATGATGTGAATGGTAATTACGATCATGGTAATGATGATTAAAATGTGGATGCCTCCAAGGTAAAACAAAATGAGAGAGAAAAATAGGCTATAAATGAATTGGTTTTTAAATGATCAACCGCTGACTATCAGAATTCTCGATGTTGCTGAAGAGTGATTAGCTCTGGTGTGATCAACACTCCACTTGTTTCAGAGGAGGGTTGGAGCCACTCGCTCTTTGATTGAGGTGTCATCTTTCTATATATATATCACAAAGCTTGTTTCAAAGATTCTGCAAGAGAGCAAATGCCTCCATTCTCAGTGTAGTATTGTGTTCAGATATTCGGTTTCATGCTGACAGTCACTGAGGTCGACTGGAGTTGCTCTGTGCACTATATGGTTCGACTCATGAAACATTAATTTCGGCTATACTTTATCGCCACGGAGACCAACCATGAAGTGACGACTGCATCTTTGAATATTTTTTAAGCTGCGCAGATGTTTCACTTCTCGACTTTTACTAGCGGCAACATGTTCACACACAAATAGTTTGACATATTCACAAACACACAAGCGAGATGATATGATTCACAAAGTCGCTCTGTTGATGGGCCTGTTGTGACATTTAGGGCCACACTAATGTTACATGTGTCACAGTCGTTTGAAAGGATTTACAGCAGCCAACAGATGTAGTTTATGGGATATAAATTATAAAAAATGTGTTTTCTTTGAATAAAAATATCCACATGCAGCCTTTGAAATTGATCCTGATGGTGTTATTTCTTGTTTCATCCTACTTACTTAAAATGTTGTAGTCTTCACATCTGCAGTTTATGAGTGTGACTATGACATCAAAACACACATCCACACATGTGCCCCATGATGTTCCCAATGTGGACACGTGCTGACTGTCCAGAAAAGCAGCACTTTTAATCATTTTATCATCAGCATACACAATAAAATATCCCTATTTCTGCCTGATGTGTCCCTGGTGTGTGTGTGTGTGTGTGTGTGATGTTGCCGATGTGTGCTGCACTAGACCCTCAGCTGAGCGATATCATGTGGACTCAGGCCTCTTTTTTGATGGCGGAAAGGCGTCGAGGCCTCAGATTTATAATTTTATATGGGCCAAATTTGGGCTCACACCTGGGAACCAGACAGAGCACTCACATTTACATGGGCATACAGCTGCTGATCAGTAATCTGAGGGGGAAACAATGGCTCCAACGCCACCCGGGCTCATTTACTGTATGTGGTTGAATGGAGAAATAGGAGTGAATATGTTTGAGGATAATTATATTTCTCTTTTTTTATTTGTATTTTTTCACCATCAGATGATATTTTACTGTCTGAAAGATTTATTTTAGTTGAAGGCTAAATTAAGGTTCACCCTATATCACTGTTCTCCTTCCTGTCTTTTCAGTCATGATGTTAGCTGATTAGCATCTCCGGGGCCTGGGAGCATTAGGTGCCCAGATTTTTAATGTGTTACATCCCCATCGTTGATAATCGCTGTCATGTAGTGTAAGTAGTGTATGTGTTACAGGCACTGTTTGATTCAAATACTCCTGGCGTTTATTACAATTTATGTGGCACAGCAGGTCTGTCCCATCCAGAAGTTCCCCAAATAAAAAGGGAAGAGATTTGTTTGCCAGTTGGCTGTCACAGGTGGGAAAGCTGCAGTCAATCTTGAACGCTGTCAGCAGAACATTACACGCACATCAGGAACACCACGCCCAACATGGCAGTAAAGTCTGCCGTTAACAGGACATCCCAGGGATTTTGCAGGGCGCCGGTGAGCCAGGCTGGAGGAGGCGCAGGTGGCACAGCGGAAAACAGAATAATTTAAGAAAATTGCCGGAAGTTGCTCGGGCAGCGGCAGAAAGGCTGGAGATGAGTTAGCTGCAGCTGGTCAGGAGGACATGAACCCACCAGTTTCCTGTATCTGTTTGTAATGAGAGCCACAAACCTCTAGCCAGAGTCATTCATTCATTCATTCCTATTTCAGCACTGAGCAGAGTGTTGTTTCATATTGTAAGCATATACTTGTTTCTGACTTCAATTATATAACTGTTTACTCAACCAGACCAAAAAAAGAACTGAAGGGAATGACAGAATTAGAAGCAAGTCAGACATTAGACTGAAATTAGACTCCCTTTTAAATGATTATTTAAATGGCCTTCAACTAAATTGGAAAACAAAGGAATCAGCAGGTTGTTTTCAAAATGAGTCAGGCATCACCGAAGCACAATATTACAAAGAAAAAAAAAAAGACTAATCATTATATAGGTAATTCTAGTTGTGCATTGCCCCAACAATTACAATTCTACAATTTCTACAGTTTCATTTTAGCAGACTCTTTTATCCAAAGCGACATACATTCAGCCATGGAACAGCCATCGGGGGCAGTTTTTGGGGTTCAGTATCTTGCCCAAGGACACTCTGACTCATAAACTGCAGGGGCCTGGGATCGAACCAGGACACCCACTCAGCCGCCCCTAACATTATTACATTAATTATGCTGAAATCTGAACATAAACAACATACAGAATACTTGATTGTTGAAAATAAAGTTTACATCATCATCCCATTGTCAAATTCTGACAATCCTGGCTCCCGTTTCCAAATGACAACTCGTCTCTTCAAGATGGTTGACACAGCGGCGACGCAGCAATTAGACAGTGTGCCAGTTTATTAATACACACATCTGTTCGTGTGCCACATTCTGTCTGTTTAGCGCCGCGGCCTACAGCCCTCCTCCTCTCCTCTTCCTTCCTTGTCACTTCTCCCATCCATCTCTCACATTCTGTCGCTCGGTTTCCTGAGGCATTGAACTCGCCACAACACAGGCTTGTCTTCCTTACAGCTGGTGCATTGAATCCCTTCCAGTTTGGACATCGTGGGGATGATGTATTTATTGTTAATGAAGGATTTTTGTTGGTCAAAAAAAAAAAAAAAAAAACATTGTGCATTCTTGTAAAACCGATGTGGTTATTGTGTTGTGTCATATTCCCTCGTGCAAATTCTCTACTGTGTGCAATAAAAGAGTTTAGTCTGAGGGGTCCGCTGAGGGGCTCTACTGGCACATTGTCAGCTTAATATGCTTCAAGCAAGTCATGCATTGGATTGTTGAAGCTGTCTTCAAATCCACAAAAGATTTTAACACAAACCGTTTTAACTGTTCTATCTTTAGTAAAACTGCATCTTTTTTTAATTTAATTTTTTATTTTTTTGTAGACCAAGTATCCTGATGAATCCAATAAGACCACAAACAAGTAAATGCAATCAAATGATGATAAATGATTAAATACTTTTTGTATGGTATTGTACAATGGCCAGAGTTCCTCTCTCTCTCTGTGAAATCGCTAAAGCAAACATTGATGTTGTCTGGCCCAGGAGGAAGCAGATGCAGGGGAAAGTGTGTGCCAGGAGGAACATGGAGGTGTGACAGTAAGGTATATCAATAAGATGGCAGCAGGCAATGGACCAAGACATCTCTTGAGCTCCGGCAGGCAAACAAAGGCTTCAAAGTGCTCCCAGTGAGCCTCTGATTTCCAATGTAATGCTGCGAGATCTTACACCGTCTTTTCAATTGAAAGAAAAGTGCTTGATGATGGAGATGCAAGGTGGCGATCTGATGGTGAGTCCGCACAGGAGCACGTCTGACATAAACAGATTTGCTCCTGCTATAATCAGCAGTTGTTGAACCCAAAACGTACATTTCCTCTTTAAGTCTATTTTCTTGTTTTACATGTATCGCTGCTGTCAAAAAAAACTGGTCGTGTGTAGGAGCTGTTCCTACTAATATGGTGCTCGTGCTACACCTCCTGTAGACACTGTGTAAGGTTTCATAAGTGGAACCAGAACAACAGGCTTTGAAAAACCTTCACGAAGTCTTGCATCCTTTTAAAGGATTATTCACAGCATCGTTGTGACCTTTTAAATGCCGAGGTGTTTTAAATGGTTTTCTATGTAACAGGCTTCTTACATACACATAATATCACGCACAGGCTCCACAGTTTAACACCTGTTTGTTCATGGCTGCAAAAACACATAAAGTTGAGGACGTTCCATTACTGTGAGACTTGGTGGATTGTTTAATGAGGCCCTAATCATTTCCATAGAACAAGTTGCAAATCTTTATAAATGCATCTAATTACATGCCAAGCCTTGTGTACCGTCCAACCTGCAATTATGAGGTGTTATCTGTGTCCTGAAAAATGTCTCACCTTTATGAACCAGCTGTTCAAGGCTCATTCCCGGCTCAAAGCAGAGACCAAGCACGGCTAATGTGAAATGGATAGAAGCCTGTAATTGTGAGCCTCGTTCCAGCTGGCATCCAGCCCTGGAAGAAGACACATCCCCCGCCTCTGTTTGGGTCCTTAACCAGATCTGCCTGTTTTCCCTCTGCACACAGCTAAACGTTTAACCTCTTCAATGACTTTTCTGTTTGAGGAAAAAAAAAAAAAGAAAAAAAAAATTCTGGGCATTGCTAGCACTGCAGTGGCGCCACTCCAGGCAGGATCAGTGGCTGTCGCTCAAGCTCACAGATCAGTAAGAACTAAGGCCTGCCACTCTGTGATGGCACAGGAGCTCTAGGGGACGGAGGGCACATTGACACAGGGCTAAGTTCCCCTTTTTTTTAATGCCACAAACCAGCAAAGCGAATTGTAAGTTTTCTGCTCTCTGCATGTGTCAATGTGATCTTCCAATGATTTTTTTTAATGTGGAATGACATCTTCGTGTTAATTTAATTCACTCTCTTTTCAGCAATTTACTGGTTATGAGTTGGCCTAATTTTCAATATTATCAAAGTTTATCTTATCTTAAATCTCAACATATAATACACTTAAAGAGCAATTCTTTGTGGCCGTATATCATAATGGAAAAGCCTACATATGTGTGTGACATAGCAGAAGAAGAAGACATACTTCATACATAAGACATAATTCCTGTAGAGGAAATTCAGTTATTATCTTCTGTTGGTTCCATCACTCAACTGATGACAGTGTATTCTGTCTATTTCCGCCACATCTTTTCCAGTTTTGTCATGTACTGAGTATTTTCAGAATGCATATTCACTTTTCTGAGTTGTAGTCCAGTGTTTTATGTATGTACAGTGCATGTATGGATGGACATATAGACCAGTGGTTTGACATATACTGTGGACTATATTTTAGCTCTTGGAAACAAATGGGGTCATTTTTGCCATGAGTAATGTGTCATATATCTGATATGTCTGTTCTGCATTTTATACCAGAATTTATCCAATGTTTAGTGTGTCTACATACTCAAGAGAGCTGGCGTGATAAAATGACATTGGCCACAACCCAGGTTTCCTCAATTTAGGGACAACAGTGCCTCCTCTGGTGACAAATGGCAGTGCATAATCTGTGCCTCTCCCTCCTCCTTCTCCATCTCTGTTCCTTTGTTTCTCTCATTTTGGGGCAGAGTCATTCGGGCTTTCTGGGAGAGACATGTTGCAGCTCAGGTTCTGCAAATCAAACAACTTTCAAACAACTGTTGCAGTGCAAAGTTGCACAAAGTAAAGCGAGCGTGAGGAATGCTGTTACAGTGTTGGAAAGAAAAGAGAAAAAAAAACTGAAAGAAGCTCTGAGTGAGAATGGAGTATTATGAGACACAGAGAAAAGCAGTCATCCAAGGAAGCAAGAGTTTCTTTTTTTTTTTTTTTACTTCGCCAAGAGTTCGTCTGGCAACACAAAATGAACACAAATGAAGGCCAGCATGTCAATCATCTTTAGACAATGGAAGTGTTTGATAGTGAAGCTGTGCAAGCACATACTGAGGTAACCAAGCTATTATAATAATGTCTCAGCATATTCTCTATGCTTTGTGCTTCAAACAGGCTTAATGCTGCAGGTACTTTTTTTCTGCATCAGTGTTTCCAATTTCCTAATCTATTTTAATAAGTTTGCTCTTCCCATACAACAGCCATGGCAATGCTTAAAAATAAAGACTCTTGTAAAACTGCTATATCACAAGTCTCCTTCTAATTTCCAAATTGGGGGCACGTTTCCAGTCTAATCTAGTCTCGCTTTCACCCCTCCTGCCAACTTTACAATAAATATCCTGTTCACATATTTGCTATCAAGAGGAGGTCCTTTCAAGTGGGTTCTTGATTTGAGTAATAAATTGGGCAATAATTTGGGAGTGGGTTGATTTTGAAATGCGAAATTTGAACACCGCCGCCGCCAAATCCTGCAGGTCTGTCTTTTGCCCATAGAGTATTTTTATGGGCCTCAGCGGTTCCTCAAATGTCTCCTTCCATTTCAACATCCCCAGTTGGTGCTAACATTTCCCCAGTCTCACTGAGAACAGTCTGGTTGTTTGGCTGTTCTCACCTCCAGAACTGCTGAAAGATTTCCAGAATATCTGATCTGAGCCATCTTCCGTCGCCTCTCCAAACTCCTCCCTCACCAGGGCTTTCGCTTCGACCCCGCAGAGAAGACAGCTTCCCTCGACCAAAGGAGTCAACAAGCAGCTCCTTGGGTTGCCGCCTTGGCAAGCACAGGCCCCAGCATGCTTCAGCAGTCCATATGACCCTGTTTCTTGTCGTTTGGGTCATGTTCTTGAGTGATGAGCTTGTATTTTGGTTCAACCATAGCGCTTTCTATCAATATTTTTTTTATAATACGTAATGGAGACTGATGACTCACAGCTCAAAAGTGGCTGTTGCTCAAATTTAAAATGTGTGTGGAGCCTGTATATGAAGCAGCTAAAAAACGACTTTTTTTCACATTATTTATAAGAATTTCCTCGCTGTGGGACAAATAAAGGTTTATCTTATCTTTATCTTTGACTCAACACAATTTTTAAAATCATTCAAAAAAAAGGAGGGGCAGGACCAAAATGCAAGATAGGTCCATTGCTAAAATCCTTTTAACGGACCCAAGCATTTTTACTTCATGAAACAAGATCAAAAGCTAAAACAAGCCTGGATAGAGAAGATTAAATCTCCAGCCTAACATGTCTCCTACTGGATATTAGACATATACTACATACTCTTAAATAAAGGATCAAAAGAGGTAGACCTACGTCAACCTGAAGGATGATATTCGTTAAAATTTAAGATCCTAAGCCGTGCATATAATCTTTGATAATTTAAATTCCAATATTCCAGCTCTATCACATGTGCATGCAGAGCTTAAAAGAAAATGTGAACATGGTGTAAAGTGCTGTGCACACTGACTGTGAGGGGGGAAAAAAGTCTCTTAGCCAAGTGTGAAAAATGTTCAATGCTCTGAAATAACTGTCTGTTTTGTAAAGGAGAGCCTCTCTTAGAGCCATGTAGAAAGATGAGAAGCAAACTACTGAAGGAGAAAATAGAACTTTTGCAAGGCAAGGGGTTGTGTGTCTGATGTTTGAAGCATAGCCGTACGAGCAAAGGCTGCGAGGAGAAGCTGTGCTGACAGGTGTGTTCCCTGATGGATCCCACTGTTTTGCACATGATAAAATGAGATGATGCAGGTGATAGGTCGGGCAGTGATTATGGTCAGAAGCAATCAGTCACCTTGGCTTTGTTCTGTGCATAAAAGTAAAACTTGTAGACTTGAGGAGCAGCGCGAGGAAGGAGATAAAGCAGGATTTATGAATTTGTTTTCTATGCAAACAATGCACACGTTTTTTTTCTGTATGAAAACACTGAACAGTCAACAAAATCCAGACGGTGGAAGCACAGATAAATCACCAAACCTTTTGTTGTGCTTCGCTTTAAACAAATGACATCAGACAGCTAGAAACTACAGCACTTTAAAACAAATGCAATAGAAAATGAACTATTTTGCATTTTACATTTAACCTCAAAATTACAAGGTCATAGCAACAACATCTGATGTGGTCTCCAGTTGTTGCAGCACAAGCAGGACTGCAACCAGAGAAGAGCTCAGTAGTAGATGGTAACATTTCTAAACGTGTTGTTTCCTTAATGGCCAGAAAGTCCAGTAGTACACCAAAGTACACCAATTTCTAGGCTGATGATAGAGAAATATGTAATGTAGTGGTTGATAATGATAACTAAGCATAAAAATAGATATAGCCTGAGGTTTAGTCAAGGTGTGAATTCTAACCGCCTTAAATGAATGGCGTGTCCATACGTGTCGTCTTGGCACAAATGGAAGAACAGATGGTCCTTTTTTTTCTTTTTTTTAAATCTTGAATTACATTAAGCATAAAGGAAGCACCTCTTTATGTTTGATAGTACCAATCCATGAGTCTTTTTTTCTTTTTGTTCCTTCCAGGATACATCTTTATCACCCCTCACCAAATGCCAAAAACACATGGAAAACAATGTAAAAATATGTCGGCCTATCACCGGAGTGAAAAAAGGTCCTGGCCAGCATGCAGGCGGCCACCAGTGTTACTGTTGTGTTGTAGATAAGGCTGGAGGGGAGCGGACGGAGTGTTGTGTTTGAACTTCAGATAGCTATAGCAATGGCTTAATTCTCTTTTCCTGCCTCAGTCTTGCACTGCGCTGACCTTTCTTTCTAATCCCCTTTCTCAACCTCATTACTTGTCAAAGGCCTGGGTGGTGTGACCTGCTTCCCAGGGTGATAAAATCAACTTCATTCTATTCATGGCCACTGCCTGTAATCTGATGCATGCCCTCACGAGCATGTTCAATGAACTTTATGTGTAGCAGTAAAGAAGCGTCAGCGGCAGTATATAATGTGTGAGGTTATATGTGCGTTTTCAGGTCTGACTTCATTTTGTCAGGTCTGCGTGCTGAGTTATTCTGGCTAGGTTCATGTTGTGTTCCTCATGCGCCATTAAAAATTGAAATGAGCTCTACATAGAAATGTGCGCAGGATTCATATGTTTTTGTTTTGGGAATGTGTACGAAATGTGCGCTGAAGTGTTTCTGGCCCCGGCGTCCCTTAGGTGCCTGCCCTCCGTCGTCTTGTCCCCTGTAAACACAGGAGGGCAGATGGAAGGTGGTGTGTGTGTGTGTGTGTGTGTGTGTGTGTGTGTGTGTGTGTGTGGAGGTGGGGGGAGGAGAAGGGGAGAGTAATGTATGCTGCATTATTTATCGGTTCTCATCCATGTCAATGCTTTGTGCTCATTTCCCTGTGACATTTCAGAGGTTGAGGAAAAAAGCAACAAAACAATGTAATGGAGAGAAAGACCTTCAGCGCGGCACAATAGAGCTGAAAGAAGCGTGACGGATGAAGCAAATGCCTCGATTAACACTCGCAGTTCCCTCTCTTTGCTACCTGTCTGTGCAGCCTGGTGTGCGGATCACATGTACAAGAGACTGGGAACACAACGGCGAACCAGGGCTGCGATATTACACCAGCTCCTCGTAATTATATGGAAGATATATTACGTGGGATCGGCTCTCATCCTCTTCACGCCATCTTCGCCGGCCTCTCTTTCATCTGTCAAGTCTAATGAACAGATGTTGCTCCGCTGTTGGAGTCAACATGATGGACTGAGTCGCTGGCAGGCACATCCTTCTGCTGAGAGAAAGTGAGAGGGGTCATCTGGACGGCGAACAGCGTGCCAGGGTGCTTTGACTCTTCTGTGTTTCTCACCTTCTTCCTTCCTCGTGGCTGCCCTCGTCTCTGACATTCAGGAGTCTTTCCATCCCTCGCCCCGCCCCCAGCACTCTACCACCCGCTGTCCTGTCCATCTGAGCCCTTGTCAGCCATTCTGTTCGACTGATCACTTACCTGTAATGTGCCCTTGTCCGCAACTGGAGCAAGCCGGCCGGTGAAAAGGTCAAAATATTTATAATAAGGTCAACAAGGCCTCTGAGAGGCGAGTAAGGGAGGATGGAGAGGAACAGTGGTAGAATGAAGGTTACATGAAAAGTCACTCAATATTTTTGAGAAGGAGAAATTATACACTTTAAGCAACTTGGCTGAATGGAGAGTCCAATGAGATATCACATCATAATTCTTGGATAGTTCAATACAGATTTATAATCATTAACTTTAGACACATTTGTGCATCTTCCTCTCTTGGCATGGTGGTAATGTAGAATCTATTGAGATGTTCAAGCAAACAACTGTGCCCAGAATCATCATTTACAGCTGCCATGTCTTTCTTCCTTGCTTTTGTAATTAATATATCATAAAAAATATATAACAAAAAAGACATATTCCTGTGTATAAAAACACTTTCCAGAGCTTTCTTTGTTGGAAATAAGGTCACTTTAAATCAGCACAAACACACTAGGTTGTTTCGTTGTTTTCGCATGTCAAAACCATGGAGTGTGTAATAAATACAAGGCTTAAATAAAGTAATATCACACTTTGCTAGTCGCCACAGACGTAAAATAGCAGATTCAAATTAACAGCAGGCTTATTCGCAACCGTTTCACGACCTCTCATCACTACAGAGGGTGGCGATAAGTGCAGATTGTAGCTTGAGTTAAATACTAAAACAGCAACTGTGAACATACAGTTTCTAGTTTAGGGAGTGAATTAATCAGATATGTTGACTTAAAGGTGGTAAAGCAGAAGCCAGAACTGCATTCCCACCCTCAAATTTCCCGACCTTTTTATTTCTTGGTTATAAATGTTTTGATCTGTCCAGACAACAAACTGGGACACGCCTTACTTTATATACATTTAAGCACTGCCTGCAGTGATCATATTAATACCAGTGCTGTCTAACACAGTAATTGAGGTAGTGGGTTTTAAACCTGGAGGAGAAGAGGTGACAGGTCTATCACCCTCCCTGATAATCTCCCTGTAATGGGACGGCACCTGCTCCCACGCTGAAGTGTCCACCTGCAGTGAAAATTGTTCCTCCGCTCGTGGAGCAGCCGGCAGCGGAGCAGCACGCGAGAACATTTTCAAACACCATTTGACATTCTTCAAAAAGTGTTCCAGACATACTTAGCCCAGGCTTTTATCAAATCTGTCAAGGGCGCTACAACAGAATTTTTTTTTCCCACAAAAAATGGGTGATAATAACACACCATACCTATTTAACGCATGAGTTCCTTTTTAATAGTGGGTGGCAGATAGTGAGTGATAGCTGTAACTTTATCCTGCGCTACACTTTTCTTTACTGGACCACCTTCCCCAGGTAGGTGACGGCCTTGCCAGACTCACATTTTCCCAGTTTAGCCAACCGTATCCCAGTCAATCTGTCAAACATCTTTTGCGTTTCCTGTTTTGTTGTCTTCAGCAGGACTTGCGTGCTCGGTCGGTGTAACTGTGCAACTACAGGCCGTGTATTGTTTGTCATCATCGGTTTCAGCACATTTACAATGTCCTCAACCATATCTCATTCTGCCCGGGGTCCGACATCCAACAAGGCCTCATCCTTCACAGTGTGGTCACGGTGGAGTCATGGCAACATTTGTAAACATTCAGTTTGTGCTCAGGGACATTTTGGTTCTCTTGTTTTTTGACTTCAGATTCTTCTTTTTTTGGTAAAATGTCCCATCTGATTTGCACAGCAGCAACAAAAGGCCAAATCAGGTCTTCTTTGAGCGCCGTGTTTACCCAGAGCTGGTCTGCATTGCAACATTTGCAAAGGCTATTTCCAATAAATGTCAGGCTTTGACACAGTCTCCTTTTTTTAGATGAAACATAGACATCACATAGAAGTCAGAATGCCACTTCGGTATATGAAATGTCTATAGCTTGTTGGATTGCAGCAGAGATTTGCTTATAATAGTTTCTTTTAATTTCATTCAAGATGTTCTCGATCCTCACCACAACAGCATTACCGCACACTTGATGTGCTCTCCGCTTAAATGAGCTGTCACATTAAAGGAAATGCAATCAAGTTGAGTGTGCATTGAATAATTATAAACTGAATGTATTCTATGAGCAATCAAAAAATGCTGAAACACAAAAACAGCCAGATATAATAGATATTAAATATTAACCTCCTGCAGTATTAATTGCTATATTGATGAGAGCGTTCTCCTCGTGAATGACATCCTTGACCTATAAGAATGCTATTAAAAAGAAAAAAAAAAAATCCTTTCAAACTGTGAGTGCTACTCACAATGTTATCTCAGTGTATTTATTTGAATTTTCCAACCCCTCGTAGACACAGTGTCCTCATAACAACTCGCTAATAACTTCCCTTGATATTCAACAAAGTGAAAAAGGTTCTTATTTTGGACTCTATGTCACAAATTTTTCACATTATCAATAGCTTGCTTGCCACAGGCCAACCAACAAAGTAACACGATAAGCTGCCAGTCATCTCACACCGAGGCGTGAAAATTTTGCCATGACACCAATTTCACCTGCTGCTCTTTCTCTCTCAGCTTGTCTCTTTCCTGAGGGACAATGGTCCTGCTCTTAAAGTGCAGCGGGACCCTGCAGACCTGGAGGTTACTCTCTCACGTCCACTCCAGAACGTAGCAAATGCTAGACCCTCTTTTCTCGTCGTGAGCAGAGCGACCAAGAGAAAATGAGAAAACCCGCACACAAGTCCGGATCCTTAGTTCCTGCGCGGCAAACCGCATGCGAGGGAATTCCCAGCGTAACGGCAGATGTCGCACAGAGGAGCTCTCTCTCCCCTCTCTCTTTCTGCACCCCCCCCGCCCTCCCTTCCTCTGTCAGTCTCTCGCCACCCATGACAGATGCATCTGTCACATATGATCCTGAAAGAGGAGCGGCGCAGACATCGTGCTGTGGGAGATGCAACTGGAGCGCGTTAGACGTCGGGAGGCAACAGAACAACAGAGCTGAGAAGCAGGAGGTTTAAAAAATATGGGAGAATTAAAGTTGGATTTTTGCAACAGAGTTAAAATCAATCACTGAAACTGTGCTGATTTTCCTGTCTGTATCAGTGGTTCTAACAGGGTTACTGGTGAATTAGGACAGGTCAGTTATTGCTTGCTCGGATTGCTGCATAATTATTGGAGAAATGTTCTTAATATCTCATTTTAACTCTTTGCACAGTTTTCTGATTTAGTCTTGTTTAAAAGTGTTATATATAATCAACTGAACAGCAGGTTTTATTTCATTCATGTTTGAGATACAACTAATAGATCTTTTCATAATGACCCCAAACACTCATGTTTTTATTTTCCTTTATTGGATATTAATGCACACATGGTCTCAAACAGTATTGCATTGCGTCACTTCTTCTTTCAGACTCTGACACGTTTGTCCCTTTCCTGTCATGAGAAGTCGCTCTTCCTTGACAAATATATGGCTTGGTGGTTTGGCTCTGACAAGGCGTGGGGTCTTATCTCTCTAAGGTAGATTCACACATATGTTGCCTGACAGCTCTAGTGTCAGCTTTAAGGTGCAACGGCATGACCAGCATTGGGAGTAACTGGAAAGAGTAAATAGAAATGTAATCAAAGAAATGTCCCTAAATTCATACATTCAGGTGTGATTTCACATGTGTTGAGCATTCTTAAACCTGAAACAGCTGCATCCTGCAACAAGGGCACCTGAGGTCAGAGTTGAAACACTGACAGGCTCCATAACTTGTGAGGTTATCAGACTGACTGATAAGGCCTTTCAATTTCCTGTGGACTTTCATCGGCCTCTGCATGAAGTCCAAACGATGAGGGGTATGCAGGGAGAGACCAATGTCGTCCCTTATTCCCAATTCAATATGAAATGCAATTGCTTTGTCTCACATTTTACTCCCAATCTGCCACACTCGACCACCTTACTCATCTAATCTCATTCCTGTGCAAAGAGCTCCCCTGATATGGAGAAAGAGAGATTGAAGAGAGGGATGAAGAGATAGCGCTGTGTTAAGGAAGCGAAGAGAGGAATGAAACAGATGTGAGCATCTGTACAGTAAAGATTCTGTAAATCATTGTCAAGGTTGATACCTGGTTTTGGGAAACACTTTTAATAATCAACAATACAATACTAACCACTATTTTTATCAGTTATAGATTTTAATAGATTCTAGATGTGTCAAAAAAAATGAGATTGCAATGATAATAAAAGAAATGTAATATCTATAGACACTACATATCATCTCTGGCTCTCAGGCTCCCAACTCTGGACACCCACACTCGAGCCCCACCACCCCTCCAGGAACCTGGCTCTCCAGTCGAACCTGCGGACCCACACTTAAATTTCCACATGTGTGCTATAGATTTTGAGGGTTTGCAAATCATTTAATCAAGCATTTAAGTGAAAATTGTGCCAAGGCAACGCATCAAATGTCGAGACTGAAAAACGTCATTGTTTAATGAAAAATAGATTTGAAATTTAAAGCCAGCAACATGTTTCAAAAAAGTTGGGACAGGGGCATGCTTACCATTGTGTTGCATCACCTCTTCCCATTCTCGCCTGATAGAGGATTTCAGCTGCTTTTTGGAATCGGGGTTGTATTATAACATGTTTTATATGTAATTAGCTATGCATCGCATTGAAGTGAATGAAGCACAGTACGGTAATTGTGCAGCATAATTGAGAGGATTATAGTCTCTGTTGTTTAGATAAGATGTTGCACAGCAAATAATGATCACTTTTCTTTGCTATCATGGCCATTTGCTGTTTTCTAGAGGCACCAGCATCCCAAAGATAATACCTGCCTGACTGCATCTTGCGTCCCCCTGCAGAACAAGAACATAAACGAGGGAACATAAACTGCTATGGACACCTGTGGCGGCGAGCAGGTGGCTGTGATGAATTGTGCAACGAAAACACATTTAATGTATACGGCATGTATGGCTGAATATCGCTCAGCTCCCAATGCATCCAACGCATTAATTAATACATCAAAACTGCACAGCACAACATCCTCTGCGCTATGCAGTTTCAAGTTTCAGTGTTTTCATCACAGCACGCCACATGATCACACGTTGCCAACCGGCGCAGCTCGCTAGGAGTTCTCCATAAGATAGTAACCCTCGCAGGAATAGCTTCATGGAATGAGCAGCGTGAGCAAACCCACTCATTCACATAGAATATTCATGGGCCATCATGTCAAGAAAGAGAGATTGGCTGCTGCATTTTTGCAATAGGAAAGAGAACCAACAAAAGAGCCTCTGAATAAAATGTGGACAGCAGCCACAACAATGTTGTTAGTTGGAAACCTGACGTCCTTAAATAGATACTCTTGTGTGCTTAGTGGTTCATCAACATATGGTGCTCCTTACAGCATAACTACGGCTTCAGTGGTCTTAACAAATATCTAATAGAATAAGCTTCACAGATGTATTATGATAACATGCAAATACAAATGTATCTATGCAGATGCATTGACTGCTCTTTCCCCACATGCCGACCAAGTTTGAGCCGTGCTCCGGAAGGTCACTCCCCTGATAAGGATTTTGCGCCGGCTAATTTGGGATGACAGCCCATGTCATCGAGAATGTTTTTTCTAGGACCTGATTATCATCAGAGCTGCCCATGCAAATGACAGGGAGACCTTAAGGGATATCATTTTCTATTAAAATATGTAAGAGTCTAATTACAGATAAATGTCACATTAGCTGTGTGAGATATAGAGACCTGGAGTGAATAGGTGGTAGGAAAAAGGTGGAAGGGGCTCACAGAGTGATGTGTGGAAAGAGGGGGGAGAATCAGAGGATTTAATAATGTTGTCGGACATCATTAACACACTTCAGTTAGTTGTTTTTATAGGTAACATATGAGAATGTGAATGCAGAATGAGAGCGGTGAGAGTGTGTGACGTGAAGAAGTTCAATCCAAGGAGACAGTTTTAAACTCACCACTACAGGTACAGAAATGATGTATGTGTGCTTCTCAGTGGGTACAAAGGAATGCAAGGCTATACTTGAACTTAAAGGGGTATGATCAAATATATATAGGAATGGTTAAATTTATGTTTGACATTATATCTAACAGCTAACATCTGAAATTTTCTGCTTGGAACTGGTGCAATCACAGAATGAAATGGCACCAATGAGAAGATAGGACAGCTCAGTTATGTTTCCCGTAATAGCCTACAGTCCATAGTTTTACAAAATAGAATTCAACATGTACAAAAATATTGACTGAAAAATCCACCCTTGCAAGTCTAAGAATAGCTTCTGCAGTGACTTTAAGCAGGAGCCAGACTTCACTCTGCTGCAGCAACGTAGAAAATTCAGTTCCCAAGTTAAGGTTCTTTTCTTGCCTCTTAGACAGCACTGATCCCCAGGCTGTATACTGTGCCCAGTAATAATCCAACTCAAATGTTAAGATAAAGTATGTGCTTAAGTTGCTGTCAGACCTGAAATTGGCAGGACACATCATTATCTCAACCTGGGGTAAAAAAAAAATAAAAACAAGCATAGTATGGACAGGATTATAACAATAATCTGGTTGTATAGCTTGAATGGCAACTAGAAACATTTCAGAAGCGTTCTGCCTTTACTGTCTGTCATTTTGTCTGAACTAGGCCTTTTAACATCACACACCACTTTGACCTGTCACATCAGGAAAATCAGAGGTAATAACAATGATGGCACCGCCGATTAGCCCGATCGCCCAACAAAATTGCACTCAACCTGAGCACTCAGCCCAGAGAAAGAATGTGATGTGAATATATGTTTGTAGAACGCAGCCTCACTCCTAGCGTGTTCAAAACCGACGCTTGGTCAGGGCCCTTTAGTGTCGGTTTCTGATGCACAAGGCGTCCTAATCAGAAGCAGCAGGTTAGCAACACAGTCTCAATCCCAGCGCGTCAGAAACTAACACTAAAGGGGGGTCAGTTTTTTGACACACTGGGATCATTGAAACCCTAACCCCCCGACCCTAGCTCTCTAACCCGCTGCGTCTGATTATGACGCTGGGAGAGACCTTGTGCATCAGAAACCGACGCTAAAGGGGCCCAGACCAAGCGTTGGTTTTTGGCGCACTGGGAGTGAGAATGTGTTGGTTTGTAATACTGAGCCGAGCTGGAAACTGGTTCCAGCAAAGTTGAGAGGCTTTATGGAAGGTAAATAAAAGCAGAATGCAATTACCAGTGAACCTGTGTACCTGTCAAATGTCCCTAACAGGTGTTGTTAGATGGTTCCACAACAGCTGGCATCAAATTCTATACTATACTATATTCTTTTTTATAATATCGTTTTACACAGTGTCAGGGCATTTTTTTGGGAAATATCGTTGTGGTATGGTAATGTAATATTGTACAGACTGAGATGATGAATGAATAAGGACCCAGCACTGCATAACACTGATATACTGCAAACAGTAAATCTTTGAATATGTCAGGTTTCAGTTGAAGTGAATGGGAAATGGATTACGTATTCACAGATACTGGTGCTCATGTGAGCTCACCTGCGGTCTTGCTAATGAGCGAGCATGCACCACACACCTACACTTTATTGATCTCATAAGTTAAGTTAGCTCACACTACACGTTTCTGCACGGCTAGAACCTGCAATGTTTATGCTCACGAAGTGCGGATCAATGGAGGTGGGTGGGTGCTTCAAGGACAATTCCAACAAAGTATATCCAGAGACGCTCTACCACGGATGGAAAGTAGGAATGAAAAACAATCATTCTGAGCTGTAAGCTGCAGACTTCAATCCGACCTAACCCATGGCCTAGGTCCACTAATTCATCACTGCATGTGATTCTCCTGCTCTGCATGAAATTCTGTCGACATTTTATGAGGAAATTGTTAAACTTTTAATGAACAAACTCATTAAAATGGGGGTTATTTTCAGAAATATCCCTGTTGGCTTCCGCACGCCAGATTGAAACCTCTTTTCAATTACCATGCAGCCCCAAAGAGACAGACAGCTTTTAAGGTCCTCTCTGAAGCCACATCATTAAAATGTAATGAGAGGCTGTCCAATTGCACTCCTGTATCCTACTAGGACACTCATCCAATGTCCCCGTAATGGTGAGTGATAGTACTCACACAATAAGGGAATATTTACTGTTTTATATTTCATCACACTGTGTTTGTGTTGATTCTAGAAACACAATTTGGAGAATCATTAGTATTTTAATCAGCTGTTTTAGAGTGAGGTGTTTTATTCCAGAGGCCAGACTTGCTAATGGTCATTATTGTAGTTGAGACCACTGCTTGATTAGATAATAGATTTGTAGACAACTTGAAATACAATGAGGCATTAGGGGGTGAACTATGCATTTTGTGACTCCAAGTAAGCGTTTAAAATAATCTGTCTATATACAATACACACAAGAAGTTCAGGAAATTAAATGACAAAAAAAAAATAATTTGTCGTAATCGCATGGTTTCTGATCTGATGACCCTATTGCTATGATGACATCATTTGTCTGTTGACTTCTATATTACAAATCACTACTGAAAAATAAATCTGTTAATGATGTGGCAATGCTGTGGTTAAGGTTTGGTCAGGTTTAGAGAAGACACTATTTTGGGTTAAGATAAATAGGTTAGATGTGGTTAAGTCTAGAGAATGATCATGGTCATGCTTCAAACAACAACAACAACAAAAATAACATTGACTGTATGAAATGGTTAATGGTTCATTTCCACAATCATTCCTCCTCTCAATCCTGGCTGGAAAGAGATCCTTTCCTTGCAGAACTCAAAAGTGACAGGTCAAAATCCACTATTCTTGTTCCATCCAAAAAAACTTTCTGCATCACCTAATGCTTACGACATGGTCCACCTGATTCCTGCACACAGGCAGAAATTAAAGCTCTGCTGTGAGGACGTCAAGGCAGTGGGATGGAGGATCCGCATGAACTGTATTGACTGGGATGTTTTCAGGGCTGCTACCAACAGTCTGGACTCTGCACCACAGTGAGTTATAACAATGACAAACCCTGGTTCACAGCCAAGCTCAGACAGCTAAGGTCACAAAAGGAAAAAGCATATTTGAGTGGGGACAGGGACAAGTTTTGAGAGTCAGTGTACAGGTAGAGTAAGGTGGTGAGAGAAGCTAAACTCATCTCTGCTTCTGTCTCGAAGGGGCTCAGATAAATCACACACCACAAACCTAAAGCCCTCTGCTCTGTTAATGACTTGTGTCTGGCCAACAAACTGAATGAGCACTGCTGTTGCTCTCTGCATCCTGGAGAGGGACAGGATCATCTGCCCTGAAGCACTGGTCTGATCAGATGTCTCCAGTGTTCAGACATTGCAAACAACTCACTGGAGACATGGCCATGTACTGGTCTGCCTCAAAACCAAGGACTATTGGACTCAGTGACGACAGAACTCTCACTCTGATCTCTGTGGCTACCAAGTCATTTGACTGTCTTGTGCTGTCCCAACTCAAAGCCCTCACTGGCCCACACCTGGACTCCATGCAGTTTGCTCACAGTGCCATCAACTCTGACCACTTCATCCTCCAGCACCCAGACTCCTCAGGAACCTACGTCATCAATGGTCTTGAAAAGGAGTCCAGGATTTTGTTGTTTGGTGTAGATCAGTCAGAACTCCATAGGTAACAGGAAGAGGTTTTGCTTTCATGTGAGAGACACTGTAGAGGATTTACTTAGTTTTACTGGTGCAACGAAATCTGAAATTTCTGTACTATATATTTAAAAAAGTAAAACAAAAAAATAAACAAAACCACTTTACTAAACTTGAGCTTCTTGAATCCAGCAAGAACACACACATCAATATGGATGAAGTTGAACAGCTCTACAATGCGGTACATCAAGAAATCATTTAAAGACATGCATTGCCTTTTCAAAAATGTCACAGCAAAAGAGGAGAATTGCACTTACTGACTCGTATTTGTTTCCCTTTAGCATTCTGTGGCCACAGATGGGCTGAAAATCTCCATTGCAGAGAGACTCCATCGGGGTTTGGCCAATGCTTCAACAGTATGTAGACACAGTACACATGAAGAGGCTTCCAAATCCTGCAACAGCCTCCTCAGAGGCCACTGAAGCTGCACAGCAAGAGCTTCTCATCTTAACCAAACTTTACTTCTTCATGGCTGTGTACTGGTCCTTCAGTCGCTTCTTCACAAAATCACAAAAGATGAATAAAGGTTGCTGTTTCGTGCAAAGTTTTGTTGATGGAGAAAGTCAATTTAGCTTAAAGTAAAATCAACTTTGTTATTATGATGATTATGACTAGTGTTCTATCATAACATATTATGTAAAACTAAACTACTTTTTAAAAATTAAATGAAACTAAGACAAATATGACCAGCTCTTTAAAAGACTTTAAGATTATTGATTGACCCTGATGAAGCTGTACTGCGCCTCAGCACCCAGAGAAAGGTCAATGCATTCACTACTGTACATTATAAAGGCAAGAACACAGTCCTGCTGTTGTGTGAGTCCACACTACAGCATTGTAAGGCCTGATTTTCACTTGCTGACAATTTTTGGAGATCGCCAACAAAAGTCTCCAAATCAGAGGCAAATCAGCGCAGAGGAAGTGGTTGAGACCTGGAGGACATAACATATGTAGAACTCAAATAGTCCTGACAATGTAAGGGATTGGTTAGTGTTGTGCACAGTTATTTTCAGACATTTTCAAGACAAAAGCAATACTGCCAAGTGTTTTTAGATGTTTGACTTTCACAAGCAAGCAGGTTATTGTCATCACGATTTTTAGGTGATTGTGGACATGGATAAGAGGTCTGGTAAATTTGTGAGAACCACACATAATATTAAGTCTTCAAATATGATGATTTTGTCCTCAAACATACATTGTGGCTAAGGGCTTAAATCCTTCTTTTTAAACCCATCCTTCTTGTTTTTGCGTTCACATTTTGCTTTGGTGTAACCAGCAAGCACTCAATTATAAGATTTGCTAGTTTCTGCAGATACCCTGCGCTCTTTATAGAAAGAAATCAAATGGCCCGGAACCAGTGAGATCAAGTAGACCAGATCTGTCTGCCTGGTGAAGAGTCAAAAAATAGAGCTTACAGTTAACAGTTTATAGATGAACCTATACCTCCACAGTCTCCGGCACAGATGGATAGTTAGAATGGAGAGATTGGAGTGTTTCTCCCTTAAAGGACGTGGGAATATGGCTCAGAGACAACAACTTTCAAAAGGGACAAGAAAGAGGGAATAATGAAAATAATTTAAAAGATGGGTTATAAAAAGTATAAATAGCCAGAGTAAGTAAGATTATAAGGGTACGAGAATCCGCGTGCCAGACAGGGCACACAGAACACAGTGTCTGTCAGCTGGAAATACTCCCTAACTTGGAAGGACAACAGGGGTCGGGATTTGGCCATCAAGAGTACAAGCTGTCAGTGTCCTCCCTTATCCTGTCCCCTGGTTCCCTTCACTAAATCCCTGAGTTAGACATCAAGGCCATTGTGATCTGATTTCATCCTCTTTATCTAGTTCAGCATACCCAGTTTTTCTTCTGTGTTGCCTGTTGGAAAACACTCTTGTCATAGCTCATTTACTTAGAAATCTAGAGATTGTTGCAAAAAAAGTGAGCATTTTAACACAGTATTTGTTAATGCTTCATGGTCTGCATTTTTAGCTCAATCAGACAAGCCTTTAAATTTTCTTTCTGTTTGTTTGCTTTTGTCAGTTAAATGTGCAAACTTTCAGTCTGGTGATTTTCCTTTTTTTCCCCCACAACAGTCTAATACCAATGCAAATGTGCAACTGAGAGAATAGCCCACCAGATGGGATGGAAGGTGTAAGTACTAAAAAGCGATGGGGGAAAAAGCAATTTGAAATATGGGTCTTTTTTTTCTCTACAAGCTCCAGATGAGGGCCCAAGCTTTAAGTATTACCATGTCAGACAGGACACCAGAAAGTCACAGCTGTGCCTAAACTACACACACACAAAAAAAAAGATAAAATGAGATCAGTGTCTCTGCTTAACATTAAGAAGCTGACACCAGGCATATGTTTAGATACTCACCAGAATACTAAAGTATACAATATATAAAAGGACAATACCATGTAAATATTCTCAATACTATTATCTGTGCTTTATGCCAAAACAACACATAACAATACATGTGACACAACATTAAATTACTGTGTTATATGGTATTCATAATTCATAATTTCCACATGTTTGTGGAATAAATGCAAATCAATGCCAATCCATTTGCAGAAGTGGTAATTTAGTTTTGTTTTTGTCTTTTTTAAAAGGAGCATCTCTCTGTGGGTTGCTCTGTGCATCCTCAGGCTCACCCACATAGCCCTCACTAAACTCCCATAAACCTCTTATATGCAAGTTACGGATGCTTGTTTCACTTTGATATGCAGTAAGTGACTGGAAAAATATAAGGCCTGCCCTAGAAGAGAAAATGTGCGTCTCACTTCCATTTGCATTTTAATCTTTACACTAACAGGTCCATGCAACAGTAATGCCATTTCCATACTTGTTTAGCCTTTGAACAGAGAATGGGTTTTAACCAAGCTACAGAGTCAATGAAGAGTCTGTAATGATGCATCTTCTCTTGGTTGGTAATTAATCAGCTGTTGGTACATATACTATGGTGACCTATATCCAGAAAGTGGTGTCAGCTCTATCAGTAACAGACACTGTATGGCACTCCTCCATTGGTCAGAACCATTTCTCATCTACTTATCGGTAGTTACTGATCTTCAGTTGCAATAGTTTCCCACAGGATAAATGGTATCACCACAATATTTCACTCCAGGAACCAGCAACACAGCACGGGTGGTTAATGGCCATTAGCAAAGAAGGAAGGAAAGAGCAAAAACACAGTGTCAGTTCATTTGGAAAAGTGGGAGGTTATGTGCAGCTGGGATGAAGTAAGACACAACATTGGATTATCTTTTGCTGTTTATTGTGGTTTTATTCTTGGAAGCAGCACAATGACTGATATTTACAGTAAATGTCACAGAGAAAGGTTCCGGTGAGAAAGTTAATTAGTTTTGCCCTCATGATCAAATTGTCAACTTTGTTATGCATAATGTGCAAATAATTCTTAGAAAATTATAATATAACACACAATTTTTGCCGGTAATCTTCAGCACACACTCAGTGACATACAGAATAATTTGCCTGTTGTGAATGAGAGAACATTGTAGATGTGCTTGTGTAGCCTGGTTGTGGTTGTCTACAACCTGACCTTGCCAGCGTGTCTCACACATTGTTACTCTGCATGCTGGTTTCTCTGACATCTGTGTGTCTGTGGTGTGAAAGCAGAGCAGCGTGAATCTTTGTAGGTCATCAGTTAATTCTACATTACACTATCTGCGGATCTGCACTGCGAAATGTCTTTAGAGTAGAAATGAATGAATCTTCAGAATGATCTTAATTTGAAGTAAGAAAACATCCTGTGTTGTTCTTTGGGTCCTGACACTCCGAGCTGATTCTCTAGGAACTAACACTGACAAAGACTGGCTGATCGCATGCTCTGTGTTGGTTCAAGACATCACTTTTACGTTGAACATGAGCAGACTGCAAAGACTACAGATTGATGGCCAACTGGAAAATCAAACCTCATGGTGATGTGTCATGAAAGCCATCAGATCTCAGAAAAGCTGAGTGTAAATGCATCCAAGTATTAATTCAGCATCAATTTGTTAACTAATACTAAATAAACAATGTCGTTCTTCTTCTTCTTCTTCTGATTTTTTTTTTGTCAGATAGAGAGCAGCTTCAGGTGCGTTACCATCTATCCCTGGACTGAAGTAGATTTGACCCTGATTTGCATGAAAACTGAGATGGACTGCAATCAGATTTATGATGTGGGCAGCAGAGAGGCCTGTATGTGGCAAAGTGTAAATCAGCATATCTTTAATCGGATCTGAGCCTGAATACGAGACACTTGACAGGACAAGTGCAGATGGGACCTAGGATTGATGGATTGATCTTCCCATGAATGAAACGTGAATGTCTCTACCAACTTTTTGTGTTAACATCAAGAAGATGTTGAGATTATGGAAAGTTGAAGGATCAACAAAGTCATCAGGATTCATCCACTGGGTACCAAGAATGTCTGTACAGGATTTAATGGCAATTCACCCATTGGTTGCTGACATATTTCAAGAGGCTGCCAAATTGATATCTGCTGTTGCCATGACTAAAAAAAAAAAAAAGCATGGAAAAACGAGACAAACAAAGCATGATTAAAGTGACAACTGGTAGTATGATGTGCCAGGACAAATGATGTTGTATGTGCTTCGCAATGGGATTGTCAGCTCTTGGTTTTTAGCTTGGCGGAAATCAGCAAAGGCGCAACAGCACGTGATGACTGACTGACGGCTAAGTGCATTCACAGGAGAAAACACGTGTCATGTGGGAGTGTATGGGTTAATAATGCAACACTGGGTAACATTTTTCATGAATGGATATCTATAATACATCATATGTACCTATATAATGCATTAACACATACATAATGCATTGTATACAATGTATGATACATTATTAATAGTTACTATAAAAGTCCATGCAGTATTACTACTGTATGTCTTATAAATAGTCATAGGGGTTATAACACTATATAGGTCAAGTAGCTGTTGCTCAGAATAACCGGCTTGCATTTAAAGCCATATTTCAGCTCATTGTGAGCTTCCAGTATGAATATAGAGTGAAAATACCAGAGGCAGGAGGGGAGCTCCGAAACACATGTCGGTCCTGACACCAGACTCTTCATTTATAACAATGAGAGAGTCTGACAAACAGAAAACAGAACAGGATGTCTAATGAATTTAGAGGCAGTCTCACAGGCACTACATTTTGACACTATACATTATTAGAATTGTAGCCCACCTTTACCCACTATATTAGGTAAGGGCTTCCTAGGTTCTTGTGGTTTAAAAAGAGACTACTTAAAAGTCCACCACCTAACTCTACTTACTGTAACTTAAATTCAAACCACTCTTAATGCACCCATAGCACAATCACACACACACACACACTAAACACAATGACCAAAACAGTAGGTTAACTCCAAACAAATGATTTACTGAACTTGTAACTTATCAATTAACACATAGCTCAATCAACATACACAGTTAGAATTGAATTAATAAATAGTAAACCATGTGAGGGGCCCACTCACCATTCACACACACACATGCATTCACACAGCCGGCTTATTGAACTATGAAATCTTTCACGTTGCAGGCCTGAGCGGTGCTTGTGAGCGGCGAGGCCCAAAACAAAATGGCCACTTCACTCAATGAGCCAACCAAAACGCAGTTCACGTTCAAGAGAGTCAAAGCATGTGTTAAGATGGCAGTGCGCTAACTCACCAGTCCGTCGTTCAGACCTTGGCTCACCGTCACCAATGTCCAGCACGAGATTAAACCCACCAGCAGTCCAGCAGCACTCCTCCAGCGACCCAAACTTCACCTCCTGGCCGGACGATGAAAAGTGATCCCTGTAGCGAGCTGGGTTAGCTTCACTACTCTGCAGCTGCAGCATCCACTTAGCTAGCGGATGCTAGCCTCGGCGTGCTAGTCCAATTGAGAAAAACACCTTTTGTGCAGGACAACTTCTATTCAACCTTTTTAACAGCGGCACAGCACACGTGTTATCTCTCCTCCGTCTCTTCGTCAAGCTCTCTTCTCTAACTTCCTGTCATCAGTCACGTTAAGCCAATACAATAAAACAACAATAAAATACAATAAAAGCATTTCATATTTCCCTTGTTTTAACTAATTTTAAACATTTTTAAAACACAGATGAACTATAATTTTAACTCATATTTACATATGTAACTTATTTATATTTTTAAATCTTTTTAAAACTGTACCACACCTCATGAATTTCATTAGAATTTAATTAACATATTAACATATATGTCAGGGTTACATAATGTCAGTAATTCACGGACCTGTTGACCCTTTTCTACTGATGACATAATAACACACTAAATAATGATTGCATGCAGAGGAACTACCAGTGGCCCTGACCTGATCTGGGGTCACTGTGTTTTATGTGTTTTAACAATGCCACATTTAGAGGTTACATTTTGATGGAAAGTAAATTGATTGGGTGTGAGTTTTAGGGACAAAATGGATGTCTCCAACTTGGCTTCAATGCAGACTGAGTCAGAATGAGCATACATAGGACCTTTCTTGATTGGGGTGAGACTAAGGTTAAGGCATGCCTCCAGGCAATGAATTCAAGTCAATAGAGTGTCCTCAAAAGTGACCTAACTCCTCATTGTACGTGTTAATTGGTTTGTTGGTTAAACTAACCCTGACACTAACCCCAAAAAGCAATAATGTGAAATCCTCATTACCTACTTTATAAACACAAAAACAGGGCAAAAAAAAATCAAGGTCTTTGTACAGTGGACATTAGAGCCACACTTTCCCGTCAGCTGCTTTCTGTCTGCTTATGTTTCCGCCAGATTTAACTTCCTCCGTTTTCATCACTTGATGAAATAATTCCTACATTGAATTATTTCATTGAAATAATTGTTACATTGAAGCTCGAACTCCTGTGGCTACAGACAAAGAAAATCGAGGCTGTGAGGCAGCTTTTTAAAATACAATATGTCTTGTGAACGAGTTAGGTGCAGAGTTGCATACTGATAAGATGCATAATGAAGCATGATTTCTTTGATTGCGCTATTTGAATATTTTTGAGGACGGGTATTAGCATCAGCCCATATTAGAAATTTAAGGGAAATCTTTGATCGGGCTCAGTCTTTGCCGTTACAGCACTAGTCTCTGATTTTTCTCCGACAAGATTCATTGCCAGCCTCTAAAATTTGTAGCTCATGATTTATGGTGGTTATGGATCATTACTTTACAAAAGTGCCGAAAATGTGTTTGTGTTTCACTTAGCACCAGCGCGCAGAGAACAGTGCTGTACATGAAGAGAACCAACATGCGAGGAAGTTAATGTTGAATCAGTTTAAGGTTGAACTATCATATGTAGTGAAATACGTGAAACAGCAACACATGGTTAACAGAGCAAACTAGTATTTAGAATCTGGGCTCTGTGCAGCTGAAGTGTCCTCAGATTAGATCATAGCTGTGTCCCAATTCAATATCACATGCTATTTCTGAGCATGTTTTGAGTCTTTAGTGTCTTCACAATAGAAAAGTGACTAAATTAAGCATACTCAGATTGTCAGTATGCACATTGACAGAATAGGGGGAGGTGGCTTGTGGCTCAGGAGGCAGAGTGGCTCTTGGCTTGCTTACGTTGTTAAGCACTCTGAGTGGTCAGTAGGGCTAGGAAAAGCACTACATAAATGCAGTCCATTTACCATACTAAAATATGCCTGATTGTTGAATTTGATGCACATTATTGTCCTAAAGTGCAATGCACAAATTAAATTGAGGTGCTACTCACAGCTGAAAAAAAAAAAGTTTCATCGGCAGTGAAAACAACTGAGGTAATGAAAACAGTGGGTTTCTAAAATTGCAATTTCGCTACCATTGCTAGTAACTGTAAAATGGAATGTATGAAAAAGTATGTTGATGTCTTATATACTATCGTAAGTGCACAAACTGTACACTATAAAGATACGTATATAGCACATATTATATACAGCTAGGATGTAGTGCTGAGCTGTGATTGAATCCCCTGCTAGCTCCATTAGTCATGCTTTCTCTCTGACCTGGAGCTCTGGCCTCTTATGATGCCCAATCTAATCACATATTTCCATCATGTCTACAAATGCACTCATAACTGTAGAATACTATATGTAATGTAAACAAAATTATTTTAAAGCAAACATTTAGCATCTTTGCATTCACGCCTAAATAAAAACAATCAGCTCTTGACACCTGAGGGAGATTTTAGAAGATTTAAATATAGTGATACAGTAGAATACAACACAAAATCTTTGTTTGTACCAGATCAGCTCCTCTTTTTGCAGGTTCACATATAAACAGGTGCACACTTACACATGTATATGGAGACACTCTTTGGGTTAAAATTCTGTTTTCTATGAGCAGCAAAATATTCCTAACAGTCTGCTTTCCCTTGGTGTGGGTGGTCGTTGTTATATCTTGAGGTTACAGACAGAATGATGCAGGTTCGGTTTCCTAAATTAACCTCCCATCAAGCTGTCGAGTAATGTGAGGCCTTTGGTTTGGCTGAGGAATATAAATTCAGCCGACTTGTCACCCTGCTGTGTTCCATTTCTTGCTCAAGAGCAGCAATTTGATGGTAAAATGTTCCAAACGCTGGTGCCAACTCAGCTCTCGGGGGAGATGCACAAATATGGGGGTAAGCTCACGACTTTGATGTCATTACATACTAAATCAACTCAGTCAAACTCAATTATTTCTCTGATCAGGTTGAGTGTCAAAATGTTGTTAGAGCACTTCTTTTACTGTAGTATCTCGAGAGCTCAGACTCGCCCTGCTCTGCTCACAGCCCTCACATCATTAAGCCCTTAAAGCGACGTAGCAAAGCACAAATTGACTGTATCTCCGGCCTGCAACAAACGCCACAGGCAGGGTGAAGGAGGTGCTTTTCAACAGGTATCCCATCTCTCCCATGGCCCTTTTTCTTTAAGTATGTCCCTCTTTCATTATCCGAAAATAAAAAATGCTGAACTTCACTCTCGTCCACTGAGAAAAGCAGATTCAGATGAAATTTTGTGGACCGACCCTGCTGACTAAAATATATTCTTGGTCATAGTTTCTGTGGTATTTCATCCTGTGACACTGACAGAGGATAGTGTGTCCAAGTTACTCATGCACCTAAAAGGAAGCTTTCTGACTCAGGCCTGTTTTGCCCCTTATTACTTTCCAGCGCAGGTCGGAGCTTCCAAAAGAAAATTCATATCCTTCAGGACACGCCAGGCATATATGTGACAAAGCCTTAAAATTCACACACTGTACACACTCAGACATCACAAAGACATATATTCAAACGGGCGCAAGCCGACACGTGTGTTTATGTGTGTGCATACTGCATGTTCTGTATATTCACACATCCCTCTGAGGTATGTCGGACTGCTCAGCTAACCCATAAAACCCAGGCTTATCGTCTCTATGAGCCTCCTGGTTCTGCAGTCGTCCCCCCCCAATCCATCCCAAGGCTCCTCTGATAATCAGCCGCCTCTGTTTGGCCTGAAGTCTGGCTGAATATCCCCAGGTCTAAAGATATGAGATCCGAGCTCAGGCTTCAAGGTCTCAGCGTGCAAACACGGCGCAGCGAGAGCAGAAAAGATGTGCAGATTCACAAAGCCGTCCGTGCTGCATGTGTGAAAACACATCCATAAGTGCACTTGTTTACTGAGAACATAATGAGTATATTATAAAAGACTAAGATGCCCCGGCTTGGAGATCAGAGGCATCGTCTTTCTTGGTCTAACATCACATGTTGGCCCCACTGCTGTGGCTTAGATGCCCCCTCTTGTAATAAACCAAAGGACAGAAGTATGGAAAGAATGTTCAAGTAAGGCAAATTGGGAGTGGGGGTGGGGGTAAAGAGAAAGAAAATGAAAAGATAAGCCACATCAAGTGCAGGCTTATCCAACACCCTGCTATAATTGAGACAGCTAATGCATTACAAAGACAGTGTAATCCTAGGTGTCAGAAAGCAATTACATGTAGCTAATTACTAAATAATTAATGCAGACAGTTTAACCGGACAGACTGCAAACTTGCCTTGAACTGAGTTTCATGTTTGTCTCTATTTAGGGTTAAGCCGGGTGCCTCTGTGCCTCGTGACAGAGGAGATCGCCCTTAATCACACTGTATTTTTGTAATAGCCGTCAAAACGTACGCTCGTGTGAGAGACCTTCTCATCAGGCAGCTTAACAAGAAACTGTGGTCTTTGGTGAGGGAGAACAAATCATTGCAAAGATGAAATAAGAAGCAAACTTTTATGATTATTTAGCACCTGGTAATCATAAACCTGTTACTCCCAGGAATGATTTATCAAGGTTCAGAGGCACCATCTAAATCAATTCATGTCAAATGCTGTCACAGTTATTTAGACTCAAATAGTTCCAATGGCGGTCGTTTGCAACCAGGTCGATGGAATAAGTCTCAGTGAAATCAGCCCGCAGCAGATTTCCTAAAAGACCTGTAGATGTTGAGTTTAAAGAGGCCATATGACTCATTTTTAGGTTCATACTTTTATTTTACTTCTAGAATAGGTTCATGTGTTTTAATGCTCAAAAAACACACGAGTGATTTGTATTAACCTCACTTTGTCGTGGTGTATGGTCTGAGTGAGCTAGCAGCTAGGTGCTAATCAAGGCTACACAACATTGCCGAGCAAATTAATTCCTGCACTTTGACCTATTCTTTTTCTGTAATTACATCAGGGAATGTGTCTCAAGTAAACCTAAGGATCCTGGGGCAGAACAGGCTTCACATTTACATCCGTATTACATCAAATAAGGAAACATTTCAGGTTTTCATATATTATATGGGCTCTGCATGAACCTTTGTTGGTCAAAAAAATCATTCACAGACAAAGAAATATACAGTATGTTGTCCTATGTTACACCTTCAGAGGAAACTTGTGAGTATGAACAAATTATTAACAAACTCAAACAGTAATCAAAATGAATTATTTGGGATTTGGGAGATGTAGTGTCATAACTAGGAAGAAACGTTAAGTTACTTTTGCAGTTATGTCTTGTCTCATGTTGTCCTGTCTCTTCCTGTTTTATTTTGGTAACTGTTCCCCTTCTCGTTTCAGGGTCAGCGTCTTCCCATGTCCTGTGCCAGTTTGTCGTGTCTGCCGTGTCCGTCAACTTATGCCATGTTTCCATGCAACTCATGTCAAGTATACCAGCCTTTGCTTCCACGTTGACTTGTTCTTTTTCTGTCTCGTTTTTCCTCAGCATTGCTAGAGTGTCTTTAAGTTCAGTACTTTGTTTATTTGATTCCTGTTTTCCTCAGCAGAGTGTTTTTTCGTTGCCTCACGTTTTTGACTTACCTCTTTTGAGTGATTTTGAGTTTTGCACGTTTATTAATAAAGACTTTTATTTTGAACCTTTTGCATCTGCGTCCTGCTTTTGGGCTCAAATTCAGACTGAGCCTTGTCAGGTAGCACTCCATAAAAAGTACTTTCAACACTAATAGCACAAGTAAAATCAGATTTCTGAAACATATCATCCATCCAAATCATATTCATAAACATTTCTCATTAAATTCGGATAAGTCATCAAGTTTGAAGCTAATGTTTAATGAATGATTTTCTGATCTGTCTCAGACAGAACATTAGGGCTAACTAATGTAATTTTTCTGTGCTTTGAACAGCACAAGCAAAATGTATTTCACCTCCATTGTACTGGTGTAGCAGCAGGAGCCTCTGAGGCAGGTATTTCAAAAAGTGGGCACAAAAGCTGAAGCTGCCAGATATCATTAATGAGTGAGAAAATGTGCTTTGGTGAATTTATCCTCTGATAATCACTTCAGCGAAACCATTTAAAGACAGTCTTTGAGAATCACTGTGAAATCAAAATTAAATCATGAACACTGAGATTGGGCTTTTGACTTGTCTAGAAACGGTCATTCATCTTAAAATCATTTACATTCCCTGGTGTGTTTGTGCCACCAATTTTTTTTTTTTCAATTAATTCTCTTAGCAAAGCTTCTCAGACTCCACAACCAAGCTGTCAGTGCGTTTTGGCGGGACGGCAATGCTTTGAAGGTGGTGAAAGGAACCATAACCATAGCCATTGCTACAACCACTAACACATATACATATAATGTAAGATAATGGAGTCTTTCTCATCCCACCTTGTTGCCATGGCACAGTTGGCTTTGCACATTTCACCTTGATTCATTAAAACAGAGGCCTCAAAGTCAAGACGCAAATCACATAAAACATGGAAGAGTACAAGTAGGATCACTTGAAAGAAAAAGAAGAAAAAAAAAAATTTGAACATGACAAGGATGTTGGCCTTGGCCCTGACCTTAGGATTAATTTCATACCATATTAACAGAAATCAACCGTGGTCATCGCTGTAAGTCCAACCCATGCATAATAATAGCTCTCCAGCTTAACTCCACCTAGCCAGAATGGAGACACTATGACACAGTATGTGTAATTTGTATGGTCCTCACAGCCTTTGTGGTCGCCCCCTCCTTCCCTTGGAGATTCCTCAGGTAGAACGCATCTGGTAGAATATATAGTCCTCATTGTTCTTTATCTTAATATTATGAGAAGAGTCATCCCCTTACCACACAGTTCAAGGAAAATACTATATTTGATCACCTAAAGTGTTTTTTTTTCCCCTGCACATAATTGTATTTTTCTCTCACTTTTAATTCTCTACTCCCCTGGAAGTTTCGCCATCTAGGTCAAGGGTATTAGAGGGAGGCAAATTGCTGCGGCGGCTCCCATGCAGCTCGCCTCACAGTAAAGATACTTCCAAAGACACAATGACTTTCTCTTATGTTTCTGTCGCCATATTATCAATCTGAGGTAAACTGCAGAAGTAAGATGAATATTTTATCTAATACAAATACACATAACAATGCCTCTAGGGATCCAAACTCCATTATGCTACAAAAAAAGCCCATTGAAATACAGTACTGTGAAGATGAGAAAATATATGAAAGAAGCAATGACAAAAGAGTGTAAACAGCCAGCCTCCGGAGTCGCTCATGCAGGCCCTATACTGTTGCTCCGGCCGTATAAATGTGGCACTAACGGCCTCTGATCAGGCTCTAATGGTATTCATAGTTGCCATGGGTCCTTTCACTGAGATATTATTAAGATCATTTTTATTCATGATATCCCTCAAATTGTCCTTGGAAGAAACAGCAGATTATGGGAGGCTGCTGACCCGCGGGTTGTGAATAAACATGAAAAACAATCAGTGTTCCATTTAAAGGCAGAATGGTGTTCAGTCCCGCGCCTCTGGGGTAAGACTGGAGAAGGGTGGGGGTGGGGGTGGGGGGGGCATCAAAAGAATAATGAAATCATTAGAAATGAATTGAAGTGAGAATGAATGATGCTGTCCACTAACACCTCATCCAGTTTTAAGCCTCTATATTACTGTATGTACAATGACAATTAGAGGGTTAGGGTTCATTTAACTGCACAACAGAAGACGCAGTAAAAAAAAAAAAAAACTTGCTACATTTGGTTTTCATAGATTTCCAGTGATCATAATTATGATAAGTACAAATTACTTGTCTGTGTTTTCTCACTAACCAGCTGTTGGGATTTCAGCACTTTAGCGGTGACCCACTTCTTTCATTCAAGGCATTTGCAAAAAAACACAAGACAGTTTTGCCGGATTGCTTTTTGTGCAGTTAGTGCATGTTTTTTTTTTTTTTTTTTTTAAGAAATATTTCACTCTTTTAAACAGCACACAGACAAAAAGAGCATGCTCTACCACTGGGACATGAAAAGGGATTGTGTGTAGTGTTTATATAGCTTTGAACAACATTCCACCTCTGCATATACAACTGCATATGCAAAAGATGAAATTAGCTACAGTATTTTGGTACGTGATCATATTTTTCCTGTCTTCATGTGTTTACATATGAAAACCAGTGTGTCCAAAAATGCATTCAGAAAAAGTCAAGACAAAAGAGGTGAGATGCCAACTTGGCTTTTATTAGATAGTTGTCAATTGTTTCACAGTCTCTTGACACGTGTGTCTGCTTTCGCCGCCTCAGCGTTTTCACTATGATACCATACTCTGAAGTGATGGTTACGTAATGCGCTAAGAGTAAAGTTTATCTTGCTGCTTTATGGAGAACAATCGGAGAGCAGTTTGTCTTTATTGGCATAAATCATTGCACATTAACCCTGCCCTTCAAAGTCTGTATACTCTTGGCTTAAAACGAGTGAGACGCACAGACTTGCGCGCCTGATGGAATCAAGGAGAGAGTGGATTTGGCTGTATTGTCAACTAGAGTTTGAATCTGTCCTCCACAGTCTCTGATTGAAAGAGAAAGGGATAAACAAGTGGAACGGCTGCCTGTAGGCACAAAACCATTCAGGAATATCCATATAGAGACAAAGGCAGAACTAGTGGGAGGGGAGGGAAAAGAGGTTGAGTGGCAATTCAGAGAAAGAGCAAACAGAGCGAAGGGATGCAGGCAGGTGACTCTCACTCTTTGAAAGTCTGTCTCCTGCAAACAAATTGAGCTGTAGCCATGCACCTAGGCACAGTAACAAGAGGCTTTTTGTCTTTTAGATCTTGACAGCTGAGTTGAGAGCTAGGCTTAGGGCACGGAGTTGGCAGTTACCGTGTCGAGCTGTTATATATTTCCCATCAGCGCTTTCCAATAACACGGGGAGAGACAAGAAAGGGCCCGGTGTCAGAAGATAGGGAAACACTGGCTGCTGAAACAACCAACAATCAGCGATAAAGGCGCTCTGTCTGCCGGCATGCCGACCGTCCGGGCTCGCTCAGCCAATTAACTGTTTACCCCCCCACGTGCTGAGGTTAAAGGTGGGGAATTAGAGTGCAGCTGAGACTATCCTTGACACCTCTAGACAGTTAACTATGAATGTGGATTTACCACTTTTTTTAAACGATGTGACATTTACACAAATCTATACTGTGTGTTCAGTCATGTATGCAGGCATTGAATTAAAACAGAACGTAAAAGAAGAGGTCCACAAATTAGGGGAGAAGATACGATGGCAGCAAAGTATTTTACTTCTGCAGGAGGTTTTCCAGTTATATGACTCAGGTTTGCATGTGAAGGCAGGTTGCAGCGGTGCACACAGTTTCTCAGACATTGAAGTCTCATGGAGCCGTGTGCAATCATTGATAAAATTGTTTTGCATAAACACAATTGCAATATTCATTTTAACAAGCACCTGCTACCTGCTCTGCATTTTCAAAATCCCTCCGGGGAAAACAGCTATTTAAACATCTATTATTTTGCATGTGTGTGTGTGTGTGTGTGTGTGTGTGTGTGTGTTTGTGGAAGTGTTGGCTATATGACAATGTGTTTTCTCTGCACCGTCTGCATTTGCATCCTTAACTCAGAATCTGCATGCGATCCCGAATTTTGCAAATGCATGCCCGATATGCCTTTTTATTTCCATCCCTGCTGGTAATATGAGAATAACGACAGCTTGGGGGCCTGATGAAACTGACCTTGGTGTTAATGAGCTTCTCACAGACAGACAGTGGTCCTCTATGCACCTTAATTGACACGGCACCCCTGCATGGGCAGCACCACTTACCTGTGTCAATCTTAAGAAGACTTCCTCAGCCCGTATCTGCCACAGCCATTTGTTCCAGCCAGCCTCTCAAGGGATGCAACAGCATTCTCATCATCCTCTCTTAAGTGTTTTTTCCATTTATTCCATCATTGGATGCAGTCCTGTTTTTAATTTCTATTTTTTCACAGTTGTGTGCCCTGGGTAAATTAATGCACTTTGTGGATTGTGTTCAACAATGAGCACAGCGATTGCAAGTAATCATTTGGAGCTGGTGAATTGGATAAAACTTTTGAATGTGTGATAAGCTCAGAGAGTATAGTTGTTTTAAAATGAATAAAACAACACAATTCTCATAGAAAAGCCCATTCTGGTGTTCAGCCAAGTATACTTTTAGGCAAACTTTCTCTGACCCTGAGGCCTGTCAATTCCATTACGCTCCACATTTGCAGTATGTTGCCTTTATACAAATGCTCCTGTAGACATACATTACATATTAACTAGCTTTCTGAATGTCATCATATCTTTTTTTTTGCTTTGCAAGCCCCTATAAACATCACAGAGGGGCTCACAACGAGAATATGTGTGTGCGCGTGTGCGGTTCGCTTGTGTGTGCAGTCACATGTGCGCTTGTAGACGCACAAGGGGGGTCTTGTGAAGTCAGCGAGGATAATTCATATTTTATGGACAGAACAAGTCAAGTGTGTAAAGTTCAACAGAAACATCAAAGAAAATGAACAGAGGCAATGACATTTTAATCGAAACGACCACCCATGTAAAAATAGCATTGTTGACAGAGGCATTTCATTTGTCCGTAACATATTTTTTTTTGTAACCCCAACCAGTCATTGTAGCAGGGAAGACAAATGGAACTTTGTTTGTGCATGAAGGTCAAATATAAAGAGGAACTGGGAGACTATATATATTATATGGATAACATATCCATACCCACCTTGGTAGCTTCTATCTCACTCAAGCCAAGTCAAGCAACATCCTTATGAGTCTAATACCCAAAACTGTAATAACTAAATGCAAATTTTCTTCAAATGTCAAACTACAGTGACAGGTTGGACTGGAATATCCCTCAATGATGTGTTTTATTAATTTTATTCAAACAGAAAGAGACCTTCATTTTCACATCAGAGACACTGGAACACGGTTGCGTATAATAATTATTTCATATCTCTGAAAATATCACTTTCATATGGGGGGAAAGAGGAAGGTGCCTCTGGCTGTGAGGCGAGTTGGTCATGGGTTTTTGGACCATTCTTTGAACATCAATCACTACCTGACACTGGGGGGAGCATTGCTGCTCTCCACATCAGTCACCGACTCCCTTCTGCCCTTAACACTTCAGCACAGGACATGTTCATGCACTATCAAAGTCAGAGAGCTCCAGTCTGATGACAGTAATGGCTGAAGATGGGAGTGTAAATGGCGAGAGAAAAAGAGAGATTCAGTTCCTGTTCAGAATTTTAATGTGGACTATATACCTTTAGTTAGCATACATTTATTTTATATACATGCCGTTTATATACCTTCATTATTATTATTATTTAGTGAGGGAGGTTATTGCATATATTTCATAGTCATTTATAAACATTTTGAACTGTTTTTTTTCTTCTTCTTAATTTAAGCTGTTAAATATGTATAGCAGCATAACCGGCTCCTGTTTAAAAATCAGTCCCTGAATATTTCATCACATAGAATAAGTCAATTTGTAAAATTTTCTTTTTCTATTACGGAGCAGAATTTACCTACAGAGCTGAAATTTTCGATAATGAAAATGGCTTCCCGTGTTTTAGTCGGCATTAGCATTGATTTCACTTAATTTGAAATACTAATGCTGACTCTTTGCTCATGCACATTAGTTTTCAGTTTTGATCATATTCAGGACATCACATTTACATGGAACAGGAGAAACCTGATTATTCATATCCTTGTAAGTATAATCTTATCCAGGTTTCCATTTTTGTTGAAGCAAGAGACTCTTGCTTTGCTGCCAAAAATGTTTTTCTCATGCAATGATTATTTAGGTTTCTAAGGCCAAACAACTTCTATTATTTATGTCAAAGAATATAAGTTGACATTTGGAAAAAGTCAAATTTAGTCCACACTGCATGATTTTCTTTAACAACTAGAGGTTGTGTTTAAAATCAGAGGAAGGCCAGATGAATGTAAAGATGTTCTACAATGTCTATGTCCAGATGATACATCCTACCAGGATAATTAAACAGGACACTATTGAGTATAAATGCACTCACTAGGGTTTGTAGTAATAAGACATGAGCGATGATAAGTAAGGAACTGATGGACATAACATTGTGTAAATGCACCAGTGATATTAACAACACTATGTCAGATTTGAGTAATGCATCCTTTTTGGCTCATAGAGGAAGTCCAGCATAGGTTGGGTAAGAGGTGGGAAAGATGGGTCAGTAGTCTAACCCACACATACAGATTAATACATTCACACTCATAGTTTTCAATTCGCCTACTGTAACCTGTTCATATCATAGGTACCAAACTAGATGTCGATTCCCCCATATCAGGTAATAATGCACTGGGCTAAGGTCCTTGGCTTTTGAGTTAATTTTGAGAGACAAAGCCTCAGCTCTCTTTCAGAGGTGGGAGGGGCAGAATATTATATGATCATAAATGTTCTTTCATATATTAAGGATTAGAGGTTACTCAGTCACTCTCAGATGCCACATCTTTCATTAGCCCTGCAGTGCTCTGGGGAAGAGCGCTAAATGTCGCATATGAGCTGTCACTAACCGAAGTGGATGGATGGCTGGCTCATGTACCTAGGTTCTTCCTCTGTGTGATAAGCAGTGTCAAGGCTTAAAAAAAAATCACCATAAGACATACTTACTGCAGAGAACTACTTCATACTTGCATGCATGAGGCGTTTCAGTGGGTTATCATGGAGCAGTTTAATAACTCGGCTCACCTTCCGAATGTCATGCGATTCAATATTTTAGAATGACACTAGGGTTTTCATTGTGTATGTATTTATTTACTTCAATGGAAAATCCCAACGCAGTATAATAAGTAATAATTTTATCCTCTCAAGCGTGCAGTTATATAATGGTGTCGTGATGTTGTGAGCGGATCAGTTTTCTTTCTGCTCAAGCTCTAAAATCACACCAGTGCTGGTAGTTAATTGTTCACATGCAATGAATCAAATGAGCATAAAAAAATACATAAAAGATAACGTTCATTCTTTAGCTCACATTTAAAGTTGTGCTTTACTGCAGCCAATCCTGTAGGGAAAAATATAGCATTATATTTTAAAGCTACTTTTTGGTTATAAGCTGTTTGAATAACACTTGTTCACTCAATTTTTGCTGGTACACAAAACCAATTCTTATTAATGACTTCAGTAAAACAAATTAAGCCAACAAGCAAAATGTTACTCATTACTGAATTTATTTTATTTTACTCCCATGGTCTATGACAGACAAACTGCACATTACAGTCAATTGCAAATCAAGACATGACAGAGATACTGTCAGGTTTTAGGCTTAGTTAAACTAGACCCAGGAGCAAGACACAATCCAGGGTGAAGGGGTAAAAGGGATTTGTTTAAGAAAGGAAACTCCAGGACTTACAAAAAAAAGTTACTAAACACAAGAAGTCCAGGTGGTGCGGAGACTGGTAGGTGCTGAGGCTGCTGGCTGGAGACAAACTGTTGGAGGTGGTAGGGATGAACATGGGAGGAACATGGAGCACTGGAAAAGAAGGAAAAAACACTAGGAACACAATAAACACAAAGCACTACAGGTCAGAGGAATACTGGAGAACAGAGACAAAGACAGGGAAACACTGGAAGCACAGAAACCTAGAAAACAGGGGATATGGAAAAGGGACGTATAAAGAGACGATCTGGCAGCTTGCAAGAGAAGGAGAGGGGTACTGGGGACAGCTGAGAGAACAGAGAGCCCCAGCACCTGAAGACCACACCTCCAGCCACTGAAGCAAAGCCTGAACAATCCTAAACCAAAAAACACTGGAGTAAAAAACACAAAAATACACTAGTAATAACAGAAGAGTCCAAAACCATGACAGAGATATCTTACAAAGAAACTGTGGAAAAGACTTTCCCCTTTATTTTGTTTGGCATTTTGTCATGTGCCATTATGGCAGACTATAATTGTTTCAAAGATATGAAATCAGTAATGAGTAAAATATTGCACCATTCTAATTTATAGTATATTCTATTGCTCCAGACTTTTTTCCTAGCACATTGTACTTATAATGGACTTAAATAGTAAGTGCCCTTGGATGTGCCCTCGTTGTCCTTGCATATGTGACCCAGCGCTTAAGCCTCTCTTTGTGTTTGCATCACTGATACAGGGCTTCAAGTCTGTGTCCTCCTGCCGGCTCAGCTGTCAATCAAATACCAACAACAACACACATAAGCCTAAAAGAAAAAAAAACAACTTTTTTTAATATGAAAGATGACAAGTACAAAGAGAATATTTCTGATATTATTTTCAGTGGATTTTTAGGGTTGAGTTTTCAAATTGCCACAGCTTGGCTAATGGACCCTCTTTAGTCCACCGTTGTTTCATGACTGCTTTTTGCTGACTTTCTATGCATTAATTTTTTCAACTCTTTTCAAACTGTCCTTGACCTGCATGTAAGGTTTTCATCACAAGCTCAGCTATAAGCCTGACTTATCAATTTGTCAGTTTATAGTTGAAATTGACAAAAGCAGATATAAAATTTTACGAATATTTTTGATCCTCACGATAACTTTATTTTTTTGGCACTGTGTATTGAAATAGGAGATGTTGGATATTTGTGTATCTGTGATATTTTATATTAGCACTCTTCCCTACTTTGTTCTGCAGCACTTGCAGTTTCCCTTGGGATAAAGCAAATAAAGTTCTACCTCTGATGTTATCCTATCAAAATGTTACAGAGTTATAGATTACAGTCAGAGTAGAGTCAGCAGTTCAAGGTTGGAGAATTCTAAATGTTATTTAACTTTTTACACACACAAATACAGAAAATGTAATAAATTAAATTGTAATGCAGGTTCTTTACATGCAAAGTGATTTTATTCCAACCTATTTGTGCCTTATTAATAATTCAAAATATATAATAATAACTATACTGCCATACTGTGTGAAGCTCCACATCAGCACTTTCAGTTGGTTTTCTCAACTTATCTCTACATGATACACAAAGTTATACAAGTGCAAGTTGAATCAAAGGCAACTGGACTTGGTGTAGGTTCTGTCAGAACTGAAGAAGCTGGAGTGAAATGCCTTCAAGAACCTACGCCAAGTATTACACAATTTGGAATGAGACTGGGTTGTTTGATTCAACTTGCACATACTTTGACCTGGATGACTGAGAACCCTCACAGACACAAACGAGGTTGTGTTACTTAGAAAGAGATGCTCAGTACACTGATGAATAGACAAATCCTGCAACATTTTATCTAAAATGCTTAAGTAATTCCAATGTAGCATCAGCTGTATTAGAAAATCATTTAACTGAAGTGGGATTTTTTGTAACTCTCACTGATCGTCCACAGACCCAACGTATACAGGGTATTATTATCATACTACCCTGTCATTTGACAGCATTAGTCATTAGTGGTTTTGTTAAGCTGCTGCAATCACACAGCATCTTATTACCTCACCTTTTGAGGGTGATTACTGTACAAGTATCCTTTTGCAACAAAACAGTTTGATGAGCCACAATGGATCAATACTCTCCTAGTACCTGAGGAGAGTGCAATGGACTAAACACTCTCATTTGTAACCTTTTTATAATGCCCCCTAATGTTGGCCTTGGAAGATCACCCTATTGATCCAATAAAAAAAAGGCTTGGGAGGCACAGTAATTCTGTTTTACCCACATGAGGGATCTGCAATTTTCCTCTAAATGGGGAAAGGTCCCGGAGATCGAGGTAGAACAGAGCGCAGACACGCAGGGAGAGAGAGGAAAAACAAACTTGTACCTCTGAACAAAGCCGAAGGGACACCTATGCAGGCCATCCATTGTGCAGCCCGAACTGCTGCGAGCCATTACAGGTGCAAATGAGCCATTGTTCTCTCTTTGAGCTGGCTTGTGTTCCCAACAGCGCCTGCAGACACTTGATATGCTCAAATTCAATGGAAGTGGGGAAGGTAACTCCGAGGTTCTGGCATATTTCACCCTGTTTGCACAGCAACAGAGCTACTTCATAAAATTCTACATTTGTCCTTTCCTGTTTGTTTTTATCCCTCTCTATTATTTTCACTTTTTTTCCCCCCCTCCCTTGCTCCGTGGCTCTCTCCCTCTGCTTGTATTTATATAGGTGGAACAGCATTGGAGAAGTGATTGAAAAGCTGTCCTGTAGATCAGGGTGGTTTGTGGGGCCTGTCCATGCTCTAATCCATCCTGCCGCCCCGCCACACAAGTAGAATATCAAACAGGCAATCCCCGAGGAAAGGAAGAGAGAAAGATGTGGAGGGGGGGGGGGAGAGACACAGAGACAGGAGAGAGAGCGGAGAGAGGAAAGGGAAAAAGTCTAAGAAAGGAGAAAGATCAGGACTAGAAACGCAGAGCGAGAATACAGGGGGAAGCTTCGAGGGAGGAAATCAGAAAGAGAAAATAGAAAGAAAGAGGTTGGGAAAAGTTTAGCACGGAGCTGTCAGTATGGCAATGCTGCAAAGGAGAGAAGAAAAGGCAATTCCTGCAGTCTCACTCCACTACTTTTCTTCATTTGACTCTGATTAGCTCTGATAATGTATCTGTGCCATTATGCTGCTAATAAAAAAGGGGTGGGTTGCACAAAGTGAGTGGGGTAATGGGGTCCTGATCCACCTTCTAAAATAAACTGAGCAGTGACAGAGAGCTGTGAGAAAGGGGACCGGAGCTGCTTCACCGTGGAGGAAAGGTGGTGGAGCTTAATTGTTTTCAAAATGTTAAATATAGACATGGATATTTCTCCAGCCTCGGGATGTCATGCCGGCGTCAGACTCCTCTTTCCCTCAGTGCTGCAAGAAGCTGGAAGCACAACAAAAAGATGAAGTTGGACGTGCCTCCATCGGGCTCGTGCTCGCAATCAAATAATACACAGTGTGTGTGCTGACCTTTTTTGTGAGGTTTGCTCTCCACATCCTGTCTCTGAGTTGACAAATCTCAACATCCACCAATCCATTACTGTACCAGTTACAGTACACACATGGGTCAGGCCTCATCTAAACCTTCATCACACATCACTGCAGTGCAGTTCGACTCGGCCTCGCACTTTCCTGCCCCAGGCTGCGGCAGGAAGTTCATAGAGGACATTGCAAACATAGACTGGGGGATGTTTCCTCTCGGAGTTCGTCTAACAGAAGGAGTGATACTGAGCTTGTTTTGTGCAGATGGCACAGTGCAGCAAGAGCTCCGGATAACAGCGGCGATGAAAGTCGGGCTGAGGTTGGTCTGTGCACTGATAGGGATATTAATGGCTTTCCAATGTGATGTATGTTCAGTGAACTTTAGGGCAGCTGACGGCTCTGTGCTTTGCAGCGCTGCGTGATTTTAAGCTTTGATTCCTTTGTTCTCCTCGATATGGTCTCATCCTTGTATGAAATTTAAAGATGAAAATGCTTCCGATGCTCCAGTGCTCAGTGTACACAGGGTGTGGCTCACAGTGTGTACGAGGAATTTCAGTCTGCCTGAGTCTACATATATAAGTGATATCTCTTTTATTGACATTCCAATACAGACTTTTAGCTCGACCCTTTTCTCCTTGTCTTGGAATGTAATTTTGTTTAGCCAAAGCTGCTCCTGAAGTCTTCTGTAGTCCCTGAGAGATTAAGCCTCAACTTTAACCGCATCCATTTTGTGGCATCAATGATATAAAAAGCTGTAAAGGATGCATGTTGCTGTAAGAGGACCCTCTATTGAAATCTCTAGAAGAATCAAATTTGCCAGCAATATGAAACACTTATTCATTCAAAAAAAGTGTTTTATCACTATTATTAATTATAAGATTGAAATCAAGATCAAATGATGCTAAATGTGATGTGAGAGGCTGTTGCAAACATCCATTTTTGGCGAATGAACAGTTACTGAAATGCCCCTGACAGTCGCTCTGTCTCCTTCATGACGCAGCTGGTATGAAGACACTTTGATTGTGCCTTGCGTTCAAAGTTTGTACTCTGCAGGTGCTCACTGCTTTTCGTTTGTTGACGGTGTACCTATGTAACCAACATTTGACTTTAATTTTTCTTTATGTACCGTGTCAGGCAGTGTTGCAATGCACATGTTGAGAATACTTACATCAGTCCGGGATTTGTCACGTCATCACATTTTTATAAAAAATAGATAATAAAAAGTCAAGCATGGTTTCTACTGCAGGGCTGCAAACACCTTTCAATACACACAGACAAAACAGCCCTGTTTTGTACGCTGTTAATCCAATTCTAAAATAATATTGACAAAATAAACATTTCAGATTTTGCTGAAATATATTCAGATTAGCACAAGCAGCTAATCAGTACATTAGAGAACAGGTAAAATTGATTCATTAAGGCAAAGATTGTGTTCTTCAATATTAATTAGTTCTAACAAGTTTTTTAATCTTTATTTATCCAGGAAATTTTTGCTGACAGCAGTGTTCTAGGAACACCGTGCTCACACATTCAAACCTTCAAGCTGCTCCCTGCAACCACAGCCTGATGATCTGATGCCTCACTGAATGGATTAAAGACCTTGCTCAAGGGCTCATCTGGAGATACATTAGTAAATTGGAACATGAAAAGCTCTTTCAGCTTTTCCTAAATTACCGGAGATTATAACTGTTAGATCATTGACAAATGTTCAATCATAACTTTATGGGGGAAAAAAGCACATTTGCTCTTTTTGTTGTTTTTGTGAGTGATTTTTTTTTTTTTAAAGATGCTTATTACATTAAAATGGTTGAAGTAGTTTCTTTATATTATGTTGAATAAACGTAGTATGTTTTCAATGAGAGAGGGACACTCTCCAGAATGTGTCATATTTCAAGGTTCATGCACATCTTGGCAAGACATTTTATATTTCAGTCCTGCTCATTGTGCCTCTCAGCCTCCCCAGTGTATGTGTTTTGGCCTTTGGCACACGGTGTAATGTGAGTTTTCTCTCACCTGGCCTCGGCTGGCATCGGGTGGAACTGTTGCAGAAACCAGGCTATTTTATGACTCTCAGTGAAAAGCTCACACACACTGTTCTGTTCTATTTTTACCACCTTCTGTAACAGACAAATGGATCTGAGACTGACGTGTATTGATGTAAGCCCCGCTCCCTGATGTGCCACCTGGGACAAAAAAGGTAACAGCCGCAAAAGCACTTTCTCAATTTGTGGTTTTTTATTTAACATATATTATTGGCCTGTGGTGTGTTTTACTTTAGGTTTTACACCACAACATTCTCCAGTGGCACTGGTGGAAGAAGCAGCTGTTTGTGTCCAGCTCACAGAAGAATCCCTGTTCCTCACTGTCCATTTTCATCTGCACACCAAACCTCCATCCTCAGATCTTCAGGCCTCCAAAAAATAAACAACAACAAATAAAAAAAAAATCATAGTATATGGGCTTCAATCAATACAACATATGCCTCAGAACTCACGGAAAACTAGAGATTGGTCAGGAGATTAAAAAAAAAAAAGTCACAGAGGATGAATAGTTCCTTTTAGGACGATCTGAAATCTTAGCAGATTGTTTCCCACAGTATCTTTCCTGGCCGGATACTGACAATAGGAGTGAGGGTCTTTTAAATCCTACACATTATTACTACCACTGTTATTATTATTATTATTATTACTACTACTACTGCTATTATTTCTGACACTGCTGTTGTGGATGTTGATGATATATAGCACAGTGTAGTACACTGTTATATATACTATATATTATAGACTTTTATTATTGTTATTATTATTATTATACCACATATTATATCATTATTACACTACACTACATTATACTTTGATAGTATATCACTACTATTACTATTATATGTAGTAGAGTGTAGTATATACCACATTACACTACTATACTATTATATTATACATGTACATGTATGTTATACTCTTGGATGTTATACATTGTATATGCTATATTATATTATTATATTATAATACTATATGCACTCTACCATTACCTTTAGCATACCATACCATACCCACTGCTGTTATCACTATGTACACACTCAGGTACACACATACACATATGCATATTTTCTGAAGATCTCCCACAAGTGCCTACTCCTACTTCTGATTCAATTCCTGCTACATCTACTGCCTAATTTATTGTGTCTATTTTTATATTTTATATTTTTTATTTTTCTATTTCATATTCTATTTTATATTTTGTATTCTATATTTAAACAGTGCAATATACGAGAAGTGATGGAGATGCCAATTTCCCGGAAGGAACCTCCCAAAGGGATTAATAAAGTACTCTGTCTGTCTGTCTGTCCTTCTGTCTGACATAGAAGCTTTATTAGCAAACAGATGATACATGGCAGAGTATACATAAGCTATGATGACAAGTGAAACTATAGACCTGAACTGTTTCTAAGGTTTACAAATACATGATTTTAATGGAACCTGCCAGCAAATCACAATCAAGTATTTGTGTTGCTATGGTAAAATATACCTGACATACTGTAGATGAATGTCAACAAGTGCTCCTTATCTCTTCATCTCCTTCTTCACTTGTGACCCACCTCCCCTTGTCCCTCAAAGAGCACAAATGCCACCTATTGCTGATTGGCTGGAACAGTGCCGTACGGTTTGGCCCGCGTCACTTTGCTTGTTTGCCGTTTACAGAGCCAGAGATTTCCTTTGCAGAACGAACAGCCAGTGGACCGAGATTGCTAATGTGCAATCGCATTGTGAAGAGGGAGAGATAGGCATATCAGCAATCTTTCTCCAGCAAAATGTCAGTGTATTACACTCGTGATGAGAGTGATATATGCTTAGCTTTTGTAAAATAAATTCATTATTTGGGCAACAGGAAATGGAGTCGCTATCAGGCCACGAGAAACTGCTTACAAGCACTTTACTTGTGAGTGATATGATGTTGACTCGGGCCTTGTAGAGTTCGTAGGGTACATGCAAAATTGAGGCACCGTCACTTATGAATGAGCCACTGTGGACTTTGTGTGTGTGTGTGTGTGTGTGCTCTTGACTGACATGCTGATGTATAGCAGCGAAACAAATTCCTATCAACTAACTGTAGCTATACTGACACGGTGATGAAATATTGCATCTCGAATCTAAAAAAAGCTATTCACCTGAGACAGATGCTCCAGCTGATGGATGTGGCCGATTGTCTTCCTCATGCTCATTTCCTCCTTTGCTATTTCTGGGCCCAAGTACAACAACACTTCAGTCTGTTTATTCAAAAACAGAATCCTTAAACCTTAAGCGACTCCCGTGTAGTTCTCAGATAAGGATATGATACCTCTGCTGACCTGGATGTCTCTTCTTCTTCTTCTTCTTCTTCTGCTGCTGCTTGTTTCTGCCTCCAACGTCATCGTCATCATAATTATTCAAAAACAAGTGCCAACTGATTGACAGCTTCGATTGTCAATAATACATGTTGACAGTGACGTTGGTTCCCTTTGAAAACTGCGCGAATGGCAGCATGTTTTATCTGATATCAGAGTGAGATCAAAACAGCAATTGTGCAAGTGGAGACTAATGTATGTCCGACACATCCAGATGGTAATATTGCTGCAGTTGTTTGTCCTGTTGCACAGTATCCTGTCACATCAAAATCTCCACAGATCTTAATCTGAGTAAAGAGAAACCAATTTATCCAACAGCAGCTTTTAAACAGCTGAAATGATTGAGCTCCACTCTTATTGTCTGTCATGACCGTGTGTAAATAGCTACACAAACATTTATCCATGTCATGTTGCATTGCATTTATCGAGTTGACACCTTTATCTGAAGTGACTTAAAATAAGTGCATTCAACCCATGTCATGACTAAAAAGAAACGTTAAGTTACTTTTTCCATTATAACTTGTCTCATGCTGTCTCGTCACTTCCTGTTTTATTTTGGTAACCTTCTCCCTTCTCGTTCCAGGCAGCTTGCCCTTCCTCCTGTGTTTCCCGCCAGTGTGATTGTCTGCCCCGCCCTGATTGTCTCCACCTGTTCCCCATTACCTCGTGTATATAATGTCTGCGCCAAGTGGCAACCTCCGCCGCTGAAAAATGAAGCCAATGCGGAAGTGCAAAAAAGCTGCAGTTCCTCGAATAACTGCTAGAGCAGGCTGCAGAAGGGAGTCAATTACATTTGAGCTCCATGTTAAAATGTCCGATATTACGACAGAAAAAAACATATTTACAGCCTGGTTCAAAACATGGCTCTCGTCTCATAAGCTGTTTTTCTACTCCATGACAGCTCTGGGGGGGGGGCGAATTTTTTTATAAGGCGTTCGTTTAAAATATACAGCATACATCATTATGCACAATTCATAGCTGTCAATCAAAGTGGCGCCACTTAGATTGACAACTAGCCACTGACAGTCTAAACGGCGTCACCCCGGCTAATTCTAGTCACTGAGTTTGGGAAAGAGATCGTCGTGGGGTTAGCCGGCTAGCAACGATATTTAGCATTTAACCTAGCTGGTTAGCCGTAGCTAGTCTGATTATTTCGAATAAAGCTCTTTGTCCATATTTGGAGTAACCGGAGGTAGGCTACCAAGATGGCTACGCACTACAATTTGCTTCATTTTTGCTCTTCAGAAACCTATGGGTGACGTCACGGACATTACGTCCATATTTTATACAGTCTATGGTCTGCGCCTTCCCTTGTCCTGTGCCACTTTGTCGTGTCTGTTATGTCCGTCAACCTACGCCTCATGATCCATGCCCTTGTTGTCAGGTTTTCTCGTTTTGTTGTTACTTTGTCTCTTCATCGTCTCGTTTTGCCTCAGCTTTGCCTGAGTGACTTTGTTTATTACTTTGTATGGTCAGTTTGTTAGTTTTCTCGAGAGAGTGATTTTCTGTTGTACTTTGTTTTTTGCTGCACCTCGTAAGAGTGATTTTGAGTTTCGCCTTTTTGTCAATAAAGACTTTTATTTTGAAGCTCCAGTCTCAGTGTCGTGCACCTGGGTTCAAACACAGTCCAAGCCTTGTCAACCCAGAATTGTGCATCAGCTTCCCACACGGACTCTGTCATCCAGTGTTTGAATTCCAGTGTAATTCATGCCAGTAAGGAATGAACTGAACTGTGCAAGGTTCAAATCTTAGTAAATAAATAAACTACATATGTAAATGAGGATACAGAATCCAAAATCACACTTTGTCCCATTGTTAGAGCTGGAGGACTCAACAAGAGACACACGACTTGAAAACTGGATTTAAATCAATAGAATTTAGTCTGTCTGGCCTTTCATTGTCTTCTGAGTTGCAGAAAGAGCCGTTAGTGAAAACCCAGACTGTCCCTGTGTCAAGCAGGTTGTTTTTTTTTTTTTTTTTTTTTTTTTTGTCCAGTTACAATGACAGAGTAGCTCAAGTCTTTTTTTTTTGTTTGTTTGCTTTCCTGGTGACCAAGCAACCACTTGAATCCTGTGTGATTTCAACTTAATGAACCTCATTGATTTGTTCATTGATTTGTGTTGAGAGTTAGCAACAAGATTGAATGAGGTGTTTTGACGCCGAAAAAATTATTATTGCAGAAGAGCAACCCTTTGGCTGTAAATCTGTGTGCATGGAAAACATGGTTCACTCTTATCCCTTGGTCTAGAGAGTCTTCAGCTAACGTCTTTACTGCATGTGTAAAAAATCTGCAACCTCCACTTCACACGACCTGGATGAACCCCCCCCCCCCCCCTTAAACAAACACATGCACAGATGATATGATGGGTTCCTGAAAATGCTGTCTGAGCACCTTTACGTGCCAAGGTCCACCCTTGAGAAAATGCAAGAAACGGAGGCAACGGCCAAAGCGTCGGCCGGCCAGCAGCATTACGAGCCGGGACAATAAACCGCGTGCTGCTGAGGGAGTCCGTATGCTGGAGCAAGTTTCACTTCACTGTTTCTGCTGGACTCTGTTGCTTACATGCGTGCAGAAGGAGCCAAGTGTGTGTGCCAGAGGGGAGCTTGAAACGGTCTTTAAAAGATACACCAAAGAAACAACCGGCGCCAATAGGAACAAGACAGCAGTTGGCTAATGAGTCAGTGGTTCTGTAATGTTACCGCTATGGTCAGCACTGAGCATCATTGGCAGATGTTAGGGTTGCTGAACGTAGTTAGTAGAGATAATATGAAGCTCCTTCGATGCTTGTTCTTTGCCCCTCGACTACACAGAAAGCGGTTAAGTCAAAGCAACTTTTATTTGAATGGTCCAATATCACAGTGTCTCATTAGGTGTTAAAGCTGCTGACCCAGCGAGAAGACAAGGGGAAACACATAGCGTGACCTCATTGTGGAGTTTGGAGAAGTTCACACAGTATACTGACTTGGAGTATCTCTGTGTCTCATCTGTCCTCCAGGACTGTCTTGTTGATAACTTTGAAAAGGGAAGGAGTGGAGACCTAATTTTATTTGTACAAAGAAAAAAAGAGGGTTGGATGCAGGTTCAATAAAAAAAGTAGAGACAACAAATAACAAAGTAATATAGTTTACTGCTGCATAATTGAGGAATAAACATGAGACAACTCATTTAGATTCTGTCGCCTATTGATTCTTTGATATCAAATGTAGCTTCGGACCAGGGGCTACTTGTTTAAGTACACACCTATAATGGTTATGGTAAAGTTGGGGCTCGTCTCAAAGGTCATGTGACTACTGTTCCTTCGTTGCTTAGTTTGGATACATATCAACTATAACTGATCAGCGATCAAACGACTTCATGAATAGTTTCATCGTGATGGGAATATTACTTGGCAGCCAGCCAAATGTCTACCCACAGCGATACCATGGATGTAGTAGGTTGTAATTGAAGCGAATGACGGGGCGTTGAAACATCCATTCTGAGGAAAAGTGGCAGATCAGGCAGAGGTCAAGCTCATCTAATAGGGTAGGCTGTGAAAACGCAGCTAAGCCAGCTTTCATTCCCTGCAGGCAACACAAGCTGGCTTTGTGACGCTTCTCTGCAAGTGTATCACAAATTACAAGTCATCAGAAAATAGAATGAACAGATGTTTGTTTTTTCATTGTTACTAGTTAATGTTAGTTAGGTAAAGAGAAAAAATAATTTAGTTCACAGTGTTGCTCAAAGGCAAGTTGACATCGTAAATCAATCAACACACCTTAAATGTCAAAATGACCACTTTGACCATTTCCTTTATTTTTTGTGTTTTCTTTTTTGTTTTGTTTTTTGCATGACATCCACTTTAATAATGACACACCTTAAATGTCAAAATGACCACTTTGACCATTTCCTTTATTTCCTTTATTTTTTGTGTTTTCTTTTTTGTTTTGTTTTTTGCATGACATCCACTTTAATAATGACTGGGTTCCTCACACACTTAAAAAAAAAATCAACTGGATTATGTAAACTGCCAGTTTTCCTTTTCCACACTTGGAGGCTACCTAAGCTAACATACATACAATTAACATTTATGCTTATCTGTCTCGCTCCATGGTTGAGCATTTAGGAATAAAGAAACGATAGATTATTAAATTATATTTCTAATTTGAGATAATTGTGATAAATACCGATTGTGCTTACTTTTTATTACCATTAAGTTACACAACCCTGATTCCAAAAAAGCTAGGATGCTGTGACAACCATTACAGAATCGTGTATTTCACAAAGTGGAGAACTGCTGATCCTTCTTTAAGAGCCTCTTTCATATCCAATCATCATGTAAATGTTACCGATCAAACTGTTTACCTGTAAAATGTTGTTTGTTGCTCTGTATTCAACTGAATATATCGCAAAAAGGATCAACTTCTCACATTCTGTTTCATCTATTTATGTATATGTATGTTTCACACAGCATCCCAACGTTTTTTAGAATTGAGGTTGCAGACTGTTGTAATAGGTTGAGGTGAGAAGTGCAGTTAGTCAAGCAGCGATAATGTTCCCCCTGGATGCAACACAGCATTCAGAGCAGGCCAATTTTGCTTGCAATGAAAATGTATTTATTTAATATAGACCATAGGTGCGGCAAACTGTATGCAAGTGTACGTGTATAATTTAATCCAATCTATTACAAAACAACAATAATTATCCTCTATCTCGCCAGCTCCGTGTTTGCAAACTTGTGTTTCTAATTAATTCCTCAATTCCCTCATCAGTGTTTTCAGAGTGTTTTGGGTAACGCTTTTTAATTAAATACCCCTCAAGCATTGGAGCACCTTGTTTCAATTACACATCATGCGAAATTAAAATATCTTAAAACATCATTACCATTAATGTGCACATCCTCATTCAAACCAATTATAATCAACATGTGAGGATCTCTGTAGCTTTACTGTCAGCCAGGATGGAGGTGGTAGGAACAGAGGAGGCATAAAGATAAAGAAAAGAAACTGTGGGCAGTTTTGAAGCTGGCAGGTTACTCAACTACCTGGGATGCAATGATAAGACAAGACAAGAGTGGACATGAAACTCATACTGGTCTTCTGATGAATGCATTGGACATGATTTGGTTTGTCGTGTAGTTGCAGCAGCTTGCATAAATCACTCCGTGCGTCTGTCTGAATGCACCATCTTTCATACGTTTCACGTCGCATCCTGAAGCAGTAAAAGTCTATTATATAGGAGTATATAAGTCTATACTCTTCAGACAAAATGACAGCTTTTGTGACTGCCTCTCACCTGGAGAGACACAGCGCTTCACGGCACAGGTGAGATCAAGAGCTTAGTTCCCTTTCAGTCGATTCAGTCAGTACAGCTCATATAGTAGGAATGTCATGCCCCTGCATGGCCTCACTGAGCATGATGCATTCAAGACAGATGACCTGTGGCGACGTACTGCCAACTGCAGAACACTCATCTTGAGTTTTGTTCTGTTACCAAGCTTGTGTTTCAGAACAAGCACCGAGCCTAAACAGGCCAAGAAGAAGCCTTTTCATTGACGCGTGACAAGGACCACACACGAGGCACACCCCGTCAGTCTGGGGATTGTCCATGTCAGGAGGGTGGTGACTGAGCACAAGCTTTGCACGTTTTGTCGGCAGCTCTGGCACTCAACATTGTAAAGGCGACTTGAGGGTTCGTCTGAGTCGGAAAGCGACGAGCTTTTGGTCGAAGTCCACACCCATATTTGGGCTGAGCACACAGAGTATGTTGAGGGGTTAGCCGAGTATGAGCTGATAGAGATGATACGTCGTCTTGCCACTGTGACGCAATGCAGCAGAGGAAAAAAAGGTGGAGTGGCCCCTCTCCTCCACCGGCTCGGAAACTATCATGCCTCATAGGGTTTTTCCTAGCCTGCTCTTAAATGTATGTTGGAAAAGTTTACTGCCCACCAACTCCAGCCAACATTAGAAAAGAGATCAATATGTTTGCCATAAATTGCTTTTCTCCTCTAACATTAAAAATAAAATTAAAAGGGCAACCCAGGAGCTCATACCATTTATCAAGGCTGCATCCTTCCCACAATAGCCGGGTTTCAAGTCCAGCCTTTCTTGCATGTCATCTCCTCTTGCTCCTCTGTCTTTACTTTTCAGCTGCTATTTTCATAAAAAACCAGGAATACAAGAAAATAATAAACCAAACTAGATATTCAAACAGGGTTATTACAGATTTTTTTTCACCCCTTATCATACTTAAATACTAAGACTAAATATGAGTATAATGCAATACAATAACAAAGCTGTTTATTTCCATTAGCCTCCATCAGCTTAAACATTAAAAAGTGAAAGTAAAAAGTGTAAAAGTAAATGCAGATCTCTTCTGGTAAATGGTGTTTTTGGGCAATGGGCAGTTTACTGCAGCTTCCTTATGCATTTTGCATAGGAAAAGCTACACATGAATGAGCCAAACCATAAAGTGGCACCCACAATCATACTATACCCATTCAGCCACCATTAGCAGCGGTAAATAACTTCCTTAAATCCCCAGTGCTGCTGTGTAGGAGTGCCTGTGTTGAGAATGATACCATCCTCGCAGCCAGAGGAATGCGGCAGCCGCGATCTTAAAGATGGAATCAGTCAAAAGGAACACTTGGCATAAGCACAGAGCTCAGCGCGATGCGGGCTGACTGCAGCCGAAAATTGGCAAGTGACCCTTGAGACGGGTCAGTCCCAATTCACAGACAGCAAATTGTGTGGAAGGCATTGATTAATGGGGAAGACACAACTCGTTATGGCCTTGTGGTGTCATCTTCTGCCTCCTCCTCTCCTATCCCCAACCCACTCCAACTGCTGAAATCAGACCGGTGGCTAAAATAACATCTCAACAATTGAACCTAGTCCATAATTAATGGCACCACTTGGGTCTAATTTGTGAACAAGTATCAGCTTATAGTCTAATAGGGGGCTGTTATAGACAAACCAGAATGAGGTGTGACTCAGATCATTATGTGAATTATGTCAGTTTATAATTTGAAAGGGATCGTCCATTTCTGACATGCACAACTGGAGGCCAGAATATAAAATCAAATTAACAAATGAGTTACCAGAAGAAGTAAATTGCTTTTATGGTAATACAGTAACTGACTGTATAAATGGAGGATCCAACTACACTTTGAACCCAAGTTGTTGCCATAGTGTATCAAGAGTGCATTTTGTGAGTTATGGGCTAAATTTCAGCACTGACACACACACACACACCTGCCATTTGATCAGCAACATGAGTGTGTATGATAACTGATGTCATTGTGTTAATTACTAACTTCAGGCTTGTATAATTCACAGGCACTTGGCCACTTTACAATGGATATATCAAATGACATCAAATGAGACGTGAAGGCATTCTGAAGGAAACAGTAATCATCTAAATATCAATCCCTGTCCTCTTCCTTTCACACGCTGAGGTGGCAGGTGACATATGATATTAGTTGTGTCATCTGTGACAAGCCTACTGTGTCACGACAGAGGGACAGAGGAGGACATGTTCAAAGAGGAAAATAACAGTGGATGAGAGATTGCAGTGCTATCCATCATCTCTGGTGCATCTATGAGGCTGGCCCTTGTGATGATTCATTTTGCAGGAAATAATAGAAGACAAGATGGGACAAAATTTTGCACTGAAGCTAATGCACGGGCCTGGACTCGGGATGTGGATGTGAATTCACCTTTGACACATGAAGCTCAGGCTGAAGGTGAGCCAAGAGAGGACTGTCTTTAGTTGGTCAAGCGATCCGACATGGAAATGAGCTAGTGTCGACACCATTTCCTCTCCAGCCCTCAGCTGTTTTAACTTTGTCCTGATGTAAAATATCATTCCCAAGGGTAAAGGTTTGGTTTCAAAATTGGAGGTGGACACATGAAGTCAGAAGTTCTTCAACAAAAATAGATAGATAGATAGATAGATAGATAGATAGATAGATAATGTGAATAAAGTTTATATACACTTATGTCAATCTAGCAAATAACATATTATTAATGGAATGTTGGATTTTCCAAATTAAGGATAGTCTAAGAAAAAAAAACATACACTAACATGACTTAGTTTTCCTTAATAAAGACCTACTAGGCCTACTAGAAATATTGTATTTTCTTCTTTACTCCTATGTTGCTTGCCCTCCTCTTTGCTTACCTTTTCCGCCGAATATCCTTGAGTTTGTTGTCAAAGCCACACAATGTGAACCTTGGATACTTATAAATCATTAGGACTTCAAACTATGAAAGACACAGAAGGTTACCACCATATTTTCTTTTTCATCTTTCATCACTTCTAAGGCTTCTTCAGTACTGTGCATGACCTCCAAACAACACAAGCCTTTTTGCCGCGTCCGTGACTGGAAGCATGGGATTAGGACGGGGACAAGATGGCAAAAATCTGTGAGCTGTGTGAGTGTGAGCGACTGACTGAGAGGATAGCACATCTAGAAAAGAAGATTGAAACGCCGCATCGAATACGGGAGAATGAGCAATTCATTGACTCTGTAGCAGCTCCGGTACAAGGTGCAGAGAACAGACACATCAAATGTAGAGCGTCCCGTCATAGATTTGGCTGACACGCTGCCCTTGATGTGTCCTAACACCACTGGATTACCTGTTGAAGCTCCCAAACCAGCCTTCCCTAATGACACCTCACTGGCACAGCATCAGCGCTGGACTGAAAGCATCAACTCCAGTCAAAAGCAAATCTGGCAAAAAAGAGCACGAACACTATGACGGTCAGAAGAAATATTGGCACCTCCACACGTGATAAGCCAGACGCCATTCTGAAACTCTTCCCACAGCTGGCACATCTGTCAGGGAGCTAACAGGGCTGTTGTCATTTATCCTCTCTGCACACCCAAGTAACAGGAGGATTATTATTCATGCTGGGTCTTTGACATTCTGCGAAGGAAAAACTGCCTCTGAGGTCCTTAAAAAAGACTTTCGCCTGCTACTGGAGAAACTGAGCGACTGTCAATCACAACATGTGTTCATTTCAGGCCCCATTCCAACCCTGGGGAAAAGAATCGAATTTTGTAGCAGGCTCCTTTCCTTGAATTCATGGTTAACATCGGCACAAACCCAGGGCAAAAAAAAAAAAAAAACTTGCCTATTTTCCTGTTGCTGCTTCTAAAGCTAAATACTACAAACTGTAATCATTGAAAGCCACTTATAACTGCAATTTCAAAAAAGTTGGGACGCTGTGTAAAATGTTGATAAAAACAGATTTTAATGGTTTGCAAATTATTTAAATCCTATATTTAATTGAAAATAATGCAAAGACAACATATCAAATTCCCAACTATTTAGATTAATTTGCAACAAAAATTGAACACTTTCAGAATAATGTTCCTCAGCATGAGACTGCAAAGACTTTGTGGATTTCATTATCTGCTGTTTATATAATATCATAATGTCATTAAAAGATTCAGGGAATCTGGAGAAATCTCTGTAGAAAAAGGACAAGGCTAAAAACCAATACTGGATGGCCATGACCTTCAGGCCCTCAAGCAGCACTGCATTAAAAACAGACATGACTCTGTAGTGGAAATCACTGCATAGGTTCAAAACCATTTCCAGTGAACACAATTTGGCTTCATCCACAAATGATTAAAACTGTACCATGTAGGAAGAGGAAGAGGAAACCATATACCATACCATAATGCCGAAACGCTGAGCCTGAGCCCATTTAAGATGGACTGAGGCAAAGTGGAAAATAGTCCCTCAGTCTGACGAATCAAACAAATCTTATTGCTAAAGTTGCAACAATTGCTCATTCTCTCTTTTATGAACAGATAGAAGTACTGTGCAAAACATATTACAGAGACACTTCAAAATTAGAGACTGTGATTCATATTCTGTGTCATCCAGCAGAAAATAAAAGAATTCAGCTGTAAAAGACACGTCAAAGGTGTGTGAAATTGCAGGGAAACAAATTCTGTCTGAAGGGCCTCCATCCTTTTTTATGATCTCATGGCTGTTTGCAGTCGTACTCTGAAGCTCCTGTCATTGTGAGACCACTGCAACACTTGATAAAAGATGCACGTTTCAGCCATTACAACGCAACTGCAGGTGTGTTCCTGAGCAAATTTATTTTTCACATCTGGTGAATTGTAATAATTAATTACTGACATTGCTTCCGTCTTCCTGTAATAACTCGACACATCGGTGCCAGCACTCATTTCCCTTTGGCTTGAAATCAATTCGGCAACTTTCAAATTCTTCAGAATTATCTATTGTCGTTTGGAACATTGGTATCAAAACAGCTATTTTCTACCTGTATTCTCCAATAATGTAATTGTTCAACACACAGCACACGGAGTTACTGCTGTGCTTTAAAAATGTTCAGCAAGTGCACTCTTTCACAGTTTCGTGCATGGATGCCATTGTAAAACGTTCGTGCCCTGCTGTCCGCGACGGCAGCGCCCGAGCTGAAGACAACTCTCTCTTCTTTATTAGGTTATTTTATCGGTCCTCTCAACAGCTGTGACAGCTCCAGCCGTGATCGAGTTTGGCTTGTTTTCACTACATCCTCTGCAAACGTTGACACCTGATTTCATTGAGGGAGATGGGATTTGAAAGGTGGGGGACACGGGTCGCCAAGCCCTCTTCTCCACGTTGTCTAATATACTGTACCTGAGCAGCTGGATGTGAAGAAATGCTCCTCTCTGGTGTCTTTCACATCAGCAAATATGAAGTTTTTCTTTTTTTTCATTTTTTTTTGGTGGGGGGATTTATCTTTTCAGGTATCCCTTTGGTTTTATAGAATTCTTGTTACCTGCAGAGTTGCACAACAGTATGACAACAATAGTTCTGCATTTGATCTGTGATCACATAGCTCCCTTTTGTTGTCATTGTGAGCCAAAAGAACTGTTTGTTCTTTGGGGTTTGGCAGCTTGGCTTTTGCTTGCTCATCAATCTATTTCACACAAGCTTCAGAAGCTGGACAATTTAAATTATATAACAATGAGATTGCAATAACAGAGTATCTACCTTCAGTTTTTCACTGGCCTAAAGTATATGCACAGATGTCTTGACTAATTAGAAACGTGATACTGGTTGAAATTATAATTAAGATTATTGATCAGAATCATTTTTTAAAAATATATATGATCTCTAGATTATATAAAAACATATACTGAGTTGTTCATCCAGTATCCAGCAAACTGAAGTCTGGCAGAATAATAACCAGTGGGCATGTGCGTAGTTTTTGCATGTGTGTATTTTTAATAAAACTATATGTTGATTCCTAAGGGGGAAATCCAGTCGGTGTAAAAGCTGTAATGTAAAAAGGGTGTGTGATGCTATGTGATGTCTTATGACCACCATCACACTTGAGTTTGCATGCAGATGACTGTCAGACGTGTAGGCAGGCTGGTGAGGGAGTGAGTTATACAGACAGCTCATTCTACCATGCTGATTTCTCTTGGACTGACCAGCTGAGTGTAAAACAAGCTTCACTGGGTTTAATATCTACTGGTGGCTGTTGCACCCACTTGCTCCGGTCAGTTGAGGACAGCATGTATTACATGTCTGCAATGAGCTGCTGGCTTGCATGCGTTCACTGATCTCATAGGCTTTGGCCCAGCTTCTCCAAAGACTCACCTGGAGGTGTGGCTAACCTGCCATTTGTTTCCCTACAAGGAGACAAGAGAGTGTCGACCAAGCAATGAGGATCAAACCTCACAGGGAACTTTCAGCGCTCAACACTAAAAACCTGTTTGCCCGGTGGATTGTGGACTCTGACAGGGGAAGCTTACCTGCAGCTCATCTCCGTCTCAAGGGTGAAAAGATGACAAAGTGAGAAATTAGTCCTAAAAGAGTAATTACTCCTGCACTGACATCCCTGCAGGCGCTGCCATGTTGCAGTTGTTGCATGCTTTGTCCCCACCCTGTATAATGCAGCATTTCACAATGTCTGCAATGCAACATCACAGTTCACAAATTCGACAGACCTCGCCCAGCTCTGACACTGGTTTAGAGAACTGCATTGGTACCTGCGAGAGCCAACTCTGAAGCTGGTGGTTAAACTTTGCTGCAGGCAGGAGCAAGCAGTCAAAAAAATCAACTACAGGATGTTGTGCAGTGGAAACTGTAGAAGTTCTTTTATGTGTGAGTCAACACCATCTTGATATAACCACTGAATCATTAAGAATAAACACTACCAAAAAACCACATGAACAGATCGCACATGAAGTCTTCTTAAATAACTGTGAACTACACTGAACCGAGCATGTTTATCAATTAACATCATTTAGCAAAATGAGCTGCAAAAATCAAACCAAAGGCTTATGTTTTAACACCGAGGAAGACAGATGTTTGCATCTTTGCTGAAGTGGTCGACTCTGCAGCTCCGCTCTTGCTCAGGGAATGTCTTACGTGTGGCTCCAACACTGCCAGCATTCACAGCAGAACACGGCCTGAAGACATCTAGCAGCTGGTCTATGGAGACAAATGAAATCAATGACATTGATCAGAATGGGACATGGCAGACATTATGTAGCTTGAAAAGTTTGAGACTTCACCATTCTTGGTTAAATTGCTCTCTTATGTACTTCAGAAAAATAGATACAGTGTTAAACTATGCTTGTAATGATCACAGGGCGATAGAAGCGGCTTGTTGTGATTGGGTGAATATGTGCGAAATATTTCAGTGTGATAAGGTGAGTGGGTAAGCCCCATTAGAAAGCAACGCTTGTATGAAATTGAACTTTATTTTACCAAGTTCCTTCGCTCTCACAGTGATGCAAGTATACAGACAAAACAAACTCTCTGATATGCAACCTTAACATGTGAGCAAAGCAGAACTGATTTTATAACCAATGCTATTCAACAATTCCTTTAATGACTTTTATACAAATTCAAAATGAAGTAGTTAACAATCCATTAAGGCATAATTTAACCCACAAGTGAAGCTGCCGAACTTTCCAACGTGATTAAGATGGACGTTAGCAGTAATGTCCATTGGAGTAAGTTGTAGTAAATGTATTTCCTGGATGGTAAAATGTTGTTTTACATAATGGTTGATTGAAAATATGGTGACAGTCACCAGACACTAAACGTCAAAATCATAATGCTTCATTAAGCCGTCAGCACCAAACTGAAGACAAAGGTTGAGCAATATTTAAAAAGGATACAGTCAATGAGAAATCATCAGTATTCTTTGTGGCTATCCATCTGTGCATAATCTAATAATCATAGTCTTGTTTTTCTGTCATTTGTCTCATGCATTTAAACTTGTTTTGTAAATAAAACACGTTTTGGCAAAGTTTTAGTAGAAAAAAAAAATTGAAACAACTCGATTAATAAAGTTGATTGATGACATGTTTGACCTGGGATCCTGGTGAGACACTAGTGGACGGGGCTGATGTGGACTCAGGACTGAGCATATGAAGCTTGTAGACCTCAATATGCAGAGACCGGTTTTTATCAGCAGACAAAAGAAGGAGACTGCGGACATCAAGCGCCTCCGGGGAATCTTTAGCAAATCATCAGAGAGCTGATAATCTGCTAGATCAATAATTGTTGCTTTGGTATCGCCCTTATTCTGTGACCTTGTTTTAGCATCCACTGGCAGATCTCAGTTTGATATTACAAACCTGGCCTGACCCCATCCCACACCTGCAGGCGACCTTTTTTTCAGATCTTACTTTTTTATAAAATCTCTATTTCTCCATGACCCTCAAGCAATCATCAGGCAGAGATCGGTTTATCACAGGTTATGAATTGAAAAGACAGCACTGTCTGCAAATAGTATTTTATTGGAGAAAAGCCAAGGGTTGAACAATGTTTCACAAGATGAAAAATTAGCTCCATTTAGAAAAAAAAAAAAACAGTTCTGGTGAAACAGTTTTTGCAGCTCAAACAAGTGACAGATTATGATGGATTGTTTTTTAAACTGTTTTTATAATTCTGCAAATTAAATGCTACAATTATATACGAAATCATAGGGAACCAAAATTTCTGTTTGGTACTGAAGATATTTTAACACAAGAGCTAAATTTTAAATTAGGCCAAGCAACAGTAATATATGTTTTTTTTGGAGGTCACCTGAACTATTGATTTTATCTTGATTTAACTTACATATAAAAGGAACAAACTACGTCATATTACTTACATAATTATATGTATATATGTATCTAAAAATATAGATACTACAAATAAAGAAAAAATGATTTAATATACTGGTAATGTTGATGCTTAAACTGAAGATGTTTACTCCACTAATTTAGTTTGCACTTTACTGTGATGTTGAGGGATCACTGGTCTAATACAGAAGCACTCTTATATTCGAGGTGCTCTCCTCACAGCTCAGTAGTTAACGTCGCCCTGCCCCCTCATCTCTGAATCTTAAGAGACAAACAATACAGCGATGTTCACTTCATTTCCCCTCGCCTCACTTAACCTTGGACTCCGAGGGCTGCTTCACACGGAGGAAAATTGTAAAGTCAGCTCATCTTCCAAAGTTCTCTTTGCATCAAATCCATTTCATTAAGGAAGTCTGAGCTGGACTGTTGCCAGACTGTGAGAAAAAAAAATAATAATCAAGCCTTCTGTTGGCCAATGGGGAAAAAAAAAACATATTTATTGATTCTTTTAAAAGCAATTACATGACAAATCTTACAATGTTATAAAAATATAAATGAGGATCATATTGGTTGTGTGTATGTGTGTATGTGTGTTTCTTCAGAAAACACTGTAATGGGATAATTTAGCCCTGCTTCTAACTGACTGACGGAACATTTTGTATTAACACTGCAATTCAATATCAAATACTTTCATCGCATTGTTCTGCCCGACTTCCCGCTTAAGCACATACGCAACTTGTTGTGTTGATGCCTGCGTAAACCCTCTCAACACGGCTCTGTCTTTACTGAAATAGATGGCGGAAATGTTTACTTTTCCCTTCTCGCACACCAGGAGAATCTGGGCCATTGTGCTGCTAACCAATTACTCTCTCACAGCGCAATTATGAATATTCACTGAAAACATTAAATATTGATTGCTGTGTGTTAACTCAGAGCTTGAACGAAATTAAAACAAATATTAATCACATGCTGGCACGTCAGCAAACTTTATTAGACCCATAATGAATGCAAACAGATAGCTCACCGTTTTGGAGGACCCTCACCCCATTTATCCACGTCAATTTAAATTTTAAATGCCGAGGCATAAATTGCATAATTTCATCAACTCAGATTTCGTATACGCACGTTGTCCATTTACTGTCTGAGCAAAGGGGAGTTAGGCCCAACCACTGGCTGCGTAATTGCTGACCTTCCACACTTTTGCCCTTGGATGAAAATAGATGGCTCTTCATCTTACAGCATTTAAAACTCATCTCAGCTTCTCTCTCTGGTTAGTGTTAATGGACCTCTTCATAGGCCATCTGTGAATCACGAGATGGGAGAAAATCCAAATGTGAGAAAATGCCATTGGGTGTGAAACAGCAGTGCATTTTATGGAAATTGTGTAAAATGTAAAATGCAAAGGGCACAAAAACTGTCAAAGTTTAAAATGCCCTTTAGTCTGCTGGATACTTTTCTTTGGAGCATGGAAGATTTATGTAGTTCAACTGTTGAAAACTTGTTACATTTCAGATTGACATTTTTTTTTCTTTTGCTCTATAAATTGTTTGATGACTATCTTCTATGCAACAGGTACTTTACGACACATATACTGCCCCCTCGATAGAAGGGCATGTGTAAGCTTGTCTCCTCATCAAGTCAAGTGAGGCGATTATCACAGAATATGAACAGTGACGACTCTTGCATAAAGGCGGTCGAACATGCCTTTGTCTCCTCTGTGTGAGTCACATATCTGAGTCACAGCCACGTCTCTGCCACACAAACGCTGTGTGACTCTGGACATAAAAACCATATTGACCTCTGTGATAAAGAACTACTGTGAGATGTGCAAGAGACCAAGCTCATGCTCCAGCATTTATGTTTATGTTTCATGTATAAGATGTATGGCCCTGACTTTGTGAATGAAAGCATGGATGCAGACAGATGTACAAACTTATTGCTCCAGCTCATGCAAGGCATCACCTGCAGATTTTTGTCCTGATGAACAGTAAGTCTTCAGGTCTAAAGACTAAAAGGAAAAGTTCAAGAGTTGGAAGACTGATACCTCTCTCATGTTTGTGTGCTGCAGATAAAGAGCTACATCCAGGAGCCAGTGAACTTCTCATGAGGACCGAAAAATAGGAAAACAAATTCCAACTATCAGCATCTCTCAAACTCACAATTACACTTTATATCAAGTTTGTTTAATAGATACAAAAAAGCTTTAAAAAAGGCAACAACTTGAGATTTTACAGGGTGTTGGTCGTCGGCTATTTCTTGGTTGGGGCAAGTAGGTTCCTGGAAAAAAACGACAATTTGTCTTTGTGTTTTTGTACAGATGAAACTAACAAGACATGAAGAGTTAATTAGTGAGCTTTAGAGGAAGATAGTTGGAGCATTTTGTCACCTTTGGACAGAGTCAGGCTGGTAGTTTCTCCTTATCTAACTTGCTGCTGGCTGTAGTTTGAAATGCACTGTACCATAAAGGACATGTGAGTAGCATCAATCTTGTTATTTAACCTGACAAAAGCTTATTTCCCCAAATATCAGCACCAGGGTCTGCTCCCTCCGCGTCATCAGAGCGGCTAAAAATTCACATCATCTTTTCGACTTTGAGAACAAATCCAGTGGAAATATGGTTCGTGCCTTTTGTTTCCTCCGGCACCTGAAGACCACGTCGCGGTCACAGTTGTCTGAGCTCAGCCTGGAGGGCGACTGTTTGTTTGGACTGTTAATCATCATTGAGCTGTAAATGGCCACTCTGTTGTGCGAGGGGAATCTCAGAGAGTAATCTCACCATGCAGGACATAATCAGACACAAGGTTAATGAGAGTTTGATGGAAGCATATGCCTCACACACGGCAGTGGTATTGTGCCATAATAACAGGGACAATGAGTTAATGGTGCAGGTCCAAAGGCAAACATAAACAAAACACAATCAAGAAAAATGTTGGAACAATATCAATTTAGTTTATTTCGCTCAGTTGTCAATAACGTCAGCCCGAAACGCCTGCCCAACTGTCTGCTCCAGTCATACTGCATCTGATGCGAGTGATACTTTAGGGCAGGCACGCGGTGTTGTGATGTCTCATAGCAAAGCCTTGATTACTATTTTCTGTCACCTGGTCTGATACGTGCATATTTGGTAGAATAAGTGGCATTACCAATCTCTACGCCGGGATGACAGATGATAGCAAATCAAGCTTGACAGGAAAGGGCCCTTCAGCTGAATGTGATGTGAGTCACTTCACTTCACTGCCTCCCAGTTCCCTATCATTCGGCTGGCTGTGGCCTACCTAAAGCCCCGCAAGGCTGCTCGGCTCATCCAAGCAGAAATTTAACAACATAATGACCAAACGCTCCAGACGGATTCTCTACAACTGTATGCAACACGCACAGGCATGCACATACATTTCAATTATTATTTGCCACAACAGCAGCACTGATTGGTATGCGACAGGTTTATTGTGTATTTTATTTTGAGGCCTCGCTAATTAGAGTCCATCAACAACTACATGATGACTCCTGTGTCCTCAAAGGGGCAACACTGCAAAGAGACCCATCAAACCAGGGAGCCATGACACGGAGAGACACAGCTGAAGCTAAAGAAGACGGCTTCATCCTGGATTCACACTGTGTTTAACAGTAGTACCAATGACAAAGGGAAAGTGTAGCTGACGTTAAGAATTTCAGGTGACACACTTTTGAATGCTTTGTGAAACTCAAAACGTTCACATTTGTGTGCTTAGGTCTTGTTTCAGGCTTCAACCACAGCACAAAAAAAAGCGAGCATTATAAACTCCACAAGTTAAACACATACCGTATTTTCTTATTTTCGTAACTTTTTTCATATATAAAGTACACCGGACTATAAGATGCATTAAGCGAAACAAAACAGTCAGATAAGTCAGTCAAACTTTATTAAAATTGTTCACAATAACTCCCAACCTTGTTTAGCTGTAACACATAAAAAAAAACACAGTCCGATACCGCTAAATCAAATGTTAGCGTATTCACAATAACTCTCAAAACTGTTTAGTTATAACACGTAAAATACAACCTGAAATGTTGACATTTAACATTACGCAGGCTTATTAAAGTACCGTAACCGGTGCTGAAGCGGCTGGTACCACCGGAGTAGCTGGCTGGTACCATCGGGTTAGCCGGCTAGCTCCATGGGCATGTTTCATTGAACAGATTTCATTCAGCTCGCCCTCGCTCCACCTCTTTATCCGTATTTGGATTAACCGGAGTTAGGCAACGCCCCACTGCCAAGATGGCAGCACGCTATGATGAGCTTCATCAAAACATTTTGACAGAGCGCCGTGTGCAACACAAAATCGCTTTGAGGTCAGTAAGCACAACCATAATTAATGCATATATAAGGCGCTCAGGATTATAAGGCACAGTGTCGTTTTTTGAGAAAATTAAAAGCTTTTAAGTCCGCCTTATAGTCCGGAAAATATTGCTCATATAGATATGTACAGGTTAGAGTGCTGTACAACAGTTGTTGGAGGAATTCTAATTTCAGTGTTTTCCGTGACCTGTAGGTGGTGCAATTGCATGTAAATTAACAACAAGAATAAGGCAAAGTTTCTTTTTTATGCAGCTTTGCAATTTTCAAGTCCTTGGTGGCAGGTGTTATCCTCATTTTGTTGGGAGTCTGTGCTCATAGGTTTAGTCTATCCTTAGTGTGTTGATAAAGCAACAGTTATGTCTCACACAGTCACAGCATGTCCCTGAAGCTGCCCAGTTCATTAGCACTTACCACAACTAATGATACCTACCTGACCCTTGGAGCATTATTCTGACCAGATGCTGAACTTGTTCCCATTAGACTTCCTTCAGTTCATTACAGGATGTATAGTGTTGCTGCTTTTGTTTTATGGTCCATTTGCAGAGTTTTGTATTCCTAATAGCTGTTAGAACTTTCTTTTCCTTTTTCTTTTGTAATTTTAAGTTCCCGACAACAGCTCTTTTCTGACATTTAATGGGTTGGAAATGTGGTTACGTTGGTTAAACGGAAAACATCTTAAAGGTTTACAGCTTCAGTCTTTGACAGCATTCTTTAATGTACGCATTGATGGCAAATACAGACTTTGATACACCATACCTTTATAAAGCAATTCCCGAAATATCTACTGAGACCAACGGAAAAGGCATTTAATTTCATTTTATTAAAAAAACGAATGCTATATACGTATGCTATGCAGTAGTTTGCATAAGAACAAAAAATCTTTATTCAGTAAAATTTGTGTGGCTTTCATTTAAGTCACTTTTGAAATTTGTTTCTGGTGAATGGTGTTTAATTTCATTTTCACTCCTCATGTGTCCATTTATCGACGTGTACTTTGCGACAGGTCCAGAAGGAGTTTGCACCGACAACCAAAGTGTAATGATGTATTTTCTGTAAGTCTCTTTTAATGTGACTCTTGTTCTTGTTGTTTAACTGAAATGATTTTTTTCACCCTTCTGCTGTATAATTGTTGAGAAAAGGGAAGGCCGATACCCCATAGGAACTCTTTCATGGCTTACCTTTAAAGCAATGTCAATAGTAATTACTGGGAGGGCTTATCTTTAGCCACTGCATCACTGTCCTGCAGGAATCAGTGTTAGCTAACCCTCTGCCAATTAATAGAGGCAAACATCATCATCAATTATTCAACTGGTACATCACGAGCAACAGTTCGGCATCCATACTGCACCAGACCATCCCCATCTTAGTCCACTAAAGAGGACATAAAAACTAAAACCAGGTTTGAAAATAGTTAACCGAAATAAAACTGAAAACTAGAATTTAGAAGAAAAAACAAAAACTAAATGATACTTTTCAACTGAATTCTATTCTTGTTGGATAGCGCCAAATCACAACACAAGTTATCTCAAGGCACTTAAAATAGAGAGCAGGTCAAGATCATAATCTTATTATTATAATTATTATATAATCTTATTATTATTTATAGAGGCTCAACACCATCTTGGGCAAGTATTTGGCGACAGCAGCGAGGAAAAACTTCCTTTTTAACAGGCAGACACCTCGGAACAGAGCTCAAGATGGACAGCCATCTGCCTCGACCGGTTGGGTTGACAGAGAGAGAGAGAGAGAGGGAGAGAGAGAGATAATAGGATTATGTGAACCAAATATAAAATATATAATATGATAATAAAAACCAAACTTAAACATGCAGATCCACTCTGGAAACTAACTAAACTGAACTGAAAACAAAATTAAAAATGAAATAAATGAAACTAATGAAAGATACCAAATTCTAATAACTCTGATTTATGCTCCATGAGTAACCACACAGTGATGAACAAAAGAAATATAACAAGAATTCATGAATACAAAATTGGACATCACAAATGGGAAAATATATTAGACTATAAGACTCAGAAAATAAAGTCTATTTTTCCAATTTTCATAAAGAGACGGCCAGACAGTCCATTTTTTGTAAAACCCAGTTTGCAATGGTCTAAGTAGTTGAAGCAAACAGCCCCCATGTGAGGATCTGAAGCCACAGAGTACCTACAGCCTCATAGGAAGGATGAGGGCACCTGCTCCGCACTGATTACAAACTCTCCTGGACTGATCTGGGCATTCACTCCAGACAAACCCAGCATTATAATATCTGGCTGGCGACCATCTCTTTGATCTCTGTGCTCGCTGTCGCAGTGGTGACGCGGTCGTGTGCCTAAAATCCTTCAGGCTGTAGTTAGAAAGAGCGGGGCAAATTTATGTACTGACTCAGATAGGTCAGCCTAAATAACGGTGTGGTGAATTTCAAAGTGAGCTTATTGATATATCAGCAGCCATTTCGACAATAAAATAGTGATTGGATGTTGCCTCGTGGCTGCCAGCATAGTGCTGAGTTTTCACCTGGGATCATAAATTTGATGCGGCCGCATACAAAAAGATTCTGTAAATCTTTTAGAAATATAAATCCATGCATTTGCGAAGAATGGATTGGTTATTTTCATCTTGCAAAGTAATATTATAATAAGTGAGGGAGGGGAAAAAACTATTCTTTTCCCACCTGAGTAGCTGCAACATGAAAGTGTGTGTGTCAGCACCTTTCAAGATAGTAGCCCCATGTAAATGTATAATTACAGAAACACTATTTGACTGCCATCAACTCCTCTGGGGCCGGCATTAATCCCAGAGATCAATGTTTCCAACCCCAGATATGCAGAGCACAGCAATCCATCTGTCAGCTCGGCCACCTTATCAGTCTACAGGGAGAGGAGCCATCGATAATTACCTCCACCCACAAGCATAATACAGACATTTTCAGGGGAAATTCACACTTGGTTGTACCCAGCTTGACAACTGTCGTGACTTGTCTGACAAAGAAAATGCTGTTGTAATGAATTTCTTTATGTTTAACTCAAAGTGAGATAATTTTATTACCATAGTAATGGTTCTGAACTCATGATGCTGAGGTCGTAAAGTTTATCTGTATTACTCCTGTATCTACCATCTGTTTTTTTTTTTTTTTTATGGTTATGTTGAATTTCCTGTTCTGCTGAAAAGAAAACTCAAGAAGGTGACATGAACGCAAAAAGCTTTATCTAGCTTTAGGATTTAGGCTGCATTTAAGCCATCACATATTTCTCTATTTATGCATTTAACACTGTTATGTGTACACGTCGGCCAGGGTTTAGGGGACTTGTTAGAAGAATGAGACAATCATGGTTAACTATATGGGCAAGAATGAACCAAAGCGTGAAGAGGCTCCATTTGGCACTGATTGCCCCCTGACAGGCTAACTCCCTTCATATCCACTGCCATTGTGAAACTGATGAGCTATGTCTGGCTCCGGTGATTGGAGAAAACTGCATCGAGGGAAAGTGCGGCCTTGATTTGGATAGGCGGCACCAGCTGGAAGGAAGTCGGCATTTCCGCCGTTAGTGCGCTCGGAAAAGGTGGTCTACTTGTGTTTCTCTTGGCAGCGGCAGCATCGTTGTGTGTCAGGTTTACAGGGGTGCAATGGAGCCTTACGCAAACATTAATGACCAAGCTGGAAGGACACTGACACATTTCTACTGGAACTGGAGGCTGACGCACAATGCCAAAATGAGACTAAAAACGTTCTTGTTCAGATGTCTCTTCAGGGAGAGATTACCATGGTTAAATCCAAAAATGATTGTTCTGCAGCAACTGTAAGTACACGAGGACATGAACATGACTGGGGAAGGAGAAAATTAGTTTTTCTCTGACAAGTAACGAGAACAAAGTGCGGAAAACAAGAATCAGTTAAATGAAACAGCTAATCGTTTCAGAAACTCTGTGGACTCGTGGTTAAATGGCAAAGAACTGCGTTTGGCATTTAATAAGCACGAGACCAACATGGGATGGCAGAACATATTCCACAATAAGAGTAATAAGACCCCTGTGTACAAGCTTCACTGTTTTTCACTGCCAATTGCTTTGTATGTACTATGGCATTGTATTGTATGTGTTATGGTTCTTGATGGTACTGTGTGGAGATTTTCAGCACCAGCGACATTATGGAGCAATATATCTATTCGTAATTCCCTGTTAAGTTGCATCTCATGTTCTACTACTTTGAGGAGGTGGGTGACACGATACCTATTCCTGCTGACTGCAAAGGGCACTGGTGCAAATGTGTCTGTGCAATCTATAAAACACAAGGTGAGGAAGAAGAAGAAGAAGAAGAAGAAGAGAAACAAGTGAAACCATTGGCTGGAATCCCAGGTGGTATGGGGGAACATGACCCCCCGACTAATTTCAATAATATAAAGAATGTGCTACTTGTGAGCTGCCTTCCTCCTCATCAAGCTACAACAATTGATCTATTAATTGATTGGTTTATCAAAAGCAAATTAATCTTTTGATAGTCGAATGACTGCAAATTTTTCAAGTAAGAATGTTGAACATTTACTGGAGAAAGGAGAAGGGATTTGCTGCTTTTATTTGCCAATTGTTGGAGTAAATGAAGAGTCTTTGGATTCTGGACTGTTTTTGACATTTTATAGACTATACAATCAATCCTGACAGATTAATTGATAATGAAAATATTTGTTGAATGTCAATCCAGTAGCACTGCACTGTTTCCCCAGAGACCAAACCTCCGCTCTCAGCTGGAGAAGGAGTGTGTTGTCTCAGGAAATACAAGTGTTTCATCACCCAGAGAGCATCATTGTCCTCGCCTGGTCAGCAGCCTGGGCCATGTTCTTTACTGTCCACCTGACCGAACACCCGACCCTGGTTCAAACTGGCTATAAACTGAAAGAGCAGCGTTTTCCAATGCAGCCAACTGATGCTGTATGTTGGCGGTGGAGTTGAACTTTGCTCGGGTCCAGGCCGAGCTTTTGGACTTGAGACAGTTGGCAGCTATTCAATGAATGTTGACAGTACAACAAGGCAGAATCAGTATATTTCTGCTGTTGCACACATTTTATTGGATTTTTCCTCATGTGAGTACATCAGGGGAGGATCCAAGAAGGCTATGTGAGAATATGTAAGCACACAAGCACAAGTAACTCATCTCTCAACACAATTGCTCCATTTTATTAGTGTGTCTCATTCGTGATATATGAATGAGTGAGTAAGCAGTTGCGGTGATGACGAGGTGTGTAACAGGTGAATGAATGCTACTATGCTGCTGTGTTTACACTGCCAGCAATCCAACCACGGCCTCATTTATTCCAAAAAACTACCTCAATCTCACTTCAGCACATCTCCTCTTTATCACTACGCCAACTTTCTCTATCTCAGTTAAGCGTATGAACTTTTTATGAACCTGATGTTTACCTTCAGATTTTCTTTGGCTCAGATTCAAGACGTGCATAAAAATAGTGGATGGGAACAGCTCAGACTATGAGGCACCTCCTGCCACTACAGACGCCTGCAGTGTGTAACAACCTTTGCTCTGCTGACTTTATCCTTGATAGAAATGTATTTTAAAAAGCCATTCTGGATACTTGCTGTCATTATTAAATGTGCAGTCATTTTGATTGCGCCAGGTGCTACATGGTAATTTCGTGAGATGCTGGTGCCTTATCTATCCTATGGTTATCTTTAGAAGTAGCCTATAGCGAAGTGCAGAGGAATGATGATCTGAACCTAAAAGTCAGAAAAATGAGATAAGCACATATGACTAAATGAAAATGTTGGTATCGAGTGATTACAGTGACAACCTCTACATGTGAACGACAGATCTAATCAGTTTAATTTGCCAACACAGAATAGTAACTAGCTACGACGTGTTCTATGTCACATACTTTTATACTTATGCTGAAAAAGCAAATAATGGCTCTAACTGGGCCCACTGTCATTAATGACAACAAAACCTGGAATATAAAGTATACATACATACATCTATGTACATTTAGTTGGCTTAACTACATTTATGAACAAGTAAAACATGCAAAGTTGAAGGATATGACCCTCGCAGTGCTCAAGGTGTGGGAGGAATCTGTGCAGTATAGATGACGGGTTGATAATTGTATTGCAGGGGGTCCAACTCTGAGCTCACCACAAGTAGGAGGTGGTTTAGTTTGATCCTCCCCATCGTCCTCATCAGGTGAGAAGTTAAGGCTACTTGTCTGAAGTGGTTGGGCTCCCTGGGGCGCACAGTCTTTCCTACAGGATCCACACAGGAAGTTTTCCACAGCACACAAAGGCTCAGACTGAAAATGTGCAGAACCACCTCACAGAGCTGGTCTACACAGTCTTTGAGCTGATGCCATCATGTCCCTGTGTGGCCTACAAAGCAACTCCCAGTCAGGTGTTTCAAAGCAGTCCGTCAGCGGCTCATTGGCCTCCTCACACCTTCTCCTCACATGGGTGGGCGTTGTTTTTTCGCCATAGGTAAGCAGGCAGAAAGCAGATGCACTAGGTTGTGATCTGAGCAACCAAGTGGGAGGAGGGCTGAAGAGCTCTATGCATCCTTTGTGTTTGCGTACAGTAGATCCAGTGTTATATTGCCACTGGTGAGGTGTTTAACATAGGGAGTGAAGGAGAGGAGAGTGGAAGACAGGGAAGCAAGAATAAAGGTGCAAAGTCTGAGAGCTCACAGGCTGCAGTAGCATCGGCTGAGGGGAATGTACATCACTATCACCATGATTAAATGCTAACTAGCCACTCAGTGTCTCCTGTGCAGCTTTGCTCTTTAACAGTGATGTGTGCAGAGTTGCACCATCTCTCATTCACAAACATCACTATGTCCCCACCCTTCCTTCTACTGCTCTCCTGTCTGCTGTCACGAGTTGAAACGATCCAGTTACTAGTGAGTCCAAAGTGAGTTCATCTCTTCAGCCAGGTCTGTGTGAAGCACATGATACTACACCGATGTTCCCTCTGCAGCCGGGTCAGTATTATTACCTCCTCCATTTTTATTAGAGAAAGATCTCATATTACCTATAATAACACACAGCAGGTTTGGTTTGTCCTGCCTTTTCTTTTCCCAGCACTTTGTCCTCAGCTCATCCCCTCTTCCTTCTTCTAATTTCCACGGGGGTCTCCGGTCTCTCCACAGAGAGTATCCTCGTGTGGCACAGTCGTTCCCCGGTGTAAACAAAAGAGCCGTGGCTGAACGGGTCTCCCAATGCAGGTTTAAGTAGTCCAAACATAAGCGAAAGGCACAGCACTAATCTCACCAGCTGCACATCCATGGTTGCACACGTACGTAGGAGATTAGTGTAGAAAAGGAGACAAAAATACACTTAAAGCACAGAGAGGAGATGTGAGCTGCAGGAACTAGCTGCAACCTGCACAGCACCATCACACTGTGTCTCAGAAACTACAGGGGGTACAAAAGCAAAGGCAAAATCATAAAGTATTAAGATAAAATAATTCTTTATTGATCCCTTATAGGGGAATTCAGCAGCACAAGCATAGAAATGGATAAAAATATGAAGTATATAACTATAAAAAGAGGTATATACAAAAGGTATTCACAACTGTTAAGGTAAAGTGTAAACAAACAAACAAACAAAAACAGCATATACAACTGGTACAAAGTACAAAGTGGAATCTAAAGTGGCTTAGTGGATAAGGTGATATTCCAATACAGCAGCAAATGTAAATAGTGCAATATGAAGGATATTGCACTTTAGATATTTACATTAGATATTTAGAACTCAAGTTAAATATCAAAGTTTGGCACACATATGTACTGTTAAAAAAACGTATATGGAAGATATTCCTTTTTCAAATATGTTAACTTTAAGCATTGATAAAACCGTGATTCCATGTGATCTGAAAAGTTGTACTTGTCCAAAATATATTAATTCCCAATATCAAGACTTTATACCGGTCAGAACAAATTTGATAGCATTTTACTTGTCATGCTAAATATCGTTTTTGGGCACAAATTGGTTAAAGATGCTAAAAAAAAACTCTGAGGGGAGCTCTTTAGTATGAGTGACCCCTTTCACATTACATGTAGCCATTTGATCCAACATCAATATGAAATTATTGATCAGGGCAGCTTTAAATTTCCAATCAAACATGAATGAGACTGATAAACCAGATTAAGTCATGCTTTATGCTGTTGTTGTATTGAAGAAAGTGGTGTTGTGAAAGTCATTAGTGGCACAAGACTGCACAAATCTTTAATTATAGAGGTGATGTACATGCATGTGTACGTGCATGTGTGTGTTTGTGTTTCAGAGGCTGCATCAGTGCTCAGTGCTAGAGGGTCTCTGTCAGTGACCCAGTCCCTCTAGAGTGCACTGGCCTAGCCTCGTCCTCCTGTCCTTTATAACAATGGGAAGGGTAATGGCCTCCCCAAGGCCTCCTCATTCAGCCTGATTGCACTGCCAGCATCAGGCCAGCCATGCCATAAAACAATTAGCTCCATTTATCAACCTTACATCCACTCTCTATGGAAGGGGGAAGTGAAGGTAGGAGAGCGAGGCGGAGAGAGGGAGGGGACCAGAAGATATGTGGCACCGGAGGGGAGTTCAATGAGAAAGACGAGCATCAGTTGTCATTTCATTTGTTGATTGTTTCTTGCTGCTTTATTCAAAATGCCATTATGTCTGCTTCAATTAAAAAAAAAAAATCTTCAAATGTTAATGAGGACTTATTGAATTATCCCGAGCGAGTGCCACAGCAACAAGCTTTCACCTTTGAAAAATTAAGATTTTGACAAAACCTAAATCAGAATAAACAGCAACTCATTTTCCCCTCAGATGCGAGCGTTTCAAAGACGGGAGCTCCGCCGCTGCAGCTACACAAAATTAAAATTGTAAAAGCTGGCATGCAGATGACAAAATGAAACATCAGTGAAATGAAAAAAAAAAAATGCTATGATTGCATGGCCGAAAGCATCACAGCTGGATGAAGCAGCGGGGTTGATTTCTTCGAGCATATTCTTTCATATTTTCTTACTACTCCCGCTATTTATTATTAATGTGGCACCATGTAATGCATAAACATGGCAGCAATTCACTTTCCAATCCAAGGTAAATATCATCAAAATTCCTCTTCTCGCTTTGATGATTCCACTCAGCGTCTGCGGCCGGGTGGGAAAGGTCGAGAACGCTCGCAAGGCCTCCCGCACGCTGCCATTAGACGAGGTCAAACGACCATCACATATGCGCAAACTCGCAGGCTCGGCGCACCGTGGCAACACGTGTGTGTGGCTGCAAAATAAAATTATGCCTGAATAGCCCAGCAGAAAGTGTAAATAAAAATAAACGTGTCAGCGAAGATGAATAGCGGCCCCAGCCACCTTTTCACGCTCTCCCCCCTCGGAGAGACGAACGCTGCAGCTGTTAAAAGCTGAGGGAGAGTAGTAGAGTTTTTATTCCCCTTTTCCTTCATTCCTCTTGTGTAATAGATCGTACCTGTAGTTTCTCTGAGCGATTGTCTGCTTCACCCCAACATCTGTCATGTGCAGTGCATCTCTATTAAATCGCTACTGTACAACAAGAAGGGACGTTGGACTAAGAAAGATGCTGGTACTTACTGGCTCATAATTAAACTGGCTTTGCCTATAAAAACCCTGAACATCTTGCTGTTTCGGCTCTAGTGTTTTAACAACAGAGGTCCGTGTGAGGTGAAACAAAGCTCGTTGCCAGCGCATATATTATTAGAAATCTGACTCTTATCCAGACACTTACATCATGTTAACGTGTGGAGGGTGGTAATTATCCCGCAGCAGAAATAGCAACTCATTACAAGAGTCATAAGAGGGCACAAGGTCTCCCGAAACACACCCAGTTGCCGTGCCCCTGTAATCCTTAGCTCATCGTTGATGTCAGCAGGAAAGTAGTATATCTCTGGCCTTAAATCATGCCCTCTACTCCTCAAAGTCTTTAATTAAGTCCTGATCGTCCTGTCCTCCGTTCCCAGTATTAGTGTGTTTAATTTCCTGCTGTCATATCGCCTTCCCTTTTGGATATATTATTCATCAAGCCACTCCGCTCCTCAGTGTTTCCAGGGGCAGAAAGTCTGGTGCTACAGGATGACTGCTGATTTCGATCCATCGGCTCGACCATTAAGGACAGCTTAGAACCATAACTCCTGGAGATATTACTCTCAGGTTCAAATGTCAACATTTAGATAAGAGCCAAGTTGATTCGGCTCCCTTCGCCGGATGAGGGATGAAGTCCTGAACGCCTGCTGTCCTGTGTTTGTGCTTTCATTAGCAGCAGCTTCAATGTGTTCCCACAGCAAATAACACCGGCGGAAAAGAAGGTGTGTGTTGCAAGAACGTGGGGGTTGTAAAATAGCGAAATATGAAGCTGCGTCCAGAATTCACAGATGACTCAGCTGAAAGTAAAACCGACTATTCATCTTTAGTCCATGAACCCAACAGTCTACAGTAGCCTGCAAGTCCACATTCCTCACTTTTATACTTGGGTGATGAGTCAAAGAAGAACTAGAGCAGCCCATCCGCCCAAGTCACTCACTTACATAGCTTGCCGTTGGTGAATCTCACCGATTTTTCTTTTTCCATTTTCTTTTTTCGACAACACTGCAGAAGTATCTCTGTCCGCTCAGAGAACCAATCGAGTGTGGCAACCGGCCACCCACCGCAGTGACAAGCACAGAATGAAAAACACTCTAGACCATGACACATAGAGTTAGGTGCCACACGTCAACAAGTTGTCTTATCGCTGCGCCGCGGACCGTGAGCGCCTGAGTGAAATGGGCAGAGAGGCTCTCTGCTGTGAGATGAGTGGAGGAGACGGCGTTGCTTCTGATCTGGTTGGGTGGCTGAATACTGAGGAGCCGCGGCCAAAGCGGAAGCTCGTGGGTCAACATGCCCGCCCAATTTTACAGTTGAGGTGCGTTCGTCCCCATACGTGCTGGTGGCCAGCGAACAGAGCGGCGTTTGAGTGGCACTCGAAGCCACAGAATGTGGCGGAATGTGGGCACGGGACTAATTTTTTTTTTTCTCTCTCTCGTTTGGTCCCAATCCTTTTCTGTTATTGCCGAGGCATTTGTTCAGCCATCACGGCAACACGACTTGACAAAGGAATTCTATTGTAATGTCTCACTGTGACAGGTTTATAGATGAAAAATGGGATGAAGAAAATGAGGACTATCCAAAGAGTAGAACATCTAGAGAAACAAAACACCATTGCGAAAAAAAAATATTATTTGATATATTTGACAAATAATGAGCATTTATTTTGCGTTTTATTTTCTTGGGCTGAATTAGTTTCATAGCTATGAGTCTTTGTAGATTTACTCCCACATAAATCTCTTGTATCAGTACAAAAATTTTGTCATAGTATCTCCTGTAAGATGTTCTTAAAAATCACTTGACCAATCCAACTTCCTGACACTGTTGGCAAATTTTCCACTGTTATGAGGATAAAGCAAATTTAGAGCCAAAAGTCAAAAATCAGTGTACAGATATAAGAGCAATAGAAAGTGGAAAACTAGACTATAGCACCTACAAAATGTGGTACATATTAAGTCGGACCAAAAGTTTGGAAAAATTTTGACAAAATTTGTTGGCGAACTAAACTCCACCCAGCTGGGACTTCACATCAAGACATCAGCCCCTTTAGTGCAGCTGGACATGTGGAGGTGGCAGATGTGATTCAAGATGGTCGCGCAGTTTTTTTTTCTCTCCGTCTGTTTGGAATTTTGGGATCTGACCAGTATTATAATGTAATAATAGCAAACAATTTGAAACACGGTGTGGGTATGAATTCTGGATGGAATTTAGTTGATTCATAATGAATTACATCAGTTAAAATGTCAGACCATACCTTTTTCATTCACTGGATATTATTTTGAATTGCAAATGTCATTCAGGCTCCAGCCTGCAAAAAAAAAAAAAAAAAAGCATAAATTATTGAACACTCGCACACACCTGCAGACTTCAACAGACAGATTTAATTTCTCTCTGGTTAAATCTGAATTAAAGCCGTTTTTACAAATAAAATGATAATTATCACTATTAATTATACAGAGTTTTAGCCCAAGGCAATGTGATGGACTGGTACCAAAGAAAAGAAAAAATACATGACTAAAGATTTTAATGGTGATAAATCATCAGGCTTATTATCACTGCGTCTGCATTGCATTGGCTCCATGGCTTGTGAGTGTCAGCTGTGATTCTCATAGTAAGTAGATGTTGGGTCATGGTGTATTCCCTTCATTTACACATGAGATCAAAGTAGCCTGCAAGCTGTTGTGTAACACTGAACCGAGCCAGGCGGGCAGATACATACTGTAGGCATATAAATTTATTCAAATCCTCCATAAGCTATGATCTTGAATTTTGAGGCAGTGTAGAAAACACATCCAACTCAATTTCCGCAGAAGAAACATGTTACATTACACTGTGGATCATCAGGAGGAATAATGTATGGGCTTTATGAAACAACAGAACATATAAAGAAATCTACATTGTTCACTTTTATGTTCAAACCTCTTGGGATTAACACCTGATTTTAACATTTTGGATGTGATGTCAGACAAAAGCACTGAGCATTAAGAAACTAATTTGACATTTTCTGGGAAATGCTGTTCACTTTCTTGGTGAAAGTTAGATGAGAAGATCAATACCATTTTCGCTTTCATTTTCTGTACAGTAAATATAAGGATACAGCCAGTTGTAGTCCAATTGTAAAAACAACAATTTGCCATTTTAGGGGTTATGTGCAGGACTATTACATGACAGGAAACAGTAACATGCTGTTGGTTACAGCTAAAGCTTCATTTTTACACTTTAGTTTTTCTGTGGATTCAACAAATGAGATATAGGGTTAATTGTTTTTAGGGTTTTTTATTAACTAAGGAGCTTCAGTGCCTTCAAACAGAGCTCCACCTGTCTCTCTTTATGATCTTTATGATAAGCTAAGCTGCTGGTTGTAGCTTCATATCAACCATATAGACATGAGAAGCTGCACCAGATGGACAGAAGCGTCGAACTCTTGCTTGTGGTTGTAAATATAACTAGAACTGACGTTTTACATGCACATAGAATGCACATCTAACCAAAATGCAAAACAAGTAACTTTAATTTAGATAATAATATGCATCACATTTTTTATATAACACATGCACTGTACACAAACTATGGTAATTCTCAATGAGCTTTACCTCGTGTGAGAACGTAATGTTCCAGTGCTCCGGGTCAGCGGTGTGAGCCCCTGCTCAGTCAGCATTACTCTCCACACCTGACAGCTCACAGGACCTGTGCCCTAGATGTCCTGGCACCTGCCCCACCAGTGGCTTGTGGATGACAGCGAACACTTGGAGAGGCCAGATAGAAATCACAGCGCGGTGCCAGGTGTGCTCTGCGTGCGCTCTACCCTGTTTCACAGTGCCACCTTATTGTCACGCACCCAGGGGTCAGTGTTTCCTTTGTTCCCTCTCTGGTCCCCAACGCTTCGCCGCCACAGAGGCTGCAGCTCTGTTAGCGGAAGCCCGGGTGACATCAGCTGGTATTTTTTGCCCACCCCGAGGCGCTCCCAGGTCGCCCTGCAATCCTTCACATTCCTGCAGGTTTGACACTTTCTTATATAAAGGCAATACATCAAGGGGGAAGGAAATTCTGTCCAGCGAAAAGTTGGACAAAGTGGTGCAGTGAAATACACGATGGTGTGGAATATGAAGAGAAATATAATGCTGTGCTGATCGACGTGCGAGGAAATCATTCCACTTTTTTTTTTAGTGTACTTACAAAACGGTCATAAACGTATTTAATAGTCATAATTAAGTGAGTATAAACCAGTAGTTGTCAGGCTGGGGCCATGGGGCAGGCATGGAGAACTAGGGTCAAAATATGGAGTGAAACTAAGTTGAATGAGAGATGACTCTAGGTTTATAGTGCCAAAAGCCAGATAAGGGTTTAAACAAAGATGCTTGTCTTTTTGGGGGGCTCAATTATGGAATAAAATGACTAAGGATATGAAAAACTGTAACTCATTATTCATGTTTAAAAAGATGATCTCCAGATCTATTTTTGAGAGATATGTAAATGAATGAATTTGTTTTCTTTATGAAGGTCGCACATTGTATATTTTCTATTTTTCATTAGTCTCAAATGTACATTATAAGGTAACTTATATTTGATGTAAATGTACAGTATATTCTAGGCATACAAGCTTTTGCTTCTGCCTGTTTCAGTCTCACATAAACTGTTCTATATTTTGTAAGATGTCCATTATTATGTTGTGTGACTGTCACAAATAAACTGAACTGAACTGAACTACTAGTTTATTGTCAGTGCATTGTCAGTGTCCTTCTCCAGTGTTTTTGGTTTTGTCTTTTTGCTCAGGCATTGCTTCAGTGGCTAGAGGTGTGGCCTGCAGGTGCTGGGTCCCCTCTCCCTTCTCTCAGCTGTCCCTCATTTTCCCTAAGGACCAGCAGCTTTAAAAGCTCTCTGGTTCCACCTGCAAGCTGCCAGATCGTCCCCTCACTTCCTTCCCTCACGCTCTCTGTATGTTCCTATTGGTTTCTTGTGCTCTGTGTTGTATGTCGTTCTCCAGTGTTTGTAGTGTCCCCTTTGTTCTCCAGTGCTCAGTCCTAACCTTCACTGTCATGTCTCCGCCATCCAGGCCTCAGCACCTACCAGCCTTCAGCCACTGAAGCAACTCCTCACCTCTTGGACTTCCATTAGTTGGTCACCTTTTTGTCTTTTTCTGTAAGTCCTGGAGCTTTTTGTGTTGAATAAATCCTTTTTGCTCAGTCCCCCTCGTCTGTGTTTTGCTCTCGGGTCCAGCAAAAAACTGAATCCGTGACAGATGTTTTATGTACGAAAAGTAAATAAAAGTTTGCTAATGCTATTGTGCTGACCTTTATTTCACTAAAATTCCTTTTGATCCTTTTTTATTAGTCGCTTCTCGTCGTTTTTGATGATTCATACAAACTATGAGATGGGGTGCATGAGCCTTATTCAGCTTCTGAAAGGGGGATGCCAGAAAAAAGAACCACTGGTATCAACTCAGATATATCTGTGAAGTAAACCCAGTTATAAATTTGATTAATAATTTAATAAAGTCATTTTTAAAGGCTGTTAAGTAACCGTACTATCTGTATGTGCTGTAGTTAAACATAGGAAATCCGACGGATTTGTGTGAATGTAATTGATAAAGTGATTTCATTTTTGAAAAACAAATCATTCACTGGGGAGAGAGACGGGTCCATCTTACATATCATCTCCGTTGTACTTAAACCTTAACAGACATAAAAACTCTGCTCCATTCACGACACTGAGAAATCCAGAAATGAACCAAAAATGAAATTGCTCAAAACTTGGAAATGCTTGACAGTGATTGAGCTGGCTGAAATGGGCTTACACGGCACATTTGGTAATTTGCACACCTACCTGCTCTTCAGAGCAGCACAATTACAGAGTGTCTCGGGGGCCGTCAGTGCCCCGGCTGCACCCAAGCCGCTTCCCTCTCCCACTGCCCCGCTCGCCGACCGAGGTGCTAGCGTGAAATGGCTGTTAATTCCTTCTGCTATCTGTCCCGCGCAGAGCCTGTTTTAAGCCTTCATATGAATCTTTTGCCTGCCGAAAAAATATAAGGAATAAGGAAATCAGAAAGTGAAAAAAAAAAAAAACAGAGTGAGCCAAGAGAAATGAAAACATCAAACAAGTATGCAATGCAAAATAGCATGAACCTTGCATTTTCCCCCCATCAATGAGATTTAATGAGTATTCCACCTTCTGGCTCCAGCCATAGAGAAACAAACAGAATGAAGAAATAACAATTCAGAAATGACTGATAAAAGACCAAGAAAGAGTTTGTCAGTAATGTTGCATGTTGGACTTGTCTCACGTTGCCGGCTTGTACGCTCCTTTTGTTCCAAGGTTTCATCAGGAACCTCAAGCTATTTCTTGTCAAGTCGTAAATTCCATATGATGTGCGTGTTTGTGTAGATTCACTTATGAACATTGTCCAACCAGATCCGCCTTGATCATTACAAAGCTGTCTGCAATCTTACGACAGTGAACGCAACTTTGATGTTGCCATTATCTGAAGGCTGTTCCAAGTTTCAACGGGCTACTGTACTGTCTTTGAAAGCCAGCCATAGTGTCTACCCTGCTGAAAATGCTGTTTTAACTTGTCAACGCTGAGTGATTGGTCAGCTGTAGAAGGGCTGCGATGGAAGCCCGGGCCTGACATGTTGGCTTACAGCAGCAGCTTGCATAGCACCGCAGTGATATGATGGACATTGGCACCTGTCGTAGCGTATTAGTCCACCTCTTGAAATTCTTCACTACTCTATCTGGGGTTTTAGGTGCAAGGAACTTTCTCTGAAATCGGGTCTAGATGGTATAACTCCTCACTTTTGAACCAGATAGAATGAAACTCAAATGCGTTTCTAAACACAGGGTGGACACAATAAAGGAAACACCTAACAGCCCCAGTGATTACTTTTAATATGCTTTTTTCAGTGTTCAACTCTTTGGTATTTGTGAGGCTATGGGTGTTTTTGTTGTTCTGTATCAGCGTCTATTATAATGTGTTGCTGTTATTTTGTTCTCTCTCTTGATGTTCCCATCACCTATTACTTTCTGTGCATCTATCTAATTGTTATTATTGTCACTCTCCGCTCAGCTGGAAGTGAAGTGAAAACAAGGCATCAAAATGAGCAAAGTAAAAATAGCCATTCCCTAGATGATGTTCGGTAAAAAGATGATTAGCTGGTTGATTGTATGAATAATGTATTCCAATGATGTGCGCTGTTTAAATGAAGTCAGTGATGAGGGGGCATTAAACAAGCGTCTTGTTCATCTACTGGTGCCCAAATCTCAAGGTCACAGGTCAACAAAAAAACGCCACAACACACAATGTTCCCTTTGAGTTAACTAGCGAGGTGCTGTGTGTTTCAGCAGCGAATAAGAAAAGAAGAAATTGCGGAGGAAAATGATATGGGTGAAAGAAAAATCTTTTTTTTTCTACCATTGTGCAGATAACTATAATGAATGGGCCTCTCCATCTCACACATTCTGCTCTGATTCATTTTAAATGCATTGCAGAATAAGCTTTTGGACTGGAGAATGATCACCTGTGCCTCTATACTGCTTAGTGGGCAGGAGTGAATGATGTGAAGTGTAGCCTCTCCCCTCAACATAATCTCTAGTCTTAAACTGCTGATGGCCTAAAACACCTCCACTGAGTAAGACCCTCTTTAATAATGACTGACGAAACTGTTTAACACCTTATCTTCATGAGGAGCATGGTTTTATCACCATTTATATTTTTTGCGCATACAAACATTTTAAACAATTTCTTTTTAAATATGGACACTCTGTTTTGGTTGCAGCTCATTTTTGCTTAAAATCATTAACAAGCTCCTATCTGTGTAGGTGGAGGATGATAAGGGACTCTGAATGGTACGCTTGTTGCATGCATGACAACAGCAGATTAGGGCCACCATGACAGCAGCTGCACTGAGGGGGAAATGACGGCGCTATGTTTCCCTCTACTGGTTATCAGTGTAACAACCATCTGCACCACACAACTCGATACTTGCACGTCTGTTTGTGCATACGTTTGAACACACACTTGTGTTTATGTGATTGTGGTAGGAGGGATAGAGACGGCAGCAAAAGGGAAAGAAGCAAATGGTTTGTAAATGTTGTACTCACCTGCAGTTCATCTCTGCCAGTGATGGATGTATGGCATTTGCCTAAAATAGAGTTGTTGGCAACAGAGCGTAAGGGATCAGTGCAACGGATCAATTGTGACAGAAATCATCTGCCATGAGGTCACATTATCCAGGAGCAGGTGAGATACGTCAAGAGGAGGAAAAAAAAAAGAGATTTGATTTCAGCTTTCATAGCCTGTTTTCCAGTAGACAAGCCATTGTCAGCTTGGAGTGCCTCCTCAAGGTAACACCACAGTGAGGCTTTGAAGGCTTGATATGAAGCTCCTGCAGGGTTGTCAGCTTCCATGGGATCGTTTTGATGTTAATTGATTGGTTGATAGAGACAGACCAAAAAGACACTGTATCACTTCCTGCTGAGTGCTCTGAGGTGCAATTCCCCGTTCCCTATTGTCTGAAATTTCAGCTCATCCTGTGGAGAATGTCAGCGTCTCAGCGTGCGGCGAGGTGAGCTTTCAAATAATTTTCAGATCTCACTTGTTCTTCTGTTTGACTTGGTGCCAGAGAGAGCACACACAGGTCTTGGAGAATAGGTGGTCCGCGCTGTAAGGGTTGCCCTTGAAGGAAGTGTTTATGTGCGAACCCTTCTCTCTCTATTTTTTCCTCACGGCTCAGAGAGTTGCTCATGCATTCCCAACATAAACAAACGCTTGCACGAACACACACATGCAACACGCAGAGCTGCAGACCAACACACGACCCCGGTGTGATGCGCTGATGCTGGAGTGGCTGTGTGAGGCCAAGGTCACGCAGTCTCATTCCTTTATTCCCATAATCCCCTGTGTTGGCTGGGTGAGAGGCCTGCTAATGGCTAGCACTCTCTGAAAAGGAACTACTGCGTTAACATAGACTCTGGAGACTCTCACAGCCCACAGCCCACCACCCTGCCTAAGGAGCATAGCACACGGTCTATACAATCCATCAACATGGCTAATTAGGCCCCAACAAAATCCCTGAGAGAAGCATTAGGAGGGGAGCCGGAGGTGTAGTAGAAGCACCATTGTTGAGATACAAAGAATATGAAATCAGACTGCTGGAAATTATCTGGCTTGTTTGAATCCATTATGGAAACTGCATGGATAACAGACCTCATCCTACATAACTGCTTAAGTAATGTGAATTTTCAAGTCAAAGAATCATCACTAATTAGAAAGTGCAGCTAATGAGAGTGTCAATAAAGTTATTACAGTTCATCCTGAGGGGGACATGAACGTCTGAACAAAGTTTCATTGTGATCCCTCCAACAGTTGCTACAAGAAAAATCAGGTGATCACCAATATCAGTGGGATTTAGCCTCTGGGGATCATGAACGTCTGAACAAAAGTTCATGGTAATCTATCCAATAGTTGTAAAGATAACATCTGGACTAAAGTGGTGACCAACAAACCAACATAGAGCCATCCTCCTCCTAGAACAGTAAACAACTGTAAATGAAAAATTGGACTATACTATTCTACACAACATACAAGTATGAAAGAGAGACAACAAGCATGTTGGAATTAATCAAACTTGTTCTAACAACTGTTAACTGATAATGTACAACCAGGTCAAACTGACCCACAAACATCATAATCATGGTTGTCATTGTACATATTCAGACATTTGACCACACACACCACTGTGTCCACATTTTACATGACCCGAAATGAGGAAGATAGAAGAGAAGAGAAAAACAGAAATGGGTCAAATTTACCCGCAGCACAGGAGGAGGGTTCAAAGTAATTATTGCACAGTGAAAACTGTAGGAGTTGTTGCCTGGATGGTAAACAGTACTGTGCATTTCCCTTCAACTCTGATGAACACAAGTCTGCCCCTGAGCCTGTGTTAAGGCCAAGTGACGGGGGCGTCTAGCAAAAATGTTGCACAAGACTCAATTTCTGCCGGACAATGCAGTTTGATTTGCCTTAAAACTCATGGATGTTTTCCTCCAGCTGGACTTCCAGGATTGTGTTTCACATCTTGTTGGTACCTGCTGCAACACCTAACCAGCTGCAATTTAACAAATGGTATCATTAGCTGCCTACATATTTCACACAATAGACAGATAAACATGACATGGTTGTATTTGTTCTTTACAGCACATGAGTAGCATTTAATTAGTTTGCCATATCACAGAATTTCAAATGTTTGCAAACCGAATTATGTAATTATGAATTCTTCTCCCCGAGAATTCCTGATTTTCAAAACCAGCCATATCATCCCTCAGTATACAACAGCATATTGTGCATTATTGTGTTCGGGAGCTCAGCGTGAATGCATATACAAATAGCAAAGCGAAAGAATTTTCTTTGATACAGATTAAGTACAGATTTTTTTTGTCAGTGTGATCTCAGCAGTGATATGATCTTCAGTCGTCTGCATCTTAATCATCAACACTGGAACATTGTGAACCAAGCCTTCCAGAGTGCACATCCTCATGTCGCTGCATATTGGCAGTTCATCTCCCAGATTTAGCTGCGTTTCTTGATAAAAGACATGATCCTCATCAGTTGATGGATGTCCTTAAATTGAGGTGAGAGAGGAATTTAAGACTCTCAAATAGGATTGTCTCTGTTCCCTATTTCGATCCCTCAGATCAACAATCTGTCCTCTAGGTAGGCGAGAGCAGGCAGGCAGCCGAGAAAATGGTTCAGATTAAAATGAGGTAATGGCACATTTGCTAGGCCCTTTGTGTGAGACGCGCATGCAATTTAAGGGGCTGCCATACAGGACGAGTTAATATTTCATTGCACGCCAGGGAATGGGAATAGAGAGGAGAGAAAAAAAATGCATATGTCTCATTTTGCAATCTGATTCGTCTCAGCAAATCAGCCTGAGTCAATGTCATTCCATAATGAACTCTCCTCCACTATTCTTGGCATTCTGCTGGCATTCTCCTGCTTTCACTCTGCAGTATATATTTGAGCTCAGGCAAGGGGTAAGGGTCTCTCTCTCTCTCTCTCTCTCTCTCTCCCTTGTCAGATTATAGACAAGTGTTTTTCTCCCCCCTCCTCCTCTCTGTCCTTCCTCCTCGTCCGCCACACCCTCTCCACCCTCACCTCACCTCACATCACCTCGCTTCCACCCTGTGCTGGGTTAGAGATAGAGATGATGGAGGGAATGGGAGGTTTTGATTGACTAAGATGCTGAGATGTAATCTCGAGCAAGCTGAAATGTGAAGTGTCTGCTTGTGTGTGTGCGTATGTGTGCGTGTGTGTGGATGAGAGGGAAAAGGGCTGGGGCAATGTGTGATGTTCGGTTTATTGCATCGCAAGCTCATTTGTTTGTATTTTATACCTCATTTCGGCTCAGACGAGCCGGCTCCACATTCCGGCTGTGGGTGACCCAGTTTCACAAGACTGTGTGACTCTCTCTCTCTCTTCTCTCTCTCTCTCTCTCTCTCTCTCTCTCTCTCTCTCTCTAATAATATAACATCCCCCTTTTAATACATTACTTTTAGTAAATATGCTGCACTTTGTGGATTTGATTTAATGCAATATACCTTCAAACTAGTTCACTGAGAGGAAAATACAAACTCCAGCTATTCCACTGCGATAGTTTCTCCTCCGTCCCCTCAGGCACAGCTATGCAGTACGTTAGCATGTTAGTGCAGTGCGTGACACCACTCTGACAGCACTCTAAACATCAGAAGGACTAAAGCTCATCTGGGCCGTCAGGGAAATAAACATGGGGTACTTACTTAAACTTAGAGATGGCCTGTTTGTGGGTACAGAGAAGCACATAAGCAAGATAACATATGAGTATTAGAACATTAACATAAACTGATTCTATAGTTGTCTCACTTGTAGACTCGCCACACAGTGACACTGACAATGTTCACGTCAGAGTAAGCAGTAAACTCCCCGAACTGAATTAGTTGCAAACTGAGGCTACATCTCAGAGATAAACATGTCTAATGCCAGTAAGGAAGCAGCACGATAACAAGGATCCTTCTCTGAGGGCTTAGTTTAGAGACTATTGGCGACATTAACTCGCTACCTTTAATCTGGTATTATCTGCTGTGCCGAGCCACAAAACCCACAGTTCTGCATTACCTGCTGTGCCGCAGGTTTGTTCATCCTCCCCTAGGAGGTACTGAGCATTTCTCCTCTTGTAGGTGCACCGAGATAGTGACTGTGCTGTTCCAGTCCAGGTGCAGCGAGAGCAGGTGGACAGGGGCGGGACTGCCAGGGGACCACGGGGGGGCAGAGAGGCTTAGTGGGTCACAGTGGGAAGGGGTGGTGCAGCTCAATCATTCCCCTACCCCGAGGGCACCTCGCAGCTACGCAGCTGTGAAAATACTGCCATCCTGGGAAATTCAGTCCGAATACATACAGCGAAACATTGTGATAAAGCATGCAGCGCGTGCTCGCATACATGACACATACACCGAGATATGCACACGTGAACACCAGCTGACATGTTTTATAAACTACACACCAATCCTCCCTCTCTCTACTACACACCCCTGCTTTGTCTCCTCCACTCTCCGTCCATACATGTCCTCTGTACAGTCTCCCTCTCACCCCCATTCATTTCTTCCCAGCTCCTGCAGCAGGGCCGGGTAGTAGCTGGCCCGTGCCATCCATTATTCCCAGGCAGGAGTGCATTAAAGATTCATCTCTGCAGCTCAACCTCAAAGGAAAGACTATGACCCCTGGTATAGCTGCTGAATTATGGAGACCACCAATAAAGTTGCTTGCCTTTGATCTCATTCTCAGCTTTCTCCCTCCCAGGTGAAGGCGGACAGGTGAGCACACGGACACATGCAGACAGACAAACAAAGTGCTGTCATACACTCCACATTCCATTTCTGCTCGCTCTCGCCGCCGCTCTTCAGCTCTCTTACAAACACAAATTTGCACTTGTGTGTTCTCTCTACATTCCATTTTCACTCTGTATTCCCCTTTCTCTGCCACTTGCTCTCGCTCTCTCTCTCTCCTTTTGTCCCTCACAAGCACACAGAGATACACACAGAGAAACACAAGAACAAAAATAAAGAAATAATAAAAAAAGCCAACAAACAAAAGCATATCTGTGAGAAGATGATGATGGAACAATTATGTGAAAACAGTCTTGCCTGTCCCTTCCCTGCATACCAAGTGACTGTCTGGTGCTATAAATTTCACCCCTGCCATCCAGCACAATCTCAGCCTCCCTCTCCCAGGCTAAAAGGGGCTTGCTGCTCCAGTGGCAGTGGTAGAAACACATTTGCTCACACATGCGCATTGTTTATATTTAATCGATGTCGAGTGGAAGGTCCTGTTTAAAATGGCTGTCATTTGTCAAGTATTAATAATTCAGTCACACAGGCGCAAACACACAGAGAGGAGCGCGCTGAGAAGCACACACTCCCACGCCGGATTGTATGAAGTGGCACCTCGAAGGTGAAACGCTCGCACTCGGCTTTCATCCTCTTCTTCACACAGTTCCTGTTGTTTACGGCCTTGTGCTTGTGGCAGAGGCAGGGATGGAGGACTGGAGCAGCAGCAGCAGCTGCAGGGAGGCAGATGGTTGTGTGACCGGCTTTCCTAGAAGCCTAACACGAACACATAAGGAGCCTTGAACTGAGCTATCAGTCAAGGTTTGGTCAGAGTTCATTTGTTATGGTCAATAGGTGGTTATACTGGTGAGCATGATGAGACATTAGCTTTCTTCTTATTAGGTTCAAGGTACACACACACACACACACACACATAAACGGAAAGGTTGTGTGTAGCCTTGAAGAGAGAGAATGGATGTTAGGTGAAGGTGGGGTTGCGTGTGTGTGTGTCTATGTGGGGTTGGGGGGGGGGGGGGGGGGTTGTGTCCCATTATCTACGTACTCAGTATCCCACCCTGGACCCAATTATAAATCTGGGTTGACCTGCACTGTAGTCACAAGGAGAACGAGGGGAAGGACAAAGACGTTGGAAGCTGTGGTTAAATCAAGCTTGCTTCACCTTTCTCTCTCACACACATGTGTATATACACACACGAGACAGACCAGCTCTCGTATCTTCCTTATGTGTTGATAGATTTGTGGAGATTGTTACAAAGGATACAGGTGTATGGCAGCAAAAAACAAGGATTCCTGGTTGATTAATGAGGTGTGACCAGCCCTCAGTGTTGTGTTCTTAGATAGAGTGAATGCTTTTCCTCAGAGGATTTACAGGAAATGAAAAAGTGCACGCACACACACACACACACACACACACACACACACACACACACACACACAGTTGATAACTCCCTGTGGACTTCCTTGCCAGCCTTGTGAAAGTGCACATGTTGACTAGAGACCACTAATGGCGTGCTGTCGCCACACAGAGGTGTTGCACCGGTGATTCGAGGAGCGGAAGACGACATTCCTGACACAAGATGGAGTCTGAGTGGCAACTTCCCCCGGTCAAGGGCAGGTGTGTGCTCGAGGACACCAGGTGAAGGCAGAGGGCGTCAGGCATCTGCAGTGGGAGCGGCAGAGACGGGGCGACGAAGAATGAATGTAGTGAGGGACAAAGAAGGAGTGTAAAGAAAGTGATGGCCTAGTAATGTTGCATTTGCACATCAGGAAAAAACAAGGTGATAAAAAGAGCAGTGTTTCTGAAGGAGAGGTAACTTTCCAGCGCCGGGGGAATCAGATGTTGTTTTCACACCGGTGGTGACTTTTTTCTTTTGAAGGTCGTGGAAAAATAAAAAAGCACAAAAGCTAACTTCTATAATCACATAATGAGCAAAGCGTGGTACATTCAATAAAATATGATTTATTCACTGTATTCCCAGGGCACAACAAAGACGATGTGTTACAATCACTTATCTCAGCCTTAATGCACATTACCTACAAAAAGTGACACAGATGCATTTTTCTGGAGCATGTAGATGGGACGCAGGACCTGAAATGACATACTATTCTCCGGTCTTGATATCATAATAGGTAAACCATATTTCATGCGCAGCCAATTGTGCACTGTGCCTTTATCTGTGAGTATTATAATATATCAACCGTCCAAAAAGCATTCACGCCGCGCCCATAATACCGAAGGCGTAGAAACCGCTGATGTGTGAAATAAAGGACAGCTTGACAACACTTGAGCCGTCCTGTACGACCCATGCGGGATCGTCCACATTAGGAGACAATGGAATTCTCGGGGAGAATAAAATGCAATACATCACACAGTCTTCAATGCCACAATGTGAGAGAGAGACAAAAGGTAATAAATCATTCTGGCCTCATGTGACCCCCCCCACCCCCACCCCCCCTCTGCATAAGACTTTTCTAAGTTTGTCGTTGCATGCCAATATTGCAACCCTATACGTTTTACCTGCAGAAGAAGCCAGCTGTCAGAAAGAAAAATGTTAGCTTAATGGTTGATTATAACATTGTCAGAACTGGAACTTTCACGGCTGACATATTCTGTGCCATGAGCAGCAGGATGAAAGTAAATTACCAGTCGAGTGCGTTCATCTCAGCTGACTGACTGTTACATGCAGCGGACATGAAACATACATACAGTCACATTTATTAAATGCAAATTAATCGCGCAGTCAGAGAGCAGAAGCAGACTTGTGTCATGGTTTAATCATGTTACATCAGAGCATGGCATTTTCATATGAACATGGCAGATTCTTTTCTCTCGCTGCTCTCAGCCAAATCTGGGTTATTACCACTATCCTTAGTCTGTTAAAAGTGTGTTGTTTGAATCAGCGGTTTACCTAATGTAATTGGGGTCACACTGAAGTGCAGGTAGATAGAGGCCGAAAGCTAGCCAAGCTGTGTTTAATGTTTCATATAAATGTACCCTTGGAACGGTTTACAAGAAGCCTGTTGAATCAGGCTTGATGGATTGAGATTTTACAGTAGTGTACGCTTGTGTGCGTCGAGGGAATCGAGTGAGGTGAAGCAGTAATGTCACTGTCAAGGTCATAAACAAAGCTTGAGATGCGAATTTTTATTGAAGGTCTGAGTCTTTCTTGTTTCCCCTCCCCCCCACCTCTATTACTTCTGAGTGAGTGTGTTAATGTTTGTAGGTGCTCTGCAGAATAGTGTATACTCTGCGTGTGTAGAGTGTGTGTGCGTGCATGCGAGTGTGAACGCATGAGTTGTGAGTGCGAGCTGTCAAGGCCAGCAGGAGATGTTCCTCTAGGGTGCTGTTGGATCTCACACCTGTTCTCCCACCTTCATAGTTCTCTCTTTACTCAGCCGCCTAATCTGCAGAGATGCTATTAAGCACACATATCTTGCTTGATTTTGCGGGGCAAAGCTCCCGGATTGGTGCCTGAGATAGAACCATCTCCTCGGCAATCAGATAAGACAAGTGTCGCCGTATAGTCGGCTGAGCCAAAGTCGGCCAATCATCACCAACCTGTGCTCGCTCCCTAATGACGATCACGCCGAACAGAAACAGGCCGTAGAGAGAAAAGAATCAATTCAGAGATCCTTGTCTGAACCATAGCTCTGCTAATTATGTTTGTTTTATTGCGACTCAAATTAATTGTCGTTATTTCCAGATTCTTCACACAAGCCAAGATAATGACTCGCTATTAGGTACAGGGACAAAAACAAGTATGTAATTAAACATTGTCAGGTCAGTGTGCAAACGGTGGCCCATAATGCTTAGCTTCTGAACTCTGTAATTTATGAACACTATCACCCAGACTGTGAGTTATTGCCCTCTCACTATAGCGGATTTCATAGGATTCATAATGCATATCTTCTAACTGCTCTTATAAATTATATTTTTAACATTCTCCCAAATGAGGTAACCTTTCACTGTAACAATACTTTTTTCTCCTCTGGAGTCAGACCACTGCTTACAGGCATGGGCTTAAATAAGAGTTAAAACACGACTGGGCTGATAGAGAGCTGTGTATTCACCCAGTCCTCACACACACAGGCACACACACACACACACACACACCCACAGAGGCACACACACATTCACACAGAGGCACACAGCAAAAATCAATACAATAACTGCATGAGCTCTAGCATTAGTGCAAAGAGAAATGAAAGTGGGAGTTTGGTGGCAGTAAACAGAAAAAATACTAAAATAATGATTTCCCAAAAACATCCAGATCTCAAGGAAACATAACCTGAAGACTCAAACTGGATAAACTATATTGTAATGCGTTGAACTGAGCTCTGATGTGATGAGAGCTGCATCCAGCACTGAATGAATGGAGAAGGAGGGTATGCAGGATGTTATATGCAACTGATATTCAAATTCCAGTTGGAACCTGTGGTAACATGAACCAATCTTGAATGAACAACTGCTAAAGCACTATAACTTGTGCTTAAGAGGCTGCACAGTCAATGATCATTTTCCTGCTTTGTGCCCTCAGAGGAAGAAAAGGATGGCAGAAATGAGAGGGGAAATGGGGCCCGTAACTTTTTATTGGCTGAAAGGATAACATTTAGAGTTTAAATAAGATTTCCAGTGCTATGTGCATCATCATCACCTGAATGCACTCGATGATACGGACTCACTTGAAAAGATGCACATTATGTTGAAAGCCTTGTGCCGAATGTTTTCATTTTTCTCATTGAAACAAATACTAAGTTGTTTTATTTTAAACAGGTGTGTAAAGGCAATCTGAAAGTATTAAAAAAAATTCTTATGCAGATAAATCAAGCACATGCATTATTTAACTGGAGGCAATCAAATATGTCCAAAAAATGTCTAAATCACAAAACAGAAACAAAACTCTCCACAGCCAAGGGAGGAGAAGAGAAAAAACTGTTAACTGCTCCTGACACTAGTTCACATTGTGCCTCAGTAGGACCCTCAAACCAATGAGACTGAACCAAATTGCAACACTTCAACAGAACCTCAACACTTATTTGAACACTGGGGAAAAGCACAAAGCAAAAATGCAGCGCTATGTGGCCCCAAAAAAAGACAGAACAGAGTGGCAGATTACCTGACTATAGGGAATGGCATTAAATACAGAAGCACTTTGACAAAGTACAGAGTCAGCAGGCGCGCTCAGGCTGTGCAGCCCGGCAGATAGAAGAAAACATGGCTCCCTACAGCAGAGCAACTTAGCCAGCTGTAAAAAGAAAACAAGACACACAGCAACACTTCTGAACAGAATGCACTAAATTCCAGCCAGTCAGAACAAAACATTTTAGTTAATTCATACACAAACATCTCCAGCTGTACTCTCGAGTGCGGCATAATTCCTCCAGTCTTTTCTTCGATGGGTTTACATTCATATGCAACCAGTTTGCATCAGCAAAATACATTTTGGGCGCCAACATAATGCCTTTCAGATTACTTTTTTTTTTTTTATCAACTTATCAAACAGAATGTTCTTACTGAGCATTTCTGCAAAATCTTCCCATATGACTTTTTTGACTGCCAAGTCTCCACAAGGCTAATGAAGTATGATCAGTATAGTTTGTTTAATGCATCTAAAACCACTTGGTCAAGATCAGGGACATATCACAATCAAGGTTATATAGTGAAAATACTGAATATTGGCTTTTACAGCTCAAACACTATTCCTTCATCCAACACACTTACTTCCTGCACTGACATTGGATGTTTTAGTGAATGTAAATCCCTCATGTAGCTTACTGATGTATGTACATGCTTTATATGGTGCAGCATCTCTTTTCAAATTAACTTAAAATATAAATACACATAATAAAGGATGGTATTAATATCTGAAGCTAAAGTTGTACATTTTTGTGCTTTGTCTAAAATGCTTTGTGTCATTTGTTTATTTTATTCTAAGATGATATTTTCGACACAGTTGACAGATTTCTTGCTGTCTTATTGTCTTATCTCCATCTATAAAGTTATAACTACATACTCTGCATGTAGTTCAGGCTGTCAAGGAATACAAGAGTACTCTCACTTTATTAACACATTTATAAATCAGTGATGGAGGAATGCATTTGATTGATCTTTATTTGACTTGAATATGGATCATTATTATTGAACATGCATTTTTTTTAATGAAAATCACTGAAATAATAAATCTTGGAGTAACCTGGCAAAAGAATTTCCTTCTGGATCAATAAAGTTCTTATCATTGAAAGCTCATATTGTGCTCTGTAACAATTATCATACAGCTTTTGAAATAAACACTTTGCAATCAAACATCCAGCACATATTTCGCCCACATGTTGACTCTTGGTGCTCTTTGATTTCTACAAAGGAAAAGGCAAAGCCTGCTGATGCATACAAAGCCAAAACAATGCACTGTGCCATGTCGCCGGCCCTTGGGTCAAGTAATACCCACTAGAAATATCATATCCAAATGTCAGGGAACATGTGGCGTGTGATGAGACTTTCTTCTAAACCCCAGTGACCTGGATGTTATCTTGTACACAACTGGTAGGCTGCCCTTCAAGGAGCACATCAATGAGTAAATATGTGGCTTTCCCAGAAAAGAACACATAATCCCTGAGTTTGACGCTGAAGAAGCCTGATTACTTTTCTTGCTCTGTGGATTCGTTGTAAGAGTGGGGGCTGTGAGTCTTTCCCCCGGAGACATGCGGGGGACATCAGAAAGCACAGCGCCTGTCATCTTACATCTGTCCTCTCCATCCCCTTCCCCTGTCATCGACGATTGGATCAGGGATAATGACTCTCACAGGGACCCTTTACAGGAAGGTGGTCATTACGCAGATATGGTGGAAGAGCCACAAATACAGCCATCCATGTGATGGTTAACAATACGCTGCAGCACGACAGCTGAGAGAAAACAAGATCAGCCACCAGTCATGTAATGCAGTGCATCATTTCCTCACCCCTTTCCCCCTTGGCATCACTATTACACATCATGGAGAAAGGAGATCTGAAGGGAGAAATAAGCACATCAGTCATTCATCCTTCGCAGATACACATAGCTCGTTAAATCCCTGCACCAGCCCTTTTACAACATTTGCATTCATAAATCAGCGGGAGGACAGCGAATAGCCTCTATTCCCTTATTTATTATTTTCCCAGCTACTTGAATGCTTCCATCTGGATTCGAGGGTCAAGACATCAAAAACATAATGTTGAAAAAAAAAAAAAGTCAACACATGCATAAAAGCGCAGCAGCTGTTTAAGATGTTCTGGGTTTGGCAGATGGCTCTTGGCCATTCTTCTCCCCGGATCATACTGCTGTATGCTGCTGGAAAACAAGCCTTTTTTTAAAGCCAAGGCTTAAGACAGACTATTTCTCCTCAACACGGTGAAAACATTATTATTGGCCAGAGAAGTGCCAAGTTAAACTAAGTAAACCTCAGATATAGAAAACAGCTGGGGGGCTACGACCAGGAACTCTGAGGTTTAGGTAGACAGAATCAGTCAGTGTGGGAGTAAATCTAATTTAATTTCTCTTCCTATTTTAAGTCTTTTAAATGCATTAAGTGCTCATATCATAAGGTAGAGTAATAATCTGCAACCAAATACTGGCGTGCATGAAGAATGTGCAGCGAATGCATCAGTCTGACATTAATGCTGATTTAGTGGCTTCATCTCTTAATGTCATAAAGCCTCTCTTTCATTACTTCTCTCATCCTGTCTCACTCCTCTCTCTCTCTCTCTCTCTCTCTCTGTCATACGACAAACACAGCCTGCATTCTGCTGCTGCTGCTGCTGCCTAAAAGTTGCAGGATGAGCCACAGGCGAGGCTGTGCCACTTACACTCAGGTTTATAGTCTTGGTTTTATTATACACCTCCCCATAAGGCAGCCCTCAGAGACGATGACACCCCAGACACCTATTTAAAGGGCTTCGTGAGCTGCAGATGACGGAGCCTGGGCACTGGCAGGTTGTCATCTGCAGGCCTTGTCTCTGTTTATGGGCTGTTAGAGCGTTTGAACCGCAGGGTCAGTCCTGTTGCGGAGGAACCATAACACTCCATAGGCAGACCACAAAATGAACAAAAATAAATCCTAATGAACCTTTCGAGCCCCCTTGTCCGTCCGCGGGCTAGGAGCGCTATGTGTGAAGAGATAATGCAAGGGGACAGGGGGAGAAGTGGTTCGCCAGCAGGGGCAATGAGAACGGGGGCAGAGGGGCTGTCAGTGCTTTGTAAAACCTGGTGATCATCCGCTGAGGTGACAGATGCTGAAGAGGTGATAGTGGTAGTGATGCAAGGATTACAGGGCAATGCTGTTTGTTTGTGTAAGCATGAAGGTGTAGGTGGGTGTGTCGACTTCTCTGTCTCCTGTAAAACGTATACGCTGTACTCTGTGTGCTGTTGCTGAATGGCCTTTTGCAGTGGTTGGCTGTAATATATAAATATCTCCTTGGGTTGGTTCCTCCTTATCTGCCAAATGTGCTGTGTGTAAAACAAACAAATCAGTATGGTGTTTCACAATATTCTACAGATGTTAGTCGGAAATGAAGAGAATTGAGAAAAAAAGTTCCCTTCTTCCTGGAATAATGTACAGAAGGACCTGGAGTTGTCAGAGCTGATGACTATGGGTGAGAATAGTGTTTTTGGTCAATGTAATCGTTCTTAAATGTTCAAAAAACAAGCACCCTTCGCAGTCAATAAAATGCAATATAATAAACATGTCAGACATCCAAATGAAGTCATTCCAATTTTCTTGGGTTCTGCCTCCTGCTGTCAATATCAAATGAGCTTCCACAAACTTCCTTTGTCTAACCTCTCTGTGATCACCTTTCAGAGCTTTTTACTGTTGCGGTCTCACCTTACTTATTCCCTCAAGCATCAGAAAGCATCTGTTAGGAGGGAACGCATGACTTGGAGGAATGAGGAAACACACCTCAGAGGAATGAATGAGGAAATCATAATTTTCTGCTGCTGATTTGATGGATACGATTGAAGGGAAATCTTGCAGCATTTTTACTGTAAGCGTGTGGGAGGTTGCTGAATCTAGATGGCACCGAAATCTTGATTTAGGTAACGAGGGCACGGGCTCAATTATTTTCCACCTGTTCTCCTTCTACTACCTCTGGACATCCACCCCCAACCAGGAGGAGACTGTGATCCATTTTCAGCTCTTGCACAGACAGACACTCACATAACCAACCATAATTGAGGCTGCTATGAAAACTACTATGTGTTGTACTTGTTTTATCAGTATATGAGGGGATGTTGTACTAGAGTTAAATCCTGTGTTGGTTAGAACTGCCATCTGGACAACAAAGAAGAAAAAATAAATTATATTAAGTCTTAATCACCCTCTATTGTCACCTCAATTTCTTTTCATTCTCGCTTCATTGTGTTAGAGAATTATTTCATCGCCCCTTGACTTCGGAGTGCAACAGTTGCGGCTCTATGACTTCACCTCAGCCACGTGCCCCCCTCCCCCCCACCCGCCGCCATCATCCCCCTCCACCTTTATCCCTCCACCTCTATCAGAGAACATGTGGACAGAGGCTCAGTGAAAGAGGGCACAGAGAAGAGGCAGGCTGAGGAGGGAGGTAATTTCTGCTGTCTCACCTCAGCGCTTTCCTCATTCGAGTCTGATTAGCTCCAATAATGTATCTCAGACTTTTCAGCTGTTCAAAAGGACGGGGGCTGAAAGGAAGTGAGCAAGAGGGGGCAAGATGGTGAAGAATACGTCCCCTCCCTCGCAGCTCTTCCACACCATTAATCTCTCTCTTCTTGCTGTCGTCTCCAGAAAGTGATTATGGTGACTTAATTGTGTTTGAGGAGTTTCTCTACGTTGTATATATTTTACCGTATAAGAGGACTTGTCAAACTTTGGAAATGTAGATAAGCAGCAATTCTCCTGCGCCACTTAAACCTCAGGGATGACCTTTCAGGGGCAATGTCTTGCACAAATCTTGCAGACAAAAAAAATTATGTTGTCATTATGTTGTCACTTGAATAATAAAATGATGCAGAAAAAATATAGATTTTCTTGGTGCATGATTTGGTGCATCGTGCAATAAAATATGTGAATATAACTAAGATAATATGATATATGATAAATATGGCAAATGTTTGTTTTTTTTTATTTCCTCATTTTACACTACAACATGAAGGTTTGCTCATTACATATTTTCATTTGAACACATCATTAGCCATCACCTCTTTAGCGGCTATGGTGAACTTGTTAGCAGATAGTTGCTTAGTTACACATCCAGCAGTTATGGAGAGACATAATCATTCATTCGGAGTTGATTCATGGCCACGTGGTGAATGTAAGTCCAATATTCACTCTCTTTTTTCTTTTCTAATATCGGGCTCTTCAGTTGCTACACTGTTGTTAAATACATCAGTCTGCTGTGTGGTGCTGAGCAGGTAGTGTAAAGAGGGTTTTTAGAGATTTTTCACTAAAAAACAGTTATTTGCTGCAGCCAAAACAGCAAAGTTGCAACCTTTGCTAAAATGTCAAGGGTCGCAAAATCCATAATTCATCACTACTAGTGATGAAAAGATAACATGTTTATGTTTAGCATACAGCCCTGATTCCAAAAAAGCTGTGATGTGAAAGATTAAAACAGAATGCAATCATTTGCAAATAAACTTTGACTGTACACACAACAGTTTTACAAAGTGTTACCAACTTCATATAGTTCTACCTTTTATACAATCATGTGTTTGACAAAGTGTTGAACCTCTCTCTAGCCTTGCTTCTGAATGACTGAGATTTTCCAGGATGAACCTTTCATACCCAGTCATGAGCCCATCACCTGTTGCCAATAAACCTGTTTATCTGTGGACTGATCCAAACAGGTGTTTCTGGATCAGTTCACGACTTTCACTTTCGTCTTTTGTTGCTCCTGCCCCAACTTGTTTGAAATATGTTGCTGCCATCAAATTCAGAGTTAGTGAATGGTAGCCTAGCCAAAGTGGTTGACTCATCAACCGACTTTCTATAATTAACTTATCTGCAAATTTTACCAATCCTGCTTTGTTGTCTTAGTTTCAGTCAATAAATGTCATGTAGATGATCTCAGAAACCAAATGACTATTGACTTCCTATGTAATGACATTGTGCATGCAAATGTTGCAACAATTATGGATTGAAACAGCCACCAAGAAAGCCTTTTTTAATAACAATGATTTCAATCATTATCCATAAAGGCAACAATTGGAAGCCTGAAGACTTCATAACCAAGACTTTGATCCATACAGAGCTTGTTACTTTCCCCTTTTTCTACAGACGTCTTTCTCATTTAAACTCTCATATCAATTCATCCCCACATCTTTGAAATTTTTTTCATGTGTATTGTTGAGCAAAAGTCACACTGATAGACACTCATTCAAGGCTGATTATCAAGTGAAAAATCCATCTGAATCTAAAAGTCTGTCAGAATAGCCCATGGGTGAGTCATTCATAGTATGAACACATAAGAGCCCAAATGCAGATAGAGATATGCATCTTTGTAATGCTTAAACAATATGTTGAATGTTTATTATGCTATCAAGACAGAATGAGTGTTATTTCCATGACAATGTGTTTACCACCACCACACCATCGCCCCCAGCATCTTGCAGGCACGCGTACACACAATGTTCAAAAACACATGCGACACGCACAATGTCCGCAGGATACCCACTGGTCATCAAGCACTGTCTCTTTCCTTCAGCTCAGACAAAAGCTTGTGACATGTTCATTAAGCAGCAGGGATCCCATTACTGCACTCAACAGCCTCCCTGTCACAATGCTCACACATAATTAGTTACACATGCAGCCTCAGGAATGCTAATTGTTGCTCTCCTCCCCTCACTCTCTCATTCCTTTCTATACAGTTCCTCACATCCTCCTTCTTTCCTCTCGTTTGCTCGCTCCGCAGGTGGCATCGTATGCCACTTTTAGACTGTCAAAGTTGTTCAGAAAAGCTTTCAAATTGCAGTTTAAATTTCCCCGCTGAGAACCTATTAATTCATGATGGAGACAGACAGAGAGAGAGAGAGACAGAGAGGAAGAGTTAGACAAAAAAAGGGGGGAAAGGTAGGGATGGCAGGCTGGAGGGTTTTAACATCAGTCACTTTTAGAAACCAAATATGTTACTCACATGTGCTGCAACAACCTTCCTTTTATCTCACTCTATTATTGGTTACTCCTTCAGGTCATCAAAAAGTTTATACTGAGCTCAGTCTGGTGTGTATTTGCAGTTATAATGGATACCGACATATCAGTCCAGTATGAAAATGATCTTTTCTCTTTCGTTATTGAAACCAGAAAAAAAAAGTTTCTTCAGTCTAAAACATCATGGAAGGAGCAGAACCAGGAAACACATCATTAACTAATAGTGAATGGGAAAGCAATTTTTTTGTTTGTTTGTTTGTCTCTGCAGAATTACGCTCGGTGCTGTCAGCAGCTGCCCTTCACATTTCTGCTAATTGATTCTTAATGAACTGTGTTGAACTATGGCTCTACAACACAGACGAAGGACGAAACTCAATAGACACAAATGGTTCTATTATTGGGGGAATGGTGCTACTTTTGGCTGGTAATTTATCACTGTATTTATAGAAGAGTGCTCGTAAACTTCATGAAAGAAATCCATAGTTTTATCTTTGGTCAAATGTCCTTTAGTCCAAACAACAATACAACAACAATACGTGTTTGTGGCATTGCAAAGAGTTACATACACGTAAATAGTGACTTATAAAAGACGGAGGCATAATGGTCATGGTTTAGAAGAGAAGCATGGGAACACACATAACATGTTTTGAGACAGTTTTTAGATCATCATAAGAACATTACAATATTTATCTACAGTGTGAGTCATACATTAAAATCACCTCTGAAAACTGTGAACTGCACTGATACACAGTCATATTCACACGCATCTCACACTCCTCTGCCGTGTAACATATCAGTTCTGCATGTTTAATCTGATCTTATTATAACCTTAAACTCTTAACTGTTAAATTAAAAAAAAATTTTTTTTATCAATTCTGTTTGAATTAGCATTCAGACCAATAGAAGTCACAGATTCTCGTCCAAACTACTTCTCACTCTGCACTGTCTCAGGTCCTCAGCATTACACCTGTGAAGTCAATCAGATAACAGACTGACGATCATACATACAGAGAATCCTTGCTTCATAGCTGCAATCTTTTCTTATCCATACCATTGTTTCTGTGCACAGATATCACAGCGGTCATCTTAAAAACACAAGACTTTCTGTACAAAAATGCATCCAAAACATTGAGCTGAAGCTATTATGAGGTTCAAACTGAGTATCTTCCATTGTCATTATCTTTGTGTGTGCCCAGGCTGCATTTCCTCGCTTAAATGCACTGAGGGGAAACTAACACAAAGAGACAATTCCAGCCTAAAAAGACTATAACTTTGAAATTTTGGCTAGCTCAGACTAAGCTTCAGTTGAAGTTCAGGACACATTATTGCACAAAACAAGGGCTGTGAGTTTAGTCCCTTATCTGTATTGAACTTAAAAAACTAAGTTTAATCAACTTGGAATTTAGTGTATTGAACTTAAAAAACTAAGTGTAATCACTGTGCAAAGCAATTGATATTACAGATGATTTTAAGTTTAATCAACTTGGCATTCAGTGTATTGAACTCAAGCTTTTAAGTTAAATGCACTCAAGCTTTAAGTCCATTGTACTTTCTTTTTTAAGGCAACCGGTTTCCTCCGATTTTTTAAGTAGAGTCAACTCAAACGGGTTTACAGTGTACTGAAGCCTCATATTAGCTTCAGTTGAAGTTCAGGGCACATTATTGCACAAAACAAGGGCTGTGAGATTAGTCCCTTATCTCTTACAATGGAGCCACACCAGGAAGGGATGGACAGGTGGGATGATAACAGTCACCAATAACTTACAGTGGAGACATGTAGGCATTGTATTGTAGACTTTAAAAAAAATCTATCCTCCTTTCTGGTCCCCAAATGGGAGTTGGGGTCCCTCAAGGTAAGGTATATAAAAACTCCCGAAATATAATAAATCCCAATAAAATTCACACTGAGCAAAAATGCTGCTCCTCACTTTCTCTCTCAGTGCTGAAATATGACAAACTACAACTATTATACCTCATCACCACGGCAGCCTACTGTTTTCTGATTTCTATTATTTCCCTGTGTGCATATTCACCTGTAAAGTGTGTGCAGTACATTATCCAGCAGCAGCTTTAACTCAGCATGGGGGGGTCAAAATGGATTAATCTGCCCTCCAACACGCCGTTTCACTGAATCATCATACAACCAGGATCGTATGCGCACAGTGAGGGGTATCTGGACATTTCAGGCAAAGGTCGACAGCTAATTCGCTAAGACCAGAATATCAGACTCCTGCTTACAGGTGGTTAGCCGACAGCATGGCTCAACCTTCAGAGCTGGCAGTTGTGTTGCGTTCTGGTTCAACAGCTGATATTTCCAAATTTAGCTGTTCGTCACATTTCAGTCAGTCCTTGATTGCCAACAACCTTCACCAAGTGGAGGTGTTACTTAACGAGGAGTGGACGAGATTTAATGTTTCCACAGCAACTACGAGACCCAAGTGCTGCCAACGCCCGACTAATTACACAATCACACAGCTCAGTACTATTATGTTTATTTCCCTGTCAGTCTCTTGCCAGCACTGATTTCACCCAAATGATGGCCAAGGTGTTACAGAGCACACACACCACAACATCGCCAGCATCCTTGCATTGAACTCATTCATGCAGGGATACTGACATAGTAGTTATTCAAGATAAAGAAATTTATCTGTCTCTTTGCAGGTTGTCAGGATTGAGTCATGCTGTTAACACTTCAAAGAAATCTGTTTAGTTTGATATTATTTTCCACGTCTCTGTAACAGTGAAAACATAGGTTGTATTTAAAAAAAATTTGGTCAACAAAATCTCTGTTAATGTTGATTATTACCACCAATTTGAAAAACATAGATATATAATAAACACTATAATACTTTCACTGCTCCACTATGTAGCTCTAGTAGTCCAGTAAATTTGTAGTAACAACAAATACTCAGTGATCTCCAGATTATCAGAACACCTCTGTTACTGTGAATGCAATTATTATTGTTGTTTCTTCATGGACAAAATTTCAAAAATTTTCTAGGACTTTTCAAGGACCCATAAAAACAATTTCCATGACCATTCACAACCATTCACAGTCAATCAATTGAAAGCAGTACAAAGACAATATATTTAACTTAAAGAGAGAGGGCTGAGCTATTTAAAATACATTTTTTTTCTCCACTTTGGAAATGTTCCACTGCTGCTCTTCTAGTGTGGACCTTAATGCTAATGGCCTGGCATGTGTATCTGCATTTATGAGTTTGACTCGCACTGACCATCAAGAGCACTGAGGCCTGGCAGGCTGATTACCAAGCTGAGTGTCAGGTCGCTGTTAAACATGCTAAATGAAATGAAAAGAGAAAACAAAGCAGGACAGCTACAGTGGCTCAGAACTGTAGTCACAGTCAGCTTTTAACCTGATGATGTGATGTCTGTCTGTCACCACACGTAGCTACATACACATCAACATGATGTTCAGCTCAGCCACTAACAGCGTGGCAAAAAAATGGACAGCACAGGAGAAAGAGAGAAAGAGAAAGGTAGAGCTGAGCATTAAAAGGAGAAAGGCCCAGGAGGAGAGTGCTGTTAAATGCTGTAATATTACAGATCTTCAAAAGAAGAAAAAACATACCAGCACGTCGTGTCACATCTACCTGAGTTTATTCAGCTTTAACAACCTTAATCACGCTATGTAGGAAAGCACTACATGTGTATGCATGGAAATAATCTGGAAAGTATAGACTTGCATACTCTTTTCTGTGAAGTGGAAGATGTTCATGATGATAAACATAAGTCCAGTCAGAGCTCTGAGGAAATGCTAGGCGCAAAATCAAAATAGCAACAGTGCATAAAAATGATGTATCTGCTGTCTCAATTATGAACTCCTGAAACTGAAGACACGTTACTCTTTTTACAATTTTGGATGCGTTTTAGAGTCTTAACCCTCCTTCTCTCTGTCCTTCACCTGTACTCATTCACAGCCAATCAGTGTATCTTACTAATGCAACTTCTTCTCTCTCTCTCATGGTTTTGTGCTTGTTTCTCTCTCCTCCTGTTGCTCTGCAGGTACATCTGTCTCAGGAGCTGCAGAATCTGGATAAGCCACCCACTGCCCACATGCCTCTGTTAAACACTGCTGTTGTCTAGTTAGCACAGTCTCCCTGTGTTTCCATAGGTTTCCACCAGGGGCTCTATTTTCCATCATAGACATGTATATTAGGGTCAGTTCCCCTGTCAGTGCCTTGAACTAAAGCACTGGCTCAGAGCTGGAGTTGGGCTCTGCACAGTGGCTCCCACTGCCCCTCAGGGATGGGTTAAATTCAGAGATCAAATTTCACTTCGTTGTGATGTGTGTATGCTTGTATGTGACAGTAAAACCTGATTTGATTTGAAGACCAGGGCATTGGATATTCCTATAGTACGACATCCATGCTGGAGGTCGCAGCCTTGTTTTCAGTGTCTTGTTTTAAAAGACAGGATGTTCCATTGATGTATTGCACCTGCACTCTTTAGGACACGAGCAGTCATTGATGTGCTGGAAGAACCGTGTTGGTGATCCAGCTATAACTGTGTTAATTGAAAGACGAGGGGCTGTCACCTGCTGTGGCAAACACATTGTACATGTTACACTTGTACAATGATGACAACTTTCATCCAGATGGCAGTGATTTTATTATAGAACAAGCACTGTAAAGCAGAACATAGAAACAGTCTCAGATGAGTATCGGCTCTCTGTGCTGCTATCTTGACCATCTTGCGCTTTACTTGAGCTTGCTTCCTGCTACAACCGGATTACAACCACGAATAATACAACATCTAATAATATAACTGTTACTGTCCTACAGTTAACAAATGATGTACCTATTACTGTTCTACAGTTAAACAAATACCACACAACAGAACATGTGCAGTCTACCACAATAACAAATTCCATATTTTCAGCTGCTTCTATAATTTGTTCACTCTTATGCCTGAAACTAAGAACTGTATTTGTGTAATAACTCATGTAAACTAAAGATACCATTTGTTGCATTAACCAGTTTACATAGCATTTGTAATAAACTGCTCATATTAGTTGTTCCACATCAGTTACTGAACACCATGTTTAGATGCAACATGTCGACAATGTTTATAGTGGCTGCTTCATGTTTACAAACCTCTCTGAACTTATTACTTATTCACACGACAACGATAAAAGTACAAGGTGAGGCTACTATCAATTACGTTCACACGAGGTGCGGTTGACCCCTATGGCGGGCACGACATGCTGTATTAACAGCTGAGGCTAGCAGTAGTTAGCTGCCTTATTTACGGGTGTTAACTACATTGTAAACATATAAATATGACACTACAACTTAAGAATTAACCTAATATAACTGTATGAGGCACTTTTGCACTCACCTGAAAAACAGAACATAGAAACAGTCTTAGATGAGTTTCTGTGCAGCTATCTTGCACTTTAAGCCTTAGCTAGTTTCTTGCTACAACAGGATTACAGCGCGAGTCAGCCTCATCACAAAGCCAACACTGACCCCTTCTAACGCAAATGGGTATTGCACCATAATTATTTTAGGTGAAGCAAGTGTTTTACCAGTGACACAAAGCATTTTAAAGCACATTAATGAGAAAAATAATGGTGAGTGGGACCAAGTTAATCACAAAAAACGATATATAATTAAATAATTCTGGACATAATTTGAACAAATAAAATGCCCAGGGTGCCACATACAGCATGTCAAACCAAGCTGGTCCTGCTTTCACAGGAATCTGGTCTGACCCTCCATTTCATATGTCTCTTTTGTCTTTAATGCATCCTTCTTCTGCCTCACCCAGGAGCTGGTAGAGGTAATGCATGTAGGTTGCTGTTACCTATGTGAGTAGCTCCACACATAGGCATCGTAGTCAGTGACTGTCAGGGAGTTCGTTTCATCGCCTACACATTATCATGCCACATCTGTGTTGCTCACTTATCACATACAGTAACCTTGCGTTCAGAGCTCCCAGCAGTATATGAGACAACAGTGTCACCTATGGGCGGAGGAGAGACCTGCACTCAGCCAAGCTCGTGGACTCTGCAGGTGAAAAGTTTTTTGTTTTTTTCTTCTTACATCATTCATGCCACGCTTTTAGCACTCCTGCACCTGAGACATGCAGAACGTGTGTCCTCCATGCACAGTGATTAACACAGCCAGCCAGATGCCAGGCAGATAGACACGCCGAAGTTCAGAAGAAGAAGAAAGGATGGGGGGGTTGTGAATAATTCATTTTTTTTTTCTGTTGCACTTCTGATTACTGTAATTACAGAGCCATTGTTCTTTGACAGGGAGGAAACGTAAAATTACAATTTAGGCAGTGAAATTGTCATTTGTAGCAGTAATTGACACTAATAAAATGATTTTTCCTTCTTCCCCCTTGGATCATATGCTAATCAAAATGTGAAGTATTAAAGAAGACACTAACGGGTGTGATAAGCAGCTAATGAAAGAGGGGAGGCAAGTGGGACAGTAATAGACATACTCCCGCTAATAAGTTCTTGTTCATTAGAGCATGCAAACTGCACCCTCCTCCTGTCTTGTCTGTTTCTTCTGACTGACAGCTTTGACAGCCTTTCCTGTCAAAGGCAAACTTTTGACTGCATCCTCAAATAAAGCATTAATATTTCACAGCACCACTAAGCAAGTTATAAGCCTCTTTATAGATGGATCAGTAGTGTACTATTATTGGAGGGTGACATAAGCCTCTACTTGACTCCCTATTTAAAAATAGATGACACTGTCTATAATGCCAGCATTTTGATGACATTTTCTTGTGTCTGGGAGGATGTCTTCACTGCCTCTCATGATGTTGGTAGGCTGACTCACACAGAGTGCAGTTGATATGACAGACTTTGATCTCTCCCACTCTGTCTCTCCCTTTTGCTATTCCCCCAGTGGACTTCTGCATATGTCGACCCACATCCACCCTGAAAAAGCAGAACGAAGATCCATGAAATGAGATGCCAAATGCTGCTCTCCTTGTGACACGGCGGGGGGGAAAAAAGGAGTGTGACAGAGAAAGAACAAAAAAAAAAGAAGAAGTTGAGTAGCAGGCCAAACCGTTGGCCATAATGAGAAGTGTGTGACTTCAGTTCACCGCTGATGGGCGTATTAATCTTGCTGCAATAAAATCTGGTCAGGCATTTACACCGGAATGGCACCAAACACGGCTTAGGTCCCAAATTACACCCCGGAGGCGCTTTACCCTTTAAAAAGAGGATGGGAAGCCGGTGCAAAAAATCCAGAAAATAGCACCTGTGTTACAAATAGGCAGCAGACGGGCTGCAGGGGAGGGCCAGAGGCGACTTATCCGTGACCGGTGCCGGTAGGACGGTGTCAGCGAGCTGCAGAGAGATCAGGAGTGGTGGGTTTTGCCATTAGGACTGTAGCGATCCAGCGTGCATGGGGGAGATGAGGGGAACTCTCAGAGATAATCATGCTAACACTGAACTCCCTCATTACCTCTGAGGCTGAGCTGTGGGCAGGAGTCCAAGTCACACACACACACACACACACACACACACGTATAGGCTTAGAGTGAGAGTGAGCACAGAACTAAGACAGTATGTTGAGAACAGGGATCCTGGGAATGAGGAAAGGCCATTAATGTCAGCCTTTTGACATGATTCATTATTAGGCTTGGAAGTGATTTTAGACAACTGCACGGCTCCAAAGATTCATGTAAAATATATAAGTTAATTAAGTTTATTTGTTCAGCACCACCACCTCCCTCCACACGACTCCGCTGAAGAAGCTCAGATAGAAACCTGACACACTTTCTGACAGACTTCTCCCTGCTTCAGCCTATTATACAGTTCAACCCTGCTCAAAGTCACTTCAATTATCAACTTGATACTGTTAGTGCCTCTGGTCCCGAGAGGTATTGTAGTGGTACAAGGCTACAGATCAGATTTAGATCTCAGATCAAAGATGCTACATTTTGCCCAAACCCTAATTGGCGTCAAGCAAAAATAGAATGTTTGAACTCGCTCTGATCGTTGTCAGCGTAGGGCAACAGCAGATATAAAGGGTGACTAAGTTCAGTAAAAATGCTTTTTTTTGACACATTTACTTCTGCGTGTACATTGTTTAATCTACCCGGTTTTGATTTGGAAAGAAATACTATGCATTCAGCTGTGTGCTGGGGGGAAAAAAAGAAAGAGAGAAACGTTAAACAGGACAAACATGTTTTGAGGAATTTGGTAGAAAAAAAAATCACCTTTGCCATCACAGTCTTTCTTTATTGCTACAGACTGTTACAGCACAATGGCTGATAACAGCATTGGCTTCAATGTAACATGTCATTCACAGTATTATTTGACGTCCTCTTCCAATAAAGCTCATCTTGTGAACGTCACGGAGAAAAACACATGATACCTGACGGGAAAATAAGGCAGCATTTATGATCACTGGCAAAGAATTCGCACATAATAAAGCCGCTTTTGATTCTCCACTCCTGCCATTGTTGTGCGGCGCTCGCCGGGATTTTTGGGACACATACCAAAGCTAATTGTCACCTGTCAGTCTGTGCATCAAGGCATGCCAGCAGATGCCGTTTAGAGGCCTGATCAAAGTTTGCTATGATTGTGGTGAGGTGAGGTCATGCACGCTTGTAGGTGAGGCTAAAATAAGCTTGGCCTAAGTAGTGATCATGCCTCAAACAAATGCAAAGCGCGCATTTAGTTTGCAAATCCGAAGCTGAAAGAGGCCACTGTGTTGAACGAAAAATTTGAGACATTTGTAACCCCAGTGACGCCTTTTTCTTACAGACTATTCATTCACTAATGCTTGTCTTCCATGCGATTCCAACGACTTTCAAAAAGGACAAAGAAGCTAATTCTCTCAGGGCTTCTCCCCCCGAGCTGTCAGCACCTCGTTCATCATGACGAAATAAGGAAAACAAATATTCTAAAGGTTAAACGCTATTTTAAGCGACTATATGAACAATGACTTAAAGCAATTTAACTTTCCCTCCTCGGGCTTGTGAGTGTGTTTGAATCCACGTCTGTGTGTGTGTTCTGCTCGAGTGAGAGTGTGTTTGTGTTTTTGCGAGGGCAAGTGAGAGGGAACAGTGCCAATAGGGAATATAAAAGTTATGTTAGGTGTTGTTGGTGTGTGGGTGTGTATTATGCAAATACCTACCTGGTATGAGTCTGGATAGGTCGCCAATTGGAGCAGGATAAGGAAGTTAGGAGGATAAAACAGCCATTGTGGTGGGGCAGCACCTAGTGTGTCTGCATGCTTTCTTCTGTTAATTCAAAGATCTGGGAAGTAGAAGGACTCCCCTCGTCTCACTGTAAACACCAGTCCTCTGCACTATTGGAATCTCCAGAAACTATCGATCTCTATTCAGCCTTGTTTTGAGTGGATCTGCGTGAGACGTCTATCAGGCCTGGTCTGACCCCATTCGACTGCTCTGGTAGGCTGCCACACTGGTGCTGAGAAACCAGCTTTTCAAAATGACAGAATGCAGTATGGTTGAACTGAAGGCTGGTTTTAATAGGGTCAGTGTGTTTGTAATGCCATTTAATGCAGAAATTATTATGTATATTTAACATGCTTTCATCAGCCTTTTAACCTGTTCAGGGAGCCTGTGCAGGTGTGAAAGGTCAGGAAAAAATATGGCAGTTTTTTGTGTGTGTGTGTGTGTGTGTGTCTTTTGCACAATTACGTAGAATTACAATTACGTAGATAAAGATTTTTTTCTTTACCTGTGTGTTTAGATCTTCAGCTATCAAACATGCATGTCACATCATTGCAGTAGTCTTCAATTGTAGAGTGATGTCAAAGCTAAGATGGTCACACACTAATTATCTCAAAAATTACATTAAACAACATGTGATGTTTTCAAAAAAAGTTCGACACAGTACTGAATGAATAGTGCAAAATGACTGATTTACCCACAATGCAATATTTTAGTGGCTCTCCAAAAAGCTTTGTGTAACTCTATAACGCATTTACTTTATTATATTCCCCTGCATTTGCAACTTTCAGACTGTCAACACTGAAGCTCCTCAGTCAGTTTCAGCCATTTGTGTCACAGAACAGTTACTTAAATATCTAATACTATGGAATCAAACTCATTTTCAATTATATGTCAGCTTCAAAAACAGTGTTTACTGTTGGTTGGCAAATAGAAACTATAGCAAAAATGGAGAGGATTAGAGAATTAAAACAGAAAAACTAATCAACTTACTTAGGTTCACTACCATCATAAAGTGTCCATGACTGAAGTGAAACCAACAGTCAGAAAACAATTGGCACAATTCTCATGTGAACTTCTCCAGATAAGCTTATCTCAGACATACACAGTGGAGTTATTTGTCCTCGTGACACAGCTACAAGCATATCGATTCATAACTAGGTCTTTGTTTTTGGTTTCTTAAGCTTCGTGTGTTTTGCGCTGGCATTAACTACTTGCTGCCTCGCTGATAAGATACCAGCTTGGCAGACTGTCAACAAACTGATCTGGCTTGGCATGACAGCATGTGACAACTATCTTCTCGGGAAATCTCATTCAGGAATCTTGACTTTGGTTTTCTTACCAAGCTGATTTACCAGATCTTCGCTGTCTGTGTGCCACAGGTGTGTTTGGCTGGCAGCTTGGTGTTTACTGTTGAAATGAGTAGCAGGGCTTGGCGTAAATGTGTTTATGATCTGCTATAAAGGTGTGACCGAGATCTTCCAGGGAACAGGTGAAGTATGGGTCATGTGCAGCCAGTTGAAAAAGGACTCAGTCATTATGCTGACCTTTGACAGCTTGGATATGTAGCTCAATAAAGTTTTACAAAACCAGCGACATTTTTTGTTTCCACATTTCTTATGTTAGAAAGAGAACGAATCTGGGTTAAAGCACAGTAAATCTCTTCTCAAAGCCATGAAGCTCTGTGTAAATGATGAAATGTTAACACTTGATAAGGGCATGAACTGTATAAATGATTTATTGTTGATGATGATTTACTGTAATAATATAACGATAACTAAACAAGTAACAGTCATTTCATGTCATTCGGAATCAGCTTCCATGTAAATCAGTTACAACAACATAAAACCAGATACTGGCAGTGAACAGTGTTTCACTTTTTCACCTCTCACTGGGCAAAACAGGGCAGCTACTGAAATTCTGATGAACTTTATTTACATTGGATGCAAATATGCTTGTGGTTAAGTCTGAAACATGCCTTTATTTACCTCTATATGAATACAGCACAGTGAAATGAAAGTGTGACGTGTGAGATCAAACACTCACAAAGAAATAAGCAGCTGTAATTTTGTGAAATCAGTGTAGAACGCAGAATCACATCAGCAACTCAAACAGCAGCAGCTTTTCAGTTCCTGTTACTTAAGGCATTTTGAGCATCTGCTGAACCGAATACGCTACAAAACAGTCCTAAACAAATATGATTACTGAACTGACAAACAGATTAAATGGGAGTTTACACTGTGTGACATGCAAATAAGCCTCCATTAAGACATAAAATCCAACTGACCCATGTCTGTGGACGAATCACACAACCCATAAACTGTGCTCACACAGAATTCCTTTGTCTCACTGTGCCGATTTGTTTAATAGCTTATTAAGCATTGGTGTATAAATACATTGAAAAAGCAGCAATCTATGGTTATTATATAATTTATTTGTGGCTACCATGGTAACAGCAAGAAAGGACACTTGTTGAACGGCTGCTCAACACATCACAGTTAGAGCTCACTGCGGTTGCGTTTCCTTTGGCTGCTTCACATTAAAAGCTGCCCCGTGTTTTCTCTTTTAATGTGAAGCGACAGCTGCAGGATTTTTGGTGTAAAGCAAGAGAACAGTAAACAGTGAGGAACTGAGATAAAAATTGCACTGGATTTACACCCATGCATCGTTTTCCTGTGAATCCCTCCCTCTGAATCCAGTGCAGGAATAGCGGACTCCGCCACTCGTAATCTAAATACTATAAAAGAGATAATTACTGAATGTAAATACACAGAATGCTGTTCTTGCAAAAAATATAATATAAACAGAGTTGTAACTTTAATGTATGTCAACATTCAGTTGAATTAAGCAAACTGTCTGAATCATTCAGAATATTCTGTTATGTCTGAAGTCAAATCACAACTTATCCATTAAAATATACGAAGCCTAGTTGTTCCTTGTGTTGTGGGATGCGCTGAAGCACTAAAGATTATTGTCTCCTTTTTGATCCATCCATACAGTAAAATTCCTCCTCTCCTGCCTCGGCCCCTGGGCCATGGTCCATCAGAGTGTAGCAGCTACAACATGAGCGTAACTCCATCCTCCACCCTGGACAGCCAACTGACCACTGCCTGGGGTCCTACCAACTCCTACCCCGATGGTGAGGCTCATTAACCACACTACCACGCTCTTAATGAGGCCTATTGTGTGCTGTCCTTTCATTATGTGCACACTCCTCACTGACGTAAACCAGTTAATTAAAATGTCTGCATAATATCCTTAAATGCCTCAAGAAAATATTGCTTTTTTTTCTGCTGAAGGATTCTGATTGCTCTCTATTCAACAATCCAGTTCTCTCACCGGTTCTGAAACTGCAATGCAAAATGAAAATCATTCGACAATTAGCAGCTGATGTATCGCTCACCTGGCGAGCCCAGAGCACTGTAACACAAGGCATGAATTAGAGATTCCCGACTGAGAAGTAGCTCAACAGCTCTTTCAGTAAACTGCTGTGCAGATTAATTATTGACAAATATCTTCAGCGCAGGAGCACATATTTCCTTCATCAGATGCATATTAACTCAAGTGATTTCGCTGATGTCGACAGTTTTTACAGTGTTTTCATACGCAACCGCTGATGTTTATCCGCAGTTCCGATGGTGATGTCTGGCTACACGAGCCGCCTGTGGCCTCGCGACTCCCAGCCTCAGTTCTGGACTAAGTACCAGGTGTGGGAGTGGCTGCAACAGGTCATGGACATGCACCAGATCGACGCCTCCAACATCCCCTTCCAGAACTTCGACATGGACGGCCATCAGCTCTGCAGCCTGAGCTACCAGGACTTCATGCGAGCAGCCGGCAGCGTGGGACCCATCCTCTTCCACAGCATCGCAGAGCTCAAGTGGGGAGGTGCGTCTGAAAGTCTGAGATGGGGGGGAAAAACAGGAAGATGATTAGTCCCAATAAAAGAGAGGCGAGGAAGTGTTGGTGAGCAGAGATCACAGAGCCGGTCAGGGGTCACGGTGCTGTGGAGAGGAGAAGGACTGCTTTAAAACGAGGGAGATGATGGATTTGTTGTTTGCGCTTGCTGGAGCGGGTCTCTTAACAAAGCACAGAGGGGATGCGAAACTGTGAAACAAGCTGAGAGTTGGCTCAAGTGCTGTTTGTTTTAATCAGAATCTGAGGGTTATTATAAAGAAACTGGAGTTCATAGGCCCGAGGCTTCCACCTTTGTGATTTTAACAACAGTAACTGTTATGTGAGGAATCCAGTTTGGATTAAAGTAATAAAATGATTGTAAATTACTGTACAACATTATGCAATTAATTACATTTCCAAAGAAACATAATGACAAGAGACCTGGCACAACAGGTTTAACCTAACAACAATCCAAAGGCAAGGGAAACCAAACGAGAGGACAATGCTGCTATTGTTCTTACTGGCTACAACAAAACAGCTCAGTTTATTACAAGGTGTTACATTTTTCATATATCAAATTTTATTGTCAAATAGTTTGTAACACCTGGATGTAATTACCATGAAAACCTGAGGCCATAGGGGGAAACACTGTTGTCAGTGTCAGTGGTTATTAAGACTTTGATTAGATTTCCTGTTGGAAAAAATGACAACAGCAATGCAAAAAAGATCTCTGACTGAAATCTGCAGGAAATCTCTGCCTCAAAGTGTAACAAGCAATTTAGGGCCCTAAAGAGGCTTTCAATGCTTTGAGCACGTAAATGGTTTATAGCTGTTTGATGTTTCACCGTGAATGTGAAAATGATTAATCAATCTTCAGATATTACTGACACTGACTCGCACTTAACACTGACAAATTTAGTTCCCTAATCTCTGCTGATAATTCACTTCCTTTCTCACTCACAGGGCAGTACCACATGGAATTAGGTCAACTGGACCTCAAACCAGAATGTAAGTCTCTCAACAAGTTGCTGTATTTGACATGAAATTAAAGAAAGACAAAGTCAGTACAAACAGGCTTGTCAACAGTCGTTCAGTTAAATCAAATTTATGTCCTAATAAATTCTCCTTCCACCTTTTTTTCTCCCCTTTATAGTGGACTTCTCCTGTCCGTTTCCAGATGTCAGCTATCCACCTGGAGGTACTGTGAATGTGCCAATCTGCTTCATTACTTCCACAAAATGCTTCATTTGGAAATGAATCATTTAACAAGTCAATAAAATGCTGTCTTTGATTTTTCTCCTCTGTTAACTTAGAAATCTACGACCCCTCGATTCACCACCTCGCACCTGTCGCCTCTCCCACCCCGTCTAGCCCTGGTGAGGAATTCACAATTTACAATGCAAAATATAACCTGTTCATGTGTTCTTTTATTATTATTATTAATTTGAATAAGTAGACCTAAAAAAAGATAAAGGGATTCAACAATAATTGGATTTCTTCCTTGCAGATATCAAAAGGTCTGTCAGTCGCCCTCATCAGGTCAAAAAACACAGTAAGTAATCAACACAGCCTCACGTATCATTGGAACATATGTGTCTGATATTATTAAACCTCCTGTTAAACAACGTCTCTTTCCCCACAGACCCAAGGGGGACCCACTTGTGGGAGTTCATCAGGGATATATTGCTGAGCCCTGAGAGAAATCCGGGGCTGATCAAGTGGGAGGATCGGACAGAGGGGATTTTCCGTTTCCTGAAGTCAGAGGCGGTGGCACAGTTGTGGGGCAAGAAGAAGAATAACAGCAGCATGACCTATGAGAAACTAAGTCGGGCAATGAGGTACAGCTGCACAGCTTCAATACATGTGGTTACAAAATCAGATTGCAAGTTGTCAGCTGTCAATCTCTTAAAAGGATTTTTTTTTGGGTTGAGATCCGAGAACTAAGACATTAATGACAATTAGCGCTCATTGATTTTGATGCCGTTCAATAGAGAGTGTGGCCACTAAATGTCATCATGCAGGCTGTCGCTTAGCTTTTTCTCCACGTAGCTTTTCTGTCGCAGAGAGTGAAATAAAGTTCTTGCACGTCCACCGCAGTCAACATCCCACATTCTCACAGGCTCCTTCTTTACTTTGGCATTAGCTTGTAAAATCTGTGATGAGGAAGAAATTTCACACTGCATTGTTCCTAATCCAATTTACTTAAGCAGCTTATAATGCACTTACTGCTGAAATGAACATATTGTAATGACTAAGAAATGTAGTTTAAAACAACTTCAGATACTTATAGGTGACATCATTAAGGGCTGCACATCTAAAACCAGTGAATTCATGCCTTTAAAAACACATATTTACCATTGCCGGTCCCTGATTACCGAGAATGGACTCATTTTTTGAACTGCTCCATGTTTTCACTTTTCTCCCAAATGAACTGAAATGGCCTTCTCCTCAGAAAATCTTCCTGGCTCCTGCAATAGTCACAGCTTTACATTCAAATGAGCTAATCTAATGAGCTTAATTTCATTGTCGTGCAAACCACTGGGAATGGCAAAATGTGCCCGCAGGTATTGTCACTGTGACCACAAAGCTGATTTTCTTTCTACTGTGGCGCAGCAGAAGGATTTGCAGCTCGATGGCATCACCGAACAGATCAGTACTTTTTTTTGTCATGAGTAACAAAAGCGAATGAGTGACGACCAAACTAACTTAGTTTTTCATCTCAATTCATATGATCCAGCCCAGAGGAAATATTAAACATATTGTAAAAGAAATTTTGAAAAAAAAGAAAGAAAGAAAAGAAACAGAAAACAAGACAGCTTGTACCTGTGCTAATGAAGATATCGATCGTCCAGTTAATGAAGGTGCTGGATAAAAAAAGGAGTGAGTCCTCATGCTTTATTCATGTAATGGGCTGAGTGCACGTATAACGGTTAAAGTAATCTGATAAAAGCATTATATAGCAGCTACAATCCATTAAACGTCCTTTATAAAGTCTAATAATCAACTAATTCACATTGCTCATGCTGAATGAGGGGACGCAGATTATGTACATTGTTGTGGTGAGAGGCAAATTATAATTTTAAACTTGATGACAAGAGTTAGACCATGAGGCTGTTGATTTTTTTGTTATTGTCAACAAATTCTATGGAAACAACCAAAAACAACAGCATGTTCATTTTTCGCTCAGCATTTCATGAAGCAGTGCATCTTTAAAAATTGGTGACAAATATATAATTTCATTTTTTTTAAAAAAGGCAAAGGCATAGACTAAAGCAGTTGGCTATGGTTTTTAGTGAAACTGAAGAAAGTGTATTTTTTAGGGACTATTTTCAGCTGGCGATTTGATGTGCTAGTAAGTTGGGACACTACCAGGAGAGTGTATGTGGGATCCACTCAAACTTAGTGCCCATCTTGATGTGGATACACAGTCAGTATTTGCTATTAGGATCGATTCACCAAAGTTAGTTATAGATCAAAAAAATTTAAAAAAAATTTAAAAAGCATATAAATTCTTATACTATATGTTTATTAGATGTGCAGATTCTAAAAGAGCAAATAGCTACAAGTAATTGAATTCAATTAGCCTACATCACAAACTATTACAGTACATTGCATTCTCATGTAATATTTCTGATTTCAAGCACTTGTTTGATGATCTGTTTCAATTTCTCATTTTTTTGCAGATATTACTACAAAAGAGAAATCCTAGAACGAGTGGACGGACGCAGACTCGTTTACAAGTTTGGAAGGAACGCGAGAGGCTGGAGGGAGTCGGAGAAGTGACGATTTCATTAATTTATGTTTCCTGTGATGTTCTATGCAAATGTGACGTTTCACTGTCGTTTTCATTGACTGTTTTTGATAAGGATTCGTTTGAACTGTTTACATGTCCTTCATTGATGATTGTATGTTTTGTTTTTTTGCTTTAAATTCATGTCTTTGTTGTGACACTGCACTGAGATGTTCTTTACTGTGCCTTATTAAAACCCTGCTTATTATGCCAGCATGACAGCGGTCTGTGTTTACATGAGATCCCACTGAAGAAAGATACATCAGAAACAACATGAAACAAAAAACTGCATTTCTTACTCCCCCCTCCAAGTCCCAAAGGAGCACATGTTGATCGCATTCAAAACACATGTGGCAAACAGGTGTATGTATGTTGAGTGTTTTGACATTTATACTGTGAAGTGTCCTTTGGGAAGGATGCATGATCACTGCAGAAAAACTAAATCACATCATAATAAAACAGTCTTCCACGAGCGAGATACAGCGATGAAGTGCCAGAATGCATAAACAAGTGATAAACTTTGTGTGTATATTTACTTTGAATTCATTGAACTGCAAAGAGAGAGTGTAAATGTTTGTTGATGTTTATTACAAATAAAGCTTGTCATTGTTTTTATTTCATGAAAGTCATTTTTTGGGTGTTTTTATGTAAATCCAAAAGAGGCCAAACTGTTATGAAACAAAGAGATATTATTATTATTATATCAGCATTTGAACTCCAATCTACCACATAAACTGCAGCTATTCTTGCCCAGACTTGATCAATATTGTCTATCCACAGTCGCAGAGGGACAGATCCACAGCTGCAAACCTCATTCCTACCGAATCTGCTCCCAGCTTGACTTTGAAAAGCCACGCCTTTAGAGATAGTGCCGGCCATTTCTGTTTTTATCGTGACAGTGTGAAATGCCACGCAGTTAAGTGCTCGCCGATGCGTGCCAATGCTGCCACGCTGGTTCCCCCAGGCAGCCAATGAATGACTGGGACTAGATGGCCAAGAGATAAAAGCAGTGTCAATAAAGGGCTCCTTTCTGCGGCCTGTGTTCACAAGCAAATCCGGGTTTAATCTTCACTCTAATTTATCTGGCTTTTATAACCCTTCTTTACATGGCGTGCCATTGATTGATTGACACCGTGCTCTCTTAATATCTTTCCTGATGGCTTCCAAAACGTGCGCGTCTGCATCCCTTTCGCTTTTATTCCTTCTCACACAAATCAGTGTCACTAGCCAACACTGTCATGACGTGAGCCGAAGGAAATGACACCGCGTGTTATTATCGAGCGTTAGATCGAGAACAATCTTCAAGCATCAGATCTGATGGATTTTGTAAACAATTTACAGAGCTTTTCTTCCTGGTAGCAGGAAACCGTCTCTGATTAGAGGAGTTTGCTGTAATTTTGTTTTCCACTGATGACTGGATGAAACACAGAGAGGGATGATACATCCAGTGCCTGCTCCTGATTGGATTGCGTTAACGACCACTGATTGCAATATTGTTATTTACGTGACATACAAGCAAGCAATGCGATTGAAATTGAAGTATCATCATATTCCATTGTTTCAATTCTGCAGTGTGAGATTATTCACACTGAGCAATCACACTTGGTAGTTTCTCTAGAGCAGCACTTTTCATGACCAAAATCGGACGCAGCTGTGATTAACGTTTCCCTGAAATAAATATTATCAGCTGCATATGTTTTAAATCCTGAAATCATGACAGGAAATAGTGTTTGATGGCTGTGAAACAATGTGCCACAAACAAATGAGGTAAAATATTATGAATAGGATTTATTGTTTACCTCAAATGCACAATCAAGAATGTATGCATTAATACCTGACAAAGAGATGTACTGTGAAAGTAAGAGTGTCCATCTAATCATCAGAGGCACAGAAAAAAAAACGTGTGAATGTGGCCCCAGTTTCACTTCTGAATAATGTGCTGTGAGCTGTGCTATGAGGACATGTTTGATGTAACTGAGTAAAGATAAGTGAACAGTTAGGCAAATCCAACCTCTGCAGCACAAAGAGACAGGAGCTTGATTTTCCTACCAGACCACTGCCCTGTGAATGCAAAGCCCGGCTTTACATACCCTCAGTGTGTGAGGATCCATGACGGCCGCTGACATCTGATTCAAATCAGATACCAGTTAATATGCACGGTACTACATGTGAGCTGTTCTGTGTGGGATTCACTGAGGCCTGTGACTTGACTCGTTCTTGATAGTCACCTCAGAGAAGATAGTGTATTGTTCTCTAAAATTGGGAAAACACCATTAAACCAGCATAACAAGTACTTACAAAGCGTGCTTGTGGGGCACTCGTGGCTGGCACAAATGGCACAGAGGCAAGCATGCACCCAAACTGGTTGTAATAGATCTGGGAAGGAAGAAAAACAAAAACACATGCTGCGGGGAAGAGTTATTGAATCTATGAGTCTCACTATATCAGCGATTGTCTTTGTTGAACACCAACTATTATGATGAGAATAGTTCTGACACCTAAGATCACAACTGCATGTATGCACAGGTAAAAATCTATTTGCTGTGTGTTGCACTTGGCTGCACAGATGAAACAATGACAGCCTTTGTTTAGCCAAAAACAATGTGTAATATCTCTCCACAAATGCCTTTATCTCCTATTGTCAGAAAATTATTTTCAGATTTGAATGAGCCACGCAAGGGCTATTTTATTATTTAAAAAGGGAGTACATTAATTCAATCAGATATATGCTGGAGGAAGAACAGGGAAGTGATGAAAGATAGCCTGAGCACGGGCATAAAGACAGCCAGCTGGGATTTTGTGTCTGTGGCCCATGCCTGCTCAGTGGGGCTATTGTGTTCTCTCAGCAGATACACAGCCTCAGCTTATCAGGCCCCCTTATCATTTTCTCTTCACACTCAAATGGACCTCTGAGGCATTCAGCCCAAACTGTGAGTTGGACAGATTAGAACCACGTCACTAATGCAGCTTCACTTTTCAGCGGGGGGGAATTGTGTCGCAGTTCACTGCCCAGTTAGAAATAACACACAACTTTATATCCTTGTTTAAGATGAAGTGAAATATGATGAAGGTATAATTAGTACATTTCCTAAAGTTTAAATAGTTAAGAGTCAATCAAATCCCACATGACACAAAAACCAGCCCTGAAGTCACTGTACTCACATAAACAACTGATAATGAAAAGTAATTTAGAGTCAGGTCCTTTCTGCATTTTTGAGGAGACCAAAACACGAGGAAGTATTCATGACAATGCAGAGATATCTTGTCATGCCAGCAGTTATGAAGCCAGTTTCCTGCTCAGATTTTAGGACTTTCCGTTAATGTTTGTTTCCCCGTATACTTTTGACCAGCAACTCACCCAATAAGTTCCTTGTTTGCACACACGTTACAAAAACATATGTCATTCATATGTATCACATGTACACATTTATTATGTCCAATCTAACCCTTTTGCCACATTAGACAAACCTGCATACTATTAAGTGAAATTCTAAATTAGAAAGACCACATTTATTTGTAATTTAAAAAAAAAGAAGTCACATCAATCAAAGTCTTATCACATCACAGTAATTTCACAACTTGATCTGAAGTTTCTTCTGTCCTACTCAGGTGAAAGTACAGAGGATGATAACATCTGTGAATTTTAAATCATATTTCTTTTCTCACGTTCTCATAAGGGTAGATTCAGACAGATTAGATATGAAGATAAAGCATTTCCATAACACAATACATTTATACAGTGTGCTGAAGAAGAATTGCTTTGTTTCATTGTTCTTGAGTAAAGATATACATCCCCCCATACATGGCTTACATACATCACACATTTTAATATCTATATTTTTAAGTGATATTGTCATCTGAAAGGAGCAGTATAAGATTAGTATAAATAATGACATGTTGTATTATATTACAAAAATATTATATTATATTATGATGTCACTGACATGGTTCTGGACACTTAATAAGTTCCACATAAAGCAATAATAATTGGAGCTACATTTGCCTTTTTTCATGTACAATTTTCTGAAATTCATTTTATAAGTTTTGCAACACTTAACTATTTTGAACAGGAGTATTTGACATTCTCCCAGCAGAGGGCACTAGATCAATGAGCGCCGGAGGTTTCGACCACTTCTGCACAACAGAACAACAACATACAGGACGGCGAAGGACCCCAAAGAGTTACTTCTTTTTAGCCTGCTTGTTTAAAACCAAATAATTCAATAATGTATTTTTCTGTACAAATGAAATTGTTATAAAGTCACCGAGAATTTTTAAAAACTTTTTTGGATTCGAGACGTCTCACAAAACAGATTCTAATTTTAAATTATTCCATCCTTCCCTCTCCTCGCTCTTTTACCGTCAGGCACTTTCATGGATGCCTCTCGCGGACGGAGGACGACAACATGGCTGCCTCCTTGCGTCTGGGTCGTCAAGGGATAATATTTGGCCTAAGATTGTCCCGTTTTAATAAATGTTTATGGGCCACGCAGCCATGGCAGGAGAATATCAGACACTTCTTTCAGTCGCCATGTTTCCTCGGTGAGTTTCACTGTTTGATATTAGAGCAGCTTTCGTCCTTGTCTGCGCGCGCAGCCGCTGGAATTTGCTATCAAAGCTTCCGTTAATCAAGTAATTGAGTCGGTTATCATTTTTCATAGCGTCACAACTAATAACAGTGTTGCTACACGGAAGAACAGTTATTTGGCATTCCAGCCTGAATATTGAGGCTTTATTTCGCGTCAGATTAGGAGAAAACGGGAGACGAGAACGAGAGCATTAACATTGTGAAGGGTCTGCAGGAATCTGCCTTTATGACATCTGTCAATCTGATGTACACTTTGTTACACTTAAGGAAATATGAGATATAGAAATGTCATTGTTCACGCAGACATTTTGACTTGTAATAGGAAATAATAGTTAGAGGTAGTTCTGCTTTATTCAAGTGTCCCAGTAAGCCATGACATTGTGACAGTGAGCAAGCATGAACATGTCCAGGACCCTGAAACTGCTGCAGCTTATTGGTCTGTCAGCCATTATTCATTTTATTATTAACACCTGTGCTTTTCCTACTGTGACATTTCAAATGTTCTTCTGTTAAAGAAAGGCCTTTTGAATCCCAGTGATCATTGTAACTTGTCTAGAATGTTGGCAAGACTAATAGAGATGGATGATGTTGATGGAGTTGAAGACAAATCATTTAGTTTTCTTTTTTGTGCTCTTGTTAACTTATTCCAAGCAGTGTTTCAGTTTTCAATTCAGTTTTGTTTATATAGTGCCAAATCACAACAGAAGTCATCTCAAGGCACTTTTAATATAGAGCAGGTCTACACCATACTCTTTACAACATTAGCTACAGAGGCCAAACAGTTCCCATCATGAGCAAGTACTTGGCGACAGCGGTGAGGAAAAACTTACCTTTAACACGCAGGAACCTCGAAACAGAACCAGGCTCCCGATGGGCAGCCATCTGCCTTGACCAGTTGGGTGCATGCAGAAGTGCCATACAAGTTCTATCTAGTTCTTCAAATCTAGTAATAATAATAATGTTGGTAATAATAATAATGACGATGATAATGATAAATAGGATTAACAGCAGCAAATGTTGTGCTGAGACATGTGGACAGTGGGTGACCAGCAATCACAGATCCAAAGAGCTCCGATGACAGATGTACCTGCAGAAAGTGACAGGAGGAGAGAGAAAAAATGAGAGAGCACAAAACTACAATAGAGGGAATATGTTGAGTTACAACATATTCAGTAAGTAACATAGTAACATAACATTTCACTACAATATTTAAATAAGTGATGTTGAAATGATGTTGGTAAATGGCAACAGTTAGGTTTTGTCAAGTAATCAGCAGTTCCACAAAAAGTCTGACAGTATAAAAATTTTAGTGTACCAACTGGTTCATACATCCAGAAACAGTGTTGGAATTATTAGCAGCTTCTTACTTCAGTCTCAGGGAGGGATCAGTCAGGAACAACTTACTGCTTGGCAGGTAGCCAGTATTCACCACCAGTAATGGGAACAGTAAAGAGTTCTGGGCAGAAATAATTGCTTATCTGAAACTAAAGGATAATGGGAGGGGAATGTCAAGAAAGAAGAGCTATGTGAACGTTTAATAGGTTTTCTTTAAAATGTGGCATTTTATTTATGGTTAATGGCCTGGTAATATGTCGCTCATAATAGATCTTGTCTATTGCCAGCTCTTTGACCTGGCAATGCCGGAAAAGCAACTGGTGTAACTAATCACATTAATGATGATTGTGCCAAACCAGGCCAGTAAGCAAGCATGCACAGGATTCTGGAAATGACACACCCAAATGGACTACAGGCATCATTAATGTTATTAACTCTGTGCTTTTCTTTCTATGTTTTCAGATACTGGAAGAAAATGTAAGAAGTGAAGTAACAAAACAGTTGATGCTATTAGAATATACTCGTCTTCCTTATATGCACAATTTTTGTGACACTGCCAGATACCCAGCAGATGGCAGCAGCACACAACCGGAGACCACCCAGGATTTACAGTTTTGTGGTTTTGTGGAAAGATGAGTTTACTGACCGGGGGCAAAGCCAGAAAAAAACTGCATGGTCTCTAAAATCTTTCATTTAAGAGAAGAAAAAAAAGCCAAACAAAATGCTTGACATATTTACTATAATCATGTCAGAGTCAATGTGTACTTAATTTTGTGTTCATTTTTTAGTGAATATATTTTACTGTCTTTGATTTCAAATAGCTTAGATAAAAATCGTTGCATTTCCAAGACCACATTTTAGTTTATTTGACTCTTTTATTGTATTATTTATTGTATTGAATTGATACTAATTTGCACTTGGGAGACATATAAAAGTAGCTTAAAGTTGTTTTTGACTAGTTATTGTAATTAGTTCTTATGTTGAATATTGTAAATATATTCACAATAGAGGCAGCATGTTATTAACTCAAAGACATGGTCTTATAAGTTCTGTTTGAACTGTTTGGGTCCCCCCCCCAAAGAAAGATAATGATAAAACCCTTTCCTCTGACTTAGCCTTTTATCTCCTGTCTCTTATCAGTTTTATCTATATCACTACATGTCTGCAATATGTGAGTAGTTCACTGAGCATGAGCTGGAGTAGACAAACATGAGCTGCTTGTAGTAAAGCAGTGATGCCTCTGCAGCTTGCATTTGTGCTTTCCTCTTGTGGCCCGGAGGCCCAGTGTCCGACACAGTGCTGTGAGCTGGTCGAACCTTGGCCTTCTGAGCAACTGCAGCTGGTGACAGTGGGGAGGGGGATTTGATGGTAGCTCAAAGGCCTGCAAGAGCACAAGTGCCTCTGCAGCCTCTGGTGCAGTGTCAACCAGGATCACAATTACATAAGTGACCTGCCAGCATTCTTCTGTCATAGCGGTACTGTCTCTTCCTGCGCTTTGCTACCGAGTTGAGTGTGCTGCATTCCCCTGAGGCCTTGTTGCAGACAAATACTGTTACTTCAAGGCTATTACTTGAATCATTTTGACATAGCCTCGTTGATGTTGACCTGACTGCAGGAAGGTTCTGAACATGATTTTTATGGAAATATTTCTGCATTACGTTTTAAGCCTGATGACCCCTGATGTAAACTGTATTATTTTCTTTCTATCCTGCAGGTGTCAGCCCACTCAAAGTGCAAATGCCCGCTCTCTCCCCCACCATGGAGGAGGGAAGCATAGTCAAATGGCTGAAGAAGGAAGGTAAAAGAAACGTAGCACTGGACGTCATTTGCCAGTTCTCCTTACCACATGTTTCTGCTTGATTTCATCTAACTAACCTGCTAAAACGATTGTTTAGCAGGTTAGTTAGATAAGTTTTAGCACACTAGTCCAAATATGTGTAATTCTCACAGTAACACCCTCTACATCTGTGCACATCATTTCTATCCCCAACAATAATGGACCAACGGTTGCTCTAATCATTTACTCGATGACATCATATTGCTCTGTAAAGCAGAGGCCTGAGCAGTGGAGCACCTGAGGGCCTCTGGTGGCTAATTGGCTCAAGGAAACACAGCAGTCACTATTCATCACTGCTTAGCAACTCTGCTCAGCCAGCCGCCTCAGCCGCACTCTCATTTATCAGGAGGCCGAATGCTGAATTCTGATTGGCTGCTCTGCTGTGTTGCCATGTGCTTCTGTGGCTTGGGGTGAGATATGTATATGTGTGAAAAAGGGAAAGGGGGCAAAGATATATTTCCAGTGACAAGACATACGCATCTGGAATGCTACTTTATGCCCCTAAATTCATCATAGCTTACAAAAATTACATGATGGTAATGTGATTAATTGTTTGACAATGAAATCTTCTGTTTTTTGTTGAGTAGAAACCTACATATTTTCAAGCTTTCTGAATTAGAATTTACCGAAAATAAATTAATCTCTCTAAATACACATTTTAAGTTTTCTCAAAACATTGAAGTAGATTTAGATTTATTAATATGTATTGCATCTAATGTAGCCCTGGCCTGTGAATCACTGTAGCCTAAGTATTATATTGTTGTTCTGTCCCTTGCCTTTCTAGTAGAGCAGAGGTGAAAAGGCTCGGGGTCGCCTGTTTAATCTTTAATATTGCACATCACACCTAACCCCTGGGGTCATATGGTGTTAAAGCCTCATACAAATCCAATCTTGACTCCACTACCACTCGCTCTCTGGGGCTTCCCACGTCAATATTCCCTCTGCTCTTTCAACCTTCCCCTCACCCATCCCCATCTTCCCTTAACCCACCCTGTTCCTCCCTTTTCCATCCCATACATCTTCCTACCTTAAACATGGCCACAACCACTCCTGTCTTTTTCAATTCAGGTATCAATTTGGTGTTTTATAAGATGCCTTTTTGCCTTTATCATAGCACTGTCCTTGATTTCCCTACCCTTTGCTACAAGCCTAAGTAATGCACCCTCTTACAGCTTCTTTCTTGCCAGAAGATGGAGATGTCAGATCTGAATAACCCTTGACCTTTGTCTCATATACCTTCCTCCCTCCTCGCGTCTCAACACATGGACGTATTATGTCACAAAGACGATTCAATCATCCTGTGCCTCCTCTTGATTCTCTCCAGGAAATAGATTCACTCAAGTGCTGAAGACTAGAAATTACCAAGTGTTGTGGGCAACAATGTAACTAAAACATTCTTCAGATCCAACATTGATTGATTGATTTCTGCCAAACATTTCCTGTACAAATGGGCTGTACAACTGACAACAGTAGTTTTTCTCCTGCTCTCCTTTTTGTCAGTGGACACACTAAGGTCTATTTGTCTCTGTATTTTTTTTTCCAGTGAAAGCTCGTTAGGGTTAATGCACAAACAGGTGTAGCTCAAAATGGATATATGAGCATGGAAGCACCAAACCAGTGTCTCCTAATTGCCATCTTCTTTCATTGCTAAGCAGATGCTAATATATTCTTACTCTCTTGTGGACCAGTGGGAATCTACTGCGATTCTCAGGATAGGCAAAGATCTTCCCTTCTATCAGACATGCTGCGTTTTTGTATCTCACATTCTTTCCCATAAAACATTGATTAGGCACCTTCATTTGATATGTAGGCCAAGGCCCAAGCAGATATTTTCTTGCATAACCTTTTTGTCCCTTCAATGGATTCCTTTCATTTTTGTGGCAACTGATTTGTACTTGGTGTGCTCAGAGCCCGAGTTAAAGAGCAGTCTTTTTGAACATGCTGCTATGATCATCGTTCACGCATTTCCAATCACAACTAAGGTGAATCATTCGCCTTATAGCTAAGGTCAGAAACCCCTTCATAATGAAAAGATTGTTTGGGAATTAGGTGCTTAAAACACCAAATGAATGTTTATATCATACTAAAGGATCTTAGACATATTTCTTTACTTTCACAGGAGAGGCGGTGGCTGCAGGTGATGCCCTTTGTGAGATTGAGACCGACAAGGCTGTTGTTACCATGGAGTCTAATGATGACGGTATCATGGCGAAGATATTGGTGAGTGAGCAAAAAATACACATGAACCTCTTCTGCAGGAGATGATTAGATAGGGGAATTTCTCTCCAAATAACAGGTGTACTTATGCCTTGAGTGTGGCTTTGGTGAGTTACCTATGAAAGTGGTGCATTGAGGGCGTATTTAAATGCTGTGTATTTAAGTGTGTCTCAGCACCAGGATTTGAAATTGCATTTGCCTCTTCTGTTATTATGCCATCAAACTGTGTAAAGTCAGCGGTTTGCAGTAGTTGTGGTTATGTTTTTCAAACGAGTTTATGTTCACGTTCACATTTTAAATTAATTTTTTCTGCATCGCCTGTGCTAATTGGCTATGCTTGTTAAATCTGCTTTCCCTATCCAACGACAGCAAAGTGTTGACAAGGTGTCTTCAGTGACAAATATTTCTCTCCTTCCATCCCCCCCATTGTGCTGTTTCCCATCGGAATTTTTAATAGGCTGCCAACGACAGAGCAGTCACTTGTCTTTCATCAGTACTCCACCACATGTCCGTCCTCCATGAACAGAAAGATCAAGATGTTTAATCTGCTTTTGCTTTTTGACTGATCTGCAATAGATCTGAATACAGTATGTGAAGTGGGAGGGAATGGAGGTCGTTATTTTCAAGTAGCTTAAGCAAGATTTCAGTTCACTTTTTAGCTTCCCTATTTTGTAAACTGAGGAGTCACTGTGAGGTGCAGCTTAACCCTCCATGCTACAGAGAGTGCCTTATCTAATAACGCAACATGTTCCCTGGCCATGTAATTTTGGACAGGCTCTCATTCTGCTGAAGCCCGAGTGGAGCAGGAACTTTAATTAGGTGATGTGTCTGTTTGTGCAACTGTAACAAAAAAACAAAAACAAATACACAGCCAGTCTGCACCAGCAAATGCCCAACGCAAATGAGCCCACAGATGCATTGTTCATGAACAATAAACCCTCTTCTCTTACATCCACAGTCGCAAACTAACAAACAGAAATGGGAATATGAATCAATTAATTATCAGAGGGGATGAGTGTCACATGAGTTCCTGTGAACCACAGGCTTATGTCTCTTTTTTTTCCCCTGCCTTTCACTACACTTGTTTCCACCCTTTCACATTCCCCTACTCCATCCTTGTCTTCTCCACTGTGGGGATGAGGTAGTTTCCATAGCAACCACCCAAGAATTGGGGGTAGGGGCTTTAGAGATGAAGCTGGCAGAGAAAGATGGTCTGCATTAGATAAGCCCCCTAGCTCTCTCTCTCTCTCTTTCTTGCTGTCTCTCTCTCTCTGTGATAGAGAGTGTGTGTATAGTTAATAAGAAAAACAGCAGCTAGTGGCAATATTTCACAGATTTGTACACTCCCCTTACATGGCATGGCCAATGTGGCATCCACTTTGTCTGGGTCAGAGTGCATTAGCCCTCAGTGGTGTAATTGTGGCTCTCCAAGCGCCAAGTAGGTTTCTAATTTAGAGGCTACCATAATTACCTGCCCGTGGCTAAATGCCTGGACAGGCTGTAGTAGACGTGGGACTTCCCGTGCTCCACAGGGGTTATTTATGGGGGTCAAGTACTGCTATGGTTCTGTACCAATTTCCACCCATGGCTCTTTAGGGAGAGAAAAGGGGATGGGGCTTGCTCATATCGGGATGTGGAGGTTGGGGGTAGGAGCACTGGCAGCACCACAAGCACAGATTACTGTATCTCATCATACTCTTACTGCGTTGCTCTACCCTGACCCGAGGGCTTCAATTTGAAAATCTGCCCTGGGTATAATCCATCATGTAGGAAATGACAAGCATGTGTTTGCAGTTGCATACTGTAGATGCACATAGCCGCTTCTGTGTTCAGATGTACAGTACGTTATGTAAAGATGAATGCTGCTGAGCTTGAAATGGAGAATATTGGATTGATAGGTTCAGCAGAAAGTAGTTGAATGTGCATGAGTTGGTGATTGACACAGGGAATTACATGGCAGAAAGGACTGCTAGATAGATGTATGAATAGATGGATAAATTGATGAATTATCATACAATTATCATACACTCATACAAAGATACAGCCCAAAGTGCTTCACAGAGAAAATTAAAACAGCACAGACAACAAAGCGAAAAGAAAAATAAATCCAACCTGTCACTTTCCAATCTATCTTTTCCTTTCCCCTCCTCTCTTCATCTCCACACACTGTCATCCAAGGGATCAATTTATCAATTGCTAGTATAAATCACTCTCTAAACGTGGAGCACTCTGTGGTCAAAATGGGTGAAAAGTCTGTGTCTTTTATCTGTTCCACAGCTTCTAATCAAATCATTTCAAAATGAGAATACATAGCCTGCAGGCTGTTGGTCAAAAGGCTGAATTGACTTAGTTTACACTACACTACACTACACTACGTATTTTTCTTCAAGACAGACCACAGGGCATTGATGGGAAAGTGGCTGGGATTGAGGTAACACATTATTTTTATGGCATCTAGCCTTCACAGAAAAGAGAGCGGAGAGTTACAGAAAATATGGGATAGAAAAAGGGAAATGACCTGCGTTAATGGCTCCTTGACAGTTTAAACCCAGAATGTGACCGTTATATGGTTAGAGAGCTAAACAAACAGGAGGCTCTGAAGGAACAAGTCGATCGGAAGCTGCGGCTTGAATTGTGTCTTTGTGTTTTTTATGTATGAGGTTACTTTGGATTGGCACAGTGTTATTGCCAAGACAAAGCATGTGGCTGCAGTCCTCTTTGTGCGATATCAGTCATGCTCTATTGATCAGAAACAAACCTTGTCTATCTCCCTAAACAAGCTCTCCCTCTCTCTCTTTTTTCTGTTTGTATGCATTTCAAGGCTAACTCCTCCTTGTATAAATAAACCTACACACACACACTACAGAATCAGGGGTTGAGCCCTATTTGTACTTTCCACCGTCTGCGGTTTGACCACAATCTGATGCCCCCGTGACAACTGGTGGACAAACCTGATATAATCAAGTTTTATGCCGTCCACATCACAAGCTTCACAGCTACAGCAACCAATAATCTGTTAAAGGGAAAAGGATGTTGATAACTGTCGAGGGTGAGCTTTTAACTGAGGCTCTTGGGGCTTATTTGGCTGTATGATAACAGTTTGGCTGTAAGTAGGTTAAACCTCATGAATGGTCTAGTCTCACTGTGTAATATCATTAGCCTAGCTGATGGAGCTCTGGAGAGGTCTCTTAAGAGCCCTGTCTCAGATCTGTTAGACTTTTCACAGTCGGAATGTTGCCATATAAAAGACTAAAGACTGCATCATACTAGCAGACTGTCTGTCCCCCATCATGAACCCACCCAAAGGATGGTCATGAAGACTGGTCAACACACATTACTCTGTCATTTTATTCAGAGGCGGTCACTCATTCATGCAAAACAGAAAAACACAGAATGCACACTTAGCGTTAAAAAATGTATCTGGCACAAATTGGGTGTTTAAGTGTTATGATATGCTTCCTGTAATCGTAGAAACTGTTTTACAAGTTTTTTATAGTTAAAGTTTATTTGGTGAAGTGAATGAAGATTGGATTATTTATTTTCCTAGCTTTTTCAGCAGCATACAAACACAGAGGATACTGGAACCACTACAAAAACATAGGTGTGAGCATCATCTATACTTCCCATAGGTATCATTGTGTGCTATAGCCATTTGATGGCAGTGTTGAGCCCCACACCACTACAATGTCCTGGGCATCTGTTTTTTCAACTACCCACCTTGTGTGTTTTATACGGTGCATGTGATTTTACAGTGAGAATCCAGCGCTATGGTAGCAATGTTGTGTGTTTGTGTCTGACTACCTCGACAGTGATGAGAAGACCTACTCTTGGTCATACTATATGTTGTCAGTGTTTTCCAGACTTCCACTTTTGTCAGAAATGTACTTACTTAGCAGGCATTATTACTACACTCCTCGGCAGAAGTTTTCTTATATTGCTCAACCTACACATTCGTCAGTAAAAGCTAACCGTAACAGTGATTTGTCTTTACTATCATTTGTCTTAGAAATTGGAGTTCTGTGTTTGTTTGGTGTGTATGATACATGTTAAGGTAGGGGTAGGATATTTATTGGACTCTTAAAATATACGGTGGTGGTGTGAGACTAATTTGTGAGTGTACACTTCTATTAGGCTGCCAGTCACTCTGCACTGTTGTAAATCTATTTCCTAACAGATTTGACAAACACACTACACAAGCATCATTTTTCAATTTCAATTTTTAATTTCTATGTGGGTGGGTTGCCCAAATACACTCTGTATTCTGTATAATGTGATGTGTTATTTGTTGATACATTGTGATGATAAACTGGCACCAGAATGATGATACATTCTCATGAGATTATTATTCATATGCTAGAACTTTTTCATGTTTCTGATGTTTAGAACTTTTGCCATTTTGTAGCTGTTAAATGATGACACATGTGCACATGCTGTTGTGCGTGTGTGTATGTGTAAGCACTTTTTTCTGAATGATCAGTGAATAAATGTTTTTAATCTTTTGGTCTCTTTAAGGATATGTTTTCCTGTTCAGTCAGACATAGATATCCTGATGGCTGCCTAACAACACCACGTATCTGAGCATTGCCTGTGTCATGATACCAGAGTCATTTTGGGAAACATATTGCGTCTCTAGTCTCTACCATGTGGAAAAATCCCTTTGGGACTGAAGAGGTGGAGCTCTGTGGAAATTTACAGAAGTCCGGATTTCCCTGAGAGGCCCTTGCGCTTACCCTCATCCATCTCCTCTCATAGCAGTTCTGTGCTAATCACACATCAGACCTATTGTTCAAGGTTTATACTTTATCTAAGCGTTTTGTCATGAATGTGTTTGACAACCTGGGGTTTTGTCTTGTTGTCTTGGCTAATCTGTTGTACATATAGGTTCATATAGCTATGTGCTTACTACTCATACGAGCCCTCCACAGGAATGTCTATCAGAAGTACTTATTTTATTACTTATTAAATCAAATACATGAATGTTAAATTTTAGTATTCACCCAATACAACAGTACTGAACACTGAATTGCAGCTGGCTTTAACCGTCAAGCTGATTTGCATTTTCATTTTTGTGTCTTTATCTTCATAACCTTGCTGCAGGACAATTAGGTCCGCACTGAACTAAATTAGCTGAGAATAAGCCTGGAAGTGCAGCTCTTTCTACCAGTGAGCACAGGTGTTCATATATTCAGCTTGTTCTTTCCAGTTAGGTGGATATGATTATTGGAGTGCTGCTTTTCAGTTTGCAAGCCTGCGAGAGGGAGGGGATGGACAGAGTATGTTGATAGCTGTGATGGAATGTGTTATTTAGTAACAGTGCTTTCAATTGGAACAATTTTATAAAATTATACAACTTGTTAAATAAGTGCAGGTTATCATCTCTTGGTTTGATCGGAGGTAAAGATGGATGGTTGAATGCAGCAGTACAACCAGGATCTGATATCTTTATGCCATTTCCGACAAGGTGAGAGGTCCCTTTCTGTCGTCGTCTTCTCTCCATGTATCGAGCTACACATTTGAGATGCGGCTCACTAAGTGGCTGCCTTTTGAAAAGAGATGAAGTGCACAAGCCCAACTCTGTGTGTTGTGCGTGGCCTTTCATTTGGACTGATCAATATTGACTGAAGAACAGCACCTCTCACAGCTTGGGGAGAGTAGCAAAAGGCTTGCAATGGATTTGGATTACTCTGTAACAAGATAGTGCATCAAGAGTTGACAGCTTTGAACAGCATGAGAATGCATCCATCGCACTCCATGAACCCATTCCAGCAGAGTCAGGTTGTTGGTGTGATTTCTCAAGTTAACAGAGAGAGAAAACGGAATGATGGAAAGTGATGTGAATGAGGAGGCAGGGTCATTTTTCGAAGAGGTTCCCTGATAATGGCTGTCAAAATTTTTATCTGCTGAATGCCCTCTGGTTGACTGATCAACTTCAGTATCACTTTCCCTTCATCTGTTTTATTCTGTGCTTCAAATTCATACAAGAAACCCTCACCTTTATTCAGGCAGTCTCCGTTGCACGTATGAAAGCACTGAACCAGATTTACTAATATTCTCCCCTTACAGATAGAGGAGGGCAGTCGCAATGTGCGCCTGGGCACCCTCATTGCCCTCATGGTGGAGGAAGGGCAGGACTGGAAGCAGGTTGAGATCCCCCCTCCAGAGGCTGCAGCTCCATCTGCAGCTCCACCTGCTACACATGCAGCCCCTGCCCCAGCCGCGCCCCCTGCTGCTCCCCCTCCACCTCCTGCACCAAAACCAGCCACGTCAGGACCGTGAGTGTCGCCTTCCATCTATTTAGCAGCTGCAATCATGTCTACTGTATAGATTAATTAAATGACAGTGGATCTGGTAAATCCTCTGGCATGAATACATTTACCTCCTACACCTAATGTGGCCATAATTAAGTGTCACATCTTGTGGGAACCAGCAGCTGTGAACATCTGAACTTATAATTTAGCCATCTTAACAGAATTTTGATTTGTGTGCTGTTTCAGGCCTAAAACTGACAATTGAGCTTGATTTTGTTTATATGCCAAGCTTGTTGTAACAACGTTATGAGTCATAGTGTTGTTAAAACATCTGATGTGTAAATTAGCTAATACTAGTGACTAGTGCAATGATATAATTAACGTCAGTTAATTAACAGATGTTGAATTAAAAAAAAAAAGTTCCAAGACTCTATTCTGATATATTCTAATATGTTTTGGGGCTTGGCTCTTATAAAGATATTATGAATGGACAAGCAGTTGTCCCATTGACCACCATGGTATCACAGGCTGTGGCCATTGGGTTGAATCATGGAACTGCAAAGGCAAAAGATAGAATCTGAAAATGGTCCCTTTTTGTTCAGTATACAGCCGTGCTGATTTCAGGTTTTCTAGTATCTACCATCTAACAAGCTGAATAAGACCATCTTTCTATGTCTCACATTCCAAAATATGAGCCATCCTACCTACCCCTGTTTACACAATAAATACTCCAGTGGAAAGCAAAAGAGCTGCCACAGAACAAACAGGGCCTATTTGTTATGCAAACATTTTACGCTGAGCCTGTCCACATATTCAGATTTGCACCTTGGCTACATCAGCTCGACAAGGGTGAAAGTTGAAACATGGCTGTGTTGTGCAGCAAGCATGATTATTAGGTGATAGATACAGGAATGGGCTGTATTTATAACTAAAACTGAGAAAAAGATGGTATCTGAGCAATACTTTCTTTATGATGTGTAATAATGTGTAAAACATGAACTGAAACTACTGTAAAATTACATCTCATCTTGTTCTCAGGTTGCGTCTGAGCCCAGCTGCGAGACATATTCTGGACACCCATGGTGTGGACCCAAAATTGGCCACACCCACTGGACCCAGAGGACTTATCACCAAGGAGTGAGTATGGATGAATGGGTTAGCTCTAGGGCCTGTTATATACACCATGTGATATACACTCTCCTTAAAGCAAGCATGTATAGCAGAGAAGGGAGGTTAGCTAAGAACAGAGGTTCCCTTCTTACATAAAAAGCAAAAACAAAGCTATTTGTCTTGTTTGTGGTGGAAATGTTTTCACTTTTTTATCATACAAATTCAGTTGATTATAGAATTGTTGCGTGGGTAATTTATCTTTCTATCTTTGACTTCCTTTTTGGGTTTTTTTGTTATTTATATGCTGGGTGTGATTTCAAACAAACCCACCATGACACAGGATGTGGGATGGTTTTATTTACAAAATTTTCTGCTGCTGCAAAAAGCATTGGTCAAGCATTCGAGATGAGGAAATTAGTCTCATGCTTAATTTGTTCACACAGGAAGTGATGTGTCCGCAGCAGGTACTTGTTTAGCATTGTAATAGGCCTAAGGGCACATATTGAACAGGTCCCCTTGTGGCCACTATAACACTGCAGTATCCCTGAAGGAAAGAGATGTCATCGAGTGCAGGGCAGGTTATAGCAACTGTGTAGGCAGTGTGAAAGGAAATGACACTGAGAGGGTGAAGGAATGTGATGGTTAAGATTTCAGGTGCTTTAATCCTGTTACGTGGTGAAGTCACACTACAGAAATCTGTGAACGCTCACACTCACACACAAAGAGGTCTAATGGCCACCTGCTGTCAGTAGGGACCTGATTGAATGCTCTTGTTACCCACCTAACACCCTGCTGGGGAATCTCATTAAGCAACTTCGGTTGCCATAGCAACCCAGTCTCCAAGACCCACTGGTGACCATAGAAACGCAAGCCATATGTTTTTCGGAGATGTGCCTCTTAGACAGTAAATGAGAAAAATACCGTATATATGAAGCGTCATGAACATAACACTGTAAAGAAAGATAACTTCTACAATGACTTTTTTTTTCTCTTCTCTTTTCTGTTGCAAAAAAGGCTCATTTAAAGCTGGATTTATGGTATTACCACTATGGTTTACAAATCCCCATCTAACCACTCCCAGTAACAAGTGTGTTTACAGTTGAGTGACTGTCTCGTTCCTTCTTATTTAGCTGATTTAAAAAAAGAGTGTTTTTTCCCAGAAGCCTGATGCCAGGGTTGAACCCCTTGCTGCCAAGAGAAAATAGCAAATCAAAACTCAAGGTACAAAGTTTCCTACGTAGCAAGAAGGAAAAGCTGATAGTCTTTCATTCCTTTGGTGTAAAGCTGTAATTAATTGTCCAGATTAATACACACTAGCTTTCTCTGTGCTATGTGGATGTCAACGTGATTTCTAGGTTTTAAAGTTTAAATCTTTTAATTAGTAATACAGTTTTAATTATAATCCAGTGATTTGATTTGGCATGATTGCTCAGTTACCTCTCTTTAAACCATGCGTTGGTCTCGAGATTTGCATACTGACATTTTGGCTCGCTAATTAGCTCAGAAAGTCTTTGGAGGGGAAGGCTGATGCTGAAAGAAAGCAGAGGAAGGTTCTGCAGGAGACGACAGACCCTGGAAACAAATGGGTTTTAGAAAAAACACTGTGTGTCTTTGCTAAGAGGCCTTCCTGAATTAAATGATGTGCCGTTCCAAACAGTTCACTGGCCAAGCCGCAGACAAAAAGGACTTTACAAAGGTTCTCTTTTATAGCACTACCTAGATTGGGAATGAAATATCTTTTTCTTTTTTTAAATGTGGTGGTATGAATCAAGCATAGAAGTATATCAAGTTATCTAGTGTGATGCTTTTGCCAAGACTTATTGGTCTATTGAGCATATTTTTAGGGAAACATGTATATATTTGCAACATGCTGAGTAGCCAATTAATGCCAATATTTTTAAATTGTTGTAATTTAGCCATTTGGATATTTAGGTCTGATGCCACAGAAAAGCTGAACCGAGGTAAGCTGTTGGTTATGTTGTGAGACTGAACAGCTCTGTTCGGTTAGAAACCAAATCTCCTCGGAGAGAGTAGTTTCATATAGGCTTAACTCCTTCAAGAGAGGCCAGAATAGACCTGATTTCCCTTCCTTTGTCCTTTTGCACATCAGATAAGACTGAAACCAGGGAAAGGTGCCCCTCCCATTCTGCCCTCCGCTCTAGTGGGGCCCCTCTATAGTGGGCATGAATAACAGGGGTCACGCAACCCAGGGATGAGATCATAGCATGTTACATAATACACAGCAAGATTTAAAGACAGATTGGGTACAAAGAAACACATTTCTATCAGTGCTGTTATCTCCTTTCACCTTTTATTACTTCCATAAATAGCGATGTTAGTCAAGAGAATTGGCTAACAACGGTTGTAACGATTTTCCTCCACATGGGCCATACCACTAGTGTTTGTGTTTTCCTATGGACAGAATAAATACATGACTCTACCCTGTGTGAATGACAGGGTAATGATGCCATTTATTTCTGTAACATATCAATCTGTTCTTTAATTTGCGTAAAAAGCTATTACCTTTTTTCCGATTTCACTTGGAGGATGAACTATTACATTAGTTAAAACAGGATACCATTTAAGCTGCCAGCCTCTTATAGCCAGCTTGTAGCTAAAAGTGACTATCACCTAAAAGCAGCTGTTCTGTCTAGCTTTAATGTAATTATTCAGTAGTTGCTTATCAACGTGCTTTGTTTATTGTGATACCTCTTTTTCACTTTTTACTTTGCACTATGTAGAACTTTAGGATTGCGAATGGTAAAACTCATAAAAAGGAGCTGAATTGCAGTGGGGCCTGGCCCAAGCAAGTAGTCTTTTAATGACATGTTTGACCTTGGCCAACACAAGTATTCATTAACAAAGAGAGGTTTTCTTCATCCCTGGCTCTCTGACATGTACAGCACCAGAGCTGTGCTTCAGCTGAAGTTTAACCTTTACTTCCAATTATTCACATAATCAAAATCCACAAAGAACCTCCATGAAAGCCATACATAGAATATTATGTCATAGGTAAACACCATGTCACAGTATTGTAACAGTGTAATTGCATGTCAGAGCCTTTGGTTGTTGAAAGGCACATCTTGCTCTGACGCTCTTCCTGCAACTACTATACCACTGCCTATGATAAGGGTGAAGAGGTGATTTGGATCTTTCTTTTGCATTTCAAATGTGTTGTGCAATGCTTTTCTAGTGATTTCACTGAAGTCAGCATATTCTCCTAACATCGGTAGAAAATAACCGGTCGGACTACAGCACAGTCCCATTTTCCAATGGACTCAATTCCAGCCATAATGAGTTGTAAAAAAAGCCATCCTGCACACCAGTCCAGTGGTCATCTCCGCCTGTCCTAGGTGGCAGTAGAAGACAACGTTCATTCATGTGCACTCCTGGTGCCCATTTTATGTGTGCATGTCCGTGTGCACCGACGTGCATGTGAGAGCTGCCTCGTTCCCTTATTAATATTCTGCTCACCCTCTCCCAGTCTTTCAGAGGCTCCTTTGCCTTGGCTGTCAGTAAGGGTGTAAACGGTCAGTGTGAATAACACATGGCATCCAGCTACACAAAAGGTATCTATGTCGTCACCGTCAAGTGGCTGATGTTGACTTGACTTCCTCTTGAATTTATATGGATTATTCATAATACATTTTCACTGAAGAATAAGGTGGGATCTGTACAAGTCTTTTTTTTTTTGCTTTACTTCTTTTTGTTTATTTGCTTGCTCTGCAAAGCATCCATATTCAGAGTCACATATAACCTCTGCTGCATTTTATGTACTCTTTTTTTTTTTTTTGTGGTGGTGGTGGGTTGTAATCATTAAACCCTCGATGTGCTCTTCTCCTGTAAGTTGGGGAATTTCCAAGTTGCCCCAGTCCCTTCACAAATAAATACTCCCTATCAGTGAGAGAGGGTGGGGGGGGGGGGGGGATTGGGGGGCTGAGAAATAAAAAGATGAGGGGGAGAGGGAGAAAATATCTGTGGGGCCCAGACTGTTCCCGGCTACATCGTGAGGTCAGAGGCAGCTGGTCCAGACAAAAGGCTGGATGCTTGTCTGTAGGTGGACCCCAGTGCAATGAACTGGAACCAGAGAGCTTCAAGCAGGCACACCTGATACCAGCCCCTCCCACCTCTTTCACTGCTAAAACCAAAATTAGCGGTTGAAAACAATCCAGGGCTGATCTTTCAGTAAATTGATTCCCTCCTTTTTACTTTTCTTTTCCCTGTCTATAAAACCTCAGTGTAGCAGTCACTTCTTCTACTACATCTATGAAACACCAGTAATGTTATTTATTAGAAATAGACCTTATACAGAAAAATATTCCCATCATAGTATCTACCAGGCCACTGTGATATAATTTATATTGATATTGAATTGATTGAGGGAGAAAGAATCCCTCGAGTTAGCTGTGAGATGATCTTCATCGGAGATGTAAAGTATGTCTTTTAACTATGCAACATAACGCACTGAGCGTCTGCACCAAAAATTAATTGGTCTGAGCTATTTTATTGCAGTGCCTCAGGAAAAAGATGCCACGTGAAAAGTAGGGATGTCCATGCCAGTGGGAAGGATAATGAAGCCAAGGTTTTGAATAAGCTTGTCCCTTGCTGCAGCTGTCACCTGATCCAGCCTGGCTTTACCCTGATGGGGTTTGTTTGCGACAAGCAAATGAATCTCATGATGCCCATCCACTGGAGGATAACCGAAAGTTACCTCTGTCTGCAAGCCTGACACAAATACAAACCAGACAAAACTAACAGAGTGCTGCTCAGAAGCTTGCCAAGTGGGAGCATATGGGTGAATAATGCATTATTGTACTGTCATAGACTGTGCCAGTGTTGTTTCATACATTGTGATTTCATTTATAATGGTCAAAGTGGAAAAAATGAATTGCAAAAGGGAATCGTTGGAGATAGTTTTTCGGGTAAAAAAAAAAAAATTAGGCCATTATTAATAAATACCAGACATCATTAAAAACACGACGAAAAGTTTTCCAGCAGCTTGAAATACTATAGATTATTTGTACAACAGGGCCATACAGGGTGTCAGCCAGTTTGATTGTACGGTACTACATAGATGGACCCAAATAAGCTTGACACAATCATCATTACAGTCTGCAAAATATTTCAGGGAAGCATTTGTTCCCATGAAAAATTGCTTGAACATGTCTTAACAGAACAAATGTGTTATGTAATCCAGACATGATATTTGTCATGTTCTGAGTCAATGCTCCCTGTCCCGTTTTGCTGACTGCCATATCGGCTCTGGTATATTTACACCTTGTTGCCTCTTACCACTCCTCCTCCCCCCTTTTTTCCAGAATGGAAAATATCAAGTGGCGTATTCACATGTTAAACTTCAGTGTTACTCCTGTTTGGGATAAAACAATGTGTAAAGTATGCCAGTATAGATGTATGAAAATACTGTTGGAGAGTGAAATCTATACACAGTTATTCATGTTCATCTGATCATCACCAAGGGATTATTATGATATTATAATTGTAACATTATGCTATTTCATTTTTACAATATATAATACATAACATTTTATTGCAGAGAACTATAAAATGATGCCTCCATATATCTTTTTTGTTTGTTTTTACTTTAACAGAGATGCATTGAATCTCTTGAAGACATCTCCTGCCCGCAAAGCAACCCCAGCCATGGCTGCCGCAGCTTCCCCAGCTGCTCCAAGTCCTGTCCCCACCCCAGCAACTGCCCCTCCGCCCCCAGGCAGCAGACCCAACATACCTCCTCTCTCTGTACCAGGAAAACCAGGAGCACCGGTGAGCACTCCTTACGCTTCACTGTCTCTCTTACATGCACAAACGCACAAACACATCAAGTTGGAACATCATCATCAATAAAACAGAATGTGATAATATGCCAACCCTTATTGACATACTCAATATACTCATATACTCATTTGAATTGATTGCTTCATTGGTGATAGTATCATGGAAGGAGCATTGTCAAAATTACTATAAAATTTAATAAATATTAAATTATCATATATTTTTTGTCCTAATGAGTGTGAATGCTGTAAAATATGACCTATTGATGTCAGAGACTCAGTCTATAAATCGGTCAGTCAATCCTGGCTAATCATTAACTCACTGTAACAAGTTAGTCAATAACCCCATCCACTTATTGAGTGATTGATGTCAGAGGAGATATATCCCACTATCACTCTTTTCCTTGTCACCCCATTTTTCTCTATTGTCTCTATCAAAATGCCCTTTTCTCCTCATTCAATTATTTACCTCCCCTTCCCTCCACTCGTCCTCCTCAGGGCACTTTCACAGAGATCCCGGCCTCAAACGTCCGCCGTGTGATTGCTCAGAGACTAACGCAATCGAAGACCACCATCCCCCACGCGTACGCCTCGGTTGACTGTGACATGGCTGCTGTCATGCACCTCCGCAAAGACTTGGCCAAAGGTGAAAACACATAACTCTTTAGGGAGAATGTGTACACATTAGCACTGTTCTCTCCATGCATGTGTTAATGTTCTGTCCTTCAGTGAATATCTGACCTTTTGGTTCCTTTTCTATGAAGATGTGGATTTCAGGGTTTTCACATGACTGCTCATTTGACAAAGAGGACAGTCATGGTACATGTCTTCTCAGGCGAGGTAGTCCTATACGTCTCGTTCAAATCAACATAAACATGTTTACCATTCCACAGAGATGATTCCTTTTGCTAGTAAAGAGAAATTTACACTTTCAATCAGCCTGATCCTGTTTTGGATACAGCTAATCCAGTTTCCAAAAACATTTTTAAAGTTTCATTCTTTGCCCCTTTAGAAACCTTTAGCCAATTCTACAATTTCATTTAGAAGACACTTTTATCCAAAGCAACATACATCTGAGAGTTGAGTCTGGCCATCATTTACACCAAGAAAGCTCCTCTTTGATTAGAATAACAGTTTGACTTCTGACTATTTCTCTTAGTTCTGATGCCATGTTTACCACTATAACAGTACTACTTAACAATTAATGATCTACTGGAAACTTGAGGCACAGCCGGATTTATAAGAGGAGAACACTGCAAGTTGAGTTACTTAAACAAGCCTCTGATGAGTAGATCAAATATATATGTGTGTGTGTTTATATATACTTAAGTTTGTTTAAATTTGATTGGTGACCTAGAAATAGTGCAGAATTTTAAATATTTCTCCTTCATTTTGCATGTCTAATAAGAACTAAATTTTCTAAACTTCATGATTATATCCAAATGTACGTAAAAACAGAGATTTCCAATGTGGCCTCAGACTTTTGGACCACGCTGTTTATGGGTAAATGAGAGTTCACATGTTGGTTTAAATGGCAAGTAAATGGCTGAGTCATTATTATTTGTTATGGTATCTTGGAAACATCCATGACTGACACTGATCAGATCTGCTCTTTCTTCACACCACCCATTACAACACAAGGCAGGTCAGATCTTGATAAGATTTGTCATACACGTAGCACATAACTCCAATCTGTAATAAACAGGGTGACCGTGTCTGCGAGCTCCAGCTGTTGGGTCACTCCAGTCCGGAAAGCAGATTCTATCATCAGACAAGTTCAATGACAGCGTTTGGTAGAAATGGAAGCTGTTTTCTACCATAACGGTGATGTTTCATTCATGTAATTGTTCCTTTGTGCACCTTTTATAATAAATGACAGTATTCAAGAAATAGCAAAAGATTAAAGGCTTTTGGTGAAAAAGATATGTGTGAGGTCACTGTAAACTAGAGAAAAACAGCTAGGAAAGTAAGGAAAGTATGTCCTGTATGGATGGATTGAGCCCCTAGTTAACTGTCAGCTAACTACAGCTTCTTATGCAGTAGCAGGATGTGTGTTAGAGATGAAGGGGGGGGGTTCAGGGAAAAGGAACGTTGTTCATCTGTCACAACAGTCATTTATTCAGCCAAAAGAATATTTATCCTTAACGGCTGCTTTTCAAAGTTTCCTAAGATGTGATCTATGCTTGCTTTCGGCCATTTTTCATGTTCAAATAGCAGGAGTGCTTTGTCAATTTCCTATTTTTAATCATTTAGTTCAACACGCCATGACATAATTGGTTTTATTTAGCCTAATGTTGCCTAGCTATCAAACAAACAGTAAATCTCTGCAGGCTCTGTCTCTGTGATGGAGGAAATGGCATGGCCATTCCAGACCTATTAGCGAGGTTGTGTGTGTACTGAGGGATTCTCGCTTCCCGGTTGTTTTTGCGGACCCTCATTGTTCAGGAGCAGCGCGATTTCACGGTTAGCTCGTTAATCATCCCGCTCACAGCATTCATAACTGTCTGGTACTGCACTAATGGACAAAAGTAAAAGTTGGCAGCGATGCCAGGCCTAGCCCGCCTGGCCCACTGGTGTCACACACGGAGAGGGGAGTGGAGAAAATGCTAGAAACCGAGTCATCTAGAAAGATCTGATTCTGATCAACTGGATTCTAGGTCAGGAAGATGTAGTAGATATAGGACACTTGTTTTTCCCCTCTGAAGGAATATGTAGTATCACTCACAGGCCTGGTACAAACTACATGCCCATATGTCCATTTGTTGTCACCCCGTATCTGTCTGTGGCCTTGGCATATAGGACCACATGCTCACAGGCTGTTTCTTCTTTGTCTTTTCAGAACAAATCAAAGTGTCTGTTAATGATTTCATTATCAAGGCAGCTGCTGTTACACTTAAAGTAAGTATTGCTCAGAATCACTTCTTTTGTTGTGATCTGTAATTTAACCTCTTTGTATGTCTGTGGATCCCCGTAACATGCTTATGGTTATTCAACTTATATACCAGCAAGTATCTGATCTTTCATGTCCTTCAGTGCTTGACAAGGCCCATGGTCACACAGTAGTCTATTTTCATATGATGTATGATTTCCAAGGAAGCATCATTTGGTGACTAAAATCAACCCATGACTTTGCCATTACCAGAGACTAAATATAGATTCGGACTTTTTTTTTTTTCCCCATATTATGTCAGTTGATGGGAATTCTGAGAAAACTGTTAAGCCATCATACAATTCCCTAGACAGGCTTATAAAACACAAATTCAGACAAAACTGGCCAGAAATCTCAAAATGCATGTTTCAATTGTTATTATTATTTATATAAAATAGATGCTGTAAAGAAATATACAGATTGATAAAGACTTGAGGAATGTACAAAGTGAAACAGATGTTAAAAATAGATGTGGTCTGTGGGTTATTCTCATCAGGAATGTCTCAGCACCATCTGATAAGAACAGCATTGCTTATCATCTACTTATCTTCATTACTTAACATGGAATAGTGAGTGCTTCACTGAATATGCTCTGGCCTTAAGCATTAACATGCCCCAGACATCATGGGAGCTTAACATTGCTCGATGCAAACTGCAGGAAGATATGTGTGAAACGCGGCAGCAGCTGAGAGACCTGGCTGTTTGGTGCATGTGTTACAGTGAATGGGAGGAATGTAGAACAAAAATGTGTACATTTCCCAGCTAATGCGAGTGTAAAATGAAAGAACCGCACGGCTCTCTCACAGTTCGGACACTATGTTTTACTGTTAGTGCAATGACTCCCGTGGCCAAAATACCTCTCTGGATTGGCTACTGCACTAAACTGAGATATGCGCTTCACTTATGTAACACTGTAACATCAGAATTATTGGCAAAAGCAACTCTTCTTTCCCCGGAGTTGACCTAAGTACATCAGGAAGTGGCTTCTGAGGCCAATTTTGCTTCATCTTTTTAACTGGTGCATTGATTTTAACTGGTAGGTTTCATAAGCAGATTACACTTCTCTGTTTACATAGGCCAAGAATTCAACATGGATGTTTTTTCTTTAAAAGAAAATAATGAAAACTATTTTTTTTTTAAATTTTTGCTTCAACACAGCAGATTCATCAGGATCAAATTAAAAAATTAAATTAAATTAAAATTCACATTATTGTTGTAGATATCAACAGTATCTTTATGGATATAGTAAATCTCTTTTTAAATCTGCTCGCCTTATTGCAAGTGTTTACACTTGAGTATATAACTATAATTGGGTGTGGACGCCAAATCAGTAATATTTCCCTGTTACCATAACTGATTACTATCCATGCTACATATAAATATCTTTGGTAATGTTTCGCAATTGCTTCCCCACTCTCAATCTCTCTTTGTCTAGTTGTTTTTCCTTGTTAATATCTGTCCAAACCTGGGCTGACCTCTGACTTTTCATCCTAGGAGATGCCAGAAGTGAATGTGACCTGGTCTGGTGATGGACCCCGAGCACTTGATTCAATCCATATTTCAATCGCAGTGGCGACCGACAAGGGCCTCATCACCCCCATCATCAAGGATGCTGCCAGCAAAGGGGTCCAAGAGATCTCAGCTAATGCTAAGGTAAAAAAAAAAAAAAACAACAACAAAAAACACAGCAGTAGGACAAATAAAAGAGAAGAAAACCATCATGTTATAATATGTTATGAAGTGAGATTTTTGTGAGAGTCGTCTTGCAAGGGCATTTTTCTCCTGCCTTCTTTGCTGTTGGACGATTATAACTTGAAGCTGCGGGGGCGTTCAGTGTTTCACTTCAGGTGAAGTTATGGAGTTTTGCTGTTGATTTGTACGTGGGAACAGATAAGGGAGTTGAGACTCGACTTCAGCCCAGCGGTGTGGGAAAACAAACTCTGTGGGCATCTGTAGAGTTGTTCTCCCCTTCTGGCTAGAACTGCATTGCATACAGAGTAGTCATTCTTTTGCTGTTGTCAGATCATGTAGAGTAGAAATATCAGCTTCAGATCGACTGGATACAGATTATATTTGGGACAGTCTGACTTTTGGGTTGTTAGGTTGCAGGTCTCAGCTGTCACTGGCCACAGATGGAGTACAAGGCAACAATGGTGGGCTCTTTCTCCTGCTCATAGTCAGCAGCTGGGGACACGCATTTATTCACAAACGTATAAATGTGCTAACAGAATCTGATATGCATGTACAGACACACACTTGATGATTCGTCTCACTCTTTTTCTCATCAAAGATGCACACACACACTGATCAAATAAATGAATTTCTGAAGATGAGGGTAATGACTGTAATGTCTCTCACCAGCAGTGACCCGCTGTAATATACCTAAATGTTCAGGGCTCATATGTCTAAACGAAGATGTGATTACACCGCTGTTAGCAGCTAACATGGAAGACTTATGACTGTTTTCCTAAAACAGTGTAACAGTAAAAACCGAAAGACTGTTTTTTTTCACTCGATGACATAGTATTGACCCGAACAGTGATGACGTCACATTCATGCCCAGCAGCCCTGATGGCAGCAGTGATCGTAAGAGTGACAGCGGTAATAGCAGTTGAAGCAACAGTGGCTTAAGTAGTATTAGTATGGTAGTATTTGTAGTAGTGACAGTACCAATTTCAACATGGCAGGAGGGAGAGCATGTGTGGTAGTTTTTGGGGCGTACACACAGTATGACTGTGAGTCTCACTGATGGTTGTTGAGGGAGGGAGTGGGTGGGTGTGTAATTAGGTTTGAGACATACTCCTGCTCAGATTCCAGCATTTATGACTATGCCCTAATGGCACCGATCCATGCACACAGATCTCGCAATAGATGCCTCAGCCTGTGAGGTGTCGTCTGTCTGGACAGACATCTTCGCGCGCTAATGCTATACTGTTAGCACAAAACTAGCAGTTAATATGATGCTTTAGTGCTGATCGAAATGATGTGTTGCCTCCACATGTGGACTGCTTGTACGTAGCCTTTTTCTAGCCTTACCAACCACGTGGAGCCAAGCCAGTATTCACCCATTCGCACACACACATTCATACACTGGTGGCAGAGCCATAACCAGTCACACACACACTCGCAATTTGAGGTTCAGTACCTTGACCGAGGTACACATTTGATTTTCGTCAACCCTTTTGAAGTACATCATTTTGTTGTAAATTATGATTTTGCACATAGCAGAGTACTGACATTATAGTACAAGGTTTTTCCTCATGCAGACATTCAACACAGAGAGATATACATAATAAGACAACACAAATTCAACATTTGCAACCTGTTTGTGTAAGCCATTATGGAGTTATATGGCCACTACAGACAACAGATACAGTGCTCCCATGATTCACTTACTGCCAGCGATAAGCCTGTGCCAAAAAACCTTGGGGTATCTTTTCATAGCTACTTATCCTTTGAGCAGCATACAAACAAGATAAGACACATGCTCAGTTTTAATGACACAGAAAAAGTCACACATGCTTTTATATCATCACAAATGGACTACTTTAACTCTCTTTTTTACCTATTTAAACACCCACTCAGTCTCACAGTTGCAATTTATCCAGAGCTCAGCAGCCAGATTTTTAACTAAATCTCGGAGATCCTCTTACTCCGATTCTAGCATTGATGCAGTGGTTGCCCATTACATCAAGAATACATTTTCAAATGATGTACCTACAAGGGCATTTTTCATTACTCCTAGTTAAATAATGTCAGTGTTTAGCAATCGAATCACTCCATGAAAAAACTACATGTAATGAAACATACACACGGCAGCTGCTGTAAAGTATTGACACTAACAATGCAGACATTTCAGTCCACTTCAAAATACGCTTTTTCTATTCAAAGTTGTGCTGCAGCCTAGGGTTAAATCCACATTTGCATGTCCTCATTGGTCTCAAATTAAAATCAACATGTGGTTTGAATGAAGCATAGAGAGGACGCTGCTGGCTATCGATGTGATGGAGTGGAACATCGGACTGCTTTTGTACTCGAAGCTCTTATCTCAAATGTGCCCACCATATCCCACTGTGTCTCATGATCCTACAAGTCATTCTCCAATTTTCTGTGTTGGTCTGTGTGTAAACCATTAAGTGCATTTCCATTTGAATAAAGTTAATTTTGAATAAAGACACGGTGGCCCCAGCCTAAGTGAGAAAAATAGCTTTGAAAAAGACACGTTTAATGATGGCTTTTCATTAGTGGCCTACGTGTTATTTCAGCTGTAGTATATTGTTACCTGTACTTGATGTGTGGTTACAACTGTTTGCAGTATGTTTAGAGAATCACAGGAATGCTTCTTAGTGAAGGTTTAGTGGATCACGTGCATCCACACATTCTTACACCAGAGACCATCAACATGCTTGGCTCTTTATTGACAGACACGCTTGTGTTTTCCCCAAGGTTGTCAGTCTCATTCATCCTCTGATTGAACATGAATCCACAGAACCTGGCTGCTCAGCAGATGTCTCATTTTCACTTCTGGGTGTCAATTCCCTTTCTTCATTTTAGCGATTCACAATCTTGGTTTCCATTTATCTCAGTGCTTGCTATTGGACATTTAATCGTTTTCTTGAACTTGTTATTTGAAAATTGATCCCTGTGGCCTTTCATTAAAGGTCTGAATTGTATACAAAAAGAAAACACTGACTGAAAGGCTTTCAACACTTTCGCACTGTAGAATGGTCAGTTGCTCGGTTGGTCCTCCTCTTCAGTCCAGATTGAAATGTCTCAACAACTATTCGATGGATTCCCATGAAGTATTGTACAGATATGCGTGATCACCTAAGGATGAATTCGACCAAATGTGGTGACCCCCTAACTTTTCCTGAAGCGCCACCAGAAGGTCATGGTCTCAATTAATATCTCAAGCTGTAAATGATGGACAGGCAGAAGATTTTGTAGAGGTATTCATGACACAGAGAGGGATTAATCCTTTAGTCATCCCCTGCCTATTCTTGTAGTGCCACTATTAAGTTCACATCTGTGGCTTTGAGAGAAATGCCTCAACAACTGTTTGACACACTCCCATGAAAGACGATACAGACATTCATGACCCCTCTAAAAATTTTGGTGAGTGCATTTATTTACCACTTTGTACATCCTGTCCAATAACCTGCGTGGATTTCTTTCCTCTCTGACACTGAGCTTTAGCATTTGATTGACATGTAGTGTTTCCATAGGCACTGGCCCAGAAGGCTCGAGATGGGAAACTTCTGCCTGAGGAGTACCAGGGAGGCTCATTCAGGTAAACTTAAGACACATATAGTCTCTTGGGTAGAGGTTTACAGAAAGTCATCACATCATAAAGCTAATAATAATAATTATTATTATTATTATTATTATTATTATTATTATATTTTCCAGCTTTACCTCTTCAGTCTTTTGTGATACTGAGATTTTTACAGATTACAGATTTTTTTTTTTTTTTTTTTTGCGGATAGGAAGAGAACACCTCACTGAAGCTCAGAGATAAGATAGCCATCATAAATTTCCGCTATCATGACTTAAATCCGGTTTCACAGATAGTCAATACATTATGCATATTCTACATTTCATGCAGGCCTGAACTGAGCGTGGTCTTGGGCGACAAGTATCATCAGTTACTGTGCCATCAATTGCAGAAAAGTGGAAGGGAGGCTTTTCAACTCATTAGAATTAATGGTGTCATTTAGACATAAATGGGGTTTCTGTGTCAGGCAGGAGCGATGAAGTCCTACGGAGATGCAGCCCTCTTTGTCCTCCGAGGATATGTGTGTACGCCCTTCCTCTATTCGTTTTTTCCATCCCCCTGAGCTAGAATTCTCATTAAGGCAAACCACAAGCTGCCCTCGGGTCAGTCTTGCTCACCATACACAGCATTTCGAGTCGAGATTTGCGGGTTGGTGCTGCTGTATTAATCTTTACTGATCAGTGTTCTTTTTTGTAAAATAGGAGGTTCACACCCAATTATAGTTATATACTCAATTCACCCTCTCATTTTTTATCCACTCACTCTCACTAATGTTCTCTTTTGCATCAAGGAGCTGCTTTTAGAACCACCATTATGTCCGCTTTGTTAATTTTTATGCATTTTCTCCCCCGCTTAGCTTGATTAACGATGCAATATGTGTCTCCTCTCTCTTCCTTTTCTCACCATGGTAGTATATCGAACCTGGGGATGTTCGGTATCAGTGGCTTCAGCGCCGTGATCAACCCTCCTCAGGCGTGCATCCTCGCCGTCGGGACGTCCAGGGCCGAGCTGCGACTGTGCGAGGAGGACCAGACCCTGCGCACCCAGCAGCTCATGACAGTCACGCTGTCCAGTGACGGACGACTGGTGGATGACGAATTAGCTTCGCGGTTTCTAGAGAAATTCCGTGCCAACCTGGAACAACCGCGGCGTATGGCCCTGCACGCCTGAAAAAAACGAAGCGAGATAGTTGTGCGAGAACCATTGGAAAGACGAAGCGAGAAACACCTGCATGACGAAGCCTGGCTCATGCTTTCACAAGCAGAGAGCTCTTAAAAAGTTGATTCCTGTTCGTGCTTGGAGAAGGTTTGTACATAGTATGAATTTCTGTTGGTGGCTTGCTTCTGCCAGATAAGCACCAGGCTTTGTGATGGAGGAGTACTGGAGGAGTGGTAAAGGATTCTAGCAGCGGTGCCTCATATTAAGACAGAGGTCACATAGCAGGGTGTATCCTACATACTGTAATTGGGATGGTTGTTCTATCACATCACTGTTGTATATATAAAGTAGTTATTGTTCTAATTTTCAGTCCCAGTGCATCTACTCTCTATCACCATTAATACACATGCAAATGATGCTGTGAAAACCTATGTTCATTTGTCAAATTTATTTATTACTGAGCATCAGTCACAATGCCATTTCTAATAAGATCAACCATTTCCTGTTGTTACTGAACTCAAACAGAATTCAAGAACTTAACCCACTCTTCATGTTAATAGACTTAAATTATTTAAAACAGATGTTGTGACATCCCTGAAAACTAATCTCGCCAGTCGCTGTGTGTACAGAATACGTACAATCATTCAGATTTGGTTTCTTTAGATGCCAATAAAACTCATTGTTCAACCTGGAAATGTCTGTGCGCCTCATTAAAACGTGTTTCTCCCCACCCTCACGATGTTGCACAGCTACCAGAGAGAACACAGATGTGTGTGTGTGTGTCTGTGTGTGTCTTTCTATTTAATTAGAATCTAAAGAGATTACATAATAATTATTTCATAGAAGCCAATTAGGATAATTTGCTGGGCTGAGTATACAGGTCAGCCTCTGCTGGCAGATGTTTATCTTTGCTGTAAGCGTAGGCAGAACAGCTGCTTACATATGTATCAGCACCAGTCTGGCGGAGCTTATCCTAGATATGCATGGGCAAGCAGGGTTTGCTATTGTTTCTTTTTGACATGAAGGAAAGAAGCCACTGAAACGAGGAAAGTTGTGATCTCAGACTTTCTCTCCAGCTTAGATTTTCTACGTACACATCCCACACTGCTTCGAGGGCAGCATCTACAGTGAGAATATTGGTGTCGTTAATACCAAGGAAAAGACCCTCCTCTTAAGACATGTTTGAATTCACGGCTCTTTTTTATGTGTTGCGTTAACTGAATTTGCTAATTCAGAATTTAAATTACCTAAGGTGGGTTGTGGATTGTGCAGGTAGCAGTGGTGCATGAGATGCATTAATATTTATGTTACTATGGTCAGAGCTGGAGTGCAAATCGCTGATATTAACTCCCAACTATTCACCTACTATTCTGCTTTTATTCCAGCTCTGTGTGCAAATAGCCAACCACTTTTCAATGACTGGAGTGAGTACATTTTGTTCTGTGGTTGCTGTGGTGTCAGATAGAGATGTGTGCGCTCTGTGCTGAGGGGGGAGACGTACAGGCAGGGGACGGGTGGAGGGGCGGGTGCAGGCAATTGGCACAGGCCAGCTGTTTCCTACAGTATGCCCGCTGTTCGACTAGCCATTTGCAGTCACACACGTTACATGCTGCTAGGTGATGGAAGGTCCACTCAAATAAAAAGTGGGCAGAGGACAAAATGCTGCCCTTTAGCATTTAAGCTTGAGTCATGATCGCCATACGGCAGAGAAGAGTCAGTGGCGTGCACGTGTGGTTTTGTTTTTCACTCATGTTTTTCCTCATTGTTTTGTAATTTGATGAGCATGAAATGTCACTTTCAACTTTTTTTTTTTTAATCATTCATACCCCTTTGAATTTGAAGACTTCAGTGATCATCCAGTTTTGTACTTTAGGCCTATGTTATTCCAGCAGATTGGAGATCATATTCCACCATCTCCTATCCTCACCTCAGCCTCAGACTCATCCTTTCTCCAGCTCCTCCTCATTGAATATAAATGTGTTATTGCTTGGTGAGCCGTGCTCGTAATCCGACCGCCGCGTGGTGCGAGCGTTTATCTGCATGCACAACTTCGCCAGCTGCTGGGAAGAGATACATCACGGATCAACCTGAGATCAAGTCAAAAGCAGAAATCGACTGCTTAAGAAGGCAGAAACGGACGTGTAAGCTGCCAGTAAAGCACATGAAAAAAAATCACACTGTAAAATGGCAGGAAGTGAACACAAATGTGTGTATATGTACTGTGTAGTTATTTTGTGTGTTTTTAGCACCCATAGATGAGATGGCAGATGAGAAGGTTGTTTCAAGTGTTAACATAGCGCTAGTGATAACCACATTGTTTCCTAGAGCTGTTGATTTTCTGGTGTTACCATCGTACCTCCTTGCCCGAGATAAAGCCTAATTCTGCCTTGAGGCAACATACTTCAGGCTTAGTATTTATGATGAAGTAGACTTTTCTTGCTGTTGAGGCAACGTCCTCTGTATGTCAAGATGGTGAAATCATGTTCCTTTATTAGAACTTCCTCCTCTATCACATTTTGCTATCAGCTTGACAACAGCTGGAACAACTTTTAGGCAGAGCGCTTGAACAATGCCCTTCCCAATATCAGCTCTGCAAAACACACCACAACAGATTCTGACATTTCCTTGGCTTCCTTTCCTGTCACAGTCTGACATTTTACTCCTCTGACTGCCGCCCACCAATCTCTGCCCAGCAATCTCGTTATGTGTAACAGCTGGATAAGAGAGCCGCCAGACAGAGGGAATCAGATTTGTTCCCACAGAGGTTTTGATGAACAGTGCGCAGGGTCTTGAAGATAGTGCCTGGCCTCGGGCTGGCGTGTAGGTCAGACTCATGGACTCGCGGCATGGTGCAGCGTGATGGAGGCAGTTGCTATGGAGACCAAAAGTGGGCGAGCGTGCACTTCTGTTGTGCTGATATTTGGACGTCCTTCAGATGCGTCGCACAATGAATGCATTTGTCCGAATAGCAGAAGTGGATCGAATGGCTGAATTTCATTTTCTGAGGGGTTTCACATCTGGCTGGAAACGCCACTTGATTGACAAAAAAATAACACCAGCTGGGGGTGTGTGGTGCCGTCCTCGAGTCTGAACCCCACCCTTTTCCTCCATCCAGCTCCTCCCAGTCCTCCTGGGCTATATTAAAGCAGGGGAGCATCTGCGTATTAACAAACCTAAGCATTCAAATTAAATGAAATCAAATGGATTTTAAACCTCTTTTCAAGGACTGCAGTGGGTTTTTTAGAACAAAATACAGATTAATGATAAATAATTTGCCCACTTATAAAAGGAACTCAATGGTTGTATCGTCCAAGAACGAACCATTTGAATCTATTCTCTCAGGAGTCCCTCCCTGTCTCATTCTCTGGTCTCACACACACACACAGAGAAACGCATATTTCCCTGTGTGAACAGGCTTTGTGAATGATCACCAGGGTTAGCGAGAGGCTTGCTCTCGTCCACATTATCTCACGCTCAAGTTTGTTCAACCATTGTTGACAGGATTTCCTCTGGTCTCCCCGTTTTCCCTTACTACCAGCACTTCTCTATTCAGTCGTCTTTTAACTGGGATACAGACTCTGCTCGCAAAGCCTGCTGTGAAGTTACCACCTCACACTCCTACTTCCTTCTTCTGACGGAGTTATACTGCATTTAGACCTTTAAGTCATTTCTCAGAAAAGCCTCTAATCACAGCTCAACTTGAGGCATCCTGTTTGAAAGGAAGCATATGTTCACTAACCAGAAACGACGATGGCATCTGCAAAAGTTTCACCTGTTAGATTAGTGCAGCTTATCACCCCCTTACGCACTGATAGTACAACCCAGATTGGGGATGACACAGGACATTCCAGATGGCTATACAGTACTCTGTGACACTCACTGTCCAAACATGCCCGCTCTGCTGTCCCAGCACCCAAACACAAGCGTTTGGGCGCTTTGTTGTTGTTGCACAAAGCCCGGCCTTTTGAAGCACTCAGTCATGCTCCCATGACGCCAGGATCGCTCACTCAGCCTGAGACACTGCAGGGTGAGGCACAGAAAGCACACACTCCTGACGACCTCTCTCACCTCCTCAGAGACCTCCGGCACAGGCAGCAGCGTCCTGATCGCATCTCAGTAGTTTCAGAAGTAACAGGAAGTTGAATTACGAGAAGACAAAAACATCTGTCTGATAAATCTCAAGAGATCACATGTTCTTCTTGGTTCGATCAGAATAAAACGTATGAAAATGTGATGCTATCTCTGTCACGCAAATATTCTGCACCACTAACTGTTCACCTCTGTTCAAACCATCCAGTGAATGGTGGATTTCACTTCACTGCTCTGTACGTATATGGACATCTTGCGATCTCTTCTAGTCGCATTCCAGTGACTGCGCCGGTCGGAAGGAAAAAGGCACGTTGCCTGTCAGGAATGCTGAGGAGCTGCCATTTGTCAGCCATTACCACAGCGATTCCAAACCACAAGGACGTCTGGTGAAACTGACGCGTGTGTCCTCACTGAGCAACCATCATGGAATCTTTTTTTTTTTTTTTTCTTTCCTGGATTGGCAGAGTCAGCAGTCTGATGTCTAAGTTAGGGTTCGGTCATGCTCAGTATACAGCTGTTCACCTCCAGTGTTTCTCTTTTTTTTGCTCTGCTGTTACGTCATCTGGCAAAGTTAGCCAGATAATAACCCCAGAATCTTGGGTTTGGTTAATATAAGACTGGTCTGGCTACGAATATTCTTCATCGTCTCTCAAAGCCACTTCACATTTAAATGAGAAATCTGACCCACTTCTTCATTAGGTCACGTCCATGTTCACACAAGCTTTTAAGCATGAGTTCAACTAAGGTGACCAAGTTTATTTTACTGTTATAAACTGGCAGTGATTGAGCGTCTTGTGCGTTCCATCGTGCTCGAGCGTTGACCTAGATATTCAACATGGGACAGTGTGTGTGCGTGTGTGTGTTCAGCTGTTTGAAATGGGATTTATCACAGCAAATGTTACACATTAACTCAACTATTCATTAAAGGAGCGGATCGTCTGTGCACTTTGTGTCAATGTTGTTTCTCCAGAGAGAGAAATGAGACAGACGTTACTGTGTGAGGGGAACTCTGATGATGACTTGTCTTCAGAGTCACTTTCTGTCATTAACTTCTCTGTCTGGGTTTCACTTTGACTCTTTTATTGTTATTGCTATTATTATTAGATTGGACCATAAATGCCTTTTAATTTAGACATATTGAAACTATTCTTCATATCAGAAAACATATTAACAGGAGGCAAGGCAACATTTATGGATGTCACTCATTGTACACAATATGAAAAAAATTATTTGATTTGCATGAGAAAAAAAGAAGCAAAACCTTGAACTGAACACAACCTTTCATGCTCTTAGTTGATATGAACATGTTTCTTTCCTGTTGTTCCCTCAGATGAACTATAAACAACTGTCACCCCAGCAACAGCTAAAACAGGAAGTGACTGGTATCTTCATGGTATGAAGGTGTGAATCAGTCAGATGTTCTGTTTTCTTTTTTGGCCTTTGCTGCTCTGGGGAAATCATGGGTGGTTGCGAACTTGTGATTCTTTGAAAAATACGAACGTGTCTTAATCTGTGCGTGAAATCATAGCAGATGAGCGACTGCATCTGCAGCACGCTTTCAAAACTAAATCTCAACATTCTCCAGTGAAATCTTTGCGTTCACCCAAAAATGATCAGTCTCTTTGCTTTTCATGGCTGCTTGTGAAACCATTTGGTCTGTTAGTTTTCTCGGTGGTTTGCCCCCAAACTGTGGGTCAGTAAAGACTAAAGGAAGTTGTCTGAGTGATCCACTGGGAACACATTGTTCTCACCGTTTTCAGTATTGTTCTGCACTTATTCCTTTTCCTATTCCAGTCTTTGTGTCCAGGTGTATTCGGACATTTTTAACCATACTTGTGCCATTCCTCTGGGGATAGCGATGTCAGATGTTCTGGTCATATTTCAACAGCTATCAGACAGATTGCTGTAAAATTCATTAATCGTCCCCAGAGGATGAATCCTAATGACATCCCCTGATTTACCCCCTGGATCCACTATGAGGTTGAAAATGCAGTTCAGTTTCACTTTTAGAAATCACAACAAAAGTTATTAAACTTAACATTTGTGGTTTTCAGTGTAATATCTCATCAACTATTGGGTTGATTGTCGTAAAATGTTGTTGGTGAACTGTTATCATTTTAGCGATCCCATAGCTTTTCATTTAGTGCCAACACCAAGCCAACATGCCCCAGACTTTAGTTTGTGACTAAATACCTACAGAACTAATTTGTATGTGCTTCATCAAACACGCCAAAATGAAGATGATGAACATAGTAAACGTCACCTGCTTGGAACAGCATGTTAGTTTTATCATGTTCACTATGTTGACATCAGCATTTCACTATTGCATTATTGTACCTATGCACAGCTTTACATGACCTCCAGTATGGCTGAAGACACTTGATCCTGTTTATTTATACTATGTTTCACAGCTGAAGCGTGTAAGAAGTTTCCGGCCGAGAAACATATCTTAGCTTTAAGTTAGTTATCTGTGGTCATGGGTCTTTTTTTTCCCCGCTAACCCATTACCCTCAATGTCCCTCTTCGTCCCAACTGAGCTGAAAATAATGTGATATAAGTGCCTTAAGCTGTTGAGCGTAATAAATGCGTTTAACTGAAGGGCCACTTTAAGTGCCGTCCTCATGACTACACAGATACTGACCATGCTGAGCCATTCGATATTCTTTACGGCGGAATCACGGAATTACAGACCAGTCATGCATTCTTATCACAGTGCTTTATTTGAGATATTACACAACCATATGCAAACAGAGCAAGATATGTCGTTGCAGGGGAGATTCCAGAAACTTGAGATGACTCCATCTGTCACCTGTTGGAGTGAAATCTTAAACCTGAGGTTAAGATAGAAGCAAGTTTCTCATGTTGAAGGTGGAAAATGTTAAAGTGTTTCGAGAGAAATTGCAGACAACATCAAGTGTGGTTTTGGTGTTACGGAGGGGGGCTTCTTAGCTAGAAGTGCAAATGGAACAAAATTTCTTACCCATCTTTTTTTGTCATTCCTCAGCACAGTAGTCAGGTTTAAATGAGTAGGTCTTACGGCGCCTCCTTTTGCATCTCAAGCATTGTTTCCCCTGATGAATTTCTTTATGTCGGCCGATCAGGGCAACGAGATCGAGCCAGACAGAAGGAAAGATCACCTTCTTCTTATCCATTACAAACTGTGGAGAGGCAGGAAGAGGGGAGAGAAAGAGCGAAGAGAGGCTGTGTGAGGTGGGGCGGGAGGGGAGGTGGGGCAAGTGTGGGAGAGGCAGGAGGGTGTGTGCTCACATGAACAACCTCTTCCCCTTCTGCGTGTTGTCCCAAGCCTCTGTGTCTTTCGAGCAGAGAATAGAAAAGTTAGGGTAAAGTCTGAGTCAGCTCCAGGAGCCACTAGACACTCACAGAAACTCCCTCCACACTGACAGGTATCTTCTCTCTCTCTCACACTCTCTCTCTCTCTCTCTCTCGCTGGCTCACTCATTCAGTCTCTCTCTCTCTTTCACACACACTCACACACACACAAACACACACATACAAACCAAGCGTCACTCTTGGCAGAGGGAAGACAGGACCACAGGAGAACTGTTACACACCTTTACTCACCCAGCCATCGCCAGACGCTTTGCCCAGGATGTGGACGCTTCTCTTGGGGGTCACCTTTGGATTACTGGCCTCCTCCAGGTCCGAGCAACTTCAAGGTGAGGGGACTGTGCCTTTGCCCAGCGGATGGCTCTTTGTTTGGGGATCTTTTTTTTAAAAACCTTATTCTGCCTATATTGTGCCTAGCCGCCTGGTTGGCATCACTCCTTTGTTGCCAGGTTTTAGAACCAGACAGTGTTAGTTTTTTCCCCCCCTTCTTGAGAGAGAATTTGATGTAAAGAGTAGACAGTGAAAGAAAGAGGCTGTGCTGCTGCTGCTGCTGCTGCTGTTTGTAGAACGGATGAGTGGATGCCGGCAAAGAGAGCGTGTGCTCCACCAGCACAGACAGGCTTATGTCTGGCAGTCTGAGACTCCTGATAGACACAAAGGAGACAGGCGCTCTTGCTCTCTCTCTGTCTCACACACATTCACACGCTGGGAAGTGAACCTTATTTATCTTGTATGATCAGTGTAGCTTTCACAGACAGTCAGGTAGAGGCAGAATTTTTTTTTTTTTTTTTTGCATTGCTGCCACACTTAATGCTTTATTCCCTGACACAAAGGATGTTCAGCAACCGCTCCAGCTTTTTCCTCCCTCTGTGTCTCCCTTTCTTTGTCTCTGTCTAACATGTGCTTTCTGTGCGAGGTTTTGATTGGATTTGTTGCTTGGAGCAATATATCTCTGGAGGTGAAGTTGGTACTGAATCAAACAGGTCTGGGTTCGTCTGGCTCGTTCCCCCGAGAAGGTGGTGGTGGGGTTGTTTCACAAAGGCTCCCTCTGGCACGGCGCCAAGGAAGAATCACCAACAACCTATAAATTTGACCAGAATTTAAAGGCAAAATACGAGACTGCCCAGACAGCTTGTATGTGCACTGTGGAAGAGGAAAGGGAGTGGATGCCCCCCCCCGAAACCCCTTCCCCACCCCCGCCGACAACCCCCCCCTCCTACTCCCCTTGTGCTTCAACATGTGCTTGCCTCCTCAAGCCTTCTTGTGTGTTGAGGAGTTGTGAGCTTGTGTGTGTATGTGTGTGTGTGTGTGTGTGTGTTTGTACATGTATCTCTATTTTGCAGTGTTGAGAAAAACTGGTGTCTGGAAAGAAGTGTCCTGTGGTTGTTATAGCTTACCCTGCTCCCGACGTTGCCTTTGAACCTTAAACCCGTGGCTGTGTTTCGCCTGAAGCACATCATTAAGAGCAGGACTCGTGGACTCGTGGCCAGTTAACCAAGACTAGATTTATGGAGAGTTTTTACGATGCTGTCTCTATGTGCATTAGTAGCATCTATGAGCATGTGCAGTTCTACAAAAATATTCTGCAACATAAAAGTAATTTGTAACTGGCTGCTACAGTAGAGACTGAAAATGCCCTAAAGACATCCAAATTATGTTTCTTATTTCAGCAGTTGCTTGAATTTGTTTCATCCATGCAATAATTTAATTGATCATAAGTCTGTTACTTGTCAGACTTTCAAATCTGATGATTGGTCAATTTCCTGTCTCTAACCCCAAGTAAGTGACGACGTGATGATCAGAGTGGAAACACGCAGAGATTTCAACACATCCACAACTCTCAGTAACATTATCTGATCTGTAATCTCCTATCTTTTGAGTTTCCTATTTAGACAGCAGCTTAAGAGACCGACCGTATCTGAGCGCTGCTTCCATGCACAGAGTTACTAATGCAAGCACTCGGGGCCAACTTGGCCGCTGGACTTCCTGTTAATGTGGCCGCATTTGCCTCCTTGGCGTAACGACCCCTCCCGCGTGCAGCCGTGTTATATTTCAAGGTGAGGGGTGGTCAGGGGCCCTGTGGACTGGGACCGGGCCCTGACAAAGAGGGCTTGTGCCTGTATGGGCTCTGAGTCCCATCCCCTGCTACCTGAGACGCTCAGACACGTGTTTGCCTTCTCTACCAATGTACTCTACAAATCAACCACCCTGAAACCTTGTATAACCCCTCTACACTTTTCACTTTCTCTCCTTTACCCAGTGCCTTTGATGCTGGTTGAACTGCTCCTAAATGGTGCAGGGGTCCTCAAATTGCAGGCTCTCTTTGCGTGCTGTTAAACCTTCTAATTCTTTTTTAAAACCTTTTGGTGAGTTTCAGGCTCCATACCCACTCTCCCCCCCATCTGCTCCCCCTTCTTATGTACACTAAAGTCTTTGTGTCCTTGGGGAAACTGCTCAGACAGAGCTCTGTAATGTACATCCTCATGCAGGAGGCAGTGATTTCTTTACTCACTATGTCGTCACACATAACAGCCAGCAGATTACACAAATTATAAAAAATCTAATTTGGTTTTATGCACTAAAGTGTGCAGCATGTTGGGACAAAAAAGGAAGAGGTTCCTCATCCCAAAAATTTGGCACAAAAGATGCTGCATAGGCTGAATTAGCCAAAATTGCCATAAAGCCATAAAGATTGGAACAAACAGAAGACAGACATTTGAAAAAAAAATAAGTGCACATTATATAGTTTTGGTTTTTTTTGAGTGTGTAATATCCAATAAAACCTCCTTTATCTTCAAATCTGTGTGTTTGAAGGGAACGTGGAAGGTCAAGTATCTTATCACAGATCAGCACTATGGTTTCATTCAAGCCTTCTTTTTAATTTAGAGGAGAGCTTTAAGGCTAACGTTTAATAAAATGCAAAAGCAAAAAGCCCCCCCCCCCACATCTTTTTGATTTGAAAAAAAATTGGGCTGCTTTCAAAAATGTGCGTAAAGTGTGGAGGTGCAGGGAGAGAGAAGGTGTGAAAAGAAGTGGCACAGTAGAAAATGGGTAGTGAGTGTCCTTCCTGTGACCTTCGGGTATTGTTGTGAGTGTGTATGCTCACGAACATATTTTGCACCAGATCTCATGTTTCACCTGCCCCACTGGCCCGGTGGAGACGTAACCAGCGGAGGGAAAGACCTGCCTGCTGACAGAGCAACTTCAGTGTGATAATGCACTGACACAGGAGTGTTGTGTAGGTGACGGTAACAAGGTCTCTCTCAAACCGGCTGATGAACTGTGGATAAAAGGATGGTACAGTAGTAGTGGGACATATGAAAACATTTTCAGAAAAGATGAAAAATGCAGATGAGAGGCTAAAAAAGAATACGTTCTCTTGCTGTGCTTCTCGCTGTGTCATGACTCAGCAAAGGTTATGAGTTAAGAAACTGTGTTTGTGCACCTGCATGCAGGGGGTAATTTGTACTTTATTGCTGGCATAGAAAAGACAAACAGAGGGTAATGAGAGAAAACAAGAGAAAAGAAGAGAGAGCGGGGGGGAGAGAGAAAGTGAAGTGGGAGTGCAGAGTCAGGCTTGTCTATTACTTCTAGAGCAGCTGGAGGTTTTGGCAAGAGGCTGTTGTTAGAGCTCTTTTTTTCTCACAGGTTCTGTCCACCCAGACTTTGCAGTCTCCTTGGTTTCAACTCTGTTAGGTGACAATGGAGCCTTTGGAAGAGCCAGAGTCTTCTGGACTGTATAAAGACACCCATGACTGCTCCCTCTGCATACTAATGATTACGCCTCAGATTCGTGTCAGGCCACTTTTCAGCTCGCTGATGGTAAGCTGTGCTCCCTTTGATCCCTCTGGGCAGGTTTGCAAGGCCAGAGCCCTTTACTTTCAGGGACGCTGTGCCATGTGGCAGCATGTGGTGAGGCTCTTTCAGGTGTGTGTGTATATGTGTGTGTGTCTGGGGAGGGGTTGTTTTGGGTCAGTGGTTAAGGGGGTGGGGTTTGGAAAGTAGTGGTTATGGTTATGGTTATTATGGTAAGTCTCCAGGAAATGAATTAATGAATGTAAAGTCCCCAAAGTGGCCTAAGCAAATGTGTGTGTATGTGTGTTTGGTGTGTCCCCATAACACACACAAATCATTAAATTTCAGGGTGAAGACTTAGTTTGAGGTTATGATTAAAGCAAGGGTTGTGTAAGGCTTAGGCTTAGGTAAGTAGTGATTATGGTTAGAGTTAGGGTAAGTCTCCAGGGAATGAATGTAAGTCAATGAGAGATGTCCCCTGAAGTGATGGAAACACGACTGTGAGTGTGTTTGAGAGAGGCAAAGAACATAAACTGCCTTACAAAACAAGTTTTGGCATTAAGTCTTGTTGCCCACTTGCCACTGACAGCAGAGAGCTCAGCTTCCTGCTGCGAGTGCAGTGTTTACTCATAACGGCCAGTGGAAAAATAAGGGGGCATTTCTGGCATATTTAGTTGTTTTAGAAGTTGGCTTTCTCCAAAGAAAAGCAATAAGCAGGGTGAAAAAAATAAATAGTATTTTTGCACTTTTCATAAATGGCTTACTTTAAAGTTGAGGCAAATGTCCAGTTGGGATATAGATATCTGTAGTTTCACTAAGGCAAAACCAATATATTGTCTTATGTCATCTCCATATTTTGGAATTTATTTGCTTTTCTTTCGTGAATTTGGATGCAGCCTGAAATCTGCACAGTTGGTTGCAAGACAGTGAACTTACTGTGTGACCACATACCGGTCAATATAATACAATCCAATATCAACAGCAACACAAACCAGTCCCATAAAGTGGGATTAATGTCTTTCAATAAAGCTTCACAGATGAAGGATATATTGAATTTGGGGTGTATAAGATTACATTGTACTTACAGGCATGGTTCTTAATTGGTCTTTTGTTAAGTGGTTCTATTGTTGTAGGAGCAGGTTTCACTAGTTTATATGATTTTAAGGTTTGTAAACTGCGGCGGAAAAGAAAGAAAAGTTGAGTATTTTTTTATTGATGGATTCTAACAGAGATGGTATTTGGCATGGCATTGACATGATTTGGTCATAAACTGTGTAAACCATGTGTGAGTGCAGGTTAGATTTTTGTTTGCTTAGCTCCAAGAAGCTCAGCCATCAAAAATGACATTATGTGTGTGAGTGACTTGGAATTAGACATCATTCACAACCTGTGCATTTGTCACCATGGTAGCACAGTTAAACAAGCACCAAACAGATGTGGCGCAGATATGAACTTCCTCTGTGGCTGCACAGTACAGATATCAGTAAATCTTCATATGACATCTGTGTTTGCGATAAAGGTGCTATAAAGTGTTTTTGCTTTCTCTTATTCAAATGGGGGTTTTTTTGCAGTTGAACAATATTGGATATGAAACCCAGAGACATTGCGCAATTTACTATTTAATGAGTCGAGTTTAGAGGCACAAAATGTTGTCATGTGTTCTCAGGACTTCAGCCAGAATTATCTGTTATGCCTCCACAGAATCTAAATCAGTTTCCTGATCATATTTTCAGGGAGCACAAAGTCAATTTTCTGCCTTTTCATATATTTGAAATTGGATTGGATTCAAAATAGCTCTCAGTTTTTCAATATAAGCTTTCAATTGCTTTCTATGTGAGAAGGAGGAAACAAAGTCAAGTGTTGTTATATCACAAGACTCGATCTCTCTCTTGAATTTCTTTTGAACACTTCAAAGTTTGTACACATACACACACTTCCTATTCAGGCTGCTCATTTACTAGATACTTTGCAGTTTTGTTTTCATTTCAGTGAGGGAGAGTCGTTTCCCAGAGGACGCTCCTTAAGTCAAGCAAACATAAGCAAATAGACTGAGAATCACACCAGTGGCCATTTTTACTGAACTAACTTTCACTGATCAGAAATGATTGACTTTCCTCTCACAAAGAGCCCATAAGCCCATAAACTCTCAGGATCCTCTTGTAGCCTTGAGTTAATATTGACTATTGAATGCTTTTCTAAATACTAATTACAGTCTTACAGTACTCATAGTTTTAAGAAATAGGTCAGTCATTGTGGTTCAAAGTGTGGTGAGCTTTTTTCTTTTTCTCTGACTGAGGATTTATTTTCCAAGCATCAAAAGCATACAGCATAGTGTGTGTGTTTCTGTGTGTGTGTGAGTGTGTGTGTATCCCTTTGTCTATCCTTCCTCCTCCTCTCAGTGTTGTGTAGAGTCTTGTTTGCACACTTTGTTTAGGACTAAACGGACTCTTAGCAAGGCCTCGGGGTTAAACACTGTAGATGAGATACGCTGCCTGTCTCATGATGCTTCTGCGCTTCTCTCCCTGAGAACTAATTTAAACAAACCAGACAGCTCATGACGCACACACGAACAGTGACGCAAAGCACAAGCATAAATCAAGATTTTACTTATTATTATATGCTTTATGGTTATGAAGGCGTTCATGTGCACAATCACAGCATCTTGCAGGAATCACTGACTGAAACTTCTGAATGGAAGATATGATAGTTGTAATGAGTGGATAGCTCTTGCAAAACTACTGAATGAATCCTCAGCTGGTGTGTCATTTCTCTCATATTGATTCCACTGTGTAATATACCAAGACCAAAATGATGATTTACCATTATGTAACCCACAGCATCTGAATCCTTACAGTACATGGGTCTTATGCTCTCTCTCACTATCTGCTCATTGTAAATATGTTTTTGAGCTTTTACAATTTAAATGACAATAAGACCTAAAATGAAACAACATGTTGCTATTACAACATTATAACAGTGTCTCTCAGTTATTAGATTTGCCAGAAAACTGCAACCCACAGGCTGCTCCCACCTCCCATGTACTGTATCTGGATGAATCCTGTAAGATACCTGAACCTGTATTTTTTCCTTCTCCTCTCCTACAGTGAATTCTCGCAGCTGCAGCTATGCCGGGGTGTTTCTGGTTGAGGGAGAAAGCCGTCACTCCCTGAACTTTGACATGGCTCAGAAGGTGTGTGAGCAGCTGAAGAGCACCCTGGCGAGTCTGGAACAAATCAAGGAGGCCTACAATCAAAGCATGGAAACATGCAGGTGAAGTCTTTGTTATATCATTTGATTTTTATTCAACACTTGTTGAATAAAATGTACATTTTAAGCATATGTACATATCTTGGCTTGAGCTGGGTCCCCTCATGTGTTTCAACGTTCCACCTTTTCAGTTCTGAAATGCCACAGAAAATTGCACAATTGAGCTTTAAATACACTCGGTCACATTCACCCCGCTTGACAACCCAGAAAAGAGGAAGAAGTTCTTCCAGTTGTACAACACTGATGCCACGTTTGTCATGTGGTAGAAACAAAGTCAACTTCCAATAAAGGAAACCACCATCTGTTCCTCAACTGCTTTAATTTTGTTTCTGCTTCTCTGGAAAGTGTAACGCAATGTGTTTCGACCTGGCTACTTGGAGACAGACTGCATCATCTATCAACAAATATCTTCAAATGTGCTGTGTCAGAACACGTCTTTTAATAAAAATTATAATGTTGTGTCCCTTCAGGAATGGCTGGACCAGCAGTAAGGACGTTGCCATCCTCAGACACATTCACCATGAAAACTGTGCAAAGAACATGACGGGCTTCATCGTTCATCCACACAAAACTGTTGAAGACCTCAATGATGCCTACTGCTATGATGAAAATGGTGACTATATCCATAGGGAATACTTAAATATTTTATCAGGGCGGTCCAAAGATGATGCTCAAATGACTTAATGACAGTTTGCTTTCACTTTTGGTAACTTCTACTTTCTGTGTCCCCCATGTGATAGCTGGGCCTGAAGTGAACTGCGAAAAGGCCTTTCTAGGGGATGAGCCTTTATCCTCGGATGCACCAGGTTAGTACAAGTCATCCTTCATTTACCCTCACGTTGTTGCAATGCATGTACTACACACTCCAAAGTGGAAACACAACTATACAGTAAGCTGAAACCAAAGCCCAAAAGTGATAAAATACAAGCACTGTAATCTGTTTCTATCATCATCATGAGATATTGTCTTGAATTTACAGTTGATCGGATGTCAATTACAGAGCTCCTAAAGGGACATGTGATTAAAAAAAAAAAAAAATCTGTTGCTGCACCAGATACTTTCTTGTGAGCATGAGATACTGAAAGTGTTTTTGCATGCCCAAAGTGACACGGACAAAAAAACAGGGCTCTGTAGTCAACATTCAAACACAAACACAGCTGATGATATTTTCATCTTTGGAAATTCAAGCTCCTATTGCAGAATCCACAAACCTCCTGCCTAATGATAGAAATGCAAAGCAAAGAAAGCAACATGAAACCTCTGAGACAACACCTCCATCTAGTTACCAAATGGTCTCATCTCTGCAGTCAACACTAACATCCTCTCAGCTAATAGCTGTGGGACCTGAGGTGGGACACACCGTTAACTCAAATCGTCTCTGGCTGAACAACACCACAGCTGGTTGATGCTACTTTTCACCACACCAGTTTAACTTTTTAAAAAAAAAAAAAAAAACTGCACATGCAAATTCATACATTTACACACAGCATTGCATACGGTCTCACTGCTGGTTTGAAAAGGTATATGTATAATAACAGAACATTGATAGGTGAAAGTATTAACAAGGATTTCCACATACATTTCTGCTTTCACAAAATGAAGATACTCTATAAGTTAACATGAATATCATAACATAACAAAAGCAAAGCTGTGACCTTTAATGTTTAAAATCCAGAGAGAAGAAGGCTTACTGACTCAAGCAGGATATGACTCATGTTGTATTGTATATTTATATAGCACCTGCAGCAAACCATTTTTAATGCCTCTCTCTCAGAGGTCAACTATGCATGTTAATATGCATGTATTTTGTGTTGTAATGTAATATTATTGTAATATAAAAGTTGGCATAATAAGATCAATTTAAAAGTGAAAAAGTAAAATACTGAAGAAGAGGATAAAATCAGGCTTTAAAACATGGTGACATGATATCCAGATAGATACTGTGATAGTGCCAAGAAATGACGTTCTCTCAAAACATATTAAAAGTTATGTGTGACTGTAACCCTCATTATTCTCCAACCAGCTGAACCCTCACTACAGAATCAGAACCCAACACCAGCAGAAGGCCGAGAAGACATGACTCCAAAACCAGGCCCTCAGGACGCCAGTGGGGGCGGTGACCCCACGGCAGCCCCTGGGGAAGACGCTCTTGGGGACGTGAAAATTATCCAGTCAGCCACTACAATCCCCACAGACCCGAGTCCGAATGCTTCCACGGAGCCTCCCGCCGTGGAAGAAAACCCCATCGGAGAGTCTGAGAATGGCTCTGCGAGGTCCACTATCACTCCTGGAGAGTTTGACGCACCTTCTGGTTCTGGGATGCTGCCCCCCCTGTCTGAGGAGGAGCGAGCCTCTCCGACGGCCCCTGTTGGAGAGCCAGAGGAAGTACAACCTACCACTAAGGATGAGCAACAGATTGAGACACAAGCGCCTGAAGGAGACGACGGCAGAACAGAGTGTAAGAAACAAAAAAGCAAGCATAAATTAATCAACAGAAAACTGCTGCAAATCAAAGCACAAGAAGAGTTGTGTGTATGATTACAGCTCACTAAGGTCTTTAAGAACAACACCTGACAATGTAGTGCATTCCTGTATAATAACTATGCAATAGAAAGCACCTCTGTGGTGTTAATGATGTTTTTGTGGCGATCTGACAGAATGAGTGCTTCATCTCATTAGTAATTTCTGGATTGCAATATACTGCAAGTTGCTTGTTTTTGTCCTGCCCCTCTGTATGACCAAAAGAGGAATGATATAAAACTGTGATACTTGAGTTCACTCAGAGTCAAAATGTATGAAAACCTTCTTAAACAACAGCACCACTTAACAACAGATGCAAAAGTTTTGGGGAGGACTGAAGTAAGTTTAAGAACACATGACGCCCCCTTGTGTCAGGATGAGCTGTGGAGTGGATTTGTTTTAAAGCAGGCGATGATGATTTTGTGATTTTGTCTTGTTGTCTCCTACATTGAGGCTCTTACACAACAAATGCAGCAAATACATCAAAGTCTGTATCGAAGGCATTTAAACGTTAATGAAGTTCAGTTTGCTTTAATTGCTATAATTTAATATAGAGAGGAACTGTGATACAACCACACATGTATTTGAATATGTCGTCTACTTTTATGTTTTAGATATGCTTATTTTTGCAAGAGTGGGTACTTCTTAGTTTAATATGTCAGTGAATTACATGTAACTCTTTTCTTTTGTTGACATGCAGCTCCACAGCCGCAACAACCTAACGGCAGGGGACGGGTCCTGGGTCCTGATGTGCCTCAGCCTGGTCAACAGGACAGCAGCGGTTCATCGAGTGAGCAACCATGTTACTTCACATACGCCCTTGGGGTCCATAGTGATTGCCTTCAAATAGGAAAAAGAAAAGGGCCACTCCTACCTGGATCCACTCTTTATTGGCACAGATGTTTCTTACTGACTCAGCTTTAATACTGTTGACTCATGGTCTGTTATTTCTCCCTCCAGACTGGCTGGTAATCATCGGAGTGATTGTTGCAGTCGCTGCTATTCTCCTCGTCTGTGCAGCTGTTGCCAAAAGAAACACGTATGACTTTGATTCCTTTTTTTTTTTTTGTCTTACACTAACACAGCTGTCATGCAACATGTTCTAGACATAAACATCACCCTCTGTTTCTCTATCTCACTGTGCACAGCAGTCGATAGTCCACAATTTTCACATACTTCGCTGCAGACTAAGACGGTGGTGAAAAAAAAAAAATCAATATTAAATAAATGTGTCTGACTGTGTCCTCGCAGCTGGTGCGGTAAACAGCAGACCCTGATGATCACGCCCAAAGATGGCGGCGAGGGGAATGGGGCGGCAGCATCGGCGTCCAGCTCCCACGCCCAGGAGAGAGAGCAGGAAATGGTGACCCTCATGAACAAGGAGAAGATCCAGGAGAACGGCAACACAGAGGAGTTCACCGTCATCACGCTAGAGGAGTCGCCAGATAAAGAACAGCTGGCGTGAGAGGGCGGGTGTAGAGGCAGACAGGAAAGAGTAGGTGAGGATATGAGGGATAGAGTGAGGAGATGGTTGGGAGATTAGATGGGTGGGGGGGTGGGGGGCTCCAAACACTGGGGATAAAGCTTTGGTGGCCAGCACAGAATGGACACTGAGTAAAGGTGTGTGTGTGTATGTGTGTGTGTTATCTACAAAGATTGCCTTGCTGAGGGATGAAGCCTCTCAGCAGGACCAGGTCTTACAAACGAACATGCGCAGCATTTTGTTTGTGCGATATGCCAGGTTAGTCAGGACCGAATGCATGGTGGGGTATCGTGCATCGGAGCATAGCAGAGTGTGTGTGAATGTGTTTTCGTGTCACCTCTTTGTGTATGTGAGCTGTTGTTGGAGATGGGGCTGGAGAGACATGGGCTGTAAAGGGAGGGGTGGCGAGGGTCTAATTTGTGAAGATGACAAATTAGTCTCCTTTTTTTTAATTAAAAAAATGGGTGGACTCTAAATTGTTGGGTCTTTCAGCCCAAATGGGAAATAATAAAATCAAGGGTGAGAACTGGGTTATTTTATTTGAGATACTACAGATAGAAAAAGATCATTTTGAGCAAAACAACCCTTGACGTGTTTCATGTGTTTCATTTCTTTGTTTTGTTCGCTCACTGTTGTAACCTTGTGTATATTTCAGACATTGCCTGTGGACTGGAGTTTGGTTTTTATTCCATTTTCAAGAAAACTGGGGATGTCACTACCTTAATTTATGCAGCTTTGATTCCCTTTTCTTGGTCTCTGTATATAAAGTATATGTTTTGGAAATGCCTTAGCAATAGCTGCCAGTGCTTTTTGATGTTTGGTAGAGAGGGGTTTTGTATCCCTTTTTAAATATAAAGGAATGTGTCATTATTTTGAGAGTTATTTAATTAGAAACAGAAGCTCTGAGGTGAACAATTGTGAATGGGTCAAAGAGGAGGAGTGGATATTGTATGAATCAAGTTGATGTATAGCATCCAAATCTGCACAATTGATGCACCACTGAAGTCAGTTATTATGGTATACATTTATATTGAATTGTGAAGATGATGCTATCAGGTCCCTGATGTTATCCTGAGGATAAGTGGAATGATGAAGATGATGTGCATACTACTGTATATATACACAGTGTGTACATTTATTTAGGCAAAAAAGAAAGAAAGAAAGAAAGCAAAAGAAAGAACTGGAAAAATGCAGTGCAACCAATTTTTAAATGTAAAAATTTAAGCTAAATCAAGACAAGGGAGTGACAGTGGCCTAGCTTTTGATGCCAAACTACATGGCACATGCGATAATGGGGGGCCCATGTGCTGTAAACACAGAGCAATGTAACGGTTTCTTCATAAGAAAGAGGCTGAGACAACGTTGTCTGTGTGCTCCCGAGGGGGAGGGGTGCAATGAATGAAGCTTGTGTGCTTGCCTAGGCCTCAATGTGCCGGTCACTCTGTACATTCACACATGTAAACAAAATGCTGCAGTTTTTCTACTGACCTTGTCATTGGTGATATATATCATACATCATGTCATATCAATATTATCCCCCTGTGTGATGGCAGATCTCTCCTGGTTTTCACTGCAACGCTGGATTATACACAGCGATTGCAAACTGATTTTTTTGTTTGTTTGTTTCTGACTTTTTTCCGTTTTTTTTTTTCTCCTGCTTTTGCTCTTATATGATTAATTTTGAGGAGAAGTAGCAAATGTACTAGTGTAGGCAGGTTTTATGACAAATTAACAAAATGCATCGCTGAAAAGAATTGTTATGAATGAAATAAATGTGTATAAAAAGGGCTGTGCAGGAATGTTGACTCACTGATTACTCTGGATGTGTGAAGACAAAAGGGAAGCGGCTGAATGGCAGGACGGTGGTTACATTGCCCCCACATAAGAGGAAGTGAGGTTTCCATGGCGCCGGGGTCGTGATGTGAGAATATGTTAACACAGGAAACGAAGACTGAGATAAAGAGATAGAGACAGCCTGTGTGTATTATAGTCGAACTGCCTTCACTGACAAACGCTGAAAAGAGCACAATTACTGCTTATTTAGGATGCGTTCATTATTCAGTGCGCTCAGTCATTAAATTATGCTCTAAAGCTGCTCAGACACAACGCTGCCATCACAAATGACCTGTATGTAGTAAATGACTCCGATCTTGAAAAGAACCAGCATCCTTCATGTTTACTCACTCATCAGTTTGTAGTTTATTTCCCCATGTTTGCAGGAGTTTTATACTTGTGATGCAGTGGGGATGAGTCAGTTCATATCAACAAACAGACAACATTGCATATCAAAATACCATATTTTTTCTTTTCTTTGAATGAGGCCAATATTTTAAGAAAATGATCACTTTGTTTCATCATTTTTCTAAACAAAGCTACTGTTTGAGCTAAAATAGTTTTCACTTAAGTATTGAGTTAAAGCATAAGAAAAAAAAAATGTTTTCACTGTCATTCAGAAATGATTGCCAAACTGGATATCCAACTTAACTTTTTTCATCCTGACAATAGTACAATATAATATGATAATGGTGTCATACTGTTCACCACCTCTACAATGTGAATATTTCTATTTGTATACTTAACCTTCCTCTTTGTTTCAAAACAGTTTGGAGGCTGTGTAAAATGTTAATAAAAACAGATTTTAACAGTTTGCAAATCATTTAAACACCATATGAAAAATATATGCTCATTTGAAATTTGATGCCAGCAACACGTTTCAAAAGAGTTGAGACAGACATATGTTTACCATTGTGCATGACCTCTCGTTTAAACAACACTGTAAACATTTGGGAGCTAAGGAGACCAATTTCTGGAGTTTTGAAAGTGAAATGTTGTCCCATTCTTGCCTGATATAGGATTTCACATGCTCAACAGTTCAGGGTCTCTTTTGTCATGTTTTTTGTTTCATGATGTTTTCAATTGACTCTTCTACCATGGAGCCATGTTGTACAAGCAGAATGTGGTTTTGCATTGTCTTGCTGAAATATGCAAGGTCTTCCCTGAAAAAAACAGCGTCTATTTGGTAGCATATGTGGCTCCAAAACCTGCATATTGTTCAGTATTACTCCTCCCCAGATGTGTAAGCTACCCATACCATGGGCACTAATGCATCCCCATATCATTAGGGATCCTGGCATTTCAGCTGGGTGCTGATTTAGAGTGGAGGATGTGACATCTATAATTTCCAAAAAGGAAGTCAGATTTTGGTTTGTCAGACCACAGGACAGTTTTCCACTTTGCCTCAGACCATCATAAATGGGCTCAGGCCCAGAGAAGTCGCCGGTGCTTTTTGATCATGTTTATACATGGTTTCCTCTTTGTATGGCACAGTTTTAACCTGCACCTGAGGGCCTGAAGGTCACGGCCATGCAGTATTGGTTTTTGGCCTTGTCCCTTTTGTACAGAGATTTCTTGAGATTCTCTGAATCTTTTAATGATATTATAAACTGTAGATGATGAAAACCCAAAAATCTTTGCAATTTAACTCAAAGGGAATATTATTTTGAAATTCCTGAACTATTGGCTTGTGCAGTCTCTCACAGTGGTGACTCTCTTCCTGTCTTTACTTCTGACAGACTCTCTGAAATTATTTTTTTGTACCCAGTCATGTTACAAACCTGTTGAAAATTAATCTAATTAGTTGGTTGTTCCTCCAGCCATGACTTAGTTCTGTGTCTTAGATTTCTGTCTTAGTGCTCTGTCTGTGGTTTGTGTCATAGTTCTGTCTTAGTTTCTGTTCAGTCTCTGTTTTAGTTCTGTCAGATATGGTTCATTGCTATGCTTCATTCCCTGCCAAGTCTGTGTCCAGTCTCTCCCCCTTTGTCATGTCATAGTCTTGACATGTAGTTGTCTGGCCTTGTCGTAGTCCTGTCATGTCGAAGTTCTGTCTGTCAGTCTGTCTCTATTCGCCTGCCATAGATTCTCACCTCAGGTCCCAGTACTTTTCCACTCACCCCTCCTCTGCCTCGCCTCACCTCACCTGTCAGCCACTCCCACCTCATCTGCTCACCTGTGTTCCCAGCTGCAGCTAATCACCATCAGGACTATATATAAGCCACTTCATTTCACTCAGCCTTTGTCAGATTGTTTATTGCGTCATGCTTCTCAGTGTTTATGTAGCTTTTTGGTTCTGCTCTTCATCTCCTCTTCGTGTTTGTGGTTTCTGTCTGCCTGTCCCTGTGGTCTTTCGACTGTCCCGGGTACAACCCCTTCCTTGAGTTTTTGTTTCAAGAAGACTTCTTTGCCCTATATTAAAGGACATTAGTATCTCATTACCATCTGTCCTTGTGTGTTGCAGTTGGGTCCTGGACACACAATGCAATTTGTCTTTGCAATATTACCAGTTAAATACAGGATTTTAAAACCATGGAAATCTGCTTTTATCAACATTTAACACAGTGTCCCAACTTTTTTGGAATTGCGGTTGTAAAATGAGATCATAATTAGATGTTTTCTGCACATCTCTCAGTTGATGTGGGACATGACTTCGTGTTGGGTTCACACGCGATATATATGGATTCAGCAAAGCTCTCTTTCCTTCAGCATGTCCATCACCTTTAAAGTTCTCGATGATTACGATGATAAGTTTCCTGAGTGACTCTGGGGATGTGACAAGATGGAGATAGTCATTGTCTATTTCAACCTATTTAACCCCTAATTTAGTAATCAATATGATTGTAGATGACATTTACGCTTGTCCCAATGTGTATCATTGAATGCGTTTAGTAATGCTTTTAGAAAAATACAGTAAAATTAAAGCTGCAAGCTATGCAAAAAATGGCGAACTTTGGGCGTGGTTTGTGGCCACGCCCATTGACCTACGAAAATTCTTTTAATAACTTTTCATCGTCAACGTGTCTGCTACACACCCTCCAAATCTGGAGAAAAAAACCTGGGAGGAGTTCGTTGAAATGCTAGCCCGAAAATCGCAAAAATCAGAATTTAAACGTTAATTTACAAACTTCCTGTTTGGAATTCCCTACGACAATTTATATATCGGTGACGGTCTCGGCCTGGGGGTTATGCTGATAAAATTTCGTGCACGTCGGAGGTTGTGAAAAATTCACAAATTTTGGGCGGTTTGTGACCACGCCCATTTACCTACGCAAATTCTTTTAATAACTTTTCATCATCAATGTGTCTCGTACGCACCCTCCAAATTTGGAGTCGATCCGATTAAAAACCTAGGAGGAGTTCGTTCAAATGCGTAGCGTGAAAATTGAACCGAACTTCCTGTTCGGAATTCACAATGGTTGTAAGAGACTTTTTCGTAGGCCTTGCAATGGTTGTTATGCCCACCAATTTTCAGGCTCGTAGCTCAAAGTGGCTGGAGGGGCTGCAGTTTGAGGCCCCTAGGGGCCGCTACGGAGCACGTATCTTTGTGTGAACAATGGATTCATAAAATTTTCGCCATTACTGAATTTTGTGGCTAGGCGCGTTCGCGTTTATCTCAAGCTGAAGGTCCGCAATTTGGGGTTAAAGTGAGGCGAGAAAAATAATCATCATTTGGATTAGAATAGGACCTTCGCCCCTTTAGTGGGCTTGGGCCCTAATTAGTTTGTCTAGACTGTCTGGTTTTCATAATCACACCAACCGAACAACAGACATGAATAATGCAACTCTGTGCGACAAGATGTAAAAATCCAAGCAGTCCAAAAAAATCAAAAGAGCAGCCAATATTTAGTTATGAATCAACATTTATTAGTTATATTTGTATATGTACACCAAAGGTACAACACTTATTGATATGTAGAAACAGATTTTTTTTATGTATACCATAGACCAAGGAAAGAACTCATGTATTTTTTTGTCTTTTTTTCTCTTGATAGTGTATCTCCCCCACACATACGCTCTGCCTTTACATCAAAATTACAACAGCTTTACAAAGAGGGAAGGCCTAGAAAAGTAAGATCAGGAAAGCACGTTGTAGGCAGGAGTGAGACGGGTTATCAGCTCTGTTTAGGAGTGTTTCTTCAAAAAGACACATTTCAGTAGAAAAGGACAAGCTTGAAGATATACTGGCTCTTTGTTGAAATACTGTGTCGAATCAATTTCCTTTTTTAAATCGGTAACATTTAACTCAGCGAGTTCCAGGTGTTTTGTGCGTGCATAAAGTTTCTGTGTAGAAAGCGAAAAGAAAAAAAAAAAGGCAAGTGGAGTAAAGGCAGATTACCGAGTGGGATTTTCTATAAACCTCTGTGATGTCGATGGCACGTCAGAGGTCGAGTGTGTGAAGATGCAGACAGGGTAACACAGAATCTAAACAACATTGCCTGAGACTAAAGTTTTCTCCATTGAAAAGACAAAATGGTTCAGATGAGTCACCTGAGGAATGTTGCTCTATACTGTAACAGGCAACTGAATACATCTGGTGTTTGTTCTCTTGCTGACATCAACTGCTAGGCTGTGTTTGATTCCTCGCTCTATCCTACATACAGGGCAAATTTGACCTTTTCCTTCATTTGTCTCTCTTTTTGGCAACCTTTATCACAGTAATTCCCACCAATAATAACTCATGTTGGCCCCCTCTGTCGACCCAGAACCTTCACCCTCTCGCTCTCTTTCCTCTCTCTCTCTCACTCTCTCTTTCTCGCTCTCTTTCGTTCTCGTCGTCGCGCAAACCGCGTTTGCTTCAGGATCACTGTAATTTCCGGAAAATTCTGCATTGCCACTGAACAGAACAATTATATATTTATTTATGTACAATGAAAATGAATGCACACTTCTTATATCTCCATGAAACAAACATTCAGAACGCTTACATTAGATTAAAAAAAGATATTTATATATTGGTGTGTGACAGGTAAGTAAAACAACTAGTTAACAGCTATTAGAGAATAAAAAAACAAGCAATTTATTACACGATTTCCTCTCTATACATTTTGTCTAGTCTAATTTTACTCAGGACATAGATTTTTTTTTTCTAGAGGATTACATTAAAAATGTCACAGCAATGAAACTATATTCCTACATACCATTTCAATGCCCCCCAAAAGAAAACAAAAAGGAACAAATCAAACAAACAAACAAAACATCTGTTACCTACAATATATACACAAAGTGCAAGGAGGCACTTCAAAATATCATGCTTTTAAGATAGTGGTGCAAAAAAATAATTATCATTTTATTTTATTCATGCTTCTAAAACCGTGAGTTTGAACATAATAGTGGTCCAACACTCAATCCCCATCGATGACACTATGGTCTGCGTTGTCTCCTTACTGGAGAGATTTTTTTTTTCTTTTTTTGTCCTGAAGATCACAAGGTCAAAAGATCAGACTCGAGGGGCCTGTTAGGGTGTCAGTGCTGTGCTCTGCAGCTCGCTGATTACAATTATAAATGTATTGACCTTCCAGGTTTAAGAGTGTTTGCGTGTGTTCGTACGTGTGTGCATTTGGAAAAAAAAAGGAAAAAAAAGTGTGTGTGCATATTTGTGTGTGTGTGTGTGTATGGTGTGCATCAGTGTGTACAGCAGAACAGTGTGCCCTATGTTGTATCAAAGCACACTTCTGTTAGCCGAGCTTAAAAAAACAGCAACGTGAAAGACGTCTTCTGAGAGTGTGTTTCAGGAACTAAAGGACAGAGTGCTGCGCTAAGTGGTTTGGTTAAGTTTCCTAGTGTTACTTTAATTGGCATTTGTTTGAAGTGAACATCTCCAAGGCAAGGTTGTCATTGAGCACAAATGAAAAGAAACGAGACAGGAGAGAAGGACACGATACCGATAAAGAAATCAAATCCACACCCACATCACAGAAGTCTCACCTCACACTCGCGCAGGCTAAAAACAAAAAAAGATTAACAGCCAGTAGTCTGAGCTTTGTTTGTGTGTTTGCAGATTTAAGCCATTTGGTTGTACGAGAGGAATTTCTATTTTATTACCTGATAGTTGGCAACATTCTGGCGTGTCCATTGTTCTGTTCTGACTTTCCTAAAAAATGCCTTTGCACCAATATGGACACACAGCTGCAGCATCTAGGGTTTGTAGAAACAGTCTTGAGCTCTGGTGGCAAAAAAATATATTGTTGTTTACCTTTTTATGTCTGGCTAAACAAGAAGCTGGCAAGCAAGAGTGTTATATCAATGATCTGTCTCTGTTTGTGCAAGACAAGAATCCGTCTGACAGCCGAGAGCTGCGCTACTTCATTTCTTTGTTTTTGTTTTTCTGGTGGTGTACCTCATGTGCTCATGTTCGGTACCTGTGCTTTCAGGTAGTGCACAGGCTGAGGTTGGATCTTTCAACCACTGGAATGTTGTCTGAAATATAATTGTGTGCTTTCCATCACGCTATCATATCGTAAAATGTCTTTCAACAAAGACCTTTGCAATAAACTGTCACCGTTTTCAGAGTCAAAGCTTTTTCAAGTTGTGCTATTAAGAGGCCATTGTTGAAGCTCTAGTGAGCAAGTAAACATTTTAGAATGTCAACATATTTTTTTCCCTGTAAAAGAGTAAACATACAAGCCTGAGTATCTTTTGCTGTTTATTAAAATCATTTATTTAAAAACTTGGAATGCGATCAGTGTCGATAGTGTGCGATAATGTGCACGACTCTGATTATGCCACTGACTGAAAATGATCCACGTTGGCATTTTGGCTTTATTTGTGCTCTATCGCTCTGTTTGTGCTCCATATAATCTTTTTTTTGTGCTTTAATTTATTCAGATATGTCAATTATTTATTATTGTTTTTCATCATCATTTTGATTCTAATTTAAATTTCATTGGCATCACAAAATTATTTTTTGGATGGAAAGGGAAAGTATGAATAAGTATTCATATTCAGGGCAGCGGTTTTCTTTGCTTTGAGTTTTGAGGCTTCATTGGAAAAAGTGGTGTCACTTGTGGTGCCATTCAGTTATAAATGGACATCGTTGTAAGAGAAACGGAAATGTGTGTGAGAAATGACATGGAGGCAGTTCAAAGGCCTCTGTGAGTTGATTGATTTTCTGCCTGTTTGGTCCCTATAATTGACTTGGTCATGTTCTTTACCCCAGCTCTCTCTCTCTCTCTATCACACACAGACACACACAAAGTTTCATATCTCACTCAACAGGTGACACAAAGAAAAAAAAAGTCCCTTTTCTTTTACTGTGGACAATAAAAGGAAAACAAAAAGGGAATCAAAAATGGCTCCGTGGGATGATTTGTGCTTATAATTCCACAGTGACTGTATGACGTGTTCTACCTGCCTCCTACACCTTCATCAGTTTGCTGGACCTCGAGGATAATTTGTAATATCGGGCAAATGCAATCAGTCTGATTCACATTAGAGGCATTAAGAATCAGAAGTGATGTTGACGAGACTGAGCTGAGAAGGAAAAGCAGTGGCCTTATGCACACACATGTGACGGCACTGACCGGGATGTAAAGCCAGGGAGTTCACTACAAACATTACATAGGTCGTCATGATTAATGCTCGAACTCCCACTCGTCTTCTGGCATTAGAATAATGAATCACCTGCATTTTTAAACGTATGAAACTTGGAAGATGATCCCAGTGCATCACATGCTATACAGCCACTCCTCCTCTCATCTTATAAACATAGAACCGAGATGTATTGCTAAGATTAGCTTATCTTTTTTTTTCTCTTCCTTCCCTCCCCAAGCCTTGAAGTATGTTGTGCAAGTATCTGCTATATAGGACATAATTGTGCTCTAACAGGTAAGGATATACCTCTGTTATCGTTTCACGGTTAAGTGAATTAGTATTATAGATCAGTCAGGTAGACAAAAAACTTTTAAAGGGACTAATAAAAAAAAAGAAAAAGAAACCTAAACTACATAAAAAAACAAATTAGTAGTTCTGTTCATGTGACTTTTTTTTTTCATTCACTTTTTTTTTATCACCAGATAGGAAAGCTTGTGGAGCCCAGGAGCAGGGGATCTCTGTGCTGCCATTATTCATGTTTCCATGGTTCCTCCTCAACAAGCGTGCACTCCGCAGCAGAGCCGTTAGTGGCTGAGGTTACCTGCAAGCAGTTAGCAGGGAAATCTAAGCATGTTTCCAAGGCACGGAGAACAACAAAAACACACAGTGCATTTCTTGTAAAACTTTTGATCATACAGCTTATAATATCATAGCATGTTTTGATTCAGTGCTCCTACTTATGACTTAAAGTTTCAGTCAAGCAATATGATTGGTCAATCAGGCTCACAAAGCATGGTTGACTAAGCTTCATTGCTTGCTATACCATCATAAAACCAATGTGGCCAATTACCTACCTATATACCTGCTGATGTCCTGGTTTTAAAGAGTTATGAGCTGAGGTAAACTTTTATGTCAGGACACCACTCAGGACATTCTTTTCTTTGATTGTTTTGCATTTAACATTGGCAGTCAAAACACACTCTTAGGCATCATAGCTTTTTTTTTGCAACATGCAAAAACTATGGATGAATACTGGAACTCCTGTACGACCACTGACGATCATGCTTATGGTAGTCCTAACACTGGAGTTTCCTTTACTGACCTGGGAACAGACCACACATTTATGATGACCAAAAACTCAACAGGCAGTAAAAAAAAACAAAAAAAACAACAAAAACCACACAAATGGATAAATTATAAATAAAACAGACATTACATAGAAAACAAAACTACAGAATGAATGCATTGTTATGTTATAGCTATTTTGCAAGCACTCTACAAATTTGCATCTTTGGAAAAGGGTTAGAAATACTATTTAAAGGCAAAACAGACCAGACAACAGAAAAAAAATTAGTCATGGTGGATACTGGAAATAGCAAGCTTTTGTGTCACATTTATATGTAAATGTCCATCAATACATAGAGGCTCAGAAATGAGGATATAACTTTTCACTATGGACGGACTTCTTGTGTGACAGGTTGCCAGTGTTGCTAGGCGACGCCTTTCATCGTTTAATAAATGAATAGGCTCATCAGAAGACCTTTTCCACCAGGGTGTGTGTGTGTGTGTGTGTGTGTGTGTGTGTCAGGGAACAAGCTCTCTGAACTCCCATATATTATTCTAAAAGCCTGGACTACATTCAAAGACGGGATTCAAAGTGCATTATGTTTTACATTACGGGAGCTACTTCACAGCTCTCGATTTCACAACATGCTTCTCACAATGTGCAGAAATAGCTGGTGTCAAAATGCAAAAAAAAAACCTGACTGGGAATGACTCAGTGACAGTTGGTGGTTGTGTGTGTGTAGGTAATATATGAACTGCTAATTAGCTGTAACACTTTCCATATTTTGCATTTTGAAATCCTACAGGGAAGGATGACCCTTTGGAGATAAACCTAAAATCAGCTACATTTTTAAGATAAAGCAGAATGAACCATTAAGCTGAACAAAAACACTGATTACAGAAAAGGTGAAACATTATTGTGTCGAGAGGTTCTTTTGGCCAAATGCACGTCGTGTGAACTTTTGATGGATAGAAGGGCTGCTAAATAATTCCTCAGGTTCATAATGAGGATTATCTGGCTCTGCCTTTTGAGTTAGAGCCAAGCCCCAACAGGTCACAGTCACCAGATTAGTCTAACTGATTTATCCTTCATTCACATGTGCTGAACTTGAATCATTTTTCAAAAACCTTTTGGCCGTAGTGCAATAAATTTTAGATGGTCAACACAAAAGCTGCTATTCCAGTGAAGGAAATAAATACGTACACATGCATGTGTTGTTCTCTTTCTTCACTTCTGTCATAAAATAACAAGTGGATGTATTTACATTATTATGTACAAAGATGTGATGGATAAAACAAACAGAGTCAAGCGAAGGTGCAGGGTGAGCATGCAGCAACAGAGGGGGTTATATACAAGTCTCTACGTCCGGAAGCATTAATTGTACCTTGCATTCATCTACTACGACTGAATTGTTAGCAGTGGCGGTTGTGGTAGCGGTATCGGTTAAGACGCACTGGTTGGAATTGTTTTCGTGGTGGTTCTTCATGTCGTCGTAATAAGACTGGGTCTTCGTCATCATTTCAATGTCGTCTGATTTAGCCGCATGTGCGTCCAGCTCTTCCAGCTCTGCCTTGGACATGTGGTACACGATGCCTGCACCGTAGGAGTCACCCACCACGTTCACCGAGGTCCTGAATCGATCCCTGAGGAGAGAGAAACCAGGGGGAGAAAAAGACGGTTTTGCGTTTATTAAATGTGGAAAATAATGGAAGGGATTTATAGATGTACAAAAAAAATGTAGATGCAAAGAGAAGAATCAACAAAACATTGTCAAACTCACAGCAGCCAGTCAACAGCAACCAGCAGACTGATGTCTTGGGTTGGCAGGCCTACAGCAGTCAGGATCAAGAGCATAGTCACCAGACCGGCACTGGGAATACTGGCAGCTCCAACACTGGCCAGGGTGGCTGTCAGACTGGAGGAAAACACAGTAAAGCAGCACTCAGTCACATAGACTATACCTAACCACATCCTCCCAAAACCGACTCTCCCTCCTCAGACACTGATCAACGTGAAACAGCTCCACCACACAGCCACAGATGAAGACATTCGCTTTCTATGGTACTTGTGGAAAGAGCAGCAGCTGAAGAGCACCAGAGTGGGTCCTCCATCGCACATGAAGAGAGGTTTAAATGTGAGAGACGGGATGTTTAATTTGAGGGTTTGTGGATTGATATGCCATAAAAATGTCAGGCTGAAGGTCATCCATCCTTGACCCCCTCTATTAACAGTAGAGCGTTTTAGGAAAGATAGTTGCAGATACTTGGTCGGTGTTTGTCCTGCTGCTTAGAATGACATACTGCACTGCCACACGCTGTTGCTTCCTCCTGCTGGTTTATTCGCTCCACAGTAAATTTCTCTCTCTGAGGTTGCAGCTTTGAGCCAGACAGGTTCTTCTGTTCACCGTTAAATTCTACTACACTGCTGCCGTGTTTGTCCCCATTTATTAAGAGGTAACTGTTTGCTAAATGGCATCCTCAGGGCTCCATTGAAACCCTCTTTAAATAGTGGGTATTACGATTTTTACTGTTATGACTAAGAATTGCTTTTCTTCAACCACAGACTGACTTCGGTGTGCATTGATATTTGAGTCAACTTAAGAATTTCATCTGTCCAGAAACAACAGTATATTTGAGCAATGATACTTAAGTGATTTCAAATTAGATCAATCTCTAAACATAGATTTTTAACAGTGCAAAAGACATCAGCTAAAAAAACCTTTATTGATATCTTTTGTGTTCTATCTTGAGTGTTTCCTGACCTGACAGTGACGATCTGACCAGGGTCCAGCTGGATGCCGTTCATCTGAGCGATGAAGATGGCGGCGACAGCCTCATACAGAGCAGTCCCATCCATGTTGATGGTGGCACCGACCGGGAGCACGAAACGAGTGACTCTCTTGTCAATGCCCAGGTTCTCCTCCAGACAGCGGAAGGTGACAGGCAGTGTACCAGCACTGGGGGGGAAAAGCAGAAGAGCGTGGGTTAGACTTTGGATGAATCATATGAATGTGAAGAAAATATCCACTCATTTCAATGCTGACCTGGAGGCTGTCCCCAGGGCAGTGATCCAGGCCTGGAAAATGCCCAGGAAGAAGGTGAAGGGGTTTTTCCTGACGATAACAAAGTAGATGCTGGGCAGGAAGATCGCTCCGTGGATGATGAGGCCAATGATCACAGTCACCATGTACATGCCCAACTGCCTGGCCACCACCTCCAGGTCCTTGATGGAGATGATCTTACCACAGATGAGACAGGCAATACCAAAGGGAGAGTACCTGAGCAGATGGAAAAGCTTTTTGTTATTTCCTCAAATTTAACTTTAAATACGGAAGAATTTGTCAGGACACAAATTCTGCTTCGCACAGCTGTGATATTTTCAAATGTTGGAATCATTTGAGAAATAACTTGGCATCGACAGTTATTTCCGACTCAAAACAATTTGAGTTTTCGAAATGAGTCAATGAGATGCTTGAGTGATACTAACCACATGATCATGATGACAAGTTTCATCACAATCTCATTGAGGATGTTGAAGAATTCAATCATGAGTCTGGCCTTCTCTCCCATCTTGCCCATGCAGATGCCAAATGCAATAAAGAAACCAATCAGACCTGTGACAGAAAGTCATAGATGTATCAAAGTTTGAATGGAGATGAAATGTTTTACATTTACAGCCAAAAAACATTAGGCTTGTCCAGATGTTTGAGATTCTGTAAATGTAATATTGTAAGTATTGCTTTTTATTTTAGCCATGTTAGCAACATGGCCCTATGGATGGCAATGTCATCTGGCCACCACCACTTTGGTCCAGACTGAAATAGCTCAACAACTATTAGATGAATTTGGTGAGATACTTATCTGGTCTTGTTTAGTGTTAACTGTTGGTGTATTGCGTATGTTTGTGGTCGGTTACACACCCAGAACATTCATGCCACTTTTGAACTGCAGGGACTTTTTGATGACGAACTGAGGCTCCTTGGTCATGTTAGCCACCAGGCCCTCCATGGTGGTGGCGTTGACATCCTCCTCAATGACCACCTCCACCTTCTTTGTTACCGTCTGGATCTGAGTTAAAAGAGGAAAAGATAGTGGCGATGAGTTTTATCACTAATACTGGAATCAGATATGATGTTGTTTGTAAATCTGCTTCATGATCCTTTATGATCAATGTAACTTCAAATATAAATGACAATCAAACTTCAGCATGTGTGTGTGTGTGCATCATCTTGTCATTTTCATCCTCCATTACCTGTTGGAAACAAGCCTGCACCAGGTTCTCAGGGAACAAGTTCCTGATCAGATCGAAGAAGGCATCCAAGCTGGACACGTCGTCGTTCTTCTCACCCTCGCCCAGATTCTCCTTGAGTTTGGGGTTGCCGGGGTGGATGACTAACACCAGGATGACTCCCAGGATAGCAGCAATAACAGTGGTGGTCATGTAGTAGACCATAGCTCTGGTGCCCAGGCGACCACTGGATTTGGCATCCAAACCGGCCAGACCTGCAGCCAAAGCAAGCAAGACAGTGTTTACCTGGTAATTACTCGGACTCGCTGAATGGAAATGTTGACTTAATACCGTGAGCCACAAATGCTGGATACAAGGGGATTACACAAATGTGTTTGATCATGTGCATGATGTACTGCATGAAATATTGAAATTAGGATTTCAGGATCAGGACTACAGCAATAACAGGGCTGGGTCCATTAAGCAGTAGTGAATGGTGTAGCTGAAGGATTGAGAATTGATTAGCTCTTGTAATCATATTCAACTGTATAGGAGCTGCTAACTCATAGTATCAAGTTTGTAATAAGTCACACTGCACCTGTGATTAAACTGGAGATGATGAGCGGCAGGATCAACATCTTCAGCATCCTCATCAGGATGTCTCCGGGAAACGAAATCACCATGACAATATCTGGGTGGATCGGGGAGGCAACGCGGAGCAGCATCCCGAATACAGCTCCCAAGATCACACCTGAAGTGCAAAGAGGAGTGTAAGTGAGTGAAACTGCAAGAGTGTAAAATGGCAAAAAATCAAGAATAAAGTGGAAAGAGAGAGAAAATAAAATCAGAAATTACATTTTGAAATTTTTTTTTCTTCAAAATGAGTAAATGAAATAACAAATAAGCCATAAAACGAGAATAATGGAGACTGTCTGTCATATGCTTAAAGAGGATAGAGAAAGAAAAAATGGAAACCTGCTAAGAGAGAGAATAAAGCTCATCAGATCAGATCTTTGAAGCAGTAGGGAGGAGGCCGCATGACAGATTCCCTGGTGAAGCATCTGTAATCTCTGGAAACCCAAATGTGGGCAAGTTAAAAAAAAGAGGAAGCTCAGGCAATCTAATCTCAGGTTCATCTTGTTCTTCATTGGGATATTTCCACTATCCAATGTTTTTTTTTTTTTTAGCAAATTTTCCTATCCTCTGACCCCTCAGTGGTTCAGCCACTGTTGAATCTATATGTCTCTTCTAACAATTAGAGCTTTCCCTGAGACAAAGTGTTTCCACCCCAAAATTAAAGATGACCTCTGTGTGCTCTAACCCCTCCTGAAGCTCTGCCGACCAGGCCCGGTAGTGGGCCTCTGTGTTTGTCCGTCTCACACCAGACAAATCTCCAGCATCCTCCCCCACCCATGGCTGCACTTCCTCTGCCACCACACCACTGCCAAAGATCACACAGCCCGAGACGCTGTTTAATAACACACACTGGAATCAAAACCCCTCCAGCTTTTTTTTTTTAAAAAAGCTGTCCTCTGTGCTTCAATCTATCCTCCAGTCTCGCAGCATCCTGTGGATTCTGCACACCCAATGGTTTTGGATGGCACTTGATTTCCTGTGCCTTCTCTTTGGCCCATTTGCAAGTTCCCATTCAGCCTCTTATCTGCCAAGTGACAGATGATCAATGATCATGCTGGCTCACTTGCCTTGCGAGAGTCCTGCCAAGTGGGGTGAGATGTACACATTACACATGCTCACACAAACACACATCCAGGCGAGTGGAATATAGACAGACAGACACACACACGGCTAAATGAAACACATGTATATGTATTTTTACAGGTTCACTGGCTATGCTTATAAAGTAATAATATAGGGAGGGATCATACACAGATATAAATGATATGTCCTGATTTAAGACCAATAATCAGAAGTTGCATCAGAACTTTGTGCCTTTTCTTCTTTCATTAAATCTCCTGCTGTGAAGTCGTGAGCCATCGCTACAATCTCAGTATTCTTCATGCACCACCAGAGGCTGTTTGGGTGTCCAGTGCGGCAGAGAACCTTTTGATAGCAACAGGTGGCACAGAGCTGGGGAAGGTCAGGACACCCAGTCATCTTACTGTCTGGTACACTGAGCAGGCACAGATGGCATCTCCTCCTCACATTACGAGCAAGCTGCATAATCGAGCTGTGCGTTAACAGAAGAGTGAGCTCAGCGGTGGTCGTGCCCGTCTTTAGCACGCCCTGCTTTGTATCAGGTCTTTAGGGAAGAAAGAGAGAAAGAAGAATACAGCAGAGATGAGGTGACTTACCAAGGACGGTGAGTGTGAGGAGAAGGTTCTTGAACATCTTGGAGCAGATTTTGGCACATTTGGACTGAGGCCTGGCCTCGATGGGCTCCAGGTGACTCTCGTGCATCCTCACCTCGACTTGTTTAGGCATACTGTTGGCACTGCGACAGAGAGAGAGAGAGAGAGGGAGAACCACATATGAAATAGGAAAAAATAAATCATCCAGATGATCCTTCAAAAACACACATCACATCATGTGGCCATGTGCTGTGAGAACGAAGAAGGCTGTATGATAAAAGACATAATGCAGAGATGAGATCCTTTGGATGTGAATAACATCTCTGAAAAACATGAAGAAAAACGTTATGCATTCAAGTGTGTTGCCAAGCTGTCACTCCAACACTGTTCATGGTTACTATAGCATCCAACAGATGGAAGCTGACTACAAGCTGCTGCAGTCCTTCGAGGCGACACTTCAGACACGAAGAATCTCCAGTCACTTTATCAAAAACTGTGTATCTCTTAAGTGCAGCAGATTTTTTGAGAGAGACTGTTTTGTAATGAAGTTGCTCTGCATTTAAAATAGTAATCTTCTGGGGTTTTCCAGGAATTTTCAGGCATGTCTAGATTATGTAATTTCACCAATAATGATAATCACCCATAACGAAATGGCATGAATTAAATTAATTATCCACAGAACAAACAGTGAAGGACATTGTATTTTCAATACCAGTTTCAAAGTCAGTTAAATTATGGGCACTTAACGATTCAAAATACTGTATCATGCCATATGTATGTTTTCTAATTAAAAACCAGGAGGTTGTTCAAAGTGTAGAAAAAAATTCTCTTGGCGAGTGTCTAGAAATATCAATTTGACAAAGCGATGAAAAAGTGAAACGGATGCCAGCTTGACAGGAGAAAAGTGTGATGAATTAGAGAGGAGGAGCAAATACGTTGCCAGTTTAGACTTTTACACCCACATATACATTCTCTCTCCCAGTGACGAAAATATCACAGTAAATTTAGAAGCACACAAAACCGCAAATACAATTGTAGGAAGCGAGGACTCGCAGTCACGCAGCTTATTTAAGCGAATGAAATGTGACTTCCTATTATAGGCAGCACAGAGCAGGTTTCTGTGGTCCTGTCGAGGTATGAATGAGTTAGTGATTGAGAGGAGAGCCAGCTGTGTCTGTCACATGCCAGTTAAGCAGGTGTTCAATAGCTCTGTGGGAGAAAGCGACTGAGAGTGAAAAAGGGAAAGAGGTGCAGTAGCTTCATATTCATCGTTTCCTCAAGTTGCAGAAATAATCTATCAAATTGTCTTTGCTGGGGTTGACGTCTTTTTTTTGTCTATGGGGAAATAGAAATTTTTCTGTGTTGCTATTCATCACCAATAAGCCCCTGAAAACATCGGCTGTGATGTATTACAAAGGCAAGAGAAGAAGAAATAATGTGACGCTGACCTTTCACCTCACCCCTGGGGTTCATGGCTTAAAACTCACAAATGGAAGCCTCAGTGGTGAAGCGTGTTTTTGTCTCTACACCCTCCCCCCATAGTCCACTATGAAGTCAGAACACTTCATAGATATTAATCATGTTGGCTGTCAAGTTTTTTTTTCAAAGCTGAAACTTTGATCAAAGGCGAGACAGAGAGCTCGAATCAATAGGAAACTTCCTCCCAACCAAAGGCCCCTTATGTTGTTATTGTTGTTGTGTAAGTAGTCGCTAATAATTCCACTTGAACACACACAGACTCACACATTCACACACACACACACACACACACACACACACACACACACACACACACACCTCCCTCAGCTTTGTGTTGTTAGCTTGGCTATAGGAAGACCAAATGGTCAGCTTCCAGGCACACAGATGGGCCAGTCCCATCTCCTCTTATTAATTTCATAGTGAAGTGTGAGAAACAGAAAATACAGCCGGCGAGCAGCAGCCACCACTTACACTCTACCTCTGTTTTAATTACATCCTTAAGAGAAAAGCTGAATGAATGAGCAAAAACCCCAGAAATAAAATTGCTGAAAAATTTGCATTACCATGTAATCCCATTGCATAAGAATGATGAGTGCTGCTAATTGAATTTTCACCCTTTTTCTCTCACTTTGGGTATTTTTAGCACCGAGCGGGAGGAAGCAGACGTTGGACATCACCGAGGTCGGATATTATTCTGTCATGATCCTCTCATTAACGCTTCTCTCGCCAAGTCAGAGACAGATGAGGGAGTGAGCTTGAGCAACTAAGTGACAGATGAAATTGAAAATGCGTTGCAAAGAGTGATCAAGTACAGCAGAGAACTGTCATTTTGCAGAAGGAAGTAATGTGTTTTTTATGTTACGAAACAATTTTACTAAAAAGAAAATTCCTTCTGTTGTCCATCATTTCAGCTTTAATTAACATGACATCGACTTAACTACGTGCATGTCGTAATACACATTTGTTCTCTCTGCCCTACAGAAGAATTGTGAGATATTAAACTTTTTAATTTTTCAGCATCCACTGACTGTAATGGATCTGAGCTGCTTCTTTTAGAAACTGTGACGACAAGAAATGTAACTAAGATGTTAGAGAGTCGCTTATAAAGTAGGTTTCTATGTCTAAAAAGTCCAACAGAACCTCATAATTGAAACCCATGACGTGCACATACAGACACAAACAGATATGCGCGCACACACACACATGCACAGTTTCTTCTGTGCAGCCTCTAATGGGATCATCTCGTGAACCGGTTAATCTTGGCCGAGGGCTTAGTCGGATTAATTGCATTACAGGACTGTAAAGCCATGAAGAATTAATGAAGGTCTTAATAAAACAATACCTGGTGTCAACCAACTGAAAGATGTTCAAATTCACCCAAATTCTAATTCTCTATTCCCTCGTGCACAAGAGACATTTGAGAGGTTCCCTCATATGTTCTGCTGATGCACTTTAAGAAATAACAACTTCAACATATAAAAGCATATTATGCCCAAAACTGTAGTACTTACTTCATTTCTGTTGGAGTTGAGGTAAGTGCTATATACATTGACCAGGGTCAGATCTTGAGCCTTTGGTATTTAAGGGTGAACCAGCACAACAAATCGTTAACAGGATCCCGACTGCTCCATCCAAAAATGTTGCCAGATGTCAGCAGATAAGGTCCCAGGAGGAAAAAAAAAACACCACGTTGCTGCTGACAGCTAGCAGCTCTCAGCTGTCCACCGGCTCTTCCAAAGCATCCAGAGAGGAGCGAGTCAACACAGCCCAGACGACAGCCCCAGTCACAGCCACAGCAACCTGAATTGCCCCATCCTGATGTCTGCATGCCCCCCCTCCCCC